>JAWZSL010000006.1:6067500-6730325 GCA_034769285.1 Lutjanus argentimaculatus | reverse complement strand
GGTAATTGTCATTTTCGTGCTGGTTTATTGCTACACCATGAGTGAGGTGGTGACTACATTTCTTGACTCCAGCTGTTTTTCAAAACAGGAAACTCAAATGCTTGCAGAGTTGCCAAAAGCATTATTCATGTTTTAGTTCACACTGCGTCGCACAATAATCATACCAGTCTGGCCTCCCCAGAAAAATGTCCGTGTTGGTTGAAAACTGCAAGCAGCTTGTTTTGACTGATATGTGTGTTTATTGTTAGGTAGCGCCTCCTAGTGGATGTAGTAAACATGGCAAGACAAATACATAGCAGCAAAATCTACATTTTGAGGAGGAGGAGGAAGTAGCTGACTTCAACAAGCACAGGATACTCACCCAGGAGATTGGGGTTTAAGTCCTGTGCAGAACAAACAGTAAACGCAGAGTTATATGAGGTTTTGAGTAACTTAAAATTTCGTTGCGCTTCTGTCACGTGACATACCTAATGTTACTTTAACTCAAACCACGATCTTTTCCTTAACCTAACCAAGTACTTTTATTGCCTAAACTTAAGTTCTTATGTGCCTAAGCCTAATTAAACTGTGGATGTTTTACAATGTAAACCGCATGTGTAATGTCACATGAGCTATGTCACATGACCTGCATTATGTAGTTAAGGTCCAGTAACCTTTCGCAACTGGTACTCTCCTCCAGTAATTGATATGTTGTAGGGTTGGGCAATCAGATTAATATATTGCCCATCGACGATGGGCTCCATTGCCGCTTGAATTTGTCGTTCTATTTTGCTACTGTAATGCTCTGCAGAGTGACAACTGCTGCTCTGCACCATGCTCTCATCCAGCAGCATTGTCCACACCCACTCAGCTGGACCATGAGTGCTCTGAGCTGGGTGAGGAGTGAGAGGAAACCAGCCTGCAGAGTTAGACTTATTGGACAGTTTTCACATAGTGAATTAAGGATTTTATTCAACCAGACCAGAGCTGGCAGTTGCTGGAAGAGTGACAGACAAACACAGACAGTTTAAGTGAGTGTTACATGTTTTTCCATCGAGTTTAAATGAAGTGTGTTGTACAAGAAGTTAAGGAGCCAATTGAGCTGTCTTAATTCGGGAAAAGAGAGAAACTTCAGAAGGTGCACAGCTGTATTTCTGTCTAAAAACAAAACTAGGTGTGAGAATATTTACTTTCTCGACACTTTGTAAGTTGATTCTGTTTATTGGATGTAGTGAACATACGCAGCATACGTAATGTAGTGAATTTGTACTTGCGCACATCTCGAGAGTACAGGAGGAGGTGGGATGGGGGACGAAGATATCGCCATTCGATGGGCTTATGATGGTTGGTTGGAAAATTTTAACACATCACCCAAACCTAATATGTTGCTTTGGGAGTCACTGACAACTCTGCCATGTAGGTATAAGGATGCGTTGATTTATAAGCATAAAACATGGAGTTGGGAACGTGGATTCGATATCCAATAAATGGATTACATCAATCCTGGGCCCCGATACTGATATTGGATTGGAACAGTCTCATCTCTACTGACATGACAGAACGAGATCTCAATGTAATGACTGTTTTCTAATAGTTTTGTTATATTGCTGCATTTTCATCTGTGGTTTGAGAAAAGGAAGTGGACTCAGACACTCTGAGCATGCCAATTATAACAAAATGCAAACAGACTCACATGGGAAACGGGAAAGCCTGCTCTATGTCATAGCTGAGAATCAGCGTCATTATTTTTTAATGAGGCTAAAACCAGATAAGAATGAGTTATACATAATAGTAAATCTTTGTGATGTCTTGTCAGCTAAAGAGGGGATTACATGTGTGCTTTTGGCATAGGACCCGGTGGCTTTTTTGAGATTTGAACAGTAAAGATGCTTTGCATGCTATGCACGCAGCTTTTCAGCTAAGCTCTGCACATTACAAAACACTGAGATGCAGATACCAAGGAACAAAAACTTATATTGATGGTTTGACTCAGGATTAGAGTCATGATCCAGAGATTAGACACAGAGTAGAAAACTTTTCCACCTCACAGTAATTAGTGGATTGTTGGACTTGTGGATAGAAGATAAAGAAGAAGAAGAAGAAGAAGAAGAGAAAAAAAAAAACCACTACCTGGGGAGCCTTCACATGTTGCGTGAACTGAGTTTATGCTGTGAACAACTAGAATAGCATTTTGTACCATACCTCGCTCAAGTACACAGCATTAATGATAGAGGGGAGGTAACTGATCTGTGCTGAGATGTTTCTCATTGTTTAAGGAATATAAACAAGTGCAGTGTGATTTGCTAAACTGAGCACAAATAGTCTGATGTTTCCATTCTTTTACCATTAGAGTATTTTATGAATACACCAAAAACATGTGACTGCAAGGAAAATCGAAACCATTAGGCACACTTTAAATGGATCTACCTAGATTTTGGTCCAAAAGCTCTGCAGCACAATTCCTCATACATGAACAGCAAAAAAGTGCCTTACAAAGCAACTCCATATCCACAAATGACTCATATAAAGTCTGCTTTGCGACTTCTGTGGTTAAGGTTTGGTTTAGTAAAGGCAACTTAAACTACTGGCTGACTGTTAGTTGCAGACAGAGCACAAACTGTGTTCTTTGGTGTCAAAGTCAGATAGTTTGTATGCTCATTCATTTATCCCTTTATCCCTTTGTGAGACTTGTGATGTTTTAACATCCCACTACTTCTGCCTTTGCTACTGCGAGCGGACAGTCATTACTTGCTCAAGTGCCACAGGAGCGGCCCATTTTCCCTCTTTGGCTGAGCTGTCCTTCCAGTAGAAAAAAAATCATCAATAATTGTTTCATTTTTGTTGTCATGGCTGTTTAACTAGTACAAGTACCCCATAATTGAGCCTCTCTAAGTCAGAATCAGAATCAGAAATACTTTTATTCTATTACTATTGATTTTTTGGGGGGAAATTGTTGATGTTACAGGTGCTCCTGTTCAAGAATAGAAAATATATATCAGCACAGAGAATTATAAGAATAGAAATAAGAAGTATGTAAAAAAATTATGTATAAAAATGTGCATCAAGCTATAATCATATATAACAGTGTAATAACAGTATTGTATATATTGAATGGTGAACTACTGCACAAGTCAGTATTGCATATGTTCATTATTACACAGAATTATTGTATGACAGTCAAATACTGCACAGTTTAAGTATAAATACGGAATAATCATTGCGGTTATAGTTGTAGTGGAATAAGAGCAGGATGAGTCTATTGACTCAGAGTGTCAGACACTCAGAAGGAGAACTTGAACAGTTTGATGGCTACAGGCAGGAATGATTTCCTGTGGCGCTCTGTGGTGCATTTCGGTGGAATGAGTCTTTCACTGAAAGTGCTCTTGTGCCTGACCAGCACATTGTGGAGTGGGTGTGAGACATTTTTCAAGATTGTCTGTAACTTAGACAGCATCCTCCTCGCTGACACCACCGCCAGAGAGTCCAGCTCCACCCCCACAACTCACTGGCTTTGCAGATCAGTTTGTTGAGTCTGTTAGCGTCCGCCACCCTCAGGCTGCTGCCCCAGCACACAGCAGCTACAGGATAGCACTGGCTACCACAGACTCATTGTCTGGGAGACGTGGAAGGACCTCAGCTGCCTCAGTAAATAGAGACTGCTCTGGCCATTCCTGTAGAGGGTGTCAGTGTTCTTTGCCCAACCCAGTTCATTGTCAGTGTGTACCCCCAGGTACTTCTAATCTTCTACAGTGTCCACACTGGACCCCCTGGATGGAAACAGGGGTCACCGGCACTTTAGTCCTCCTCAGATCCACAACCAGTTCCTTCATCCTTGTCACGTTGAGCTGCAGATGGCTCAGCTCACACCATGTGACAAAGTTGTCCACAGCAGCTCTGTACTCGGCCTCATCACCTTTGCTGATGCATCCAATTATTGCAGAATTATCAGAAAGCACTGTGTGTGTCTGTCAGCTAAATCTGTGGTGTAGAGGTGAAGAGGAAGGGAGAGAGGACTCCCCCTGTGGCCCCCAGTGTTGCTTACCTCTCTGTCTCACACACAGTGTTGCAGGTACATGTACTGCATCGCCAGTCAGCTAACGGACAATCAAGGACACAAAGGGGGGCATCCGCTTGCACTGCTGTCAGCTTGTCACACAGTAGATCTGGACAGATGGTGACAGATGGTCCTGGCCCTGTTTGCTCTATGCTCTAATAACAGTTGAGCAAACTTGGTGCCTCAGTAAACTTTCTCCTTTTCCTACAAATGTGACATGTAAGGTCACATCTTTAGTAAGCAAATGCTAGCAAAATGCCAGCTTAATATCTAGCTAATGTTAACAAAATGCTAGCTAGCTAATGACTGACGTAGATTAGTTAGCCATCATCAAAATTTGTTTTTGTATCTAAGTACAGGAAACAAGAAAGAGGGAAGTTGGCCGAGGTATCAAGTTTGACCAGCTGTCAATGAAGCACAGAGCGATAAGGGGATGAGACTTAAGAAGGGTCATTTGCTAAAGTTAGACCAGTTAAGTTGCTATAAGTTGTGAATGAGGGATAAAGAAATAGGGTGGCTGAAAGTCTTGAAAAAACAAAACGAAAACAAAAAACAAACCAACGTGACACGAAGTGATCCCCTAAGCCCCCCCTCATGTGGCACTGTGGCACCCAAACTTGATACATTATGTGAGGGCTTTAGGTGAGTCTTTTTAATTTGTGGAAATCATTATCAACAAATGGTATAACCAGTGCAGCTTGTCACATTTGCATCACGTCACGCAACATTGCATTATTTCATGTAACACATGAACCAATAACTAGCTAGCTGGCTAACATGGGCAGCAAGCTACATGGAAGATAACTCCTTAGACCATTAAGTGTGCGTTCTGTAGATATTTGGGGGTCTGATGGTTTAGACTGCTGAATATTATGTGCAAACCAGACCAACCTAATGCCCATGTTAGCTTCTACTTAGCTACACTCTAAAAAATGCTTCATTCAGGTTATGATCAATTTTCAACCAACAAGCAGATAGCTGATAAAAGTGTTATTATCATGCGATCGCTTGCTTGTGTATGTATGTGTGTGCGTGTTTGTGTGACCAACAGAACTACAGCTTGTCTGAGGTTAATCTTGAAAATTGCTGGACGGCTTATTTTTTTTCACATTCACAACTGAATGAACCTTAACTGAACCTTGAAAAATCTTTTTTTATGTCTCCATGCTGCACGTCTGTGAAGAGGCTGCTTGGAAAGAAAGGGTACACATAGATCATTCTAAGCACGGGACCATGTGGCCAATGCTGTCGTTTCTCTGGTGAAGACAATCTCAGAGATATAAAAAGAACAAGCGAGTTGCTGGTGGAAGATACACACCAGTCTAATCTTTACATGAGCTGGAAATGAATCTGATTTGCTGTTCTTGAAGGCGAACGATCCACCCATCCATCATACTATCCCCATTTTATCATGTCTCTTTTATGTGCACTTGCTCGGAGCGTGTAAATTTAAAAGGTTATTTGCATTTTGTTACGCTGCTCATTTCACAACATTTCGGGAAACATCACAAACTAAATCTAACCCCCAAAAAAACAGCCAAATCAGACGACAAAGCCTCATTGCCTTGTTTGGTTTTGTTTATGTCTCTTTAAGAGCTTTGCCCGTGAGTGTACCCAGTGGCCCAACACAATGAGCAAAGGTCTATTAATTTGCTGCTGAGAAGCTACTCGCAGCTCTTTGCTAATGACTGATTTTTCCACCAGTCGGTCAGCCCTTGAGTCACGAGTGGAAGCTGGTGGAGCGTGTGTGTGTTTGTGAGAGGTATTGATGATGGGGGTGGTGATCGTCCAGGTGGAGGAGCCTATTGGCATGTTGATTACTCTCAGTGGACACATTAGAAAGCCAGAGGGGGCTCGTTGAGGAACCTTTATTCATATTCTCAATCTTCTTGACACAAATGCAAGATTAGGGAGCAACTCTGTAGCTGAAGAACTGTATTGCTGGAGAGGAGTCGCACAAATCCATACAGCGATGCAGAATTGCGTTCGTTCATGCTGTAGCTGCTTGCATTGGAGCTTGATAAATGAAGGGTCATCAAGGTGATAAAGCACTGAGCTGGAAATGGGATTGTGTTGGCGGGCAGCGTACATGTGAAATAATATATTGTTAGTCCCTAAGCAGTCTGGATAAGAGAGGTACGCAGCAGGGCATGTTGCTACCCGTGACAATGTAAATAGAGGCTATCCACTTACCGGGTGAATGCCGCTGCCTCCCCTCTGCTGAAAAGCTCCCGGGGACGGTTGTATTTACAGGAAAAAAGCACCCACAAAGTGCTGACACAAGTGGATGGTTCTGAGTGGGGTAAGCTCTCTCTTTTCAATTACTGCTCTATCTCTGCTTGTTCCAGCGCCTGCATTCGTGTAAGTCTGACATCTACAACTTGAGGCGTCCTTTTTTTTTTTTTTTTTTTTGTGAGGTTGTTGGGGAATTCACTCGCTGGAGGGCTTTATGGACATTCATGCAATGTACCAGAGTCTTTTCAGCTGGAGTGGGGAATGAAAGGCATGCTTTTTGGAGGCTTTTTTGGAAGGTCACAATGGCTGTGATGAGCTTTGAGGTGTGAAATATCAGCCAATTCTTGGTTGTTGAATAAAAGCTTGGCTGCTTCCTAGACTGTAGTTACAGACGTTTGGAGTTAGAAAGAAAGAATAGTGCTAGGACTTGAAGCCAGAAAAACAGCAATATCTTCAAAGGTTTCAGGCTCCTCGTGATGCTGTTTTATTCAACGCCGCAAAAAATAGCATTATAACGTTGATGAAATTCTTAAGGCCTCAGTATGCTGCCACATATCGTATCTTCATCTTAACTGTGAGGTGAAAAACCTGCCTCCTCTGGCTGACTAAACGTACAAGTCCTCTGATCCTACCAACAAAAACCTCAAGCATGGCAGAAAAAATCAGAAAGGACCCCAGTTAAGAAGATCACAGTCCACAATTTCACTCTGATGTAGCCCTTAGCATTCTAGTTAGCTGCTTCATTACGTAAAATGAAGACTCTTCATTTTATGCTCTACCTCATGCAGATTATCTGCACTGGTGTGTTCAGCATGTAAGGGTTTCTCACAGCTCATGAAAACATACTAAGTTTTAGAGAACCAGGATTTTTTTTTTTTTGTTATTTACAAGTGAAACATTGCGTGAAAAAAAAGCAGACAATCATATACTGAATGTCATGATATCAATTTACAAATCATAGCGTGGATGAAAAATAACATCTCAATTAAAGGCAAACACCCAACATGTTAAAAATAAATGTTAAACAGAAGGAGGAAATACTTGCAAATGACAGTGGATAACTACATCCTTGCACAGTTGGAGGAATTTTGGTTTGAAAAACGTCAAGAGATTCTTCATCATCCCTCCACAGAAGAGACATTGAGTTCCCAAAACCAACATCCTACTGGTAGGAAATTCATGAATGCTTGGAAACTGTATTTCAAACTGTTCAATTTGATGCTCTGGGTGTTTTCACATTAGGTATGATTGTGTTGTACTGTGCCTGAATACAACTGCCCCCTCTCTCTACTCCCATGCCGGTCAGCTTTCACATTAGCAATGTTATTCTGTATCTGAGTACACTTGCATCATCACCTAACACATTGTTTATGTTGTTGCTGTGGTGTAGAACAGCTGGCCAATCAAAAGATCCCAATAGCAGCCCACTTCCTTGTTTTGGTACAGTTTGCTTTACACCTGATGCAGACTGTACTTGAGTACACATGAACCATACCATTGTGCCTGAGCACAATACACACTGTTCACACTAATCTAACAAACTGGACTTTGGGGTCAAGTGTACTCAGATCTGGGCCCAGGTCCCTGATGTGAAAGCCCCCTCTGACAATATGTATAGATACTATAACACTGAATATTCCAACTACAGGCAATAAGAATATTACTTAACAGGAAAAATATTTATGAAATCTACGTAATGAAACAAAATTTGATTTTGATCTGATACAAAGTAGTACCAGGGCAAGGATCACCAATATCAATAGAGATATCAATAGAGATATCAACACTTTTGACTTGCAGCTGATCTGCTATCATGTATGGGATTGAAATATGTCATTATTTACTACTATTCTACTTCTGAATATATTATCACAAAACTCTTTGCCAAGCATGAGGCTTTTCTTTTTACTGTTCTGTCCTCTGTTAAAGGATTTGGATCTGTTGGCAGATAGTGATGAGCTTGCAGATTGTAAGGACCACATTTCACTCTCCCCCTCTAAATGTAAAGGAAGTCTACAGTGGCTGTGAAACTAGTGCAAAATGCAAATTTTTATTTTTATTTCATTTTTAATTTTTGTCTTCACTTTAGTTTCAGTTAGTTTTCAGAGTGGCTTTGCTCATTCATCTTTTCTTTCATTCATTCTTTGATTTGATTTTTTAGTTTAAGTTTAATATCATTTCAGTGAGGTTTTGTTTTTTCTGAAGTCTCATTTTTTATTTTTATTTCAGTTAACTGAAATAAAGTTAAATGGTTTTAATGGCTTTTTGCCATTTTGCTACATAGTACAGTTGAAGATAGACAAGAAAAGAAGGAATGAGAGAGGGAGGACAACATGTAAGTCGGCCTCAAGGTGGAATCGGACCCGTGTTGCTGCTGAGGCCTCAGTAACGTCGGGTGGATGCTCTACCAATTGAACCATTAGGAGAGGACAATGCATAGTGGGATCAGATTATTTTGGCATTTGCTCTTTCTCTGTTAGACATCTCCTTTGTTTTGTTAATTGCAGCAGTATTGGTCTTTTTTCATGATTAACCCTTTATATTCTTCATATAGTTTAACCTGCAGGGTTGTTTCACCGCTGAGAAGAAAATAACTCTGGTTTTCCCTTCTTTTCGACAATCAGCTGTTCTGGGCTGCTTTTGTTCTCCGTGCACGCTCACAATGCAAGCTGGCTTTAGCCTGGCTTGAGTTAGCGTTGACTACACCAGGCTAAATTGTGTTAGTGGAAGTGGCTTGAGCCTTGAGTGGAAGTTGAAGTTAGTTCAAGCCAGCCTTTTTCACTTAAGCGCAGGCTTATTTATCAGCCTTGATGGAATACCCCCCCTGCTCCCTGTAGATATTAAGAGCTCATTGTAGGGTAATGAAAACACAGTGATTCTTATTTTCAGGTGATTATACGCTAATCAAAACATGCTTGTGAATATTATATTCCATATTCATATTCATATTCTGCATATAAATCTTACACACTGGACCTTTAATTACATGCAAAAGACAGTTCATAATGCTAAATAAAGAATGTCATGTGAATTATCAGTGCATGCATGCACACAACAGCAGCATAGATGCAAATGTTCCAGTGCTAAAGGGAATCTTAATGTTTTTTTGTACCAATCTTATTGATGCTAGTATTGATAGTCAAGAAAAAGGACTTCATATTGGTAGTATTGATACTTTGGAGATCGATCCACCCACCCCCACTAAGCACTCAACTAAGCTGCTGAACCGTTGAAGCAAAAAGTGACATGTTTTTCTTTTCTCGCACTTGGAACTTGGAACCAGTCTCAAGAGTCAAAGTGACAACCTTTTCTAACCTTCGGAGAAGAACATTACTTATATGATACTGTAAAATCCTCCGAGGTGCAGAGCCACATAAAGGCTTTGATCATTCTATTGAGGCTCACAATTAAAAGCTAATTGTGTTCAGCAGCCCATTCAACAGAGCTCACAGTAGGCAGATCCGGCAGGTTGAAATGAGGTTATTATGCAAAACATAGAAGACAAAGGAAGGCTATTTGCACTTAATTAACGTGGTAATTTCCTTAGTAACTGTCTAATAATTTATATAGCCGAAAGAATGCGGATACTTAGGCCTCTCTGCTTACATTTACTGGAGAGATTGCCTCGTTTGTAACCTGGCTTGACTGTGCATTTGTATGGCCCTCACGCTCTTCCCGGAGACTTATTGATTCCCTGAGTCTCACTCATTGGCATGCACAGGCACGATAATAAGTAAATCCATCTTCTGTCAGTCCCCGCTGAAGGGAACGTAGTCCTAAGGGGAAGAGGCCAACATATTCAGGTCCAATTTTCCTGTTTTTTTTGTTAAGGATTACCATCGTATTGTTTTCTCCCGTAGCCTGCAGTCCCAACACACTGCACTGAGCTGCGCCAACGCATGAAGTGCAGGGGGACTCAGACACATTTGGGATAGTCACGAGCGGAGAGAATCCAATAATAGAATAAATTCATCCATGGTGGTTTAATTAACGTGTGCTGTTGAAGTGGAACAAAGCTAGTTGATGGGATATAAACACTCAGACAAAGACATAAGTGCACTTCATGAGAAATATACACCCAAGCTTATGTACAGTCCCTCTTAAAGGAGCAATATGTAACAGTTGCACATTCAAAAATGAGTACAGCAGTCCAAATGCTGAGTTGGAGCCATAGTCAGTATATTAAAGAGGTTGAAATCCTATTTGATATGAAGTGTATGGTTGAAGTGAGTTGTGTCCCCTGCCTCCTCCTCTTCAGACTTGAGGAAGCTCAGGCAGGCTGCAGGAACACTGCAGGAGCACAAGACAAGCGCAACATTGTAATTTGACAATGAAAAGCAACAAAGAGTCCTACCCTGTAAGTTGATCAACTGTTTATAACTGTCAGTCATCTGTTAATGCAAAGTTAAACCTGTTATCCTGAAAACAAAAGCATACTGCTCTGAAAATACACAACTCAGGAGATGGAGTTCGGTGGCTGCCTGTCTCACTGCCTGCCAGACTCCATTAAAATATTGCTCAATTTAACCGATATAAACATCTGCGCCGTCTAAAACTTATTGATTGATTTCTTAAAACTCATAAACAGACACTTACTCATTTGGCAAACATTTCAGCATGAATTTTAACTCTGATTAGCATGTGGTTCACAAGGATCGCGTTGCATCTTAAAAATCTGTCCGTCTTCTGCATACCAGGACAAAAAATCTAGAAAGAGTGCTCTTGCATTGGTGTGAAGTTTATCTAAATGCTCAGAAATAATATGAATCAGGGTGGCAACAGCGTCTTCTGTACCACAACCCTGCTTATGTGCAAAATGGTATGGATCAAGTTTATTCTGTACTGAGTTTTTGTTGTATGACAAGATCAGAATCAGAATCAGAATCAGAATCAGAATACTTTATTTATCCCCGAGGGGAAATTGTTGATTTACAGGTGCTCCTTACAAGATCAAGAAAGATATAGTGCAAATAGAAGTGAATATAAAAAATATAAAAATATAAAATAAGAATAAAAATATAGTGAGAAGTTTAAAAATATATATCTAACCTATCAAATATACACAGATGGTAAAAATAGATAATAAACAGACTATATACAGTGATGGTAAGGTATGTGCATTGCTTTCTGAAAAGAAAAATAGAACAAATTTGGAAAAGTAGTGCAAAATTAAGGATTATGTACATGTGCATTGTGGTATGAGATTGACAAAATTTGCATATTTAACAGTTTACAGTTATGCACTAGCTAAATTATTGCACAGAGTAATTATTTAAGTTGTGTGAAAATGGGAACTGTATGAATATATAACAAAATTACTGGTGAATAGTCCAGGGCCACTCAGAGGGAGGAATTGTACAGTTTGATGGCCACAGGCAGGAATGATTTCCTGGGGGCTCAGTGGTGCATTTTGGTGGTATGAGTCTCCCACTGAAGGTACTCCTGTGTCTGGTCAGCTAGGAGGTGGAGTGGGTGTGAGTCGTTATCCAGGATAGTCCGTAGTTTGGACAGCATCCTCCTCTCATGACACCACCATCAGGGAGTCACACTCAGTTCCAACAACGTCGCTGGCCTTGCGGATCAGTTTGTTTGAGTCTGTTAGCGTCCGCCACCCTCAGCCTGCTGCCCCAGCATGCAACAGCATAGAGGATAGCACTGGCCACCACAGACTCATAGAAATCCTGAGCATAGTTCGGCAGATGTTGAAGGACCTCAGTCGCCCCAGAAATAGAGACGGCTCTGGCCCTTCCTGTAGAGAGCGTCGGTGTTCTTTGCCCAGTCCAGTTTATTGTCAATGTGTACTCCCAGATACTTGTAATCCTCCACATGTCCACACTGACCCCCTGGATGGAAACAGGGGTCACCGGTGCCTTGGTCCTCCTCAGATCCACAACCGTTCCTTTGTCTTTGCCACGTTGAGCTGCATGTGGTTCCGCTCACACCATGTGACAAAGTGTGTCCACAGTAGCCCTGTACTCGTCCTCATCACCCTTGCTGATACATCCAACTATGGCAGAGTCATCAGAAAACTTCTGAAGATGGCAGGTCTCTGTCCAATAGTTGAAGTCCTGGTGTAAAGGCTGAAGAGAAATGGAGAGAGGACAGTCCCCTGCAGGGTGCCCCGGTGTTGCTAAACCACACTTGCCCGACACAACAGTGCTGCAGGCGCACGTACTGTGGTCTGCCAGTCAGGTAGTCAACAATCCAGGACACCAGGGGGGCAATCCACCTGCATTGCTGTCAGCTTGTCACCCAGTAGTGCTGGACGGATGGTGTTGAATGCACTGGAGAAGTCAAAAAACATGACTCTCACAGTGCTCGCCGGCTTGTCCAGGTGGGTGTAGACGCGGCTTGAGCAGGTAGATGAATGGGTCCTCCACTCCAAGTCGGGGCTGATAGGCGAACTGGAGGGGGTCCAGTTCGCCAAGATATTGGAGCAAATTCTTTCTAGAGATTTGTGTATCACTGAAGGCAAGAGCGATTGGTCAAAAATCCCTAGGCTCTTCATTTGCAAGGTTCTTCAAAAGAAAAGTGCTAACAATCATCTGGGCTAGCAGCCTGCTTGTTATTCATACACTTAAATGTTTTCATGGCATCTTCAGCGTTGATGATAATTCTGTCTGAGGCAGCAGGTATGATAATTTTTAAGCATTCAAATCTGGCAAAAAAGTATGTAGGTCATTGTGCGTTACAAGGGGTTTAGCGGGAGATAACATTCCTGTCAGTGCAGTATTCTGTATTCTGCACTAAAATGTTTGCATGTCTAAACAGACCTGCAATGGTTGTAATAAGAAATATCTAAAATCAAGACTTAAGTCTGAACCTTCTTTGTTCTTTGTGTGTGGGTCCTCCTTTGCAGCATATGCGACTCTAATTAACATTAAACAGGCAAACAATAACACAACTTATGGGCTGGAATAGAAATTTCAAAGGAGGATGCGGTGGCTGTAGCGTTGACATCAAAGAAATGAGTATTTCAACTATGCATGTTTCCTTAATCCCTGATGACATATCATGGTCATTTTATGATTTATTACAGTAAATATATTACAGATTTCTCCTGTAAGGAACTTTCATTTTTGTCCCTGTGGGCAAAATAGGGCATCAAAAATAAAAGTATTCAAATAAAAATCTCTTCCTGTGTCTTTTCCACAGGATAATGCACTACTCACCGTAACTTTGCCTGTGAAAATGTAAAAACATTTTCAGGAAGAATCCAGTAGCAGTCATTAGCAATAATTACAAAGAAATAGTCAATCATCTTGCTGATGGTCTTGTTTATTTTTGTAGGTTTGTAAAGATGCATTAGTATCAAACTGAGACTATTTCATAACCAGTTAAAAACTCTGTGTAGTAACTTTAAACATAAGTCACGAAAAAGACTAAAATACAGACATATAATGTATTTCAGTAAAAAAAATTAGCCTTATTCTGCAAATTGCCAGGCCTCTTCCTAAACTACATACTGGGCTTTTTTGTAGCATGTTAGCATACATGTCAACTGTCCACATGGCCTCTGAGACCCCGTTGGTTTTAAGAGGAAGTCCTGAACATTTCATTCTTCACTGATTGAAGCTATTTTCAGTGTTCCACAGTGGATGACCCAGCATGGAGCCAGTTTCAAACTGAAATAATGGGCCGTTGGACTGTCATTGTGCCCCATGGCAGTTGTCATATATAGAGACAGGACTGACATGCACGGTTCCTTTTCAAATATTGGATCGGGCTGAAAATCACTTGTGGGTTCTTCAGGCGGTCGACTGCAGAAATGGAACAAGAAATCTGAAATGTCACTGCCTCCCCTCATCTGTCCTATAGCACCACTCTGTGTTATATTACTTTTTCAGTGGCATTTTGTCTCTATAGCAATGTGCCTGGCTGTCACAATTGAATGAAAGTGGGAGAATGACCCATTTGCAAAGGTCACATCCTCATAATAAGAGCCAGATAGCTTCTTTTCATATCAGCATTTTTAATATATGATTGATGATGCATGATATGATAAGATGTAATTACTGTCCATCAAGATGAAATGACTTCCAGTCTTATTTTTAGCACTGGAGAACTACACTAAAATACATTTCCTTTTCTATTTCTTAGGTGTTGCGCTGCATATTTGGTGAAAAATATAGCGGAAAATAAAATCAGATAAAATTCACAGGAGTGAATATCATTTTTGAAAAAACAACATTGTTCCAAAGCAGGGGTGGGCAATTATTTTTTCATGGGGGGGCCACATGAGAAATTGATCAGGCTGCCGTGGGTCAGACACAAATGATATAAAGTCCTAATAACGGCCAAATGTCTAATAATGGAATGGTCAGCAGTGTTCTATATGAGGCACTTCTACTTTTGGTCACCCTTTCTGAATTGCCATGTTGAATTGTGGGTTAATATTTTGCTGGCAATGTCCACAACCTGATGTTTTACAGTGTACCATGCATGTCGCATACAGGTTGCAACATTAGTAGCAGCAAAAGTAGAAGAACAACATAAACAACATGGATGTACAGCGCTGAGTGAATAAAGTTACAGTTTAATATAAAAGATACAGTTCATTATCATTACCAATGAACACAGCACTGAACCCTTTCAAAATAAAGATCTGATAACTGTTTAATGGTAAGCAAAAATTCTATTGACTGTCTTTGCTAGATTTTTAATATTTTGGTGTTTCCATGATGACCTTGCGGACCACATGAACCCTTTCAGTGAGCCACATCTGGTCCCCGGGCCGCATTTTGCCCAGGTCTGTACTAAAGGGATGTGACTATATTTTGAATGCCGCAATAAAAAAAATAAAATAAAAAAGTCCCAATACCATACCGGACTTTGAAAATATGTACCTTGATATTGCACTGATATAAATTAATTAGTTTTACTTTATTTTATAAAAGTACTGCTACTGCCTGCTGCATTGATTTTATTTTACAATTAACCACTTCTAAGTCCTGCCCCTTTTTGCTTTGTGCTGTGTTGAGCAAACTTAGTACCTTGGTCAGTTTTCTCCTTTCCCATTAAAAGGGAAGAAAATATAGAGTGTATAATATATTGAATGAATAGTATTTATGTAAGGAAATAGCTGATGCGATCATCAAAGTCATAATTTTACCTTGTTTATTAATATTGTGATAAATATCATATCATTGACTTTTCATGGTGGTATTATTGTACCTTGAGATGTTAGTATCTTTAGATCCCTGTTCACATACTGCACCTAGAAAATTTTGAGTCCAGACGATACAGTATGTCAAGAATATGTAGCTTACGCATTGTGACGTATTTCCAAGTGAAACAGGATAAGCAGGCGGGACATAACGTCAGGAGGATTTTGATTTGAATGTAGCTAATTTGTCTTAGCTCTGTGCTTGTAAAAGTTGAGACTGATTGAAGAAACAAATATTGATTGATGGGTGGATGTCATGATATTATTGGTTGATCCAAGCCTATGTAAGGACATTTTTGGCTGTGATCTAAAACTTTCTTTTGAATTCCACTCCACTGAGTTGACTGATTCTCTCATCTTCTAAAGACAGAATAAAAATGTTGTGTTGTTAATGTTAAAAAATGAATATTTTAAAAATGTTCACATGTTGCTTCTTTATCAGCATAGGACTTAGGACATCGGTTGGGAAAAACACTGAGGATGAATGCTCACTGATGCAGACAAAAAACACCTGTGAACAAAAGCATGGATACACGTGCACAGATGCAAATTTTTCTCTAGCGTATTCACACACACTCAGACGCTCAGATACATGCACACACATGCTCAGGTGGAGAACAGCGTGAAGCAGAAGAAGCTCAGTGTTAGCATCTGTCAATCTCTCCCTTTCCCATCGCTGAGCTTCAAAGGGGAGCCCAGTCAGCGGGACGTGAGGAGAAAGAGAAGACCCCGGCTGCAGCATCATATGGTACATCGTCTTCCACAGATGTCTGATGCAGCCCGGGAGGCTGCAGACATCAGTCCGTTCGATGTGGTCTCACACTCTTAGAAATAAGGGTTCCAAAAGGGTTCTTCCTGGAGGGCTGAGTTTCTATCCACAACCACTTGCTTGCTCATGGGTTCTTTGTAAAACTAAGGGTTCCATTAAGAACCCTTTTGTTGAAAGAAAGAATTGTTCAGGGATTGTTGAAATTTTTGAGGAACTCTTTCACCAAGGGTTCTTTGTACTATAATATAAAGGCCCTCTTGGTAGAACCACTTAGGGTTCTAGATAAGATGCTTGCAATATAAAAGGTTTCTTGGTAGCACCTCATGGGTGAAGGCTGAATAAAACCCTTGGAATATAAATAGGTTCTCAGTAGAACCCTCTGGGTAGGTTCTAGATAAAACCCTTGGAACATGAAAGAGTTCCTGGTAGAACCCCCCTGGGTGGGTTCTAGATAAAACCCTTGGAACATGAAAGAGTTCCTGGTAGAACCCCCCTGGGTGGGTTCTAGATAAAACCCTTGGAATATAAAAAGGTTCTCAGTAGAACCTCCTGGTGGGTTCTAGAGAAAACCCTTGGAATATAAAAGTGTTCCTGGTAGACTGCCCTTGGTGGGCTCTTGATCAAACCCTTGGAATATAAAAGGTTCTCAGTAGAATCCTGTGGATGTGTTCTAGATAAAACCCTTGTTATATAAAAAGATTCCCAGTAGAACCCCCCTGGGTGGGTTCTTGCTTAAACCCTTGGAATATTAAAAGGTTCTCACTAGAACCCTGTGTTTGTTCTAGGTAAAACCCTTGGAATATAAAAAGGTTCTCAGTAGAACGCCCTGGGTGGGTTCTAGCTTAAACCCTTGGAATATAAAAAGGTTCTCAGTAGAACCACCTGGGTGGGTTCTTGTTAGCACCCTTAGAAGGTGGAAAAAGTCTCAAGCCCCAAGTTCTGGGTGCAACCATTACACCATAGAAGCGTTCTCTAAAGAATACAGGGGGTTCTGGGTGAAATCTTTCATAGATGGTTCTTGGTATAACTCTGAAAGGAGTTCTACCTTTATAAAAGGTTCTAGCAGGAATCAAAATGAGTTCTTCTATGCATACGTGCTGAAGAACCCTTTATGGTTCTAGCTGACATCTTTAGTTCTAAGAGTGCAGACTGTACCATCAAATTACACCAAATCTAATAGCTGTCTCTGAAGCTGACTAGAATCAATTATGTTTAACTCTGTATTGTAGATTTTGTATTATAGATGTGCTGTATTGTATATGCATTGTGCACAGTTTTTTTTATAATAATTACAGTGATATTTAATTCAAACCCTTGTTGTTATCAAATGAGAGGTGTACGGCATGTTCATCAGTACTGTGTGATCTGTGTGGGGTGAAACAGGGGCCAAGTCTTGAGCGGCATGAGCATAATTTCAAAAAGTTTCTGATGCATAAACATTTGGCTCTCGGCTAACTGAATGGGTGGAACAGGCTGCTCTCTGCTGTTCCGAGTTTTTGCAGCATGAATGTTAATTACTGATCGAGAGACAGAATTGGCCTGAAGCTTCAGAAAATATCTTAAAGTTTAAATTAATGTTTTGTCATAAAGTCATTAAGTGGATGCTTTTTATCTGATGTGCCTCACAGTTTGATTCATAGTCCGTCAAACAATAAACCTTTATTTAAGCGCACAATATCTACATAAATTCTGCTGTTAAGGCTGTCTCTCACATTAAAAAAATAACAAAAGACGTAGTTTGATCATATCTGAATTAGCTTGCGGTCATGGGAGTTGTTATCTTCTCTAAAACACACCACACGACATATCTGATGTATCCTATGTTTTCCTGGACGTTCTAACACTAGCTATCAATGACTAGCAGGAAACTTATCATAATCCTGAATAATTTACAGATTTCTCTGGGTTTGACCATTGTTGAAAACATTTGGGATAATGTAAGCACGCAACTCAGCAAAATATAACACGTCTAACATTTTTTGACATTTTAATGCAAAAATGTTACATATTATACCAATAAAGCTCAAGGACTTACATAGGGTTGGACTCAAATTTACAGAGTCCAGGATTTTTTTTCCTTTTTATATACAACATGTGTTAATATATATTGTCCTTGATTTAGGACAATCAAGTCTCACACCACCGTTTATGACAGAGAAATGTCACGCCAAATTTCTAGTTTCTAGAATGGAAACGTCACAATCAGAAGATTTCGTCATATCAGCAAAATAAATTGTTTGTGTGGAGTTGGAGGACAAACTGTGTTGCCATTGTTGACCTCTGCAGGGCAGTCAGACTATTCATGAGGGCCTATAGCCTAAAAATAAAAATAAAATAGTCAAACTTTTGTCCTTTTTTTTGCAGATGAGCTTGTTTCCTCAGTAGCTCCTGGTACATTTTAGGGCTATCCTTGAAAAAACAACGATTCAAGTCATCAGTTGAGGAGACCAGAGTCGACTTGCATATTGTCAGTCGAATCTTTGCACTTTTGGTTTTTTAGCTGTATCATTCTACATGGAGCAATGCAGGAGCGACAGCATGGCAGGCTGTAAACTTTTTACTAAACAAGTCTCAAAATGACCACAAGCCATAAAACTATCTGTGGTGGAAGCAGAGGAGGGTGATAAAAACCTGAGGGCAGTGTGACTCCAGTCCGCTGGCTGCTGAGCCACTTTTGAACCAGACAGTGGGAGAGCCTCCTCTATAACTACTGTCCACTGTGATTGACTCTTTAGCTGACACGGCTTTCTAGCGGCCCACCGGAAGAGATGCTGTGTATACTGGGGAGGACAGATTGGTATTGGGGGCCATGACCTACTCAAAGAATGCAAGGTTATGTCCAATCTACATATAATTTAAATTGCAAATACACATGAAGTAATTAAATTCCTGAATAATAAATTCTGTTTCTTGGTGTGACCAGGGTCTTTCAGACTAAATGCAAAGCACATCTGGTCGTGCCACCTCCAAATTTTTCTTCATGATGTTAACAAATCTTTAGAGATAATTTATATCGTTGAATGTGGCAGTCCTGTTCATCTTATTTTCTGTTTGAGACTCTATCTTTGGTGCAAGGCGCTCATTTCTGTGATGTTGTTCTGCGCTGCACTTCCAGGAAATCTTTTTGTTGTTGTTGCTGATGAAGTCTGAATTCCTGTAAATGGCAATTAACGTTTTGTCGGCTCAGCAATGGCTATTTATGCTCACCCTACCCACCTTTTCTCTCTCTATTTCAAAACAAATTGGAAACAAGAAACACATCCAACAAACAACGGACAAGAGCTCTGAGAATGTTTAGCACCATCAATATGCATACAAATATAAACCGTAGAAGAACTGGATATATGTTGAAACACTACTATATATAACATATTTGTTGATGTGAAAATGTTGCAGATTATTACTATAGACACACCGTGACTCAAATCCTTGACCTTTTCACTGAGCTATAGAGAATCCCATCAGTCCTGCATTCAACGTAAGCGCTGGATGCACAAGCTGTTGCTCCAAGCGACTCTCTACATTCCTTTCAGTCAATATTTACTCCGAAAATCATTATCAATCCCATTTTCCTGATTTGCAGCTGAGAAGAGGCGTCAGAAAAAAAAACATATCCTCCGGCTTGTTCCGTTGAAGGGAGAGATTATGTAACATTAAATGTCTTTTGTGGCCGAGGAGAATGGAAGAAATGGATGATGTCAGAGAGCAGAGGTGTTTCCAAACCTCCATTCAGTGGAGTAAAAAGCTTATACAACACTAAAACCCACACAGCCCAGTGCTGGAGAGCTGATAAGACTCTAAAGCAAATCGAGTGCAGTCGGGTGCTGGTTTCTCCCTGCAGAGTGTATCCACGGTTAATAAGACACGATAGGTAAGTCTCTGACATCACATTTAGTCATCCCTCTGCATTCAGTAATAATCTTATATACTTTTACATGTATGGTTGATAGATTTTAGCGGAATAAAGGTTAGTATGAGAGCATCAGCAAACTCTTCTTTGCTTATTTCCCTTCTAAAAATCAAATTCAACTTTACTTTACTCAGCTTTATATATTTTGCCCCTGGTCTTCTGCACCCCCTCTGCCCTGGCTTTGCACCCCTACAGTTTGGGAACTACTGGGTTAGTGTGTTGCAGGCTAACACTTGCTAACAGCTAGGGTTGTCGGAATGCCAGTTTTGCAGGTATTTCATCATAAACCAAAGTATTGGATAAATTCAAAATTTGAGTGTCTGAACAGGTGCAAAGCTGATGGCTCGTAGTGGGGGTGGGCAGCCATAATGGAGACAAGACAGATCCATGATTACAGAGACAGAAGGGCAGAGGGGAGAGAGAAATTTAGATTACAGTGAGGTGTGTTGTTTCAGTACTGTGATTGTATTATTGAACAGCAATCTGCTGACATACAACTGCTGACAGGCTGTTTCAAAACCACAGATTTTATCAACAAGGTGCCCAAACCTCAGTCAGTCAGTCAGTCAGTTTTACATTCAGTGAAGTTAGCTGCCCATACAGACACATAGCCTTAAAACGGCCCATGTTACTACAATAACGGAGGGCTACAACACAATCAGTGATGTTTTCATACAGGGTTCAAAATTAGAGGTTGCCAGTCGCCAGTGGCGACCTACTTTGATCCTTTGGCCAGTAAAGTCCGTCCACTAACTGGCCACTCTGGCAAGTGGAAGAAAATGCCCAACTACTGTTGTTGTTGTTACTGGTTTTTTTGTTTCTCCCCCCGCCTATGTCTGTGACGCTTCGGTTGTGTCACGCAGATCTTTAAGCCCACAACATGCTGTAGAGCAATCATTTGTGAGCTTGTAGATCTGCGATCCGCCATTTTCTGTGCCACGCCCCCTCCCCCATCCAGGGAAACAGAGGCACATTTTGCGCTGGCACCGGCGGTGACAAGAGGCTAAGGAGGGAATTTTTAAATGGTTTGAAATGTGGAGGCACATTCGGGCGTGTGCTCCCCCTTCTAAATTAAAAAAATAAATCAACAAGCGCCAACTGTGACGCGTAGGGACGACCACTGACACCGAGACTGCCGCTGATAACGCCGCCGCCGGTAAGTTAATGTCGCCGGTAATGTGACTTAAGCCGGAGGTTCAATGAGCGATGGTACATAGACGATGCAGGAAAAAGAAGAGAGTGCTTAAGAATGAAGAAGGGAAAATGTTTTGTGTGCCATGTCGTACCAAAGCAACAGGTAACAGACGGCTCAATTCATTTGTGACTGGAACGACACAAATGAAACTTGAAAGCATCAAAATACATGAAGGGTCAAAATATATCAATATACAAAAAGGCTATATATAATTTTTGGCCAGTAAAAAATCCTTCTGGCCAGTAGATTTTAAAAGCTTGAACCCTGTTTTCATACATATGGTCAGTTTAAATCCAGTCCAGCGAAAATCACATAGAATCCATTGCAGCTTACATGGATGTCTGATATCCAATAACATGTTTAAATGTCCAACACATTTAAACTCTCCAAACTCAAGCTGTACATTAATGTGACTTGATATTATAAGAGCACAGCTAGCAAGCTAGCTGCGTGTTGCTGGCTAACATTTTCACCTGCTCGGCCTGTATGGATCCAGCAGCAGGACACTTGGGACACATGGAGGGTAGAGTTGTTGAGAGTAAGATGAAGTTTGTGAGCGGCAGTTCTTCCTCTGCTCTGCTCCTTTAGAGCACCAGACTCTCCCCATTTAAGCCAACAGAGACAACATATAGAGCAGCAGACTACAGCAGACTGAGCCCCGAATTCAAGTCGATGTTAAAGGATCGAGAAAATAGTGATTGTTCCTAAATTTCTACTGAAATCATTTTAGAAATTGTACCTGCATCATGATTGTTTTGTTTTGTCCTTGATCGTATATTAATTGGATATTGTGGTTTCGCATTTTGGCATTTGTTGTGTGACAGTTGTGTTTGTCTGCTGTAACTTGTAACAATGTTTTCTGCTGAATCTCAAGGCGGCACTAGAGGAAGAGTCAGAGGATCACCAGAGTTAGTAAGATAATCCTCAGGGACCCATAAGTGTCTGAAATGGCTGTACCGGACTCAAAATTTTGTCAGTCGATCAGATTTGGCTGTTCAATACGAATTATGGACAATCAAGCAAAGCTTTATTGAACTGCCAGATGTTTTGAACGCCTTTCAACGGGATGGTCAGGCTGACAGCATCATTGCATCATGATGCATCATTCATATTACATAATAAACAAGCCAAATTAGCCCTCCAAGCTAATGCTAATTATGCTAAGGATGGATCAGAAATGTGCAACAACATGTTTTGCCGACACTACATATCAAACAAAAGTCAGAGTATTTGTATGAAGTTGATGCAAACTGTAAATCAGGGATGGAAGTACCTAATTACAAATACTCAAGTTACTGTGATAAAGTAATCTTTTTGGGCACTTACGTACTTTTACTTGTACTTAAGCATTTATTAAACCATTTAATCATAAAATCATAATTGAGTACTGAGGACCAGTTGATTTAATGTCCAAACCTTTCATCTGCAGTTTTTTTGTTGCACCATTTTCATTGTAGTTGTTGGGAATTACAAAGCAACATGTTTGAAATTTCTCTGAATTTACCCCCAAATTTCATGGTAAGTATGTAATAATTTGCAAGCGTTGTTTTTATGCAACTAGGTGGTAATTACCATTTAATATATTTGAATTTTATTTAAAAATTACCTGCAAATTTAATATGTTACTTGATAATTACCTTAACTAACTACCTATCTACTACATGAAATTTTGGGGTAATCTGGGAGTAATTTCTAAGAAATTTCAAGTATATTACCACTTATTTACCATGAAATTGTGGGACCAAAGTAACTAATACTAATACTAATATAGTTTTTGAGACAAGTACTTTGTACTTTTACTCAAGTATTTTTCTAACACCAGTACTTTTACTTGTAATTGAGTAATATTTTTGTAAAGTACTTATACTTTTCAGTACTCTGTCCACCACTGCTGTAAATTCTGCTCTTATAACAATGGTTCCCAAACCTTTTCTGGCACCCTCCCCTTCAGAAGCTGAAAAATTATCAATCATTGACTGGGGAAGCAACTGATAAAAAAAAGATTCAAGTTGATTCAAGTAGTGGCTCTACGCCACAGTTTTGGAGCCTCTGACTTATAAGCAGAAGGCAGAAGATAATGTTATCTTGCAGCCTCACTGGACAAGACCTCTCTTCCTCCGGGCTGTTGCAGTGCCTCTGTCTCATAACTATTACATGTCTGTGGTGTCCACGGCTGTCCCTCGGTCTGGCCAGGCCTGTACCCATAGCAGACATCCTCTCAACTCCTGTTCACTGTGTGGACGGATGACTTGACATAGTGGAAAGACTTTACCCCTGATAGCACTTTTAAAGCGAGAGGCAATACAGCAACTTCTGAGGACTGAAATGTCTTCAGAAGTACACTGCACACTGTCTGACAAAAAAAACAAACAAAAGACTGCTTGATTTAAAGAGTCTCAGTCAGCAGAAGGGTCTCTGACTCATGATTCACATACTGGGGGCCAAAACCAAAGTTTGTGCACATTCATCTTGTAGTTGCTGAGATATTTAAGTCTGGAAGAAAGTGGTGGACTGACCGGCCACTTTGCCATTGCTGGAATCATGCCTCTACCAACAAAGTAGCTCGGGGTGTTGGAGGTCTACTTGGAATCTTTGTGAATCTATGCTCCAATCCTTCACACAAGCCCAGGGTGCAGGCTCAGGCCAGGGACCGCTTCATCTGTGCCACGGTCTGGCAGTCCACACGGACTGCTGGGTGCAGGCTCTGCCACGGTCTCAGCCGTGGCCTGGCAGTGCACACATACACTCTCTCTATCCTCTGTCTCCTCATATGAACCCACTCTGTTCAGTCAGTGACATCATGGCATTACATTTAGTTATTCCCCCGCAGTTGTTAAAAATCAGGAAGATCTTTAATATATTTTCTATTTTATTACATTCTTTATTCCTTTATATATGCCTACATTCTTATTTCCTAGTATCTTAAGATCTTTTCTTCATGAACTGATGTCTCTGTTCTTTGCTGCTGCAGTCTTTTCTCCCTCAGGGATCAATAAAGTTTATTTTATCTTATCTTGTTTCTCCAGGGAAAGTTGACTGAGCACAGATTCTCTCTATCACTAATGTGAGCAGACTGGATCACAGTTAAATGAATTCACGCCGCAGTCTGTGGAACACCACTCTGAAAACCAAATGGCTATTGTCTGTTGACGATTTAGCCTCGGGGGGCAATGGCTAATGTCCCGAGACTTAGGGGTGTAGCAAGGTAAGGCAAGATAATGGACAAAGGATATCTGGGCCAAGACATTGTACTCGGTGAACAGGTCATTGTTTACAGTCCAATTAGCAACTTCAACACGAGTATGAAGTTGGAGGATAATCTCTATAAAGCGCGTATGAACGCAGTTAAATAAAAAAAGAAAAGCTAATATAAAGCTAAATTGTCGTATAATGAAAGCTGATGGGTTCCAAGATTGTGTTTCAGGCAATGTGTTCTGGCTCTTTTGCTCCACATGGACTGTTTACCGGCATACAACTAAAGCCCACTCAAACATAATTGGTTGGATAATTGGAAACATAACGCTTCTGATACCAAAATCTTGTCCCTTGCCCATAGATTCTGCATTCAAGAAAAACATGGGGGACCATAAGGTAAAACTACCCTCTTTCTTAGAAATTACCTTAAATTACCAGAGTCCAGAGACTCTTGCAACAGAAGGACTTTGGTGAAGATAAGAAAATGTTGTGATTTCGGTTAGATTCAGGCAACAAAAACTCTCTGATTAAAGGAGAAATATGTTTCAAGTGTGCGCCCAAAATGAGTACTGCAGTCCAAATAGTGAGCTGGAGCCACAGCCACATTAAATCATATTTAATATACTATCTTTAGTTTGGTCTGTCAATGTAAAGTTAAGCCCGTTATCCTGAAAACAAAAGCCCACTTCTCCCAAAATACACACCCTGGACTTTGAGCTCAGAGACTGCCTGTCTCACTGCCTGCCATGTTGCTCAACTGTTATACGACTCATAAACAGACACTCATTTGGTGAACATTTGGTATTAATTTGAACTCTAATTACTGCGAAATGATCAAACAATAACACAAGTTACAGACCGGAATAGAAATTTCAAAGGAGGACAGTGTAGCTTTAGCATTGTTTTCAGAGAGTATTTTAACTTAACATGCTTTCTTCTACTCATTATATCAACAGAAAACATATTTCAGTTGGCATTGTGTTTCCCTCAGAACATATTTGCAGTTGCAAATTAGGGATGATGACATAACAAGGCATACTTTGTATCAAATTAGGAATAAAAAGTGTATTATTTACCACAGTTAGACCCTTATTAGTACAGTCCTGTTGTAATGTGTCCCTAATCACCCCCTAATAAATTCCAATAAAGGTTTAATAATGGGAAATAATACACTTTGCTCCTTTTCCTTTCCCCCAAAACAGTTACACAGTATTTCAGAGTGCAACTTGAAATCCTCTCAGTGTTAATAATTTGTGAACAGATGTGGATTTTAAACTTGGTCGGGGTGCTCCAAGTGCAGCTCAGTCTGGCTGTGTTAATTGCTGTCTGCGCCCTGAAACCGTGGGAGATACTCTGTAAAAGACATCTAGAATGTCACAGTACTGAAGAGATTCCAGTCATAGGTATTATTATAAGTCATTATAATAGAGAGATTTTTTGCCAGCCTTCTCAACAAACTAAACCCGTGGGCATAATATACATTAATCAGACAGGGGGAATGTACATTTTGTCTTTTGTCAGTATATCATTTAAAAATGTATCTATGCTGAAAATGCTGAGCTAGCCTTGACTCAGGCTGTCTGAGGGGCAAGGGCGAAAACAATAAGAAGGTCGCCAGCATGTGGAAGATTGTGATACATTTTAGTTGAGATGGTGAAATAGTTCCAACCCATGGTGTAGACTAGTTCAACAACTATTGCATCACATTTTGTCCACTGGAGGGCACCCTAGACAGCACTTTTTCATGTTTTTTCCACTAGAAGGGCACCGTGAAGGCTGATTTTTCATGTTTTGTTCACTGAAAGGCATACTAGAAGGCACTTTATCATGTTTTGTCCACTGGTAGAGCACCCTAGAGGACATTTTTTCACATTTTATCTATTAAAAGACACCCTAGAAGGTACTTTATCATGTTTTGTCCACTCGAAGGCCATCCAAGAGGGCAATTTTTCAAGTTTTGTCCACTGAAAGGCACCCTAGAAGGCACTGTATCATGTTTTATCTTTCATAGGGGCATAGAGGGCACTTTTGCTGTAGACTTTAAATCATATATATAGTTGATCTCTGGGCAGCAATCCTCTCTATATTCTGACTTTTACAGTAAAATTGTACAAGAGAAACACTGAAATGGCACAAAATACACACACGCAGACACACACAAACTTACTTTCAAAATCTAAACTTTCCACCTTTATCACAGCAAATGAGATCAAGCTGTGATGCCCTCTACTTGACTTCGATCTGACCTCCATTGTATGACATTTCTCCAGACACTCAAAAGTGTAATTCTCATTAACACCGATGACATTTGGACTTTTTGGGGTTAGCTGCTCTTTCATAACAGAGAGCATATCCATAATTTATAAGCAAAGATGAGATTTGCATCCAGGGCCAGATTCAGATAAATGAATTTGGTCATCAACTCAGGATGTAGCAGCATGTGAACCGAAAGTCAGATGAGCCTCTTTTTCATTAATAATGTAGAGTTTACTTTAAGTAAGGTTTTAGGAATAATCACTAAAGCCAAAGCCCCGATCAGACACAGAGCAGTTGTTGCAGTGTGAAGCGCCTATGAGCACAGCAGACAGACATTCAGACAGAGGGAGGGAGCGCTCATGTGGACTGACAGCTGCGTAATATTCTCAGGTTCAACTTGATGAAACTCTCCATGAAGTCAGTCTAACATTTGATAATGTGCTCAGTTATAGGTGACTAATACAGCCTATGTAGACTTGTGAACAGTGGTTAAATGACCTGAAACCAGTCATATTAGAAGTGTCTGTCTGCATACATGCATGCATCATAGTGTGCTCTGGTAATAGACAAACAGCATGAAGTATTTTTTTTAGAGAGGGGTAAATACCTGAAACTCCCAACTGGTCAGTCAGAACTGACGAAGCCTTTTGGATGAGAGGCCAAATGTCTTCAAGGCCCCAACCAGGTCCAGTTGGCTACAGCAACCCTTTCTCCAAATGCCATGACCTGGATCTTCACAGACGTGTGAGCAGTTACAAAGATGGAATGAGTATCCGCGGGGTCCAACACCCCACAGCAACAGAGAGGGGGGGGGGGGGGGGGGGGGGGGGGGCAAAGGAGTTGAGTCCAGCTTTGCCCAAGCCGGTTGTTGCACACTGACATTGTTTTTGTTGTTGTTGTTGTTGTTGTTGTCAGAGCAGGAAACTGCTAATCGTCAGTGACTCAACTCATTAACCTCTGAACGTGTGGGGCGGTCGGCGCCGCGACGTCCCATCTAAGGGAGCAGGTTGGCTCCAGCTCAACCGATATCATCTTTCTAGCTTCTATATATAAACTTCTGACCCAGTGACATCACTATGATGTCACATGAGAGGCTGACAGCCAACAATAGAATCCCAACTGTGACATCATCTATGACATCACAAACCTAGCTTTTTTTTCTTTCAACTTTATTGAACATAATCAAATATACAAACAGAGCAGACATGTACTCCAAAGAATGAAATAGACAAATAAAAAATTAGAATAAAAAGATTACATGTTAAAAGTGCTTATGGCTGTGAAATGAGGAGAAAGTAATAATACAACATTAATAAATCAATAAATAAGAAAAGAACAAAGAAAAAAGAGATAGAATTGGAGGACAATTCATCATTGTTACAGGTTATAACTTCTCTTTAAGGAGATCTTTATACAGTTCAATGTTTTTGTTTTTTTTTTGTTTTGATTTTTTTTTTACTTTTTTTGGTATTAATAAGTGCCAGAGTTTTAATGTATTCCTTAAATTCAGACAGGACACCTGTAAGGTTGGGGAAAACCTTTGCAAATTTACACTTGTGTATATGAAATTTCACAAACCTAGCCATGTCGAAAGTTTGGCAGACTTAGTAACAGTAACTAAGCAGGGCGGGGCTTAGCGAAGGGTCAGTTATGTCCTGGATATGTTCTATATGTGTGTCTAGTATGAAGGGACTACAAATTTCATTGCATTGTGCAGACCTGTGTTGTATAATGACAAATATATGACTTTGATACCTTAAGATATTAAGTAAAGGATTCACATTTGATCACATTCCTGGTGGACACAGCTTTACTAGACTACACCATGACACACAGAAGCCACTGAGGGTGAAATATATTATTCATGAAAAAAATAAACCAGCCATTAGATGACACAGTGGAACCAGAAAAGGCATAAACAAAAGCTGCAGACACGGGTGACAAATAGCCTCCTTTAGCTTTAGCAGATCTTATCTGCAAGGATGAGATCTCATCTCCTCGCTTCTTTTATCGACGATCAAACTCATTCTCCTGAAGTCGGGCTCTCTGCCGCCGGGCTGCAAAAACATGACAAACACAATCAGAGCATCTCAGGGGAATTTCGGGGCAGATTCGGCATGATATTAAAGGTCATCTCATTTTGCTCTGATTAACTCACTCCCTTGTCTTTTATACTCTCGCAAGGCAATAAATCTTTTTGTCCTGCTTTCCTGCAAGCTTCCCCTCATACACTCCCATCCAGTTTTAATCAATCAATCTTCCGTCTTGTGAGTGTAATAGTCGGATGTGTCTGAATTGCTTTTCCCCCCTTTGGAAAATGTTAAGGTGATAGGATATCACCTCTCTCAGTCTCCACGGTGAAACAGAATTAGTTTAAGTCCAAATACTGAGCACCTGTACAGAGGGAATCCCTCTCGTAGCTCCAGTGCAATCAGTCCTGTCTGCATGTTCACTGCCTTCACTCTATTATGCTTGACGATAGACTCCTAATATACATCTTGTTGAAAGGCTTCTCACAGTGAAAGCATGCATTTGATGTAGCAATTTATACTGAAGAGCCAATGAGACTCAAAGTAGTCCATTGGACAAAAATCAATAGCATCTTGAAGGCTGTGCTTTCTTGTTTGTGGTAAATTATGGTACATTTGATAGTGTTGATCTTCAGAGCTGGGCAAGAAAATTCTTAGATGCAATTCACAGTTTATAAAGTTCATTTCACTTTTTAAAGCCTTTTACAGCTTAAAATTCAAGTCTGATTTCATGTAAGTTTAGAACAGCCTTCACAGTTCAACTCAAACAATTGACACTCTGCTTGTGGCGCTAAAACACCAAAAATTCATTTGAAATGGTCAAAACTGTCCCAAAATCATGACCCTGTTACTCAAGATAATCCGCCGACCTTGTTGTGAACAGTTTCATGTAGTTCCTACATGAAACTGTTCACATCAAGGCTTGTGGATTATTGTGAGCAACAGACCTTGAGGGGAAGCCTCCCAGCATGCTCTGGGGCAAGAGACTCATCGAACTGAAACTGTTTTCTAGAGATTATGTTTATATACCAAAAATTTATAATAGCAAACATGTTTTAAAAGAAAAATAATGCCATTGAGATTTTTATTTTATTTTTTCCAGTGTCAGTGTCCTACAGCTTGTATGCTCACCAACCTCCATGTCCATCATGTTTCATGTGAGCCGGATTGTTACTACCGCAACGTCCAATGTCTTGGTGCTATTGAGAACCAGCCCGCATTTTCACCATCCATCATCAAAGGAGGGCATTGCACAGTCCCCAACAGAAATGAACAGTTGTAGCAAGATGGCGGATCACACTGATTACCTGCAAGCTTTTGTTCTCTTATAACCGATATTTGTTTTTATCTGAAAAACAACCATGGAGCAGCCGACGATTTTTCACTTTACTTCTCCATGTTGCCTTCTCTACCCTCTCTTTCCAACATGTAGAACAGCCATCCCCAAACTTTCTGTGGCAAACCCAAACCTTTAATCACAACTCTGATCAATGAGACAAATTGTACCAATGACAAGATATAAGATACATTCTGGTATTAATGTGACAGGTCAGCAAACATGGTGTAACGCCTGTTAAAGTATGTCAGATGGAAAAATAACCTGTTATTTAAATCCCAAGACTTTGTTTTATTAGTTCTGTTTACTTAAAAAAATAAACCATAAATATTTAATGGTAATTCCAAACGTAAAGAATGAAACTTTTGAACATTTAATTAATTTATTATTTTTATGATCTCTTAAGGCCCACCTTAAGCCTTCACGGCTTTGGGAATCCCTGCTGTAGAACATAACACGCCCACTGATGTAGTCTCGCACTCTCACAGGTCAAGAAACACCTGCTATTGTTTTTTTGTTCCAGCCTGGGAACCAACCTTTCACATTCTAAATCAATTAATTTTTGATCAAATGCTCTGAACAGTTAAAAATAGGTGTGCGCACCCAAATGGAATCTGTTCCATGTTGGTGGAAAAGGGGCGTTAGAGATTCTTTTTTGGATTGTAAAGCATTGAGGGTTATTCTGTTGCACTTGAAACAGATCTACACACCAAGAAGCTCCCAATATGAGGATTAATTATGCAAAGAAAGTTATTATTTAGTGAATATCATTATGTCCAGCCCACTAGTACATTTATTTTTTCATTACATCCCAACATATTTGTTCTGTAAGGGCAGATATGGATTACTCTCAAGACTTTTTTAAAAATAAATGTTTCCTCAAACCAGGGCTTAATAGTCAACTTTATTCGCTTTAAATTTGTTCATTAGTTTTTGTGACATTAGGCAGATAAACTATGGTTGAAAAACATTCTTCTTGTTCAGTTTTAATCTCATATGTCAGTTTGGCCCTTGGGGAAACCCAATGCCACACTGGGAGGAAAAGAGATTTCAGAGAGCACTCATCCATCTTCAGACACTCGTAATGGGAGTGTTTATCCGGTGCTCTGGTGTATCCATTATTCCATTAGAGGCTACCGCACCAGTGTGTGTGTGTGCCTGCGTGTGCGTGCGCATGAGGTCTTCTCTCTCTTCCTGGTGCAGGTGAGCAGCCCTTACTGAAGACGAAAAGTACCGTGATGCTTCCTCCTCAGCCGTCAGCGTGTCCTTTCCTGAGGATCCCCAGTCAGCCTCAGCTTCCTCTGGCTTCCCCGCGCCCCGTGTCCTCTCATCCTGTTTGACAATAAAATAATGGCTGTTGAATAGCTAGTTGATAGCATAATCACATGTTGCCTTGGGATGCTGCACACACGGCTGGTCTCTGGTGGCCACGTTAGAGCAGCAGATAAGTGAATGTGTCCCTCTCAAAATAGTTGCCGCGATGCAGATTGTGCTCGCTGTTCAAGTGCCACTTTATCTTGCAGTGGGGTGAAGAGTCATGCCATGAAATTCACTTGGCTTTTACTGAGATCTGACAAATTCAGTTTTCATGGCAATTTAAAACACTGATCCTTTGCTGCGATTGTGCGATTTCACACTGAAAATGAGTTTGAAAGGAGTCACGAGTTCACAGCCATCGTGTGGGGAAACTTTTATGTATTGATTCGCCCACAGAGGATTAGAAGTGTCATCTCAATATCTGCTTTCGGAGATACGAGGCAGGAAAAAATTCACAGTGAAATGTGGTTCCATTCAGGCTCCGTCAGCCTCAAGGCCAAACGAATGCTGCAATTATTTGGTCGACCTCTGTCTGTTTGGGGCCAGCATCCTATTGTCAGGTGTTCATATTAATATGATTTCAAAAGATGTTCACTCATTTGAAAATATTTGAGCACAATAAAGGAAATCTGTGGAGTAAACTGCACAAAAATCATGTACCCGGCAATGGTTTTGTAAATATATTTTGGAGGACACAGTAAATTAAAACCTCGATCTTTCTCTAACCTTAAGAGCTCTGAATCATCTAAATCTTCATTTTTGGCATCAATGAACTGCCGCTGTAACTTTCCTCCATTTTCTCTCTCTCTCCTTCCTCTGCTTGCACCGCTCTCGCTGGATGCCTGCTGCCTCACTCAAACAAAACAAGCGCTCCCTCCTCCCTCTCCTGTCCCTCCTCTTCATTTCCTCAAAACAGACCGCACTGAAAACACAGTGAAAGAACTGACCTTGCACTGCACCACCAAACTTTCAAAATGTTCAAGTGTAGAATAAGTTTTGGGTTTAGATGCTGCAAATCATTTATGCAAAACGTGTCAGACAGCAGAGTACAGAGACACGAGTCTGACCCACAGAGACGTCATGTCACTGTGAGAGCAGGTAACACGGAGCATCACTGTTGCCCCACATTAATCAAAACTACAGCACTCTTCATATGAAACACAGTAGAATGTCATCTTACTGCAAAAATACTAGTATTTTAAACAATTTTTAAGTTTGTTCACAGATTCTCATTTAGGCTACAGTATCTCATTTAAACACGAGGTTCCTAATGGTATGTTCACACCATTGTAATGTCCCCTTTTCTCCATCTCTACTGTTACTGGATTTAGTAAAACTGTCAGGATTTCTTTTTACAACTATTAGTACCCTACAAATATAACATTAATAGAATCGAAATGTAAAAATTCACACATTGCATCATCTTGATTTGCATCATATTGTATTGCATCGTATCACACCGAGTTGTTGGCTATACGTATCTTATTGTTGAACATGTATACGTATTGAATCGTTCTCAGTCGGTGAGATACAGACCCCTAGTACATAACATTACGTGGGTCATGTGACCTTCAGTGACGTACTTATTGTAGCCCCAAAGAAGGTCTTATCCTCATGTTAGAGTTTGGTCTTTGCCTCTCCCTTTCCTTGTGTTTCCTGTCGTTTTCCCTCCCTAGTGTGTCATGTTTGTCTCAGTCTGTCTCTTTGTTGCTGGGCATGGACTTTTGGTTCCCTCCTCTTGCCTGCCCATCTGATCCTCTGCAGCTGCTGAGTCTGCTCACCTGCAGCCAGTCTCCTAATCAAGCCACTGCAGTATTTAAAGGTGTAGTCAGCGATGTGGAAGAAAACGAGTAGAGAGATTGTTGATATTTGAAGTGTAAACGAATACAGACCCACCCCTCCCTTCATACTCCACCCTGGGCTCCACCCCCGAGGTTCATGGACTCGCATCGTTTTTGTCTTTGTGGTTATAATACACTTTGCAAACACTGTGTAGCCGAGGGTTTCTGTTGCGCCTATACTTATGAAGCTATAAAACAAAGAAATACGGAGGCTTCGTAGAGTTGAACAGACGGCTTCACTTTTTATTGCCGCACACAAAGTCAATGCAACGCATACCGAAAAACACCACTTCTGTTTTTGACCTTTCACAATAAGAGCTGCCGATATAGGCTATACACTGCTTCAACAGGTAACTCCAGCTCACGTTTACTCCAATAACATTATAAAACAGCTTACAACTGTAAAACAAAATGCTGTGATGTAAGATGGCCAACTACACAGCAAGTAAAGCAGATGAAATAGCCAAGTTGTGGGTTAGCACACTGCTAAGCCGCGAAGCTAAGGTTAGCTGACCCGTCAGACAACTGTACCCACAACTCGACTGCTATTATAAATAGATAACATCACAACAACAGTACATTTTGGCAGATTAGACAATATGATGAATGCCCGACAGCTGTTACTGTTATGTGAAGCACCGCAAAGCTAATGTTGCTCACCTGTCCAGCAGAAAGACGGCAACCTCCGTGTCCATTTTTAGACCTTTCAATTTGTGGAGTTCCCTCCACCGTCGGAAAGCCACACCGATGTTGACCCAGGTCTTCGCCCTTTCATGGTCGTAGCCCTTATTTTTTAATTTATGCTCCTCCGACCATTTTCTCTTGGGCTGTTTTTCAGCCATTGCGAATGCAAAATATCTGCATCTGATATACCGTGTCTCTCTCTTACTCTAACTGCCCACGCTACGCGACCTACTACTCCCCCTCCCCCCATGTCTGATCTGTGCACGAGTATGAACCGCCCCCCGGGCGTGAGGGGGTAGACCCATGTCTTGGTGGCTCGGTCCGAGCCACAGATTTACCTGCTGAAATTCAGAGCCCAGGCTGTGTATTGAAACTGGATTTTTTTTCAGCATGCTCTCAGAAGTGACAGCTTGCGGATAGTGAGGAGAAATACGGTGATTTTGACAAAAAGTGCGTCGGATTATGATCGCTAACTATACCTTTAACCCTGGCTCAGACATCCAGACTCTAGGCCTTTTCCCTGAGAGGATTTTTGATCATTTGTATTTTTTGGTGTTTTCCTGGATATCAGTTTACTTTTTTCTCTGTGCCTCAGATCCTCCACGCCTGCTCCACCAGAATTCAAGTTTCAACCTGCCATGCCTCAGTCCTCAGCTGCCTGTTTAGTTTATTCACCATCTACTCCTTTGCTTGCCCTCAGCCGTACCTTGTCCTCCTCAGCCAGACCACTCCAGCCAAGCCTTCAGCCTGCCTTCATCTAACCAAAATAAACTGTCAAAACCATTCTCTGTCTCCAGGTTGTGTCTGTTTTTGCGTCCTAATATTGAATTGTCATAACACCTAAACCTACCCAAGAAGTTCTTGCACCTAAACCTACCCAAACTGTGACCATTTCACAACATTAACCACGTGTTAAAAGAGGCTTTCTGGCAGTGTCTATTACAGCTTCTATGAGAATGTGAAAAAGTGAGGTGAGAACGGGTTGGGTTTACTCATATGAACAGATGTTGTGAAAACAAGTGAAATACACTGAGATTCAACATCATGCATCCAGAGTGAACATTTTGTGACTTTCCACATGTTCATGAATATATTTGTGAAGAAATGTGAAATCGCATTTCCTTTGGCTAAAATGCAACATTTTTCCTTTTAGCTTCATATGAACAGTATCTAAATGATATTTAATAATATTAAAAATATCAAATTATGTTCCTTAAAATGTATTTTTTTTTTACTGACTATGACTTTAATGTCATATTCTTTGACTCAATGTATTGTGTAGCATTTTGTTTCACTTAATTCATTTAGCCTGCAAACATTAACTGAAGCTTGATTGTTTTGCTAACCAATGAGTATCAAGTGACACAACAATCCTGCCTGGAAGCTGCTGTATTGCTTAACTTTTAACCAATACAATACACATTACTGCTAGTGGCTTCGTACTATTCCACTGATCAGCCATACCATTAGCTCTAGAGACCGGCAGATTTAATGCCACTTCAGAGGAGGACAGGCTTTGTTCATTGTGTGAACTAGGGGAAATTGAGAGTGAGGTTCATTTTTTCTTTGCTGTCCTGCCTTAAGGGATGTACTTGTTACTAAAATATGCTCTAGGAAATTTTGTTTGTCAAGTTTGAAAGAGAGGGCAAAATATTCTGTTTAAGACCAAGCTATAAAATGCACTGCAATTCTTTACTGAAAGGAAAGTGAACACTGCAGCTGTATTTTGGGTGCATTTTAAACCCATGAAGATTGGGCACTTTGTGAGTGATGCGAAAATAAAAGAAAATCACATCAGTATAAAAGAAGTAGAACTATTGGATGAGTTCAAAGGTGTAATGAAAATACAAAACACAAAAAAACTTATGGTAACAGCAAAAGGAGAAACAAAAGCTACTAAAAAAATCCAACAGATGAGACACAAGAATCAAAGTCAAGGAAAATCCAAATCCAAAAAACCACAGGAAAAAAAACACAAAGCAAAAGGTCCAGAAGACAACACTGGGAGTTCAGACAAGTTGACGAGGAAACACTGGGAGAAAACAGCAAACAGAAGAGGACGAACTAGCAACTAAGAAGATAAAGACACAGCATTAAATACACTAGGGAGGTGGAGGATGACAAGACACAGGTGAGGGCAATCAAGAGCAGGTGAAAATAATCAGTCATCAGAAAGAGCGGGAAAACAGACATACAGGAAGTAAAAAGAACAAAGGCACACAAGGGAAATCATACCAAAATAAAACAGGAAGTGACTATGAAAACCCAAACCATGATGTATTCAGGGTTATGGTTTTTGTTTTCTTGTCACAAAAAAAATAATAAATGATATTCAAATCTGGTTCCCTTTGTGTATGCAAGCATTAAATATGTACTGTAATAGTTATGCCGTCCTTTTATTAATAGTAGGAGTTCAGATTGTGGGTGTCACTGCTCTGATAAAACACCAACTTTCTGTCCTACAGCAGATCTCGTAGTGAATGGTGGTGACTTAATGTATGTCCAGTGAGAGATGAAGAGTCAAGACGCCCCTCTTCACTCTACAAAAGCCCATGAGTGCACTTTTCATGTTCAAACTACAGAGCTGTGAAGTGTTGCTGAGAAGGTCTGTCTCCAAGCAACTGTCAAGTTCCCCGCTGAGGGGAGCTGACCATGTGTAGTAGTAAGAAATCAAGACACTTGTCCCAAATTAACAAGGCTACATATGAATTAAACATGAATATCTCTCTTTAGTTAGTAGTCCACAGAGAGGTACTCTTCCATCTGTCAATGAGACGTTTATCACAGACTCATACAGTATTATCACTGCTGTATAGAGGCTGCTGTGACTGTGATGCTTTGATAATATCACAAGAATCATCCTTAGTCTACAATCAGGAAGGGAAATCAATCTCATTATCTACAAGACTCTTTTTTGTTATCTTTGTGTTTCTATTTTTCTGGGTGTTTGAAAGTCACTAAGAGCCGCAAGCTACTTTGAAACTTAGCTTAGCTTCCAATTACTTCACCCTGGAAGAAGTTGAACTACTGCAAAGTTACACAAGGGAGAAGTATATAGTTTAGTTAACTAAAACTGCTTAGAACTAACTTTAGAAGTAGAAGCAGAACTACAAGTAGCTCAAACTACTTTGTAAAAAATGATCAAATTGACAATGTACTTGTGATATGAAATTCTAACAAAAATATATTCTAAAAATGTGACATGAAAAATTAAATTGAGTTTATTACAGTGTGCTGACTTGTTCACATACATAAACTACAAAAATAAAATACACTACTGTTCATTGGAAAGTGCAAGGAATGCCAGCTTTGGTTTTATATACTCAACGACCCCCTTTTGTCTTCAGAACAGCCTTAGTTCTTTGTGGCGTAGATTCAACAAGGTGCTGGAAACATTCCTCAAAGATTTTGGTCCATATTGACATGATAGCATCACATGGTTGCTGAAGATCTGTCGGCTGCACATCCATGATCTCCCATTCCACCACATCCCAAAGTTGCCCCATTGGATTGAGATCTGGTGACAGTGGAGGCCATTGGAGTACGGTGAACTCACTGTCATGTTCAAGAAACTAGTTTGAGATGATCTGAGCTTTGTGACATGGTGCATTATCCTGCTGGAAGTAGCCCTCAGAAGATGGGTACACTGTGGTCATAAGGGGATGGACATGGTTGGAAACAATACTCAGGTAGGCTGTGGTGTTTAAACAATGCTCAGTTGGTACTAAGGGGTCCAAAATATGCCAAGAAAATATCCCCGACACCATTACACCACCACCAGCAGCCTGAACCGTTAATACAAGGCAGGATGGATCCATGCTTTCATGTTGTTTATGCCAAATTCTGACCTAACCATCTGACTGTCTCAGCAGAAATCAAGACTCATCAGACCAGGCAACGTTTTTCCAACCTTCTATTGTCCAATTTTGGTGAGCCTGTGTGAATTGTAGCCTCAGTTTCCTGTTCTTAGCTGACAGGAGTGTCACCCGGTGTGGTCTTCTGCTGCTGTAGCTCATCTGCTTCAAGGTTCGACGAGTTGTGCGTTCAGAGATGGTCGTCTGCATACCTTGGTTGTAACGACTGGTTATTTGATTAACTGTTGCCTTTATATAGTCTTGAACCAGTCCGGCCGTTCTCCTCTGACCTCTAGCTTTAACAAGGCATTTTCACCCAGAGAACTGCCACTCACTGGATATTTTCTTTTTTTTTGGACCATTCTCTGTAAACCCTAGAGATGGTTGTGCGTGAAAATCCCAGTAGATCAGCAGTTTCTGAAATTCTAAGACCAGCCCCTCTGATACCAACAACGATGCCACGTTCAAAGTCACTTAAATCACCGTTCTTCCCCATTCTGATGCTCAGTTTGAAATTCAGCACGTCTTGACCATGTCTACATGCATAGAGTTGCTGCCGTGTGATTGGCTGATTAGATATTTGTGTTAACGAGCAGTTGAACAGGTGTACCTAATAAAGTGGCCGGTGAGTGTATACAATGTTGTTTAGTCAGTAGAAAATGGTAAAATATGATGGTAAAATAAAGATAAAAAAACATTTCTTTCCTTTTATGGTCCAAATTTCTTTATACTTTCAGTACCACAAAATGGCAATAAAGTAATTTAACTACTTGACTCACCACAAAAAAAAAGAATGTAGTTAAACTACCAGAAAGCTATTGCAAAATATACTTAAACTACTACTTAATTACATGTAGTTCACTTCTCCCCAACACTGAATATTGCTTTCCTGACAGTCATGTGGGTGGACAGCTACTTGGCTGAAATGTGTGCGTGTGTGTGTGTGTTATGTGCACCCAGAAAGGAAGCGAAAGAATCTTTAATCACAGGTCTCTTTTCTGTTTAGTACAAAGAAACAGAAATATAACACACATCACTTCCTGAAAGCGGGAGGATTTTCCTCACCCACTTAAACATGTGTCTCTGAGAAGTCTGCAAGGACTCAGGGCTGTCCAACTCTGAAACCAGCAAGTGCCCGAGGGCTCTCTCTCATTTAAACACTGGACTACTGTGTACATGTGTGTGTGTGCATCTGTGAATGTTATATTACAGGCTGCAGTTGGTGAACACGCAGCCACACACTTCAGAAGTGAAAATGCAGTTAAGCTGTACATGACAACGGTTGCAAATTAAGTTGTCAGCAGCTGCAAATAAGTACGCAACACTTTTAATGTTGTGCAGCAGCAGAAGAAAACATGCATTTCAACCCGAGGCTTGCTTCAGCTTTTCTGAGACATCTGTGGGTGTGACCACTATTTAGGACATTCCTATTCTCACACAATAGCTGTAGGTGAACAACAAGCACACAGACATAACTGAAACATGAAATATGAGTCTGACTTTACTGATCAAACATGTCAGTGAATGTTCTCATTCGTCCAGGTCATTGTAATCTCAAGAAAGGATTCAATCGAAGGCAACTGGACTGTCAGACTAGCTCAGACTAGTCTGACACGCATGAACTGATGAAGCTTCTTGGATGAGAGGTGAAACATCTTCAATGACATATAAACAAGTCTAGTTGCCTTCGATTTAATCCTTTCTTGAGATTACTGATCAAAGAACGCTTGTGTTTGAAACGCTTCTGCCTCTGTTGACAAAGCTCATTCAGAGCTCCTGCACCTTCATAAATGGATGCATTTTTATGCCAAACACGCAGGTGATAATGATAAAAATCAGTGAGGTTTAGTGATTCGAGCACGGGGTCAACACCGATGAGGTCAGAGTGCTTTGAACAGCAAATGTAAAAGCTTTTATCAGCAGGATATAAATAAGTTATGAATTGCTTTAACACAATAGTCTTTAATCCCAGTCCTCAGGACTCACAGCCCTGCTGGTTTTCATTCTGACCATGTAATCAAACTGATTAGCAGCTTCCCTGTATATTCACTCACCTATATACAAAGCCAGCAGTAATTGGGATCTTAAATAGGACTTTTATAAAACCACAAGATCAAACAGTGCTAATTTACGACTCTGTGACTCTTTATGACTAATTTATGTTTATTCAATTGACAAGCCACTTTGGCATTTTTCATATAATTTTACTTTTTCCATTTTTTTCTTCTGATATGGAATGTTTATCTCCACTGAAGGGGCAGGAATGGAAATAAGTATGGGCTGACATTCTTCAAACATCTGTTCATTCTCAGCCAACAAATTTGGTTCTTGAAATTCGTTTAGAAGACTGATTTGTTCATTTTAGACGATCTGCTAGAGTTGATGAAACCGTATTCACCTATTTATGTATTGCTGAACATATGAGTGCAGTTAGGTAGGCAGGGAGTTGAACCTCCCAGCATGCAATCCCAATGTTGTTATCTAATTAGTTTATACAAGTGTGGTTTGATCATGATTGACATTGTGCATTAATTCTGTTTAGTCTGATTCTATTTGTCATTTAAGTGTTCAGAAAATTTCATTTGAGTTATACATGTTTATAGTATCCCAAACCAAATCAAGCTGGTTCTTTTTTAACTGAACATTTTCTTTTATTTGGTTATGTATTTTATGATGAACACTCTTTATATTCATAATTGGGTGATAAATTTAATGAACATATGCCAGTATTTCTCATCCAAAATCACAATTATGTCAGTATTTTTCATTGTACCTGTAAGAACAGGAGTCATTTGTATCTGAAAATCTCTCATGATAAATTTTCATATATGGTCATGAAAAATGGTGCCTGTGTCCTGGGGGATATCCTGGGCTCAGGTCATGTGATTTTATGACAACATTCAGAAAATATACTCATAATTTGTATCAAAATCAAAGATTGCAGTGCATAGACAAAGACACTGGTTGTGAGCTACATGTTGTTATTTTTCATGTTTATTAAATGTTGGGGGGATTTTGTTTTAGAAAACATTTTTTAAAAAATATATTTTCTTGTTTAAAAAAAAGAGACATGTTCACAACTTTAATATAAAACATGATTATCATTCACAGACATATGTGGCTGACTGACCTATGTTTTTAAGCCTATACTCTACAAATACTCAATAATATGAAGGTGTGAAATATGGATTACTCTTTTTTTTCTCTTTTTTAAATTTTACTCTGTGTAAACATGTTATAAGGGAATTTGTGTCAGCAGTTTCTACAGTTCAAGAATGAGAGATGAAGTCTGTGTTTTTGCTACCTGATAGGATATTGCTCGTGCAGGGTAACCAAAATTAAGATGGTCATATAAAACAGGGTGTAACAGATGTTATTGTTTATTTAATAGCTTGTTGTTTATTTTCCAGTATTTTAAATATATGTGAATAGCTATTGTTCATCTTATTCACTTTTTAAATATTCTGTATGAAAAACATTAAAGAAAGTGGTCAGTTGTTTAGAAGATGTTTTAAAAGTTGGCACGAGCAAATAAAAAAGGGGGACCATGTTAAACTTATAGACAAACCTGGCTAAGTACCAGACATTCACAAGCCGCAATTGCTGCTGAAGTTTACAATTGTCTACTTTTACACTTACTTTTTATGTAATGTTATTTTTGACAACAATGTCTTGGAAGTTAGTATGAACCTGTGCAGTTCAGCTGCTCCAACAGTCGTGTCAAATTTCAACTTTGGACAAAAACGGAATGCAAAATACACAAACATTTACTTCATGTAGAATGCTGCTGTCTGAGACCAGAGACTCTACAGAGATTCACAGGGTGTAAAGAGGACCACGATATGTCATAGTGGATCAAAAATACAGAAGGGAACTTTGTTCCTGAAAATCTTGAATACCCGATGAAAACTGTGAATTCACATATATGTTTTAATATATATTACACAGTGCTTCATCACCTAAATGTGGTCGAGGTGCTTGGTGTTTTCTTTTTTCCATTTTCCATCTCTGGCTGTTGTCACAACCAATGTCTAACTACTGTGTAACATTTTAAGAAAATTAATATCGCCATCCTAAAAGGAGGTTCATCTATTACTGAGGGTCGCTGTTTAATGTCATCAATCCAGTTATCCATGCTGTCAGCATTAGCAAGCAACAGCAGTCACGATGTCTAGAAGGGAACACTAGCAAGATCTCGCGAGAGAAACATTTTGCCTGAAGCCAGGAAGAATCTCAGGAGTCTCTTACCCTAACCCCTAACCCTTGTAGACCCAACCAGCAGACACCAAGAGTGACAGACACAACGTGCCACCGCAGCAATGGTGCTGCCACAAGATGGCGGATCACACAAAGCGGTCACTGGATTCGTCTATACCCTAAATGGACAATGAATCTCAGGAGATATAGACTGTAAATTGGAAACTAAAAGTCATATTTTGAAAAATATCATGAAATTCTGTCATTTTAGCCTATAGAAAATAGCAATTAATTAATTTTTCCAATTTTTTTTTTTGTGCTTACTTATTTAACTTATCCACATTGAAAAGGGCCCAGGACATTACTGCTCTATCCCATTCAAACATATCAAAATACAATCAATAAACTAAATCTGAGGTGTCACTATAAAGTACATCACCTCTTCAACTACTGAGGCCGCACAAATTGCTGATGAATTTTGAAACTCATCAGCAGCTGCGATCAGTGGATGAAAAGGTCAGTTTCCTGCCCCGGTGACTAAGACCTCAGTTCATCGCCTGTAACGACAGCCGCGGCTCCACTGAGACGGATAGATGTGTAACCTTTATATCAAGGTGGTGCAGAATGACGAATGAGAGCGCAGGGAAGATGGAGCGATCAACGTTATCACTGTTGTCAGTCCAATCTCCTTCCATCAGTGATCTGGGGAAACAGTCAGCTACCATTAGTGTGTAATTTCCAGTCCTGACCATGGGGCCGCTGAACAATTATTTAGCCCCGAGGCCACTTTAGAGGATTGGGATTTGTTCTTTGCCATATGAATCAAAATTTTTATATAACAGTGTGTTGTGGATTGATGTTATTTGTTCTATCTGTCCAGCTTACCTGACTCCATCTCCACTTTATTTGGTATTGTCTTATTTTCCATTTCACTTTTTAAATTTTTCATTAAATCATTTATTTCGGTCCTGGTTAACACTTTCATAAAAATTAGTACCAGTTGGTAACGAAAACAGTCATTAAATTAACCAATAAGATGTAGGCTGAAGCTTTAGCTTATTATACCTGACATGTTTTAATAAGCAGCACTTTCACTTCTGGGTTTAAGCTTTACACAAACACATTTAAGACAAAACAGAAACCAAAACAAAAGAGGGACTGAAACATGGTCAGACATTTCATACACAATAATGTTTATATCATTCTTTTTTTGTTTTTTATCTTGTTTTCTTCCATTTATTTTGGAGGTAACAATTCATATGAAAATGTCATAACAGAATTTTAATTTAAATAGCTCATCTATTCGGTTGGATAGATGTGTCAAAGCACTTGAACAGAATCCAAATCACTTACTGAAAGAACAGGAAAAAGAAGAAAAACAAAAATGAGGTAAAGTAGTAAAATAAAATTCTAACCTCCATCTACACTTCAATAATTGATAATAAATTTTACTTTGCGCACTCCACCCCTCCCCTGTGGCCTGAATTCTTGGTTCTCTTAACCTGTAAAGTTGTATTTGTGTGGTACACAGTTAAATTCCCTTCTTCATTCTCATATTGGTTTAGCACCTTATTTTGAAACCTTTTTTTAAATCTGGAAAGTAAACTACAAATTATTGATCTGTTCCACAGGTTCCCCCCTTTGACAGATGCACATCTTTTTTTTTTTAATGTTTATTCTTACCCTTTGTATTTTAAACGTGAGCTCACACTGACTTTCTTTAATATCAAACAGCTTCTGAGTTTGGAAGCAGAGTTTTTAGGGCTTTGTATGTTATCTGTTCAGTTATTAAATCAACCTGATCACAGAATTTTATTGCATTTAAGTTAGTAAATAATGCATTGGTAGGTCCATAATAATTTAGTTATAACTCTATACACTCTATTATACCTCTCTTCTGCAGCATTACAATTGGATTTGTGTTCATTTCTATGTGGTTCTCCATACGTCTACACAGGAGGTGCTCTATGGCACAATAAGTGAACAGTACAGTACACTGTAAAATATAATAAGTTGACTTTACTTAAAAAAAATATGCAAACTTGCTGCCTCACAAAAAGTAATTTATGTTAACATAGATGAATTACATTGGATTTACTTAATTATTGTGAGTGTGCAGTATTTAAATTAACCTAAATAATTGGATTATAGTAACTTGCTTATTTTGAGTTTGCAGTACTCAAATTATCTTAAATAATTTGATTAGAGTAACTTGTTTATTTTGAGTATGGAGTACTCAAATTAACTTGAATGAATTAGATTACAGTAACTTATTTATTGTGAGCTTCCAGTACTCAAGTGATAGCTTAATTCGCTTTAGTGTTGCTCATCCATCATATTCAGGTCAACTTAATGTAATCTAACTTTGTGAGAGAGACACTTGGCCACTGTACTCAGGTTCAACTCAAGGAGCGAGGGAAGGATTAGTGTAAAAAGTAAACACATGGGCCTGGTTTTGGTGTTGACGAGGCTAGTTCAGCTAGTTGGCTGAGGTCATAAAAATAAAGCGTTTTGCTTCTCAAAACAATGTGTTCAAGAGTAAAACATTTGCATCACAAAACCATTGTCCACGAAAAAGTCTGACCTCACAATCGCTATTTTCTCTCCCTTAGAATGGGCAGAGAGAGAGAGAGAGAGAGAGAGAGAGAGAGAGAGAGAGAGAGAGAGAGAGAGATGGTCCAAGCTGAAGTTGGACCCACAACTGTCTCTCACGGCTACAGCTGTGGGTCCAACTTCAGCTTGGACCACTTCTCTGTCCTTCCTCTCTCTCTCTGCCCGTTCCAACTCCATCTGATGAAGTTCGGCATCTGTTTATGCAGGTTCATAAAGGTATCCCTGGCTCTGTGCTAAAAGTTTCTTGACCTAAAAGAATTACAACAGCACATGTTAATTTCATTAAAAAAAACACAATGAACGGAGAAAACTTAATGGATTAACTCAGTGGAATTAAAATTTATTTTAAAATGCTCAACAATGCATTTAATAGGAGACACTGGCTCTTGACAGGCTGAAGAGTGTTTTGTTAATGCTCAGTATAAAAGTGAACAATCAATAGTTTGATTACAAACCTACTTAACATTCTTTTATGATTTTTTATTCATCAAACTTTTCAATCCAGGTGTGCCTTGCTGCAACAGCCAACAGATGTCAACATACGAGGCAGACCGAGTATAATCATTTGGTCCAGTATTGTAAGACAGAAAACGACAACTTCTCAGCCGAACAAGTCAGTTTTGAGTCTCCACTACATTTTTTGAATAAACATTAGCTCAAACAATTTAACTAAAAAATAGTTACTGACCTGGGAACATGTTCCAGTTTTAGACAAGAAAAAATATCAAAGAAATAGCCTCTCAACAAAAATGCACAACATATAAAAAAAATTATGTTCCTGAAATAATTGCAAGAGAAAATATTATTATTAAGAACTAAACCCTTTCAGAGAATCTTTCTGAACTAATCATTTTTAGTTCTGTAGCTTAGGGTTATGTTGGGTGCCTATACTTTTTGAAGAGCAAAGTAACAACCTGAAACATAATGACAAATGCACATTAACAACAAATATTTCCTGTTCTTCCTCTCTTCAAAATAAGAGTCCTGGATGTGTTGGCATTACTTGTACAAAAGCACATACATTTATTTAAAAAAAAAAAAGGTTACAATTCTTTCTTGGTATGAGACACAGGAAACTATTGATATTGCTAAAACAATAATATTGGTGTGTCAACACTACGTAGGCATTTTAAATTATTGGGATTATTATCTTGCAGGAGCTGTAAGTGAAGTGAGATGCCTGTGCAGTGTGGACATACTAATATTGCTGATATTTCCGTGTCTCCTATTGAGAATGAAATATAATCTTTTTGTTAAGTTGCTCACACCAAATGGGGTTGGGTAAATTTAAGTCAATTTTCTTTTATACAGGTAATGCTGGGACATCTGGGACTCTATTTTGAAGAGGGGAAAAGGTTTTTGCACTGTATCAACTTGCCTACCCAGGTAGTTTGTTTTTCAAACTAAGCAGTTTTGGAGGGAGTGTTTTGCTTCCCAATCCAAGCATGACTACTTGAATGAATCTGAGTGTGTTCGCCATGCATTTTGGGTAATCTAAGTGAAGAGCTTACATAAGCCCAAACATGAGGCAGACTGCCTGGGGAAAGTCTCTAACATTGTCCATGACAGTACTTCCCTCAAGTATGATGGCAGTGGAGATGGGCTGGAGGTGCACTGCATTAAGACCCTGCTGCTGAGCATCTTCGTTGACCACGGTCAGCACCCCAACTGTCACTGAGGCGAGTGCTTCTTCCTTCGCTGTATCCTGCAAAAGAAGCACACACAACTACCTTTTGAATCTGGTCTTCTTTTGGGAAATTCTGTAGACTGGAAGTGTGAGATTGGGGAATTCACATCCTTAATTTAATTACATTATGTACTAATTTAGGGATTCTGATCATTTATGAGTGAGATTAGAATCCACCTGATTCTGATCAACTGAAAATAACTGTATTTTAAACATTTGACAACACTATCAAACGTATCAAATATGATTTGTCAATAACTTTAGATCAATATGTTTCTTTCTTCTTTCAATATGTTACTTACAAAGCAAGTCTTGTAGACCTCACTGGAGTCATCACTAAGCACAATAGGAAGGCCTCTGAGGACAACAGAGCAAAGTGCCGTCACATCTGGCGACTAAAAATACAGAGAGAGAATAGATACAAGTTAAGAACTTTGTAGCATTTTGAGGGGTGGGGTGGGGGGTATGTGTTGATATACTGTTCTGTATTTTCTCTAAAGGTGCAGCCTCATAATAGAGACAGGGTTTTAAGTTTTATTAGTATAATTGGTAACATTTAAATACCTAATTTTACACATCCCACTTTCCCTGTAAACATTTTCTTTGTTTTTATACAAACTCAACATTTCAATTAAATTTAACCCTCCTGTTTTCCTCCTGGGTCAAACTGACCCAATCTGTTTTGACTGGTTATTCTTTCCTCCTTTCCTACTGTCCCTCCATCCCTCCTTCCTTCCTCCCTCCTCCTCTTCCTCTATTTCCTTTCTTCCTCCATCCTTCCTTTCTCCCTTCCTTCTGTCCCTCCTCCTCTCTCCCTCCTTTCCTTCCTTTCTTCCTCCCTTCTCCATCCTCTCCTTTCCCCACTCCTTTCCTTTATTTGTTCCTTCCTTCCTCCATCCTTCGTTCCTTCCTTTCTCCCTCCCTTCTTTCATTCCTTTCTCCCTTCCTTCTGTCCACCATCCTTTTCACTTCCTTCCTCCCTTCTTTCCCTTGGTCCTTCCTTCTTCTTCCTCGCTCGACCCAATCTGTTCCCTTTTTCCATCCTTCTTTCCTTCCTTTCCCCTTTCCTTCCTTTCCCCTTTCCTTCTCTCCACCATCCCTTTCCGATCCTTCTTTCTTTCTTTCATTCCTTCCTTCTTCTTCCTTCCTTGACCCAAGAGGACAACAGGAGGGTTAAAATAAAATGTCCTTGTGCATGCATTTCATTGAGCACTCATTTGAAATGTGCAAACTACCATACTGTTGGACTTTCTTGTTACTAAGAATGACAGACTGAGAGACACATAAAAACCTGTTGAAATTGAACAAAAACATGTTGAGATGAGTAGTCCACAACAACTGGTATAGGTGTTGTGAAAGGATTTTAAAAAGCATGATTTAATTGTTGAAGTGATTTAGTTAGTGTATTTATGGGTACACATCACTGGTATGGTCACCAAGGGTACATCTGTCTTGCTTGCTCTCCACAGCAGCATGCAGCAACACAGCAGAGAGGAAGGCAGTGTGACTGGTATGTGAAACAGGCCTAAGGTGCATTGCCGCCACCCATTATTACTGGAGTGTAAATTACAAAATCCTTACCAGGCAGTTGATGTGCTGCATCAAGTCTGTCAGTTTTTGTCCTGTAGTTCCTTTTTTGGACTTGAAAAGCTCAATGAAGCGTGGGGTGTGTTGGTCTAGGGCTTCATAGAAGTCTCCTTCAAGGTTCTTACTGGTGACGCAATTAAACTCAGCAAAGACCTGAAAAAATGGAGAGTGGAAGGAGGGAGAGGGATAGCAACATTAAGCTGACTGTCATTCAATTAATACTGTAGAAAATTAAAGAGCTTAACATATGAAACTATGGTGAATAATACATTACTACTTATATTATTAAACAAATAACATTAGTACACATACTGACACTGAAAACATTTTACTGATTTGTATATAGTGCAAGAGCAATTTTTTTGAGGATGATGTGTTTTAATATTCCGCCTCACAGCATTGATATGTTCTGACTGACATTTAATCTGCTGGAAACTTAATGGGGGAAGGCAGGCCAAAACGAACAAGTAGCTTACCTGTCTCTCAGTGAAAAGTGCTGGCCAACGTTCAACCGTGCTCTGCACAGCAGGCTCCTGTGTCGCTGTGTCACTTTTTTTTAAAAAGTCTTAAATAAAGATGTACAATTAATTATTTTTTAACAGTCAAGTAGAAGTGTGCGATGAACAGTCACAAACTGCCATGTACAATGATTTATTTTAAACAGTCCAAAATTGGAATAAATTAACTTGATCCGTTTAACAATGGAATTGGTTTTATCATAATCTCACTGTAGTAACATTAATGTATTTCTGTTACCCAAACCCATGGAACTAATACAAATATTGAATGATTATTCAGTGTATGAAGCATTAGGTGAATACCTTTAATTGCTGAGAGCGGGGTAAGTGTGGACAGTTGACCATCTGCTTCAGCCTGAATGGAGAACAGTGAAAAAACACACAATTAAGGCAACAATTTCAAAATATAGACACATAAATCAACACACCAGGTTGTTATAATATCACTCTTGTTAACTGTATTCCCCGACCCTCTAACAAACCCTCGTTACATTGTCAAAATAAATTAAATCTGTGTGGATCCTTAGGTGTAGTTCACATCAGAGGTGCCGTGATCGCTCGCGCTCTGCAGCGATCGTTTCGGCGTATGGTCTATTTTGTGCGATCGCGTCAATCTTGGCAGGAAGTCACACATGAAACAACGAGAGAATCCAGTCAATTTTCAAAATTAAAACAATTTTCAAAATAAAACACAGAGATTGACAAATACCATAGCCCTCTGTGTGTGCGTTTGTTGCCTATTGTGTTTATTTATCTAAACAGAGCGCAACAGAGATGAAAACACACACACATCGACACACATATATACACAAAGGGTATCTACACACACACCGACACACCTATATACGTTCAGGGTACACATAGTCTACACCAACACACACACACACACAGACACACAACGACACACACACACAGGCTACACATACACATACACAGCTGAGGGGCAGAGGCCTTGTCAACCGGTGCAGAGAAATGAGCGTCTGGTGTGAACTGGAGGGCTGCGGCTAGCGCGCGATTTTCGAGGGCGAGCCGCTTTGCAGCGCTTCGGCGTCCGGTGTGAATCCGGCGTGACCCGGGTCGCGTCGGCTTAAACTAACTTCCCTCAACGGGTCGGAACACGTGGTCCCGGTACCGAAGCTCCGCCACACACTCAACAACGCCAAACGGCCGACCTTCTCTCCCACACTCGCCACTGTCGCCGACACCCCCCGCCCGAACACACACACACACACACACACACACACACACACACACACACACACACACACACGCGCGCGCGCCAAAAACAGAGTAGTCTACCATAAACTGTAGTCTACATTTGTTTAAAAAAATGGCGACGTTACTGTGCTAGCGGTGATATTTGAATTTGATTTTGTTTACTCCTCCCTGGCAAGCACACAGTACTACACTACAACAAGACAACACAACGGTTTACAAAAGAGTAAAATATTTACTTACCAAATCAATGTGCTAAACACAAGTAGGCTAGGTTAAGGTGTTGAAGGGAGCTCCTGGTTGACCATGTGGTTGACGTGGACAAGAGCAGGAAAGTTTTGGTAGTGTGAAGTAGATGAGGCAGGTCTGAGCATGTCCAAAAAAAACGCCCAAAGCACACTGGGTACAATAAATTATTTTTTCTAATTTGACTTAACTGGGATAAATCAAGTTAAGCATGTTTTCCAACCCCAAATTACTACTTACTTATTTAAAATTAGTGTTCATAACAGGTTGATGAAAACAGAGTTTGGTTCACTTATAATATTTAATTAATTTGTATGTTAGCATTTACAGTGTATGTATAATGATTCCTGGTCTAAGATATCTTAGGATTCATATAATATTGCAACGGCTTAAGATATTTTTGTTTTTACATTAGTTATGTGTGGTTTCCAACATAATTTATGATAAGTTGTCACGCCCAGAAATTTATTTTCTTCTCTCTTCTTTCCATTTTGACATCTTTCATCCTAATTTTGACTTCATAATTGATTTTTGATTATCAAATATAATAAAGAAATGGTTTGATTTCAATAAGTTATCATTGAACTAAAGTCAAACAAAAGTTTAAGACTTTCATTTCCTTTCCATGTTCGCACATGCGCAGAATGGATTGGGTTTCCGGGACGGATTGGGTAGTGACACTGCTCCGTCCGTCAGCGAACGGGTTGACAGACTTGTCGCTTGCTTGAAAAATCACTCGCCCTGGCTCTGTTTCAGCGAAGTTACACGCACCTCCAACCTTTCTTATCTGGTTAAAATCTCTGTGAGATGTTGATGTTTGTATTTCTCCTCATCAAAGCACTTGAAAGGGAGGACAAGAGACTAGTGGCGCCTTTTACATGATCCACAGCAGCCTTTCTTATAGGAATATCCTCAAAAAGGACAGCGTTTGGAGGGAAAAAGGGAACTTTTTGGAGTTACAAGTAAGTAAATTTTGCTCCAACTATACACAAATAAGGCTGATTTAAGAAAATTCCGTTAGTTATGAATAATTAATTAAGACACCTACAGAGGGGAATCTCAAGTGCACTGCTGTGACATCACTTGTACACGTGGACAATTGTTGTTTCTAGTTATGAAGTGGTGTTACTTAAGTGCAGCGAGCCAGCTGAGTTTGGTTGTAAAAGGCACTCGAATTATTTCTTGTTATTTCAACGTTAAGCTCTTGCTTTATAACTTTAAAATTTGGTTGCAAAACTTTCACCCAAAAATCTGTGATGCTTTTATTTCATATTGTTGGCAAATGACAATGGTATAAGTGGGATAATCAATTTGTATTATTATTTATTTATATCATATACATATCTACATGTCAAGGTAACTTCTTAGCCATGAGTATGCCATCTCTCTGATACTATATCTTTCCTATTTCTTCCTTAAAATGCTATGATCAATAGTATTCAGAAAAGAAATGAAGAAAGAAGAATGAAGAAATTGGACACAATTTTACATTTTTTTGATGAACTTTTCACCTGTTTGAGAATTTTTTTCTCAAACAAATGACAGCTTGAAACGAGTTGGGTCATTCCGGCACAAATTCAAGACCCAGTAATAACTTCCATCTTCTTTTGACATACTTTAACAACCCCACTTGAGTTTGTGTTTTTTATTCTCTGTCATTTCTTTTTATTTTACTTTCAGTTTGTATTCCTTTCATGTGCAAATAAACTCAAAAAATTCCTCCTTCGCCTGCTTTGCTTTTCAGAAATACATCGAAAAATATTTCATCCTGCACCAACACTGAATAAAACCAGACTCAAAAAGAATATATTTTCACCCGTGTCATATTTAAATAAAAAGCCAGGAGAGGCAGAGCAGACCTGGATATAAATCAATGTCACTGCAGCTTTGTGGTTACATTATACTGTCAGATAAGTCCTGTGCCTCTGTTGACCCGTAATACACACAAGCGCACACACTCACGCACACACACACATACACGCACGCTGTCAGTCTGTCACCAGAGCTCTGTCTCATCTCCCTGTTGTGATGGACAGGCAGAACACAAACCCAGTTTCTCTCTGCCAGCCTGAATCCACTCAGTGTTCAGAGACTCCATGTCACAAAGACACTGACATCATCTCTCTTGCTATTTGAGAATTTATGTATTTCACCCAAAAAAACAAGCTTTTTTCTGTTTTTTTCTGGGCATTTATTTATTTTTTTTTACTGTAGAGAGTTGAGGCATGCAGCCTACGTATAGGCTGTCAGGTTCCAGCACTGTTACAACTTGAGCAGTGGTGTGAGCTCGCATCTCGTGTCAGAGGGGACACTGGCTTCCGCCGTTCACCCTGGCCTTTCTCAGTGTCACCACATGCCAGCAACCACGGCGGCAAGTGGGTGGAACAAATGTCAGCTTTTTATAACCTTTATTTAGTCAGGGAAAGGCGATTCAGCTCCAATAACATTGCTTCATAATACACCTGGGAGCTGTTGAGTTTAAATGCAAATCCTGGGGCAGCTGGAGGATTGTGGGTTGATAAAGAGCGCTGCAAAAGTAGCCGGGAAGCTTCATTCACTCAGAAACTCACTTGAAGTTCCTGATTTGAACCCTTAAGTAACATTTCTATTCAATTCGGACATACAAACGCCTCCCCTCACAGAGAGTTCCAAGGTGAGGCTCAGAGACTGAACACTGGAGCTTGGTTACATGAAGTAGATTGTGCTCAGAGACAGCGTGGGAGCTACCAGACATACTGATGTGACCAATAAAGAGACAGCCTTGAGCTTCTGGGTCAGTCTCATTCAAAGCAGCACCCTAAACTGCAGATTCCATTCATTCATCGTCTGTGACCACTTATCCTTGAAGGGTTGCGGGGAGGCTGGAGCCCATCCCAGCTGACAGTGGGCGAGAGGTGTCCACAAACTCCCCAGACCCTCCAACTGACTGGGGGATCCAAACTTAGGACCTTCTTGCTGTGAGGCGGCAGAGCTAACCACTGCACCACTGTGCCGCCCCCGCAGGAATTATAATGTGCATGTGTTACATCCTGCTCCAACTACAGTACAGGCACAAACCCTCATCCAGCCGAAATATTTTATGTACGAGGACGACCGACTGACCACCAAAAGCAATTTATTATAAGAAATAAACAACTGAGCAAAATGTTAGCTCATTTCTCCTTGTGTGATAGCATCAGCAAACTGATATTTGTTTATTTCTCCTACATAAATGACATTTATTTAGCTTTGCGTCACTCTATATTTGTCTCCTGGTCATCCACACCCCTCCTGCACTGGCCCTGAACCTCCACAGGGGGGCTCGCCCCCAGTTTGGAAACCACTGAATTATTGTAATGTCGTCTGAAGACAACAAAAGAAAAGAAAAAGCAGATTGTTTGTATTTTAGGAAAGTTACAGTTAATTTGCATATTGTGTAAAACTAAATTAGATGCAGAGCACGTGAGGAAATCTGTGTCTGCTTCATCTGTCTACCTCCTTCAAAAGGACTGACACAGTGTCCTTACTGCCTGACACTTTAAAGGCATAATACAACATGTTCCAAACGAAACAAACGAACAAACACAATCTCAATCATCACTCATGACCTGCTACAAGTGCGTGATGGTGGCTGTATTTGCAGAGACCCTGCCCTATTTTCTCAGTATTTTGCTGTGCTTGGGACGCTTTACCAACCCAAAACGACTATATCATCCTGGCAATGAGACTCAACAATCAACTGTTGTTCTGGTGCAAATCCTCCTGATTCTGGTGGAAAACAAGGGCTCAATCAGTAAACAGCTCCAGCTAATAACTGCATACAGTAGGTGGAACTGGGTGCTTTTGACTGGAGTCCCCCAGGTGGAGATGTTCTGATGCCACTTTTTCCTGTGCTGGGAAGTAGCAGGGTCCTGTTTCGAGATTATTAAATTACGTGGTATTGGACTGGTGCATACACCTGCCAATACTGATGAAGTCAGTGTCAGAGGATGATACCAGTACTGGTGTCCGTATTGGAACAACTCTGACCCTAGGATCGCAATACAGTGGTATTTGTAAAAAGCACTAATTAAAACAGAAAACAAAATTAAGGAACAAATTCATTGACAAAGTCATGAACAATTGTATACAATTAAATGATAGAATTAAGCACATGCAAGATATGACAAGATATATTATTATTATTATTACTATGATTAAGGAAGCTACTACAGTGTACATTGGGGTTTTATATCTATTTACAAATTTAATAGACCTAATATACACACACTTTAACAAGTACAGCCCGTTCTCACTCCTAATGTGTCAAATACAGCCAGAGCCTGTCGGCTCTACACGCACACTGCACAAATTGCATAGGGCTCCACGAGGTATGTAAGGGCCCTGCCTCCCCCTTGTGTCAAAGTGGGTGTCAGTGTTGACAACTTTGATGAGAGGATGAAGCAGAACTAAAGAGAAAATAACATCAGAGAGTGAACGGGGTGAACAGTAATGAGGTAAACTTGTGTTTCCTCCTCTTCAAGTTTGATATTATTTATTCACAGTAACATTAAGTTGATGGTCCTCCCTCTGTCTGTCTGTCTGATGTTAGGTGTGCTGCAGTCTGTCTGTCTGTGTCCTGCTTACAGACATATCCAGGGCTGCTCTGTGACTTTGTGTCAGACAGAAGTGAGAATGAAATACAACTATTTATCACATTTGATGAGCGCTAACATGCTCAGAAAAGGTAACATCGCATGTGAACATGCGTTCATATGCATGTGCACACTTTGCCGCAGCCTCCGTGGACACCAGTCTGTCTGTCCAGACAATATATGGACATGATATTTCTCCTCTGAGGTGGCTAGGAGAGAAAACAGTGTTCAGATCCTTTACTTGAGCAGAAGTACTAATATCACACTGTAAAAATACTTCACTACAACTCCTGCATTCACAAAACCTTACTGAAGTAAAAGTATGGAAATATATAAATGTACCTGAAGTAAAAGTATTCATGTTGCAGTAAAATGTTCCTTGTCAGTGTTGTCATGTGTGATGTGTCTGGATTAATATTATTGCTTTTATGTTACTGCTGTTCACTGCTGTAGATGTTTAAGGTTGAGCTCATTCAACTACTTTATAGGCCACTGTTGGCTAGTTTAATCTACAGCAATGCATCATGGTCTATAAGACCAAAAAACAGCTTTGTGGATTAAAAAGTACAGTATTTGCCTCTAGGATGTAGTGTAGAAGCATAAAGTTGGATAAAATGGAACTCAAGTAAAGTACAAAATGAGTACAGTACTTTGATGTAAATGTACTTAGTTACTGTCTAACACTGATTACAGCTCTGAATTATTGCAAGATAGAAATTAATAGATTGGGATTGACTGATGATTGATTAAATATTGAATTTAAAATCAATTAACTGACTAATTATCAGGCAGCAGAGCCAAAGCTCAGTGTTATGTTTTAGCATTTTCAACATTTTATATATACTAAAATTTCTTATTTATGTTAATGTCAATATTCACCTATCTTAAAATTCTACACAAAATATTCCATTCAATAAATATTGTTTTTTGTACCTCTTTCTGTTCTATATAGATCTATTTATTGTTTGACCGACAGATGGAGCAAACTGTTTTAAAGGCGGGAGGACTGGGAGCACTCGGCTGTCAGGTGAGACTGTGGCAAATTGTTTACATGGCTCTCCAGTCAGTAAGGACGGCCCCTTAGCAGAATTCTCCTTAGGGCTCCATGAAGGTCAGGACCAGCTCTGAATACAGCATGAACAAGAATCCCCAGCTCCTGGATGAAAGTTCTGCCCCACTGTTGGGAGTGAGAACAGGCTGTCTAGCACACCTACCACTCTCTTTCATTCATTTCATGAACTTGACTGAAAGTAACATGGGTGAAATGACTTTTCGCAAATGAATGTTTTCTTGTCTAAATAACCTCTAATACGGACACGTCAGAGCTCTGCCGCACGGCGATTCCAGACTTGACTCGTGTCTTATTCACAAGTTCCCATTAGCCACTTTAACCGCTGAACTCTGATATACTGAGCGCTTCCCTCGGCCTTCGTGGATATTTCCCCGTTCGCATAATGACTCAGCGATTGTCTGCTGTAAAAAGACCACACTAATGATGAGAAATGACATGAAATGAATGACACAGCATGTCACAAATGGCTCATGCCTGCTATTGGTACAACAGCCTGTGATTTCACTAACAGCCTGTAATTTCTCCCTCATAGCAAGCTGGTGGAAGGAGAACAAGCCGGACCTGCGATTGGCCTATTTATAGTGAGAGTATGCGTGTTTGTATGTGTTTGTAATGAGAGTCAGTCAGTCAGTCAGTCGGCAGCATGAGTCGCCTCAGCTGGGGGATCACACTCTGCTGCTGTTAGTGGAAATGTCAACACTGAGGTAAAGGCCCTCAATTATTTAATATACTACTTTAGAGGAGTATGTTTGGAGTCACGCCATCTCGCTCTCTATACATTTTTCAGACAGAATTAACTGCATGCATGGACAAAAAACCCTTTATTTTCTCTCATCATGTCCTATATTGTCTCTCAGGCTTAAGTAAAAACATGTCATTCATCTTAGTGAACGCTCACACATCTCGTCTCTAATTAGATGTCTCGGAGAGATGAGAACGATGCAGTCAGCTGTTACTGTGGCTGTGACCGTGCTCCATCAAAGCTCGCAGCCAATCCAAGATGGCATTCTGTCCAAGATGGGCAACCGAATCAGACGCAGCCTCTGGTGTTTGGTCCTGGGTCAATTTTTTTTTTTTTTTTTTTTGTCTGGATTTCTGTTTTCCTTTGTGTGTGTGTCTTTGCTTGTCTATCTCCCACATATGAGGCGTTTTCGACATGCAAGTTGAGAGGGGGCTTTCAGCTCCACCAGACTCAAAAAAAAAAAAATCAACATTGGCAACAATCTTGGTTCAGACAAGATGGCCACGGGGCACTGAATAATGGGTTGGTGCTTTATTGCAAACTATCACATCAACATTATTCAAACAGGATCTTATTTGCTGCCAGAAGGAGAAAAAGAAAAAGGAGAAGAAATTTCAAGAATCAAAGAATGGCATTAGTCCAACTTTAAAGGATAATTGCTCCCCAGGGGTTGTATTACAGAAACGTTCTATCTTAAGTCTGAAGTTAAGATAGGAACAGTCTAAGATAAGATTTATCCTAAGCAAGCAAATTCTTACCAACTTTGGGAATTTTATCTTATCATATGAACAAAATCCTAAATACTCAAACATTTCATATCCCTTTATGTCCGTTTTATGGCCACCATGCATTGACTGCAGCCAATTATAAGATTTAAACTTTTTGTTTTTATGCCACCCCCTAGAGGTGAAACGATGCTTTTTAACTAGGTTAGCTTAGTGGAGATTCCTGAACACGTCTTGATTTTCTCAGTACGTTCATGAGTTACTGCAGATTTTTGAAAATGAGCTATTTTGATAAAAAACTGACTGCCTCATAAAATCCAAACAGACTGATGAATCAAAATTCCTTCGATAACTTCAGATCAGCAGAGTCTGTAGATGATGCTGACTCATTTTCAGGACAAAAATATAGGATTTAAGGAAAAATAGGATTTTGATAAAGTTGAGAAAGTCATAGTAGTTTACATTGTAAAGTAGAAGACTATTTGAGAAAAGATGCAGTGAAGTGAATGATGAGAACGGAAAAAAAAGTAAGCTTGTAAACATGTTAGTTATAGCGCCACCTTGAGGTCAATGACTATTAGTTTTCTTTCCTGAGTAATGGGTGGAATTTGCAACCCACCTGTCAATTTTGGTGATATTTTCTTCTTGCAGTTTTTGCTGCACAAACACTTTTAGCAGAGAAAAATAAGAAGTAGAAGCGGAAGAATAATCAGAACAAAAACAGCAGGGGTCCACAGCAAGCGGCGCTGTTTGGATCCCTAAAAACATCTTGACACAGCAAAACAATCCCTGATTGCAACAGGAGAAGGGGGTCAAGGGGAAGCGTCCATCACAGAGATGGACGACAGAACATATGCCATGGTAGATGATAACATTCTGATTGATGACTTGAAAATTATGCTGACTGTCATTTGCATCGACTATTTAGGAAAATCAGAGAAAAATATCATTTGCATAATAATTTGGAACGTGGTGTGTATTATAATTTGAAATACAGACAAACAGGAGAATGTCAATATAATTTTGAAGTGCAATTGACTTCAAACGAATGAAATATAAAGGCATTAGAGAAAAACTGAAGTGGATAACGGCAGACTAACTGCACGACTCCTATGCCAGGTCTGGACCACTCGTAAATTGTGTTCATACTGAGGAGAAAATTTAAAATATAGCTGTGAGAATCAATAAATCTCTTAAGAATAAATCTGTTTGTATAAGTTAGCATATTAGCACTTCTAGTTCCCTCCTGTCAAAGACAATCAGTTTTAATGGGTGTTGGTGTTGTTTTAATGTCTGAAATAACATCTGTGGTCAACAAAGGTTAAAAGGTTTTCACATTATGTTCAACAACATAAAATATGCCAGTTAATAGCCCACTCATGTCAAAGAGTGTAATACTAAACAAGATGGTGGACCCAAATGTAGACGGGGTGAAGCAGAAACTGTTCAAAATGTGTTTAAAGTGATATTCCACTGCAGAGTAATAGTCCACTCAGTATGTACTCACCCCTATGCTGATGTGAGGATGGGTGAAGATCTTCAGTTCACAAAACAAAACTGGAGTTTCAGCGGAAAATGGGGTTGCAGCATGCAACATGGTGTCGGTCTCGCGAGACTTCATATATCTCTTAATGGATGCACGTGTGAAAATATCACGAGATCGACACCATGTTTACATCCTACCTGCTACATGCTACAGTTGACATTTCAGCTAAAAACATGGCGTAAAGGCTGTCTTTTGTGGTTAAATTTTAATGTCGCAGCTCGTGGACACTTGGATTACACCACACAAGCAGGATGGAGACATTCTGTGTTTGTTTTGTGTTCTTTTTTTTTTACATTTACATTTGGTCTCCAATCACTGCCATTAGCTGCAACCCTGTTTTCTGCTGAAACTCCAGGATTGTTTTGTAAACTGAAGATCTTCACCCATCCTCACATCGGCATAGGGGTGAGTACATATTGAGTGGACTATTACCTTGCGGCTGGAATATCACTTTAATAAAGCAATAGAAAACATACAAAGCCTACTTGCAAGGCCAGCAGGTCAAAACAAGTCCAAAACAAACAAATGAGGAGCACAAAGTCCAAGATCCAAGTCCAACAACACTGAAACACAAGGAGTGGCACAAAAAGACGACAACAAACTGAAACACACACAGAGAAACACAAGGACTAAATAGACAGAGAACTAATCAGACACAGGTGGAACTAATCAGACACAGGTGAAACAAAGTCAAAAAGGGCGGGAAAAGGACAAAGACAGGAAGTAAAGTCAGGACACATGAGGGAGGACCAGAACTACAAAATAAAACAGGAAACTGACTAACAAAAACCAATCCATGACAACTAGTTAATTTTGAAGCTTTTATGTGTTTTAAAAAAGGAGGTTGCTAACAAGTTTCTAGTTTAAGTTATCTGGGACATTAAGCGTCATCACACCAAACACTAAGTGGTGGTGACATCATGCAACTGTGGTATAGTTGGTTTATAGCCTAATGTTAGCTTTTTTACATGAGGCTAATACATTTACGCTTCAAAAATCCTAAAAGTGGTGTTCATTTGTCACTAAACAAAACATGTCAATATCATAAAATTTTGTTTGCCACAGAGAAACTAATGCACTGATCCAAAATCCAATGGAAAAATCCAATTAACTTGTGATGGAGGGAACCAGAGCGATGCTAACTTCTGGCTGCAAAAATACATCATCCCTGCAGCACTTTATTATCAAGGTTACCAGTTCAGTTCAGATCTGCATGTTAGGAAGTACAGCTCCTGTCCCTGGCCTATCCTGTGCTATGCTGCACCCATCATTTTAAAATGCCATTTTGCTTGACATGAACATCAGCGGGGTATAATCCATTATGAGCCAGTATGCAGTAGGACATACTTTCAATTGATGTTGAACATTTGTCTGGTGAAGACATGGTAGGGTCGTTGACTTTTTTCACATTTGGAAGCTTTTGTCGACTTTTCTGTTACCATTTTTCCTTTTCCCTCTCTGATCTCTAATCTTATTACTGACCAAACTTATTACAAAGATGCATTTCAGCTAACTGGGAACCAAGAAGAAACCACTTTGGCTGAGTGTAAAGCCAGTGCACAAGTGTTAGAATCATTGGCTAAAAGATGCTGCCTCCAAAACAACTCTGTGAGTTCTGGGAGAAAAAACAACTTCCCATTAAAATACAAATTCATTTTTTCTCCACAAGTTCGAGCTGGTTCCAGCAAACCTCCAAGGGGGTGGTAAATAAGCAGATGGTGGTAACATGTCTGAATAATACGTGCAATAATACTGACCAAAGAATGAATAAATTCATAATGGATGAATAAATGAAACACACACACGAATACTAGAAAAAAGAAAGAAGACAAACCAAAGATTGGCACAAATTCCTGAAAAAAGCTTTTTGTGGTTCAGTAGATCTAATTGCTTCTTTCTCACATCATGTTTCATCAGGCGCTGAAAAAAAAAGAACACCCCCCTCAGCACAATATCTCTGCCAGGGCAATGAAATAACACTGGTCGATAATGAAGAAATAAAACCTCAGAGGTGGAAGCCAATATCCTCCTTGGGTTGGTCGGCAGTTAATTTCGTTTCACCTTAAGACGATGTGTGTGGACCTATTAACATAGCGGCTTAAAGGCAGTTGTGTTAGAGGAGATTTTCAATGGTGCTTTTTTAACACCAGGGAAGAAGAGCTTTTGGATTTTTAGTTGCTTTTACATCAGAGTTGAATAGATAAACTCCTGCCCTGGCATAAACAAGTAAGCAATCTAACAAGAGCAGGGAACAATGAGAAATGTTTGGTAAAGGAGCTAAAATATTACCATGAAATGATAAAAGTGCTTGTCTCATGCTCACAGAAATGTATATCCTCCATCAACGAAATGTGGTAATCGATGAGCTTTAAAGGTTGGAAATACCAGAAAAGGGCCAGTAACTGTTGAGTAACTGGTATTGATCAACAATCCAATCAACTCCTCACAGATACACGATGTTAATTGGAAATGTACTGCTGCCCAGATTGTGTTCAACACATTTTTTGCACTGGAAAAAATCGTTGCAGTGAAGTCTCACAGTAAATCCTGTTGGCATTACCGTTCCATTAAAAAACATATTAGCGCAAATTGTATGTGAGTAATCTGTAGAAAATGGAATTAAAATGCTGCCACAATTGCTAGTTTAATTGGTACACCAAGGTAAAAAGAATTCAGTCTAATACATTACAAACAGGTGTTTCTATTATTTCGTTCACTCTATTTATAAGATACACCATGTGGAAATTTGCAGTGTTACAGCAACAAAATAGAAAGACACATCAATAAAAAACAAACAAACAAACTATAAATAAGTAAGTAAGCAATATAAACAGGATGACATACAAAAATAGGAACAATATCACAATATTTTACGATAAACAGACTCAATAGCTAAGTGAACACTGCTGTACATAGAAAATATCGATATTGCACAGTTGGAAATGATAATACCTGAATAAAGTATTGATATTATAAAAATGAGGGTTGGTTAAAGGGATAGTTCACCCAAAAATGAAAGTTCAGTCATTATCTACTCACCCTCGTGCCGATTAAGGGTCGGGTTTATTTTGTTAATCCGCAAAAACACTGCTGGAGTTTCACAGGAAAACAGTGTTGCAGAATCTCCCAAATAAAGTAAGTTAATGGTGACCAGTTTTCAAATGTAAAAAAACAACTGGGAAAAAAAAACATAAAATGCCTCTATACTGCTTGTTCAGCATAATCCGAGTCTCCTAAAGTCCCACCATGCTGTTTGCACACCATTACAACACACACACCCAGTTCAGACAGTGTGCATGTGTGCATGTGAACATGGTGTAAATAACTTGCCATGTTGGGGCTTTAGGAGACTTGGATTACACCAGACGAGCAGTATGGAAGCATTTTTTGTTCATGTTTATGTTTATTCTGTTGTTTTTTTATGTTTGAAAACTGGTCACCATTCACTTCCATTGTTTGGGAGATTCTGCAACACTGTTTTCCTGTGAAACTCCAGCAGTGTTTTGTGGACTAAAGAGGGTCGCCATGAGGGTGAGTAGATAATGACTGAATTTTCATTTTCGGGTGAACTTTCCCTTTAATTGGTGGAAATACTTCTTCGTATAATGCAATACATTTCAACAGCACCACAAAGTGCAGCCCCCAGAAAACAGTTGTTACATGGGTATGTGTAAAAAGAAATACACAGGAGAAGGATCACCCCAAAACAGCAATATCCTGAGTTGCTTCTATGTTTTAAAAAATGCATAAATGTCACCAACACTTAATAATGCTACAGTAGGAAAGCAGGAGAGGTATGGATGGAAATGCTAGTGAATATAAAGCCTGTATAGGGTTTTCTGTCAGGTGGAAATACCTCCAGTTACTCCAAGCTAATAGAGCTTCATGATGATTGATAAGTCCAGTCAGAACTCTGAGGAAATGCCAGGTGCAAAACATACATGCTAAAACTGCACGAAAAATAGCCATAATTATGGAAAAAGAGAGGAGAGGAGAAAACATGTTTCCACAAAATGGTTACAGCGTACGTGTTCTGCTGGGATTTGTAGAAACTAACCATTAACCATCACAACTACGTGCTGAGCCCCGACCTGAACTTCATCTTAAAACAAAGTGTTAACGAGGCTGCCCTCGAAAACTTAATGATTTGAGTCATTAGTCAGGGAGACTCTGAGTCCACTCTCATCTTGTCAGTGGAATCTCTGCACGTCTGTTTTTGAGCTGGTTCATTAAACACAAGGCAATGCTGGAGGAACAGCTTTAGGCAGGCTGTAAACTTTACAAACTGAGGCTCAAAATGACCACAAACCACAAACCACCCTAGTGGAAGCAGAGAAGGGTGACTGTCAGTGAAGTTGGCTTAACCACTCTTGAACCAGATGGTGGTATAACCTCGACTTCTGCCGTCAACTGTGACTGACTCTTTGGCTGACAGCCAGCGGTAGGCGGGGGGAGAGACCCTTCGTGCTGTGCAGGGATTTTAGAACTGAACTATTACCATGGTGCACACTGACTGTGTGTTTCACATCAAAATGGACCCTCAAGGGTGCCCTTCCAGTGGATAAAATGTGGCAAAGTGCCCTCGAAGGTGAGCTTTCGGTGGAGTGGCTGGGTCCCACAGGTGGGTCACAGGAGATTTTATTTGGGTCGCCAAATAAATGAAGGACTAAGGAAGAAATTCTGCAAATTTCAGATTTATATCTGCAACACACCTTGTATGAAGCATTTAAAATGTGTACATTGTTTAACTGGGGAGAGGTAAAAAACAGAGCCTGCCTAAAGGCGTTTTCACAAGTGCCTTGTTTGGTCCATTTAAAATGGATCCCTGTCCATTTGCCCATTTAGTCTGGTTGATTTGGGGTGGTGTGAAAGCTGTCACTTGAACCCTGGTGGGGAACAAAGAACCTGAAAAGGTGGGTCTCGGTGCAGTTCCAAACGATGCATTTCATTTGTGATGTGGAAGCAAACAAACCAACCACAGGATTTTATGATAGATGTGATTTTAGCAGGATTCCAAAAGCTAAACTGCTAATAAATTCATCTGCTGATCGTTAAATCTGTTCAGGAGGTGATCATATAAATGATAAGACATGTATAGCCCATATTTATGAAATTTGTTTAGTAAGAGGTAAGTACTTCAGCACAGGTATTTTCCCTGATTAACAACCAAAAGCTGTTAAAACTGCTCTGTTTGTATCAAACTCTGTGTGCTTTGTCTGATTAAAAAGTGTGTGATAGTGATCCCACAGTAATATGTCACACACATGAAAAAGGTAAAGGGCGATACGCTCCCTCACTCCCTCTCTCTCTCTCTGAATGGGGGAAAACAAAAATCCTGGTGCTTCCTTCTTATTCTTTTTTTTTCAAAGTTTTTTTTTTGGCCATTTTTGCCTTTATTAGATAGTGCAGCTGAAGAGTAGACAGGAAGGGGGGCAGAGAGAGGGGGGATGACATGCAGCAAAGGGCCGGAGGCGGGAGTCGAACCAGCGGCCGCTGCAGAGGACTAACAGCCTCAGTACATGGGTCAGACGCTCCACCAACTGAGCTAAACGTCTGCCCTTCCTTTTTATTCTTTTCTTCTCCTCCCAACACTTCTGCAAACTCAACATATAAAGATCTACAGTAGGGCTTGCAGATGCAGCGCTGCAGCGCGCTGTCTCTGCATGGACATTATGAACCTACCAGCCACTGCAGGTCAGTGAGGTGCACACAGGTGTGCAGTTTCCTGTAGGCTGCAACACGCCTCCTTTTCGTCCTGTTTGCTATTTTATTATTTGCTAAACAATGCTTATAATTGGTTATTTCTTTGTGACGGGAATTAGGTTTTACCTTGTGGTTCCTGATGATGCACTGATGAAGCAGGATGACAGTCACCAAAACTGTCCAATCAAGGAGTTACCTGTTTGCCTTTTTACAAACGAAGCAAGAGCAGGAAACGTGCAGTTTTACAGTCTGTGTGAACACCGCACCAGGACTAAAAAAAAATTGAAAAAATGTTGTTTTTTTCCGCTTGGTCCAGACCAAATCAACCGAACTACAGGTGTGAAATGCCCTAAATCTCATTTCAATCAGAAGAGGCTTCATTCTGAGTGTTAAAATATATTTAATTGACATGTGCACAATCTGAATGAGAAATATGGAAAGTCTTTGGTGATTAAACCCCATCGTGATGTCATTATATATAAGGGGGTAGTGAAGCTGGGATTAATGTAGGAAACCCCCCGATGGAGTCTAGACACTGGTGGTGGTGGTGAAAGGGTGGCTGAAGATCTTGATGTGATGGGGACTGGACTTCTGATGATCTCAACCTGGGCTCTGGATATTAAGAACTGGAGGTGAATGGGGTTGGGGAGGGTTCAACAATTCCGCACAAAAATGACAGCTGACGACAGCAGAGAGGAGAACAGATTTTAGAGTTGACGGCAATGACATGATTAGCTGATGGAGACAGCGGCTACATCTGGTTGGTTAACTGAAAAGTGAACACCCATAATCAGCTGATTGAGAATCAGCAGGAAAGAGAGTAAGATAGAGAGCTGTCAATGAATGAGGTGTAAAGACTGAACTTATGGCTAAACTTCATTTGTGAAGCTGGCTAAAATGTCCCATATTGTTTTCATGATTTTATTTCTCATTTATAATAAGTACTGAACATGTGTGAATGTTTTCAAAAAGTGGGTAAAAGTTTGGGAAACACTGCTTTATGGTGCCTTCCAGTGGAGAAAACATGTCGAAGTGGCCCATAGGTGCATTCCGATGGAGAAATGTGATGCAATGCCATATAGGCAGCCCTACATGCTAGAAAATTAGTTGGCCTCTAAGTGCCACTAAAAAATTAGTCACATATAAAGCAATTTAAATCTAAATTGGATTGGAATTGTTTCACTATGAATGCATCACGACTTTGAGTGTGCTGGTACCCCACTGCACACAGCTGTTTCCTTTTCATTTTTTTTTTGCCCCTGCCCCTCAGACTGCCTGAGTCGACCACTGACTCTGAGGGTAACTGTTGTGCAGCAGTTGCAGCAAGTAGAGAGAGTGCAAATATAGAAAAATCAATAAGGTGGAGATCCTAATTATACACAGTGCGAAAAATATAAAGAGGTTAATGGTGGGATCACAAAAATATAAAAATGTTAATGTAAGGATCATAAATATGTATGAGAAGCATATAGCAATGTATGTAAAATAACAAATCTGAAGTACGGATAAGGGAAATTTCCTTGCATGAAAATATAAGCGTGCACACACCAGACACACACACATACTTTCTCTTGGTATCACATTTTTTCCTTGTGTTCTGTCTCTGACACACATACACAATAGTGAATGTGCTATTCACAGCTGCTATGAGTCTTTGTGTGTGTGTTTGTGTGACTGAGGAGGGGGTGGGCGATCGCATCAGTCATGACAACAGCAAATGAGGCTTTTAACAAAGCACTTTGTCCATACCGCATCCTCGGCATCTCGCCGTCTAACGCATCACCCGACGACCAAAGAGAAAGGCCAGGAACGCGGCGTGGAGGCTAAAGTCTCATTAGTGGGCGACTAGTATACGTGGCTGAGATGATGAGCGCTGACATGAAAGCTTTCTGGATAAGTTTTAAAGCTTGTTAGAGCCCTCCGACTTTCAGCCAACTTTCTGAGGGAAGGCTTTGAATTAATGAATGTTTGCCTTGAGAGTGGATCCCTGTCAGCGGCTGCCAAACGCTCCGGCCTTCCTGTCGTCAGTATTTGCTACTGACAACGGCGGAGTGTCCGTCACACACAGAGCAACAGACTACAGCAAAATGTGGGGTCCACTGAGGCATGGAGGCCTGCAGGCTGTTGTGCCTTTGTGACAACAAGGCTTCCTTCAAAGGCAGTTTCTCTGACAGGACCTCGTACAGTGTGCTGCAAAAAAGGAGAAACACGCTGTGTGGCTGCAGTTTGCTTGGAACCAGAGCGTCCACTGGGGTACAATGCCTGAAGGCTGCTTGGCTATTGTGACAGTGGAGCTGCCTTCAGAAATAGTTTTTCCAGCTTTGTCTCACGTGTTATATATGTACACAGAATAAAGCTGCATGAAACTGTGGAGCCTTGTGGATACAAAGCTTACTACCACATACCGTATATAGCATTTTACAGCAGCATTAATTAATTATAACAAAAGCAATAAAAGCCATAGATGCAGTGGCTGGTGCCTCCTTCAAACTTTGCTACTTTTCTCTTTTAAACCATTATTTTGTTTCAGCTTTATTGGTGAAACTGTATCACCTATGACAGAAATACAACCATAGGCACTGGGAAAGGAAAATTGTTTGGATTAAAGTGCCAGACGTGCTGCTGAGGACAGGAGGTGAGCCGAATTTGAAACAGACAATATGGGCCTAGAAATGGAAAACGAGACACTGTTGTTCCACATCTTACAGAGATCCCTTAACACTGTGGATAAAGGTGTCAGGCCTGACAGGCGGATTTTACTCCAAGCTGACAGGACACAACACACAAGATGCAGCAGTACGAGGGGAGGAGCTTTTACATTGTTGACACACAGATCCTATGATTTAGGACAGTAGTTCCCACCCTTTTTCCTTGGAGCCCCCCCTACTTGAATCTAAGTAAAGCTGAGCCCCACCAGCCTGAACACAGACTTGTATAAATTGCAGCATTTGTACAGGTGCTGAAAATCCTTGAAAACACTTAAATTTTAATGCAGTGTGTTCAAGGTTTGAAAAGTGTTTGGATTTTGGATAAAGTGCTTGAAACTGCTTGAAATTGTAATCACATTACTTTCATAATAAATTGCTGCCTGACTGAATTAGTTATTTTATTTCTTTATCTAAAAAGTTAACTAAGTCTGAGTCAGATTCTATAAGAAGTAAATAACTAATCATTAATTAATTAATTGCCAATACGAGTTTAACCGATTATACATGTATGAATTGATAATTAATCAGTAGCCTAGAAATGCATTAATGGTGCCTCATTTGACATTGTTTTGTCTGGTGTAGCCATTCATTGGATAAAGAAACTTAGAGTTAAAAGAGAGGAAAAAAAACAACAAACAAACAAACAAAAAACAAAAAAAAAAACAAAAATGAGAAAAACATTTGAAAAAAGTGAAACCTAATAGGAAGCCAAGTCTACTTACAGACAGGTGACATTTTGACATTGAACTTTTTGTCACAAAATGTCATTTTAGTTGATAATAATAGCACAATAACATCTGATTTAATGTGATGAAGAGGTGAAATATTATTTTGTATGTAAATATGTCATTTACCACAGCTGTAAAGCACTGGAAAAGCTTGAAATTGCACTTTAAAATGCTTGAAAAGTGTGAAAGTGAATTTGATTTTAGAAAAGGTGCACGAACCCTGAAATTGTGATTTTAGTTAACATGTGCAAATCTGATTTTGAGGACCTCAGAGATGACAAGTCTTGGAGACCCCCTATGATTTCTGGCGCCCCCTTAAGGGGGGCCCGGACCCCAGGTTGGGAACCAATCATTTAGGAAATGGTTTATAGTATAATTTATTATGTTACATTAAAGTAAATGGCAATTATGAGGACATTTCCACAACATTACTGACATTTGAATAACGGCACCTTCTGTGCTGTGTGTTTTCTTTTAGAGTGTTTTTTTTTGCATTGTAATGTATATATTGTTATGTGTGTGTATTGTATAATTTTATGCATGTGTTGGACCCCAGTAAGAATAGCAGCAGCATTTGCTGCAGCTAATGGGGATCCTAATAAACTTAACTAAATTAAACTCCCCAAGAAGCATGTGTCATATTGACCAATATAGGGTTATATAGTGTTTTCACAACTTCCATCTGTGAAATTCACCATGTAGGAAGGACAAAAATGGACCAACTGGTACATCTGGTAAGTTTTAATAATATTGTTATCTGATCACATCCTTGGCTTTGAATGTAAAAACAGTTGCTTGGCTGAAATACTGTTGATTTGCCGATTGTTTTTGCACGATGTCACAATTGAGACTCACATGTGCTTCAATTGTAACATAGTGTCCACTTTGAGTTTAATTCCTCATGACTTGTTTAATCTATTGAAAAACTCAAAGTGGTTTATAATAGCAGACACGTGTATGTTTGCTTGAAGAAAATAAGTTTGTAGGTAAAAAATTATGTGAATAAAAGAGTGAAAAATGTTACAATCATGGTGACTTTCCCCTACTTTATTCACACATGCGCTCACACGGACTTTATCACACAGACCCTCCAGTAAGTGCAGAGTTGCAGTGCAATAGTTAAAGTGAAGGGGCTCAAGATGGCACCAAAATATGAAAGCTATAGGTAGCCTGCTAGATGGCTCTGGAGATTTAAACAAGATGATCTCAAACAGTCTCAAATCTCTGCCACTGTAAAGAGAATTTATTGACAAGATCTAGGCCTACAAAACTTATGAGATATCTATTGGGACATTTGCTTTTAACAACAACAGCATAAATTAAAAATAGATTATTTAAATTGACAGAAGAATGCTAAATGAGTTTGATGTCCAGGATGTGACAGGACGTCACGGCAGACTGGAGCACAGATGCTGGATTCTCAGGAGGATCAGAGTTTTACGTCAGAGAGCAGCGGAGAAAACAGACTCTGTGCAGAGGGATGTTTAATGAGAACGCAAAACCACTCAGACCGTTGAGACAACAGAGCCTTCGCACCTCACACACTCTGGGTATAATAGATTTAACCCTTATATAACCAGGTAAACTGACTCAGAGCACATCGGTACTTTGAGCAAAAGGAGAAGGTTACACACAGCAGCAGTGAAATATGCAGCAGTTTCAAATATCAACCTATTATTTGATAAATGTTGCATGCATGCAGGAATCATATGACATCTCAATCTAAATTCAGCCACAATGTCCCACCTTTCTATCCAAGTGCATCTCTAGAGTAAAGTAACATTTTGTGGTCACTGCTGACTGAAAATTTTATACCTCCAAAATGTCAACTTTTCAGGAGCCTAGAAAAAGACAAGTCTTTGACAAAGACACCATGTAGAAACCAATGAAGCTATAAAGAGTATCTGTCTACTTAATCTGCTGCTGTCATTCTGAAGAATAGCTGCTTTTCTGTCTCTTTTTTGAGCCTGATGAAAATGCATTTAGAACTTTAATCCTACAGGTAAAATTAAAACACAGACACACTCTGTGGGATACAATGAGCTTTACCATAAGCTACAAAACATGGTTCAATGATAGGGTGTCAAAAAAACTGGCAGGGGTGAGGTAAAGACATGTCTTGCTGTATAATGAACAAAAGATTTACCTTTTCTAAAAGTCCATGTTAGACATGCTTCACTTTAAATTTAAGGTTTTTTCTCAATTACACATGTTCATTATGCTAATACCATTTCTAATGCTAACACCATTTTCTCAATGTTCAGTGCCATTGTCCTTTACTGTGTCTCTAAAGTTATTTTCAAATTCTCTTTGTTATTTATCTCAACAGCAAAGAGAGCTAAACATCTATGCAAAAAAAAAAAAAAGAGATCCCAGCTAATTTTGGTCAGATGGTGACATTGTGTCCCTAGCCTGAAGCCAAAAACTGTAACATGGTTATGAGACAGACAGCCAGGTGGTGACTTTGTTTCCATGTCCAATCATGGTCCAGTCACATCCCTTCTCTGACAAAAAGGAAATATTGATCATATTATTGCTATGAAAAAAGTAAATACGTGTCTGTTTTTTTTATCACAACATTTGAATGAGAGTTTATGTAGTTGTGACATGGATGTGATCAGACGTCCACTCCACAGAGACAATTCATAGTTTTCAGTCACGTGACATGCATGGTGACCTGGGGGGCAAAAACAATGGGTTAACACGGTGGCTCACAGCGGACTCTACATAGAGACACAGCACAAACTGCTAAAATTTACCTGTTTCAAGCCAAACAAAGATATGAAAACAAACTACAAGTTTTGGGCACTTGCGATACATATACAGCACCTGCCACCATATTTGAGTCACTAAAGTCCCCTGCCAGAGCTTCACTTCAGAGATGTTTACATGTGTCTTGTGGAGAATCCATCACCATACACTGCCAATCTGGATGCAAACGTACAAAAATAGACAGTTATATGTATTTTTGATCTGGCTCTGTCAATACTGCTGCCTTTTGGGAGGCGAAGGAGAAGAAATTCTTCTTTGTTAGGTTAACATAATATCTCATGACGTAAAGCTAATCAAAACTTTGGTAAAGTGTTCGCTGTAAATACACGTGCACTTGGACAGCTGCCATTGTTTGCCCTCCATGGAGACAGAGGCATGTTTAATGGCACAGTTTTCTTTGTTGGACAGGGTTCTGTAGAAACACAGCACAGGCTTGTCTCCTTGTTGGTTAGTGCATCCAACTGCACAACAACTATCTGAAACAATAGAGTCATTAAGTTCGTAAGCTGCAGAAGACAACATTGTTTTGCCCTCCAAGGGGGCGTTCCCATACGGACGTGACATCACATGACAACTATGGATAGCATTACTTGACGCCTATTTTTCAAATATGAAAAAAAAAAACCATTTATGCCAGTAGTGTATGTTAAGTATATACAGGGTTCGAATTATACAATGGCTTTCGGGGGAGCCCTATTGCACTCCTACCCCCCCCGCGGGTCGGTTCTTTTTTTTTTTTCTACTACCTTGTTTCAGGTGTAGCTACAGCACTCCCTCCTCAAGTCCATTACCGTTTTCTTTATTCCATTTAACTCTCCTCAAACACGTACTGCAGAAAAAAAACTCCTCTTGTCCTCATCTGACGCTCCAAAATGTAAACGAGTTCACAGTGGAGGCATTAAATTGACGCGCATCACGATGCTCTCAGTGCGCGTTCTGCCGAGTCAGACGCCTTCAATGCGTTTTGGCCTCAATATTAACGTCATAATCTGATCTTTGTGAATGTAAACTAATGTGGAGAGATCTTAAATCAAAATTAACTCACATTTGTTTTTACATGGGACAACTTTATGAAATGTCATAGACACAGAGAAACAGCTGTTCTGCTGCGCGCATCTCTCTCTCTCACACTCTCTCCTTACTGACTGTCCTTTCGGCTCACTGTCGTTTCTCTTCTGTCTGTGGATTGTTAGAATCGGGAGAAAGTGGATTCAGACCAAAAGTTCAATTTGCAACAACAAAAAGCAAACAGGAACCGAAGTAACATGTTAAGTCTATCAGTCACCTCTGCTCCGTGTCAGAACCACGGACAGCGCAGCGGTCACGGTGGCGCACACAACAGCGCACACAGCATCGTGTTAATTAGTGACAATACATAAAATGTGTGAATAAACACAAAACTTTGCCATATTTTCACTGTTATTATTTATTTCAGGACCATCATATATAGCTCCCCCCAAATGTCCCAAATGAGGCTTTCAGGGGAGCTCATGTCCTTTTCAGGTGAGCCCAGCTCCCCTAGCTCCCCCTTAATTCGAACCATGAGTATATACCTGTCTCATTGTTTTAAGATTGTGGGGTTTGTAGTAGCCACTTGCCATGAGTAGCAGTAATGGTGGTGCACTCTTTTGTTCACTTTGTTAGCTGGCATGCTAGTGGTAAAATGGTAGCTTGAGCCACATGTCTCACTGTTTGGCTGGCTCTGTATATGTTATTTGACCTGTTTAAAGAAACATCATATTTTAAATGGTGTTAAAAACTGTGTTAGTGATGTTAATAATAATAATAATAATAACAATAATAATGATAATAATAATAATAATAATAATAATAATAATAATAATAATAATAATAATAACAATAATAATAATAACAATAATAATAATAATAAATAATAATAGAGTATGCCGGTGTTAAAAGGTGTGTTTCAAGACAGGGCTTGAAGGTGGAAAGAGAGTCAATACTGCGAATATCTTGTGGGAGAGACTTCCAGAGGCGGGGGGCAGAGCAGCTGAAAACTGGTGGACAAGCAGGCAGATGGTGTGGTGAGTTTGATACCAGAAGAGGATCTGAGAGTGCATGAATATGAAGAGGTTCAGAGGTTAAATGACTAAAGGACCAATGTTGACAATATAATGTGATTGTGTTGTGATTGAGCTATGTATGAATAATATAACTGAGGAGGATTCTGCAGAGTTAAGCCACGTCTCAATGTCTCATTGTTCTATCCTGTATTTCAGGACATATATAGTAACTATGGGTGCTGCAGCCTGGTGCCTGTGATGTGCATTGCTTGTGGTGCTCTGGTGTTGTGTATATATGTTAGAAAATCGTTTAAAAGCTCATGTGGGGCATGCTAAGCTGAAAGTAGAAGCAAAAGGAATAAATGTGTGAGTTGTTGCACTGATAAAAGCAGCGCTGTTATGGTAAAAGTTTTCCCCTTTCTGATGAAACAAGATAATGAATTTGTATATTTTTATATAAAACCCTATTGAATGCATCCCAAAATAGAATACTTGCTGTTACCTGCGCATGAATAACGGTGAAATAAACTGTCAGCCTGTCGTCTCAACTAAAATGTCATGTATTTTCCTCAAAAGATGCACCAATTACTTTCAATTTCTCTTCGTATTTTGCCACAAGCAAGCGTGAATTAAATGTCACAGTCCATGGATCACATTATATGTGAAACTGTGTGCTATGGTACAGCTGTGCATGTTCTTTCAAAAATGTGTCAGCCTTCACATGCCGGTTTCTAGTCAGTGTAACACGTTGAACTGCTGCAGTGGCAATGAGTTTGTGTGTCTGTGTGTATGTGTGTGTCCTTGCCTTAATGCTATGGTGTTTTAGAGACGGGTGCGTGTGTGTGCATTTAATGGTCCCACATTCACTGACCTTTCGGAATCCACAGGAGTCCCCTGAGTCTGCAGCGAGGAAAGGAGACAGGAGAGGAGAAATGAGCGTAGGAGAGGAGGGGAAAGAGAGAAAGAGAGGAGACAAATAGAGTGAGAAAGGAGAGAAAAAATAAGAGGAAAACAGTGGAGGAGAGAAAAGGAAGGAGAGAAAAAGATGTAAGCTCAGGAAAATCAAAGGAAAGGAGGAGACAAAAGATGAGACAAAAAACAAAAAATGGAAGAGATGAGGGGAAGAGAAGAAAAGAAAAGAGAGGAGAAGAAAAGGGAATAAGAAATGAATGTGGCAAAATATTTAAGGCCGATAAGATGACTAACTTTGGAAACGACTCTTCTGTCTTCTGGCTGGCACATCCTCAGATCTATCAGAGTAAATCATACAGTACATCTCATAGGAAAACCGTCATTGAAACTAATTAATGTAAATTCATTTCCAGGAAATGAATTATAGGAAACCCCAACGTAAACACAGCCTGACCCAGCCAACTAATTATCCTGCTGGCTAATTGAATCTAGTCATGTTCTGGCCTTAAGGTGATCTTTGACTTTGTGCAGTCTAGTGATCATGCTATAGAATTACATTACATTACATTGAGTGCAGAGTGTTTGTGTCTTGTTTCAATGGAGGATGACTGACTCTGAAAAGGCTTGGCTTTAAATGCTGGCAGTGTACTGTGGCATTGAGAGAGGACTGTGAAGAGTGTGGTTTGGCTGATGAAAGTGACTGCAGCCAACTGAGATCATGATTCATGGGGATATAAAAATGCAATCTGCTGCAATGCCGGTTCACTCAGGAGTCAGAAACCAGGAAGGGTGTAATAGTACTCTTGTTACTTCTACTACTGCCAATAATGTGGATTTTTCAATGCACATACTGTATATTAGGCCTACACAGTTTTTCTTTTTTACCTATATTTGCAGACATGTCTCCCCTCTAATATTTCATTACAGTGGTGGCTTGGTCTGGGGGTGTATTCTCGTCAGCACGGATGCCACTGACTGATCATAGAAATATTATAGGAATGCTACAGGCAGTGTTTTTTCAATAAAAGCAGATATGGGACACAGCACATTTGATATACATGTAGTTTTTCATTGAATTTGAACAAATAATACTCAACAAAATAGCTATAAGCCTAATGTAATGGACCGCAATGCAATGACAAAAAACATCTGTCACAGAGGTGGAAGAGTTCAGCACCGGACAGTGCCCATGCAGCCACAATTAACAACACGACACATCTACATTGATGTAGGCTTACAAATCACACTCCTCTGAGGTGCAGCAGTACTTTTGTGTTCAGGATGGAGGAAATGCCACACCTTACTTCGAACAGACATCTGATGGACTGTTTTCGTGCACTCATGACGGAATGAAATGATGAAAAAATGTAAATCAAAAAAGGAGATGTGTCCAAAGAATCGGAGGAGTGAGTTTTTATTTATTCAATGCATACTACACAGACACTGATAGTATGATCATATCCTGCAGTGACATTCTCAGACACCTGAGGTAGAGCTACTCTTCTGTGTTTCTAGACATATCACATTAATGCATGAGCATCACGGTCATCATGCGTGCGCTGTTGACCACATTTTCTTTCCCATAGATCTAAATGCAGATGCAGATGATTACATTATAATAGACTATACACTAGCCAGATGAACAGTCTTTGTGACTGACGCTTTTGCCCTCTGAACCCCAGCAATGAACCCTCTTTTAAACTCACTTAGATCTTTTCCTCTTTCTATCTTGATACAAAATCAGAATCAACGGGGCCTGCTCAGCGTTTTTATGCATGTCACAGAGCATGATTGTATGTTAATCGCTGAAGGACCTCTGTGATTCAGAATTCTTAAAAAAAAAAAATGTATGCCTCCATGACAGCGACTTTGACGATTTCTTCAAAGTTGGCACAAACATCAGAGTCAGAGGTCACTGTGACCTCCCATCCATATCATACTCATCAACGCGATATCTTAGGAATACTCAGAGGGAATTTCTTCAAATGTCATCTTGAACTCAAGGATGAACTGATTAGATTTTGGTGGTCGAAGTCAATTTCAAGTTTTTAGCCTTGAGTCAAGAATTCATACCCTAATTATGACAAAATTTCATATAAATGTCTAATACGATACTAGCAGTGCTGTAGAGGGACTACTTAAATCCGTAATTAAATTACAGCAACTAATCAAAATGTTGGTGATTACAGGGGTTACATCCAAACATATTTTTTGGGTTGCCTGGTGGAGATCTGCACTCTACTGAGTGCATATTTCTAGTTGCACCAAGCAGTGCACTTGTGTGGAAGCACAGGTGTTCATTATGTTTTTTCCAATAATTCATTCAGGTTTTTCCTTTAATTTATCACCCATCTGTATATATACATAGTCATACAAACTTAAACATCTTGAAAACCATCACAACATATAACAGGTCTTGCTTTGAGCAAATACTGTTTTGTAACAGTGAAAACTGCTGGGGAAACAAATAAAATTGGCATTTACTGTTGCAGATCATTAGTTTATAAACGTAATACTTGTTTGTAGGGTGGGCTGGATAATACAATTAATACAACTCCATTCCACAGCTTTTGAATTCTACTATAAAGTAAGCTCATATGCATCCTATGTATGTTCATAAATCATCTGTATAAGATCTTGACTTCTTCTTCTAGTGGCCTACCGTTGAACTGGTAAAACACAGAGATCACTTTGGCTAATTAACATGAGCTAATGTTTTGACAGGGAGCGGCAGGTGTTCCCTGCTCACCACGACATCCCGCAGTGAGGGATAAAGGCTAACATATGATCTTCACTCCTACTCATTAGATGACCTTTCAAACGATTGCCTTGATTAAGCTGCACATTAGTCACGTACCTCCAGTAGAGCTTCTCAGTGAGCTCCAGTAAGCCAGGAAATCAACCTCAGGGGCAGAGTGTGCTGAGAAGCTCTGCTCACCAGAAAATGTTGCAGACAACACTGTCATATGTTTTTAGTTGTAAACATAAAGGGAGTATATTTTTTAAATGCAGTTATTTTCTTGTTATCCATCCAGTTTGGTGCATTCTTTTATTGTGCATGCACTGAGTTAAAAAATACTCTGGTTTCAGCTCAGTTTTGTCAAAGATGTAAATAATTGTATATGATGAACAAAGGTGGTTATTTTGCTGAATGTAACACGTGTAAAGTCACGGATGGACTGAAGGGTGGGGCAGGGGGAAGGTTGCTCCCTCTGGTGCCCCCTTGTGCAAAAAATGCTGCAAAATTGCCCTTGGATGCCCCTATGATTAATCAAACATAATAAAGTGCCCTCTACAGTGGCCCAATATCCAAGAAAACTTGATGAAGTGCCCTCTAAGTGCCCTTCCAGGGAGAAAACACGACAAGGTTCTACATGCTACAATGTGAAATGGAAATTGACTTGTTATCTCAGGGTGTAAAGTCTGAATGCATGGAAGATAAAGAGTTTGAAGCAGGCCTTTACTGAAAAATTTCTATCATACATTCTCAGTGCAGTCCTTCCACCTATAAAGGGTTAAAACCTTAAATTATTGTGGTGAATTCATGCATCAGTAGTTCCAGGTTTGCATTCCCTGTTTACATTCCCTCTGTAAATCAAACTCAGAATTGTATACAGACGGTTTTGTGGTGAGGAAAATTTACATTTGCTCTGCTTATATTGGAAAAACAAGCCGTAATGCTTCTGCAGGTTCAGGGACACACAGATGTCAACAGGGAGAATTCAACCCAAACACTGTTTTTATTAATCTTTTCTTTCAGGTACAAAGTTATTGTAAATACACGCTAAACAAACTGTTTGGCTGACATAATAAGACAGATATAGGAATATCATGGATCAGTATATACTTGAAAAATGACAGTGTCCTTGTGTGGTTTAAGGTGCACACTACATAATTAAAATGTTTGTGTGATCTTTTATCACTCCTGTTACTCTTTACTGTCCGTTAAGGAAAGATGCCAGAAAAATATCTTTAAAAAACATATAGTTCTAGATTGTCATTAATAGAAAAGAAACTCTCGCACAAGTGCCACTTTTGACCATTTGAGAAAGATTTTGGAAAAAGAGCTGAATAATCAGATGAGAGAGTGTAATAAGATGAGGGCCAGGCAACTTCAGAAATCTCACATGAATGAGCGTGATGGTGTGTGTGGTCGGGTTAAATCTCTTGAAACCCTCTCTTCATGTGTAAGAAAATGTACTTTATTAACTTTCATGACAAACAAAAAACTATAGTAAGCTGGCACACAGTTATACCTGAATATGTAACTATCTCACATACTTACTGTATCACATTCAAAAGATGATGATGAATTTAGGATGCCTTCTTATTATGACTGAACCACACATTGCTTCCACCAGAGGATTTGTTTAATCTGGTCTGCCTTTGTTTTGTTGAATCTATGCACAAGTGTGTGTATATGTATGTGAATACAGATGCATACGACTGCATATACTAACATACAAATCCTTTTATCATTATATTTACCCCCAGGTTTTCTGTTCTCTTTCCCCCCTTTAAGTCATCTTGTTATATCTTTTTTTTCCTTCATATATTGTTTAAGTCTTGTTGTACATGAATTCTGTTGGGATTTGCAGAACTGCATTTAAAGGCCTTTCTGTATTGTTGCTACTTGGCTCCATTTCATTTGTGTTCATATTAAATATAAATCACGTTCTTTCTCAGGGTGCATTCATGTGTATTCTTGTTTTATATCAGATATGTCTAATGGCTGAAATATGATAAAATAACACGGATATTGCAGAGGTTTGATTAAACCACAAAAGACAATGTGGCCCTAAATATAACAATTGTCAATTGTCACTGTCATTTAAACCTACAATAACAGATTTTTGGCCACTTGGGGGCAGCACAAACAAGTTGTTAATGCAACACTGACCTTTATGGCGAAATTTATCAATAGTTGCTTATAGTCTGGTTTCTTGACACCTGGCAAATGTTAGTCAAATATTAACTCTCTTTGAACGCTGGTTTTGGTCTCTACCAACTCTTGAGGGAAACATCTGGCTCTTTAACTGGCGCCGAGCAGTGGGTTTTTGGATATTTTCACTGAAAAAGACGCCTGATGCATTTATTACAAAAACTACTTAATCAATTCCACGACGCAATCCTGCTGTCAAACTTTAAATCAGTTCTTTCTCTGCACTGTCAGCTGTCATTACAGTATTACAAAAAGTCTGTCCAACGTCAAGGTAAAGAGTTAAAATATTCAAAATATAACGTCGCGAAGGAATGTGAATCAAAATTTGATCTGCCAGACCTACACAGTCTTGAGAAATGATCTAAACAGCAAAATGAACAGTTTTTTAAACTAGGTTTTGGTTATTCTAATAATTCAAATAGTTATGAATGTATATTTTCGCCTGTTTTTGTAGGAAGTTTTATGAGACACTCAACTTTTAATTATGTGTATTTTTACTATTTCAAGCCAAATTTCCAGAGGCTGTAATGATGGTCCTTCTGGAGCTGTTGTGGTCTTAACTAACAGATCATTTGCTCTCACCATGTTTTCTCAAAAGGCCAGGTTAAACCCTCTGAAACAGCACAAGAGATTGTTATGTCTGCTGCTGTGTAGATGTGTTGCATTGCCCACCCTGAAACTGAACAAATCTTTGAAACAGTTTGTCACCATTAGTTGAGGAGCTCAACAACAACCCTCCATTTACCGGCAGGAGAAACATTTCCTGTCAACAGAAAATGATCCAATTTCAGCCACGTAAGCAGAAAAAAAAGTTTTTCCATTTATAATTTCAGACACAGTTCACTTATTGAGGAACTGGGGGATTTCAAACACTATGCAATTAAGCCGAGGAATTCCCAACTCGCTCTTTCTGTCAGTCTCTCGGTTTCTCCCTCTCTGTCTTCTTCTCCCCCTCTGCAGGTTCCCCAAAATGCAGCTGACAGGAGTTGTATTCTGTTTCCCATGGTGCAATGCATATTCACAGAGCCTAGATTTATCCTTTGATGTAGTGAAATTAAAATGGCAGATTCTCAGGCAGGCTATACATCTGCAAAGTTGCACCCGGAAGCCATTTGTCCCAGGATCCGCAGTCATGGAGTTGCAAAGTTATCTCCAGCACCTTGGGGACTTGAGTCTGAAAAGTGAAGATCTCACAAACTACGTTCACAACTAAAAGTTTTGAAAAGGCTTGGAACTGTTAGCCAAGAGACGTGGATCGTGATGAAAGGGTCACGTGATGGGGCAAAACTACACTTTATTTACAGCCAATTTTAGTCTCCAGCTCTCCTGTCTGCTGTAATTACAGCATCCATCACACATAGAGAGGACTGTCTCTACAGCTGACACGTTCAAGGCAGACACAGGAAGCAACACAGCTAAATGGCCACTTTAATTACCCACTGCCAGCCTACTAAGAGACACTGCGAGAACTTCAGGTCGCAGACACACACAATAATAGAGCCAAGCAGGTTCACATACGGACATTCACACACATGCATGGCAGCATCTTATTAGACTGATGAGCAGATGGTCACACATGTTAAAGCTTCTTTGAATCCTGATCCCCATTACCACCGCCACCAGTGTCTGAACTCCAGTGGGGATTTATTGCTGCTGCTCCTCAGGCCAGACGCACCTTGACTGTAAATGTCCCTATAGAGTCTAAGCGCCAAAAACTTTCAGTCAAGCTTTTATTATCACAAATAATCTGTTTTAATGATCTTATATTTCATTCACTTGTCTCTCCTGATTGAACTGTATATGTTCACATGCTACATACCTCACGGCTTGTTCACACTAGATGGTTGAACAACGCAATTCGGAAGTGATGTTTGCGTGTTATGTTTTTAACACCACATTTCCTGTGTCCCTTTCAAAATAAAAGCTGTCTGGCCATTCTGTGTGAGAGAATCCCTAATCCCTCTGTTGTTAACAAGGCTTTTCCTTTGAAATATATATAACATGTCTCAGATAATTCAGTGACTTTTGCATGGCATCCTACAGTGAAAGTTCAGGTTTTTAATAAAGTGTTGAAGGAAAGAAGGTGCTCATATCACACCCCATACAGGCTCTAATTATATTATGTAAAGAAGGTAAAAGAACATCAGGTCAGGGGGAAGAGCGGTTTCAGCACTGATCCTGCAGAGAGTAGACACTGAACCCATCCTACAACATCTGTTTATACAGCTGGATCAGCACATACAGTATGTAAATAGGTCCTGCTTGTGATGTAAATAACAGACATACAGTAGGTAGGTAAATTAGCATTTGATGAGCCCACCCTGAATTATGTAGAACAAACCTCCCCCTGGAATTATCCTTGAAACTGCCCCAGGCCAAGTGAAGATGTATGTTTTTTTTATTTATTTATTGATTTAATTATTTCTATTATTAATATTATTAACTGTTTATAATTAAGAACAGAAAAATGTGAAATTTAGGATGTAATTATATGAAAGATTGAATTATTACTGGCATTTATTTGAGGCAAACTCAATGTAAACAGACAGGGCTGGCAGGAGCCGTTCTGTAGCTGAACTTGCAGCAGAGATGCAGCCTGTGTGGACACCACAGAGCGCGCAAGCCGCAGCAGCTCAGCGACGGTGCTGTCACGCACTGCTCAAGCATCTAGTGCGAACAAGCCATCACTCTCTGCACCACCTATCCGCCCACAAATCGGGCTATTTAAGCTGTCTGAAAATGCCTCGCTCCGCCTCTGCTCTGCCAACATGGCCGCTGTTTGTGTCACCCACAGTGCAGCTCGACTGCTGACAGCTAGGTCAGAGATTTGTGTGTGCTATGCTACAGCAAATTCAAGAAAATCTGAAATTAGCTGCTCCTATAGTAGATTTTTTTTTTTCATTTTAAGACATGCAGTCTTTGGCCCCAGCTGATGGGACCCCCTAAAACCATAAAATCAAATCAATAAAGTCATTTATCTTGTTGCTATTGTATATTGTGTTTTGTTGCCTGGTCTGCATCATGCCTGCCTGCAGTTGTGCAAACATTTAAGAGAAGGTTTATGCTGTCCTTTCGGATCACGATCTTTACTCTGAGTGTGCTCTTCAGGCCCCCCAAAGAGAACAAACCTGTACAAACACTTGTTTTCACAACCCCAAGCACATGACACACACATTTAGAGGAGCTTGTGCCTGTTTTTTACCCTTTACAAATGTGTTTTGGGGCTGTTTTCTACATCGTCTATGCTGTGGCTTCTCTACCTATCATACACATAGGCTACACATGCATACATGCACTAGCTCAGATGCCCACACAAACATAAAAATATATGTATGCCTGCACTGACATATAATAATAAACAGCCAAAAATATCTCAAACATTCTGTCTCTTTCTGTCGCACCAGATTAGTCTCAAACAGAGAAATACTGAGACTTCTCCGATGTATATTGCTCTCTATAATCTCCTGTGATGTTGTGGATAAAGCTGAAACATCCTCACTGTTTGTTTTCCTCGCATCAGTCCTGTAGAGCACTGAACACTAAGCCTCATGAAAGCGTGCTGAACGGGTACGTACAAAGAGTTTTTCTTGCTGCTGTGGAGAGGCATGTTTTTTAAAGTGAAGAGGCACTTAAACAACGGTCTGTCTTTACATTTTTCAAAGTGTATATGGTGGCAGGCAGTTGTGTTATTTGTGGTGGGGTTTTATATCTGTCCTTGTTATATCCTGAGGCCTCAGATACAAGGACAACTTTTTCCTAGACATTTTATCTTGTGGCCTCATCTCAGAGGAAAAAAAAGGAAAAAGTTATCTTACAAATTGCTTATCAGCCCTAAACCACTAAACTATGGAGAAGCTTAAGGAGATGGAACGAACCAAAAGAGGGACAAATGTAGTAAAACCTTGCATGTATGCCACTTCACAGGAGCAGACTGCACACGTCTTGCTCAAGGGAGCATTTAAACTACAATGAACTTTCTGATCAGACAGTGATTCTGCATTATGTGGGACACTGCAACCTCTGTTTTTGTGATTAGGTCTGAGACAAATACATAATTATCTTATCTATGTTGGCAGCCAGAAGCCACACTTCAAAAAAAATTCTAGATGACAGAAAATGTAAATGAAAAAAAAAGTGTACTCAAATCACAAGAAGAAATGCAGATATCTGCAACTCATATTTTCATTTTATCTCATGCACCACTCTGCAGCAGAATCAGAAGGTAAGAAAGGCTTTGAACAACTAAAATACTAGGGTGTGCTTTGGGAAGTGTGAAACCGTAAATAGCAGCTTATTTATGAGCATTTCCCTGATTGAAAAAAAACAACAACAAAACCAATCAGACCACTGTAGGAAGGACAAGGGCAGATATTTTGGGAGTTTCGACACTGAGGGTGAAGGCAGTGTTCGTGAGTTGGTTCCCTCATGGCAAGTGAAGGAAATGAACCGTGTTATTTCTTATCATCACCCCAAAGTCTGCTGCAATGTTGTTCTGTTCAACTATGTTGTTCCTCTGTTGCTTGTTGCAAAGTTTCAAAGCGACAGAGACAGTGTCCCCGTAAGCATACAGTGCCTTCAAATGGGGACGTGTTTACCATGTTAGAGGAGTCCATATGAACACCCCACTCTTGTGGTGTTCACGACCTTGTAAGTAGAACTTGTGGCATTCACCAGTTTTCTCGTATTTTCCATTTTCTTTCAGATACAACAATTTCCAAGTGGTCCCGACCTGTTGTAGGTGTTGTAGGTAGAGTCATGTGCAGTCAGTCTGCTGGTATACGAACCTAAGTTTTTCACTAATGACTACATATTTCACTAGTTTGAAGACATTTTGGGTTTGAAAAATAAATTACATTTCATAATTATGTCGACATTTTCCTGTTTGACTACATTTCAAATTATAATATAATTATAAATTTATATATAAAGCCTCTCATCATTAATTCAATTATCTATTATTACCTGCTGTCAGGTGTATTGGCCGTATATCTGCACATGCAGGTTTATGAAGTCTCTGTCCAGGCAAACATCCTCACTCATTCTGTCGTCTTCCCCTTAACCCTCTCCTCACGCTGCAGTCATCGATCGCCCCTTGCTATGGCTGTGGCGAGTCGTTCTTTTTTTTCCTCTTAAGTCATTTTTATATCAAGACATTTCTTCTTTATTTCAGCGGCAGTCTGACCACGGCATTAACAGCACTTGCTTTTCCTGTTTCTTTGCTTTAGCAGGTCTTTTAATTCCACGACTGTTAAAATGACAGATTTTCCTTCATTGTTCTCTGAAAGCAGAACGTCAAACTCCAAACTCATAAAATTCTTCTTTTTTCTCTTTGATTACCATTTTCATAAAGGAACACATCTTGACATATGGAGCAGGGAACACAGCCATTTATGGTATTATTGGGGCGTTAACTATGCTAATTTACAAGTCTCATGCACGTGCAGACAAATATGTACAGGTGGATCATTTACATGGTTTTCTGAAGTTACAAGAGTTTGTTGAATCTGACGTGGTGTGTTCGTATGAGGCCCTCATACAAAAAATGTAAGAGAAATTTAAGATAAGAATACAAAAAAGCTCTTGCACGAGGCCCATTGTCTGAAAGCTCAGAGTTTACGAGTCGTGTTCACAAATCCCTATGTTGTAAATGCGATTTCACAAGTTCCATTTGAAGGCAGCAAAGGTAAAAGCTCTCAGTGTCCCGTCTGCGGCACACAGTGAGAGGGGAGATGGAGAGTGTGTGTGCAGCTGTCAGAAGTCTGCTGGATGTTGGGAATAAATTACAATATGATAGATCTGTGTATCGTTCTCACTTCCACCTGTCTGAATAGCTCACTAAATTTGTCAGTGTGGTTTCTTTGGTAGTACAAAGAAACCCATACCTAAAGGCAGGCAGTGGACCAAACCAATGTGAGCCATAATCAGGTGAGCATGCAATCTTTTAAAACTTGAAAATGCATTGTTTTAAGTCTGATGAACACAGGTGTTTTGTCACAATCTAACTAACATTTGACAAGCCACTGATGGACAACAGTGGTTATATTTGAATTTTTTGATCAAGGTTATTGTGAGGGACAATTCAGTAATTGCTGGATATTGATAGGGACATGTCCCTAATGTCCCCCCCCAATTCCACTCCCTGGAGGCAGGATAAGTAGCTAATGTGGACGTTGTTGTCCTGCTCCAGAAACAGGGGGAAAAAAAGCAACAGAAAACTTGTCAGATCAATGCAACTGTACAGGTTCATAAAAGTTAACTTGCAGAAAAAGTTGTGAAATTGATATTTCTTTGATATATCACATTATCAACCCCTTAAGACAGATTCTGCTGGCTTCTGAGTCACTTTCACTATTAATTTGCTGTTGTGAACACATAGTTCAAAGCAAGTACATTGTATATTGCCTAACATGAACACGATGTCAAACTGAACAATGTGGTGAAAACAAAATGGCATTTTGGTCTGATTATCAGGCTTGATAATATATCATTTGTAGTAAATGGGATAAAACATCTAAAAGATGGTGGGCAGGTAGCTCAGGTTGGGTTCATGGCCGTGGGTTCAACTCCCGCCTGTGGCCCTTTCTGCATGTCATCCACCCACTCTCTCTCCCCCTTTCTTGTCATATCTTCAGCTGTCCTGTCGATAAAGCCATGAAAAGGTCCAAAAAAATATATGAAAAAAAAAAGCAGTGATAGCCACCAAAAGAGTGACAACAGAAACTCAAACTTCACCAAATTTCATTAGACTTCACCAGACTTCCACCCACAATTTGAATTTCAATCAAAACAAATGCCGTTTCCATACTACTTGTAAATACCTCCTAATTGTGAAAAAAAAAAAGAAAAAAAAAATCAGAGATGTGTCAATAAACTGGTGCCAAAATGGTTTTAAAACTAACATTCACTCTTCAGTGTCAATGAAATTCAATATTACCATACTGCTATGAGGCTAAATTAAAACAGCACATTCTGTTCAGGGAATAGTACCTCAGCTATGTAGCTAATACTTTTCTACTTCAATATACGGTGTGAGTACACAGCTTGCAATGCAAATGACCACCTTATTCCAAATAAATTATAGCAGCGGGTCTGCCAACATGATGAGAATTCAGCATTAGCAAGGCAATCAAAATTTAAAAAATACCAATTAAATCAGAGAACAGAGGACCATTCCAGCCGTTATTCAGAAATGAAGACACTAGATAAACTACACAGAAGCGAGAAGTGTGCACAGGTAGCATTTTTCGTGATATTTGTGTTTTTAAAACGCCGTGTGGTCCAAATTGATTTGTTTCTGCTCACTGCTTCCTAATCTCACTGTGGGAAATTTCCCCTTGCTTACATTTACATTTATATTTACCAGGGACTGTTAAAATAATGACGGAGACAAGCTCAGAGACAGCAGCAGAGGCAGTCATGCAGTTTCCAAAGGATCGTTTACGTATTCTGTCAATGCTTAAAGTTATCTTCATTACACAGACCAGGCCAAAAATCAATACTTCATCAGGGCTGTTTGGACCATGTCTGCACAGAGCAGTGAGCATGCAGACATTCAACCACATCCATTTTTATAAACCTGTATGTCTTAGAAACTCTCTCAGGACAGGGCCAGAAATATGAGTTAGACTATTCTGCAGGATGTTGCAGATTGTGTCAGGACTCCATTTGGACTTCACAAGTTTATAAGTCACTGAATTAATCTTGTGAGAGTAAGTCAAAAAACTGAAAATGAATGGTCAGTTTCACCTCAACTTTATACATGTACGTTTCTCTGTATGTGCCATCATGGCAGAATAATCACCCAGTGAAATTTGCAAATTTGCAAACTTTCAATGAAACATTTTAACCCACAAAGTCCTTGTCGGAAAAACCAAAACCTGACCATCTAGAGCAGTGTTTCCCAACCCTGGTCCTCAGGGTTTGATGACTAGCTCGCCATTAATGCCCCGTTTACACATACACGGTTATTTTTAGAAACAGAGAAATATCCCTTCGTTTGCACCCTTCGTTTACACGCAAACGGAGAATTCGCCTCTGAAAACGATGCTTTTTAAAAACTCCGGCCAGAGTGGAGATCTTGGAAAACTCCGGTTGCACGTTTGCATGTAAATGGAGCAAAACGGAGAAAACGCAGGCAGTAGACGTCACAGTATGCGACAGAACTTGCACTCACGTCAAAAGTGCGACCTATCTATCTATACCATGGATTCCTTCAGAGTAGCAGCCGCATTTTTGTTGGTGCAAGCCCTCTTCGCATGTTTACATTTGCAAATACAGCTGCTCTATTATATGGAGGAGCAGAGACGGATGAGAGCTCGGAGGTCAGCAATTTTGCAGCAACAACTTCTCCTCCCTCCAACACGAAGAGCCGGGTTGGTGTAAACGCAAAGTTTTCTGTAAACGGATACGTGTGCACGAAATTATTTTTGAAAACGGAGAGGGTGAAATGTCCGTTTCTAAAAATAGCCGTGTACGTGTAAAGGGGCATAAGCCTCTGCAGAAGATAACAACCTGATCATTTGAATCAGGTGTGGGTGCAGTGGGGAAACATCTAAAACATACAGGGCAGGGGTCCCTGAGGACCAGGGTTGGGAAACACTGATCTAGAGATACTACTAGAGAACTGACATGGTCAATTCTGTGCTATTTTTCTGTCAACATAAATATTTCCTCACTCAACACAGCCTATTTGGATTTGGGTGATTGTAGCAGACTGAGTAAGTCCTTCTTTGGAACAAATTAGAACTAAAAACAATGCTTGTTAAATCAAGGTCCACTCGCCAGCTTTTTCGGACCTCTCAGTGCATCTTGAAGTCCAATCAGTCGATGGTAGACTGTGAGAGGCCTGTCCACTAAAGACGAGAGTGAGATATGCTCTGTATAAAAAGTAGTTTATTGAGATTGATAGCAGGATTCAGGAATGATGGGATGAGGGTCATATACAGATGGATGATAGGGTCAAAGGGAGGGGTTGAGGGGGTTGATTGCCTGCTGAGAAAAAGGGACTTTCAGGGGAGAATTGTGAGAACACAGACAAACAGGAGAGGGTTAGACATGCTTATATAGGTAGGCTCAGGTGACTGGACTTGGGGTTGATTAATGACACACAGGTGAGTTTGTGAGGGGCTCAGGGTTTTGTGAGAGTGTGGTGTAGCCTTGTACCTGAAAAAAATGGAATGCAAGCAGGCCGGACAATGTGTTTATGTGTTTGTTACATCTTTAAAATACAAAATATGAATGACTGTATTTTGTTACTATTAAAATTAGTGATATTCTGAATACAGTTACTGATTAGTTTAGGGGATGACTTTGTCACTGTTTTATTTGCTCTAAAATTCAAATGAAGCGCACGCTTCCCATGCACACAGTGCACCTGTCACACACCAAAAGAGAGAAAATGCACAGCCAGGACATTGCCAGGAAGGCAATTTTAGCATAAAAAAAAAAAGATCATTTTACCTTCATGGCACAATTAAGTTCAATTTATTATTTGTTCCTGGAGGCAATTTGAGATGCGAAAAAAGAAATGCTTTTAAAGGAAACATTTAAAAACACAATACATACATGTACATAGGTATACAGTACAAAATATAATATGGCACAGAAGCATACAACAGTTGACATAAGCCTGTGCACAGGGTGTATTTCACCTATAAGAGTCAAGCTCTGCAGGAGCAGATTAATAAGTGTCCACCATCACGGCACAGGGCCTGTGATGTAATGAGCATTAAAATATGATCAAACATGACCTAACAACATAAACATTAACACTGTAATATACATCACCATCAACAGGACATGCAGTCTCAATGATACTGGACTACTGCACCGGCACAATGACGGTCGATGCTAGTATCCCTACAAACACATACAGTAGTATTAGCGACAATTTAATGGGCATCCCAACAAACATAGTATGTCGCTTGGGCTATAAAATTTGACTTGACTTGCTCATTAGTTTGGCTCACTGACTGGCTATTTAGCTTAGCAGAATTGTTAAATATCACAAATTAGCCACAAATACAATCTGTTTATTCATCACATGATTTGTGTTATATTCTTTCTTATTTTATATCTAAGATAAGCATAAGCTCCTCTACTGTTTGTGGCTCAGTTTCTTTCCAGACAGGTGCAATAGGCTCCAGTGACAGTAACGTTATGTTCAGATTACGGGTGACACAGCATCAGGCTTCAAGTCATTTTCAATGCAAGCCAGCGATATGAAGCCAGAAACTGATGTCCACCACTTCTTGCTGCGTCTTGGGCGTGACGTACTACAAATAAAAACTTTTCTCATTGCTCAACGATAATGCAGCTGACCACGTTTTGCTATTTTGTTGCTGTGTCGACGGTATTGCGAGCATACTATATGACTTGACTTGGACTTAAGCTCAAAGACTTGAAACTTTGGAAACTTGGAATCTGGATCAAGACTTGCTCAAGAAATTGTGAGCATCTCTGCATAAAACTATATACCATACCTGCATTTTTTTTTTATCAGAGAACTGCTTCATTGCCCTAGTTTCCAAAAATATTCCCATCTGATGCCGGGGAACATGGGAGACATGAACACCATGTGCCACCTTTGAAGCTCCCAACAGTGTTTAGGTTGTGTGGGGAACAAACTCCCACGCAGAAATCTTTTAAATCCCTGTCTCTGTTTGTAGTGAACACAGAGAACATTGCAGTGCTGATCACACATACACTAAATACACACACAGCATGCTCAGTCTTTACAAGAACACTCTATGTCACAGGCATCAGATTAACTAAGGGAGAAGATTTTCATTCCTTTGATTCACTGTAATGGTTGTTTTGGTAAAACGGACTGTGTTGTATTCATGTCTTCAAATCACACTGAGCTAAACTGAAAGAAGAAGACAGAGACGGCGAGCGAGAGAATGCACACAAACACAAACAACCATATTCCATTGATGTAGACGCATTGCAGATGTATGAAGGCGAGCAGCAGACGCCATCGCTGCCACCAAGTTTCTGCTCAATTCTGCAGAACGGCAGATTCAACCCACCCCCCCAACGTTTTCTTCCCCGAGCAGAGCTTTTAACTATTCCCTCTGATGGGCGTAGCACCACTCCCCCGCTGTGTCTTGGGATAGTGTTTCTCTTTTTTGTGAGGGGAAAGTGAAACCAACTGACGCAGTGCAGCCAATCTCCTTCCAAAGCACAAAGGTTGGAATGGTTCTCTGTCAGGGGCCCTGGGACACCCAAAGGTCCACAAGACAGCTTCAGAGGGCTCCCAGCCAAGAGGGGAAGAGTCCAACACTCCACTAATCAATATTTTTATATTAACAATTAATCAAATGACTCTGTGAAATGTGAAAGTGCTCAGTGACCAACCTACAGAGAATGATCACCCAACTCTGCTGCTTTTGGATTGTTATTTTGGTTATGCAACATATTTACAGTATTGTTAAGTCGCAAGCAAGCTCTGTTAAATCCATTGTATGCTATCTACCCACTCAGGGGTATGACATGGGTAAAAATTAAGCAATTGCGGCAATAATGTTTTTTTCTTTCCTGGAGAAATCAGAAATGAAAATGATTGTGCAGTATTTGTGACATTTAAATCTATTAAGTCTAATCAGCTGCCAGGACTTTATTGTGAAAGTCTACGACACAACCTTTGACCCCACTTCCTGCCAACAATGGGACAGCACTGTTTGATCTGCTGATAGCTAAAACTAATAACATAACGGCAAAAAATAATTGGTGGAAAATACCAAATTGTGGACAATACATTGCTGAAGGCCAATTTGGATGTCTGGGAGAAATTTAGTGGTATCAGAGAATAATATTGCCAGTGACTTTGCTACTTGTAAAAAGTGCCCAAAAGTATTCCTTATGGATAGCCATAAGCCAGGCTGGTTGTCACTATGGCAACACCAGTGGTGAAAAGAGTACTGAAAACCTGTACTCAAGTACAAGTACTGTTACAATGCTAAAATAATACCCAATTACAAGTAAAAGTACCGGAATACAGTACAGAAATAAATATATATATATATATTATATATATAAATATTTTTAATTTTAATTTTCCTAATTTATCAATTGAGGTGCAACTACTGCCATGTCTATTGATTAAAAATGAATTCATGGATATTCAATCGGTTAAATTCTTAACAACAATTAATCGATTACTGATTAATCATTATCATCCTTACTCCAAATCTGTGCTGCCACAGCATTTTGTTTTGTTTTTCACTTGTATGTTTGTTTTCATTGGCTCATTTGTGATCAGAGCGTGTGATCTTATTGGCTACTAAACACAGATGAAATGTTTGGATATTATTTCAAATTATACTCAGTATTTAACTATGATTTTAAAGGTAACTAAGTAGATTACATCTTGTAATGCATATTTAAGTACAAGTGAAAGTACAGACTTGAAAATCTACTCATGAATGTACAAGTACCCCCAAAAACTACTTAATTACAGTAATTTGAGTATTTGTAATTAGTTACTTCCACTCCTGGGTAACATATCTACAGCTGCAGGAGCACAGGAGCTGCACTAAATGAGAACACAAGTGGGTAACAAGTAAGTGACTGTGAATGTGTGTTTAATCACGGGTGCTGATTTGACTTGGAGATAACTGCGGATAATCTATCTAGATCTATCAGCTACTTTTACAACAAGCTGTATTGCTACTTATGTCTTTCTTAAAGTAAATTTAAAGATCTTATAAATTTAAAATCACAATCCTGTCCTGGTATTTCTTTCTATCAGATACAAACCAAATTTTCTGGTGCCAGCAATCACTGACAGGCACATGGATCTAAATGGATAAAAGCTAAAGAGTTTTTTCAAAATAAATGTGGTGATACACTTTAAAGGACCAGTGTGAAGGATTTAGCGGCATCTTGGGGTGAGCCTGCAGATTGCAAACACCTCATCTCAGTCTCCCCTCCCAACATGTCAGAGAACCTCCTGTGGCCATGGAACTTTGCAAAATGTAAATGGCCGCTTCTAGAACCAGTGTTTGGTTTGTCCATTCTGGGCTACTGTAGAAACATGGCAGTGCAACAAGATGGACTTCATGATATAAGATAGACATAAATGGCTCATTCTAAGGTAACGAAAACACAACAATCCTTATTTTCTGCCATATTCTGCAAATAGACCCCTAACTGTTACACACTGGACCTTTAACATAACAGAGGAAGGGTGTGAGCTTTGCCAGGACAAATGTCCGAGTTTATTTCAATCTTTAACACATGAGGGATCATGATAAATGATTAGTCAATGAATTGACTGGTTTCTGTCGACTTTGCGGTAAGGAAATGGCAGCTCTGCACAGCAGGGGATTTGCGGGTCTATAAGTGTGAAGAAATGTGACAATGATGTTGCAGGAAACGAGCAGAACCATTCAATACAGATTATATAGAGTTGTCCCTAATCACATATTGTTGCTTGTGTCAAATGCTGCACTGACCTGCCAATAGTTTTTTCCCATCAATTCTCCAAACCTGAATGAAAAGATTTATTTCCCATTGTTAAGAAAATCCCAGTAGAACTTACAAGAAGCAGGTCATTAGTCCTCCATATAGTTATCGCTGCGCAGCAACTCCAATTAGTAGAACTGTATGATTTTTTTTTTCCATTGAACTACACTCAAAATTTCATGAGACCAGGCTGTAAAAGATGGACCGCTTTTATGCTATTTTAGATTCTGATAAGATTATAGACAGCTTTCTGTGTCCTTAACACCAATCCGCTGTGGGGATGATTGGATGATTTATTCTGCAGTGAAATGTGAAACCTGAAGTGCAGCTCTAGCCCAAGTGGTGTCTGTGTTTGTGAGGGAGGGGGCTGCCAAGAGAAGACTGGTATGAGTTTGCATCAAGGGAGATGACTTTAAAGCATCTCTGTGTTTCCAGGCGGCCTCATCAGCTGCTGAGATTTATGGCTTGTTGACTCTTATTGAAGGAGAAGCCAAACAACTTGAAGATAAATAAAAGACGAAGCTCTCGCTCCGCAAGAAAGGATGAGAATTATAGAAGATGGAATGGTTCGATAGTGGTATTTTTGGACTGAAACTCCCAAGTCTGCTTTGATTATTTTCATGAAAAAGCTTAAAGAATTCAGTCAGATAGAAAGGGCCTTGGAAACAGGAAGCTGGGAGTCTCTGTGACATGATTCTTGAAGTGGATAGGTTCTTACAGAAGTGTCAGACCACATCAGTACAATGCAGTGCTTTACAATTCGTCCCCCACACACCTATGCATGCAAGGAGCAATCTGGGGTTCAGCGTTTTGCCCAAGGACACTTTGACGTGTGGACAGGAGATGCTAGGGACCTGTTGCTTGATATCAGACAGAACTGTCAACTTTTTGCAATCTGTTTCCATCCTCAGTTTGACAAAGCCTCCACCCTAACCGATTTCCATGGGCTAGAGGGGTACGATATTCCCTAACCAATCAAAAACGTATCCGTCTGAATCCAATATCATTTTAAGTCTGATACTGGTATTGTGCATGTTTAATCTATTTTAAACAGCCTTGAAGTGTCTATCTTTTATTAAAATATTATCAATCAATTGTGTTCGGCATTGTGTTCTTTGTCTTTCTTTTCCATCCTTGTATTTTCAAAACCCGGTTGTGTCTAAAGACTGTCTGAACACACTAAAAGCAGGCTAACCAAAGCTAGCAGCTAACATATACTGGCAAACTTTCAAACACTGGTGCATCAAAATCCATTATTTACACACGCAAATTTATGACTGACACAACTTGTCAGTATAGTCCAGATGCATGAGTGTTTTCCCAGAGTCTTCCCCTGTCACTAAGGTAACACAACGAGCATGCTAACTTTGTAAGCGGCCGGTAGCTCCATTAGCCCTGTTAGCTGCGTTGTAGTGTCTATACGGTGGCTGACAGTGGCTCAAAACTGCCAGAATCAGGCCCGATAAGTCCAAGAGTAATGCTGAACTGTAGATCGGTTGTTGGTCAGTTGAGACATTGAAGAAGAATATACATTTGTAGTCATTTGTGATAGTGCTGACCAGACTCTTGATTAAGTGATGTCTGGGGGTTACTCCCAGCTACCTCCAGCCACCTGCTGATTTGTCACCTTGACTATCATGTACCAAACTGTATTTCCCCCACGCTGTCTAGGTGTAGATGCCCTCCCTCTTCCCTCCTTTCCTTTTGTTTCATTAGCAGTTTCACTCAGTCTGATCACTGCTTTCCCACCCTTTGATCATCTCTAGTCACCTACTGTCCAATCACAGCCCTGGTTTAAGGTATAAAAGCATCTCACTTCCTCTCCCAAGTTCACCAGTGTGCATGCATACTTTAGTAAACAAACCACTACAGCAAACTCAGAACAAGACTGGGATAAATTGTTCTTGAACAACATAAACATTTTAAAAGTGCATTAAAACTAAAACGATCAAGCACAGTATCTCTAAGGGTCATGGTATGATGAATCAGGCAGTGTCTTGACTGATAAAACCCAGATCCATTTCACAATAGTCTCATAATACCAGACAGTTGGAGATCTCTTCACCTTCCAGTCCTCTGGCGATTTCTAAATGCAAGGTATTTGCTCAAATGTTTAAGAGTACACCACTAACACTAACCACAAACAATTCTCTTCATCAGTAGTAGGCACACAGCTTCTATCTATCATCACCCCAATATGAAGGGCCACCCTAAACACATTGGATTGGTTCTGCAATGCAGAAACTCTGTATTTTTTTCCACCCAGTTTTAACAATAAAAGCTGGGAGACTGTGAGTCTGCAAAGGTCATGGGGACCTGCTGAGTCACAGCAGTATATTTGATTCATACTGCTTGCTTTGCAAGGATGAAGTTGTGGAGTTGCAAAAGGTAGGCTGATTTTAAATCATAAGCCTTTTCTCAAGGTTTACCTCTGTTTTAGTGAATTATTAACTGGTGATACAACATTAAGCAAAAGTATGGTCGCTATGGTTACCTGCACTTTAATACATCTTGCACACAGATTTAGAATAACGGTGGAATTGTTAGATCTCTGTCAGTTTTTACTGTATGTGCTGTTATGAAACTTGAACCACCACCTGCCAGCCAACAGACCTTTTTCTTTGCAGCCATACTGATATGAAATAGCAGGGAGAGGCAGGTGTGACCAACGATACTAAACACCCCAACACATAATCAGCGGTAAAAACACTTTGCGCTGGCTGTCCCATTGTTTTCCTATGGAGAGAGCAGAGATGTCCGAACAAGCAGCACTGCTACCCTCGGCGCGGCGCACTGCTCGGATCTGCTGCTGACCGCTTCGCTCAAAGTTCAAATTATTTGAACTCTGACCTTGTTTGCAGCTGACCTTTCAAAGTGCAACCAGTGAGATAACAGCTGTATGTGACGACGCAGGCAGAAGAGACAACAGATGTGTCCAAGTGACACAAGCAGAGGAGACAGTGACTGATGGTCGAGTCTTGAAGGGAACCCCAGACCTGCGGAGGATCTCATGGGAATGATCATTTTAACGTCACAATTAAGGAACAACATACAAAAATCTTGCGAGAATTTCGCAAATCAAGGGTTCCCTTCCATACATGACCAAAGAAAAGTGTTTCAGGGTTCTCCAAACTATAACACAACATTAAAAGCTGACTACAGTCTTGCCAGTAAAGATAAGACCTGGCGAAATGTGAGCAGTCAGGTTGTGTTATAAGATTTGTGAATCATATAGTTTATGAACTTAGCTACTTCCAGAGCTGAAGGTAGCTCAGCCATTTGTATACCAGGCAAACAGGACGTAACGGTTGTAGCGCTGTGCTTTGCCTCTCTGCGCTCTACTTAGTGGTGAGTCTGGGAAAAGTTTCATACTATGTCAAGGCTCCTTAATGAAGGTTTCATTACATTTAGTGTAGCAGAGCTTTTAGTGAGCCAACATGCACAATAGCAGCACCCTGACTTTGTTTGACCCAAATGGAACGGAACCTTAATTGACTTCACTAAGCCCCGCCTTTCTTAGCTACTGTTGCTACGTCTGTCAAGCTTTCCATTCCCGTATTGTACATATGCAGTTTACAGTATTAATGGTGGCAGATTTGGTATTGAAATTGGCAGAATTTTTTGAAACACCAAGTCTTCAATTCATAGAATAGTAAAACAAAAGCAGTTTCTCATTTCTAGCTGACAACTGTGGATTTTGTAGGCTAAAATGATAAGTGTTGCTAGCTGATTTAAGCTAATACTGACTGCAGCTGACTATTTAATGTTTCCATCTGACACATTTTAAAACAAGAACCCTGTAAAAGTTCTAAAATATGTAAAGTTACTTAACAGCTGCATACAATGTTAATGCTAAAAAACTCAGGTTAAAGCTACTGTGCATACCAGCAAACTCTAGTCAAACGGTGAAATAAACTTATGTATATAATAGATGACATAAATACTCTCCTTAACATTGGAGAATGAAGCACAGGGATTAGATGAAGTGCAGCAGACTGTGAGGCAGCCAGACCAGGAATAGAGCCGGGACAAGGGCCAAGGTAACCCCACTTAGAGGGAGCCAGAGAGAGATGTGTTTTGACTGGCCTACTTCGATTCTACACCAGCTCATATGCTTCTCCTCAAACCCTCCATATAACAAATACCAATTTAACCCCATGGAAAAAAACATGAGTTAATGCAGTGGTCATTAACACAAGTTTGACTGGAGGTAACATTGCTGCCTCTAGTAAGCTAGTTAGTCGGACATGCTGCCGGACAAAGTTTTATCCATTCCTTTTGGAAAGACACCACCCTCCAAACTAACCAAGAGTGTCACTCTTCTTAGAGCCCCATGTACACCGCAATGTACATTTCATGCTTGACAAGCCTGTGGTGTCTAGTATTACAGTTGCTGTTCGGAGGATAGAAGGACGAAGACTCAATTAGTATCATAGTTAACACCTGTGTTCATTCTACTAGCTATTACTCTCAGGTCAAAATGGCTGCTGTGAAAAGGGTCTAGTATTTTCTGTGGCCCTGCATGATGTAATTTAATAACCAGCACCCACATCAAAAACTGGGTATTCCTTCTTCACTTAAAGTGATAGATCACCCAAAAATGAAAATTCAGTCACCTCATGCTGATTGAAGATCAGGTTGAGTTTTTTAATCCACAAAACACTGCTGGAGTTTCACAGGAAAACAGTGTTGCAGAATCTCCCAAACAGTGGAAGTGAATGGTGACCAGTTTTCAAACATAAAAAAAACAACAGAATAAAAACATAAAATGCCTCCATACTGCTCGTCTGGTGGAATCCAAGTCTCCTAAAGCTGCAAAATGCCAGGTCGACTAAAAAAAAACGTTTTTCACATAATATTTTTATCTTCACTGTAGATCTTGATCTTGGAGCCACATTCACGTGCACATGCACGCTGTCTGAACTGGGTGTGTGTGTTGTGATAGTGTGCAAACGGCATGTCAGGAATTTAGAAGCCTTGAATTATACCAGACAAGCAGTACGGAGGCATTTTATGTTTTTTTTTTCCCCCCAATTGTTCTTTACGTGTGAAAACTGGTCACCATTCACTTCCATTGTTTGGGAGCTTCTGCAACACCGTTTTCCTGTGAAACTCCAGCAGTGTTTGTGGACTAACAAAATAAATCCAACCCTCAATCGGCATGAGGGTAAGTAGATAATGACTGAACTCTCATTTTTGGGTGAACTATCCCTTTAATATAGTAGTGCTCAGTCTATATGAAATGACAGAGGAATCAGCAATGAACCTGATTATCACTTTATTAACAATTAATTGTGTTTTAGCCTGTTTTAACAACAAAGGTGTTTTTCCCCAGCAGGCTGCAATGAACAAACAGGTATTAGTTCTATACATGAAAAAAAACACCCTGACTTTTTCCTGCAGAATTATCTGTAAATTTTCCTCGAGGGCATTGCAACAATTTAAAACCTCTATCCATCTAGTTAAATACATGTTAAATATGAGCTAATTAAAATTAACATTCAATATTGTTATTTCCTTGTTGTGAAACTTGAGTGTGGTGCTGAAATGCCAACTTCATGTGGAAAAGATGCACTTGACATTATGAAGGTAAAAAAAAAAAAAAAAAAAAAAAGCTGTCATGAATTCCAGAATCTGAAAGTTTGCCTCCCAAAATGTGTTTGCCATGAAGAGCGAAACTAAGTGTGCAGGCGGAACTGGCAACAACAGTTTCGAGACTATTGCCGTTTTTGTTAGAGCACTAATTAGAATGCAAATCAGAGGATGTACTGCCAGCAAAATGTTCTGTCACCACATCCTGAAGACAAAGAAAACACTTTTTCTGTCATTAGGGCTCCAATCAGTAGTAGAACTGACGAGCAATAAAACATGATTAGAATGCAAATGGTAGTGTTTCTTTATCACTCAGTGTGGGATTAATGATGAAATGGGGGCTAACAGAAAAAGTTAGACCGTAGCTCCAAAGTCTGAGTGTGTACAAATGTACTTAACATCTGTTTAAAATTTAATACCAGTGTTATTTAATTATATAGCGTATTGCAGATCACATACTTAATGTTATTTTAAGTCATTCTTTGGTGCATGCTGTCTTAAATTGTGTTTATTACTTGTAGTCTTAAATTTTTATTAGTTTTATTACTCAGTGCTTTTTGGTGTTCTGTATATATACACATTCAAACACTACAAAATCCTCAAATAAATTAACAAAAGAAAGAAAATGCCCTGGGGTTTTTGAGTTTCTATGCAGCAATGTCAAATATCTTTGTGGCTCTGCAGCTCTTCCACCAGCATCACACTGAACACAAGACACTGATTAGACTGAACATGCTGATAAAATATCACAGTAGTGATAAAGAATTGTGGTTATTTTACCAAATATTGATTATTAAACCCCTCTCCTTAGTTGTTTTTCAGATTTTTAATAAAGTTAATGAAGCAATATGTAACAGTTGTGCGACCAAAAATGAGCACAGCAGACCAAATAGCAAGTTGGAGCCATAGACGGTGTAGTAAATAGGTTGAAATCCTACTTAACATACAGTCTTTGGTTGAAGGAAGTTGTTTCCCACTGTCTCCTCCTCCCCAGACTTGAGGAAGCTCAGGCAGGTTGCAGGAACACTGCAATTGCCCTCTAAACTGCCCTTCTGATGGACAAAACATAATAAAATGCCTTCTGGTGTGTTCCTTTAGTGGACAAAATGTGGTAAAATGCCCTCTAAGGTGCCCTTCCAGTGGAGGAAGCACAATGCAGTGCACCGCTATTTGTTAAGCAGTTCCCAGTGTGTTTATTATTATAGTAGGTTGTTGTAGTTGTACAATAACGCAATTTTGATCTACACCAGGAATCAGAGCTTTTTCACCTTAAATGTACGATGATTTTCACCACACTGGTGCCCCACCACATACAGTGGGTGCCCCTTTTAGTTTTTTCACTCCTGACTCAGACAGCCTGAATGCAGCACTGGATGAGCCGATTTGAATAGAAATTAAATCATAAAAAAAATAATAGATAGGTTTTGTAAAAAATCAGAACCATATACTCTGAAAGTCAATTATTAAGTGTTATTTTCAGGGATGAGATGTACCGTAGCACTTGGTTCAGGTCTCTTTCATCCCCTCTCTTTCACCCTCATTGCTGACGTGACCCCCCCCACTGCAGGTCTCTGCTGTAAATAAAACTGTGCTCTTAGTCAATCCTCCTTAAAAGCTAAACAAGCAAAGGCTGAGGCCAAAGGCGACCACCACTTTCAATCATAATGTCTCAAGAGTTTTTGTGTTATTTAAAGAAGACTGAAGGTCAAAGGGATATTGATGCTGGACAATCAGGACTTGAGAATATTTTTGGGGGAAAAAAAAGCAGAGATAGCAAGTACCTTTACTTGCTTTTGCTTTGGGACTGAAATTGCCCTCAGAACATTATGTGAACGCTGATTAATGATTAACGAGGAAGGTAAATGAAATTCATTCACATTCATTTCAGCTGCAGCCTTTTAAAAATGATGTTCAAGCTCATGTGCTTCATTCATGTTACATTTTCAAATGAACAGGTTTGTGTTTCATTATCCTGCAGGAATCTGCATTACTCAAATGTGACTTGAACTAATTTAAACAAAATAAATCGACTCTACTGCAATGTAATCTAATGTACTGTAGTGTAATGAAATGTAATCTAATTGTTCATTTGGATTACATAAGTCTTCCTGTTACTGCCATAACGACAGGGCTGTAATCACTGTGAAGCATTTAATCTCGTCTCATTTTGTCTTGTTATAGGATTACATGACGTCAAGGTTTGTACCACTGTCATGATGACAGGACTGTGCTCGAGGTTGGATGCTGTTCGTTGAATATGAGGGTTGAATGTTATTATCTGGTATTTTATAGGTCTAAACAGCACATAACTATAATTGTCATTAGGATTTAAGCTTATATTTTAAAAAGCTTGTATTACTGCAGCAAAAAGAAAAAGTAAAATAGTGAAAGTGAAGAAAATGTCTACAGGAGCACCACATGTAACACCTATGCTGTCTAAGTCAGTCAAGCATCCACTTCAAATTTATAATCTCCTCACTCTGCCTCATTCTTTGTGGTTGAATAAAAGGTCAAATTTCTCAGAGAAAATAACTGTCTTTCAGATTTTAAGTTTGATGGTGGATTCATGTCTTCAGTCATCAGAATTTATCTGTGTTTCACCAGCCTTTTCTTAAATATGACGGAGGTAGATAGCTTGTGGCTTGTGATACTCAAAGCACATTTGAAAAATTGACGATATTCCACAGACCTGTGTACTGTTGGGAGAAGTTTCATGTTGGAAATACTGTCTTTCTAACTATACCCGTCACCTGTATAACCCCGCAGCAGGAAGTGTGCATCTACTTATGGATGAGAGGCTCATGCAAGAGACATTGGGCCTCATTCACCAATATCCTTTTAAATAAGTTTTCAATAAGTTTTTTTCTTAAAGGTAGGGGTGGGCAACATTGTTTTGGTATCAGTGAGAGATAATTTCCTAATAACCTTTCAAGATAATGTAACTCAAGTGGTCTGAGACAGAACTAGACTTCTGCTCCTCATGGCTCTGTTTTCAGCATTTAGAGAATCTGGCCCGTGACGATAGACTTCAACCAAACACAGGTCTTCTCAGACCCGGGGCTCCTATTGGTTGTTCTACCAGTACTGCTGCGCATGTGCACGTTCCTTTGGTGAGACCCTGAAACAATGGCTGAAACTTCTGCAGGAAAAGTCAGAATCATGATAAAGAGAATCTTAAAAAGAGTCCAGCTAATGATCAGCATGCTCAGCCCAGGAGTCTGTCAGCTCACACAGTTACTTTTGACTTCACCTTCAGTTGAGTTCAGGAGAAACAGACACGCGGACCGGCCAGGCGAGAGCTCAGCATTTGCTTTTTAAACTTTTGGGATTAAAAAGTGGATTTATCTTCACGTTTGCTTGTGAACCTGTGTGCAGCTGCGACCACAGAGGAGCCAACTGCGCTGTTTACAGAAAGATAATTAGTCTGTCTGTCCATGTTGAGGAATGTATTTGAAAGTCACGGAGAGAGGAGGGATGTAAAGGAAAGAATCGACTTTTTCTCATGAGTACTAAGACAAACATGGTGCTTTCAAACCGTGTTGCCGCTGATTTGCAATTCCATTACCGCTTATATCGTAGCGAGCTGCACCCAAGATGGACCCAGTCTACACTAGGAACAAAGCGAACTCGACTTGCCTCTAAGCGGGCTGCGGTCATGTTGCGTTGACCATGCTCAAACCGACGTTCAGCTCTCAGTACTTCTGTAGCTTCACACTGAATCTTTATGTTTTGAAATGTAGTTTGTCTCCTCTGTCTCTGTTTTTTATTGTCAGGTGTCTGTTTTATTACACGTAGTTGATGTCTGTCGGTTTGTGCTCGCTCACAATTGCCTCGGGAAAAGTGTTGCTTGTGCACATGAACTGCATGCTGCTTATCTGATGGGAGGGGCTCAGGATGCAGAAAATGAAACCCAACTCAGATGAGACTCAAAAATCAACTGTGTTTAGGCTTTCTACCTACTGCAGCTTTAAGCTTTTTTTCTTAAATATGAAAGGTCCTTAGAAAAGTCAATCTCAGATTCATGAACATGCTCTTACACCGCAGAAATGTTCACACCTGTGTTATTAAAATGATGAATCCAAGTGTCTCCTTAAGTGCCAGTTGTTCCTAATAATACCCCACCAATCTGCCCCATGAGACTGCAGGGCCGTGCAAAATCTCACACATAGAAAAGTTGAGAGAGAAATCAAGAATTCCCAAATGAAAACAAGTGGAGTACCAGACTCAAAATGTAAGAAAAACTTCAGTACTTCTGATGCTGAGGTACTGTTATAGGAAGTGAACAGCAAATAAGCTGTTACATTATTTAGTAGTGTCAGTAGTGGATAAAAAATAACAAAAAAAAAAAAAAAGATGCATGGAATACTATTACTCATTCAGTGTTATACACGGAAGAGAGACACTGATCAGTGGATTTGGAAAGGCTTGCTCAGAGTCACGAGAGCACTGGGGCCATTATTGGAGGGACAACACTCTCAGGTGTTCAATCAACTGAGTGGAACCTGGCACCTCCCTGCAGCAGTACCTCCACGCATAAACCCAGGTCCTGTTCAGCTGGCCTATGCCTGATCTCAGATGCTGTTGTGGACAACCAAGAGATAATGGCCTAAATGCTGACAGAGATAGCCTCAATGCTGGCCACAATCTCAGAGACAGACTTTAATTGTAAGCTATAAATAATCCCACGTAAAAGTCCAATTGCTTTTATTTGCTTTAAAAGACCATAATGTAAATTAAAAATATTTGAAATTATACAAATATTATTGTGACATAAATTCTGGAATATTAAATAACTTTGTAACTGAAGAAAACACAATGAACTATTTATTCGCACAATCATATCAGCACTCAGATGTACATAAATGTGCTCACGGGGGTACATAGAGTCTTTGTGAAAACCACATAAATGGTTTTAAGAAGAAATTTCTTCTTGAGAACAGTTGGTAAATGAGGCCCATTGCTGCTAAGTGTTCCCAAATGTTTCGATGGCACTTTGAGCACCACAATTTGAGTGCCATCTAGGTCCATTATCAACAGAAGGCAGACATCTTTATGGCGTCTACCACCAAAACTCTGCAACTCACACTAAAACTATATATGTAGATGGGTAAATAGCACTACAGGTAAGAGGGAAAGTACATATCTTTGATTTGTGGTGAAGTGTCCCTTTAACGAAGAAGTAGAAAAGATTTACCTTGAAGGTAAAAAGAAAACTCTGGAGGAAGTTGTGATTCCATCCCAGCAGGTCAGAGAGAGAAGAGAGACAAGCTACCAGTCCTGATCTCCCTAAATGAAATGGAACAGTTATTGCTTTTAAAAAAACAATTCTGTCTTAACTGTCTAGACGTCAAGTCATTGCTGAGCCTCTGGAACAGCCTCTCATCTGACGTCAGGAAAACTAATTTACTAACTGAGTTTCTCGTATATTTTTTCCTTTGTCCTTTAACTCTGAGGTCCCAGATTTCAGATATTCCCCAACAGCCAGTGTTTGTGTTTACATCCATGGATAGTGGCTGAGCCCTTAGTTTGAACCTTTAATACTTTGCAGTTAATTGACTCTTCTTGCTGCTGTGAATAAACCATTTAATAGAATCTTCCTGTTCACGGCAAAAAATCTAGCAGAAGGAAAAGGTGAGTTTCTCAAATTGCTATAAACTTCAGCCATCAAAATGATCTAAGAGTGGACAAATTAAAGGGACAGTTCACCCCCCAAATCAAAAATATATTTTTTACCTCTGGACTGTAGTGCTATTTAGCCACTTAGATAATTTTGTTGATTGTTTTTAGAGATGGCTTCTCTCAAATATAATGGAACTAGATGGCACTCTGGCCTGTGGTGCTCAAATTGCAGAAAAAAAATTACATTTGAAAGTGAAATTCTTTCCCATTCTTGCTTGACATTCGACTCAATGAATGCTCAACTGTCCAGGGTCTCTGTTGCTGTATTTTGTACTTCATCCTGCACCACACATTTTCAATGGGAGACAGGTCTTGACTGCAGGGCGGTAAGTCTAGTACCCGACCTCTTTTACTCTGAAGCCATGCTTTGCCATGGTAACTATCTGGACAGTCCTTTTCCTATTTCGCTCATTCCTGTGGAAAGCTCCAAATAGATGTTTTTGGAGCTTTCCCCAGCTTTCCTAGTCTCTTGTTGCCCTTATCGAAACTTTTTAAGAACATGCTACAGTCATTGTGAATTAGGGCATACTTATAAAAATGTATCCGTTTGAACAAGTTGAAAAGGATTTGCAAATCATTGCAGTGTCTTACACACTGTTCCATCGTCTTTGGAATTGGAGTTTTGTACTTTCTTATTAAGAAAAAACATGTATCTTAACTATGTTAACCAGGTTAAATCAGATTATGAGTGTAACTGTTGCTTTAGCAGCTTTAATGTGACATGCTTCAAATCATGATGTGCTTTGTGTGTGTGTGTGTTTGGGTGTGTAGAAACACTGCCAGTTTGTCTATTATCAGTGAATGAGAATTATCCATTAGTAAAGCACATAATAATAACTACCTGCTGACTCACTACATGCTCGCCACAGCGCTCTGCAGGCGATTTTAATATTCTATCTATGCTTAAGCTCCCACAGAGCCCAGGGTTGTTTAAGCTGTTTACAACACAGTTTTAGTAAATACATTTCGATGTTAAACTGCTCAGTGGGAATGCATTTTCTGTGTCCAGAAGGACTCAAATATAAATGACAAAGAAAGAAGCTATTGATCAGTTCAGTCATTATAAACCAAGATATGGGAATTCTGCAGATATTGTTTGTATAATAGGTACAATATTGTTCAAGTTTTTTTGACTGAATGCTATGTGAATTTTTTATGCAATCAATCGGATGTTATAACTTTGTTAGTCAAGTTTGAACAGCAAAATGAAGAAGCAACATGCCCAGAATAATAAATCAACAGGCTAAACTGAAACTTAGTTAATTTATAGCGAAAGAAGCCTGCACGTCTTCACATAATCCTGTCTGACATCCCTTTCACTTCAGTGATGGAATGTCATCGTTGACTCTCAGGGCCCAGAGAGAGATCACAGTGTTGGAGAGTGTTGGACTTGCCCGTGGCGCTGAGAGTTCAGGGTGCTTCCGACGCTCGACTCAAGACTCTCTGAATCCTTGAACTGACAGCACACAGCAAGTGACTTGAGTTCGCTGCCTGCCGACATTACACGAATGCCAGTTTTCTGCATGACTGGATGGAGGAGCAAACCGGGTTATGAAGAAAGACCACAGGGGTGTGTTTTAACAACTGATCTCCTACAAGTGCAAGATTTATTTGCCTTTTTACGTAACTTTATATGAAGGTAGGGTCACATATATTCACCATTAACTAGGTGATTATTAGCATATGCATTAGCATATTGGCTCATTAGTCATTATAAAGCACTAATTAAAGCCTTTTTCGGCATGATTGACCATACTCCACGACTAACATTAACTAAGAGTTCTTCCTCAATATCTTCCTAATTACTGCTTATTGCCAGTAGCAAAGAAGTTGTTGTACATGAATTATGATTTTAATGTGCTTTGCTCAGTATGGGTCATATGAGGTGGTAATATGACAAGAATACTGTAGTTATTCTAGCTAAATAACAGTTAAAAAATAGGGTTGTTTAGTTTTTAGTTTAAAATATTTTAAACCCCACTGGTTCCCTATTCTGAAGTTGCCTCTTCTTTGTGAATTTTTTACAGCATGCAGCTACTGCAATTCAATTGTCATGCAGTTTAACACACGTTTGTTTACACCTAACCACACATATATAAGTCTCTGTATATTTGTCCATCTTACTGCAATCAATCTTAAATTTTGGCATAGAAGATGCTGCTGGGAAGCAGCAGCACTGATGCCACTTTCGCTCCACAACACGCCCCCTCAGTCAAACTGTGGAGTGGCAAAACATCCTGCAAAATGGCTGCCTTTCCTAAGGAAAACTGCAAGTAAAACAATTGATTATCTGAGTAAATTAAAGAGAGTTGGAGTCGACCGTGATCCTCACAACTACCCCACTAACTACAACCAGACCACTTATTGACGTACTTAAAGTTGGGGAAAGGATAGTTTACAAATCAGTCTTAGGGTCGGATGCATTTACACCTCAATAACATCTGGCTAGAATGCATCTCAAACCATCTCCCAGCAGACTGCAGACTTAGATTCAGATTCAGATTCAAAATCCATCTCAAATGCTTATTGGTTGGTTTTTGATATCTGATAGCTATCTGCAGCCCAAGATGAAATGAAGTGTAAATTGGTTCAAAAGCATTGTTCAGAGAATACTGTAGACCAGGTGTCTGAAGGGTTTTCAGGCCATGGACCACATAACTAACAGAGAGATGGAGCAGGGATGCCCACATATATTGCATTATACTGTGCTGCATATTAAACTTGGTTTACAGTAATATGCATGGTGGCCTATAGTGCCATGTATAAACATACGTACTAAACTATTAAACAATACTTATTGGCAAATGATTTATACATAATGTTTTAACTCTAAACATACATGTGGAAGGGGCAGTGAATCCTTCAGCTTAACTGTATCTGTGGATGGCACATACTCCGATCTCAGTGAGATGTCTGACCCTGTTGAGTGGCACACAGCTTGTCTATCCTCAGGCGGATGGGCCATAATATGCCTCAGGCTGCAGTCTTGACCTGTATTTTCTTTTCAGGTTGGTGAGGGAGCAAAAAAAAATCCACTTTTGCAAATATACTTTGTTGCAGAAGGCAAAAGGCTCTTCACTGCATTCGCTGTCAGTTCTGGAGTGACTGATCTTGTTTTACATATGTCTCTGTGTGTATTCTAGCCCTATCAGAAGGAATGTTTGAGCAAAATGTTTATTTATGATTAAAGATGGGCAGCGAAAACCTCTTGGTTCAGCTTATTGAAAATTATTATGGTGTAATTAAAAAAAAAGTCTGATTCCAGTATGAAACTAGATTGTCACTCAGATGACAGTTTTAAAGGACCAGTGTGTAGTATTTAGTGGAACACGGCGGTCCAACATGGTGGCCTTAGTGGAAGAGGACTTGCAGCCTCTGTAAATGTAAAGGTCTCATTCTAAGGTTACAAAAACACAATGATTCTTATTTTCAAGTGATGATGCAGTAATGAAAACATACTGATGATAATTTTATTCTATTTCTTTCATATTCTGCCAGTAAAATCTTACACACAGGATCTTACAAAAGCTTTACAGGCCTATTCACCACCAAGATCTCATCACCTTTATTTTCTCTGTATTATATGATGACACTGCCTCCTGCATATGCATGAACATTGTCATTAAAATTAAACGATTACTTAAAATATGCATATGCACGTAATTCAGGGCTGCTCAAAAATTTAGATCATGAAAGACGCTTGAGACGGGATGTGGCAATACCACGCATTTGCTTAACATGGATGCAGTACTGTAATAGGAGGCTGTCTAAATATGGTTCGGTGTTGGTTCTGCTGCCTACATCTGTTAGAAAGGGGGGCCTGAAGGCCTCTGGAGATACTCCACCTGGACCAGAGACAGGGCTAGTAAATGGGGCCAGGTAAAGCATTAAGTATGCAGGGTAGATGTGATATAAGCCCACAATAACACACAGGCATGGTTAATATTAGAACAGCTGGAGATGGTGGGCAGGTGTGGTGGGAAAGATCCTCTAAGAGCTTTGCGAAATACATCACTGGCTACACCTGAACTGAGCATGTTATAGCTCAGCACAGTATTTTAGGAATGACATTTATAATGTAAAGTTCCGCACTACAAGATTTATATCTAATGCCAACGCTCAGCGCCAGGACAGGAAGCAGTGACCCTTATATTCATGCAGGAGACCAGAGTTTATGTCCCATCAGAGACCTGCAAGTTCACCTTTCTATCAACTGCAACAGCCATCCTTAGAGAACATTTTAACATAACATAATCAGGGTTTTTTTTTTTTTTCAGAAACACTCTTGTCGGCATGTGTTCTAAACAGGTGACTGTAATCAGTCCAAATCATTCCTCTCAGCCACAGCAGAAAAAGAAAGAGTGGGAAACTTTTCTTTTCCTTTTGGATTCCTTCAAAGGATCACTGAACGGTGAAACTGGTGAACATGCTGTGTGGAGCTTTCTGTTTATACCTGAAAAGAATGAATGGGTATTGAAGAGTTAGTTCATTCTGAAAAAGTGTTTCCATCTCCCATCAAGCGCATTAAAAAGGCAAAAAATGCCTCAAGCAGCTGTAAAAACTTCTCTTTCTCTCTCAAGGTTTTTTTTAATATTATATTATATATATATATTACCATTCGCCATTCAACCTTTTCAAATGGAATTCTACATGTTCACATGGCAGCCATTTTCCTCTGACCCTACACTCAGGGTGGGTAGCTCAAATGTCCTACTGTTGTGTTCCACGTTGTATAAATGAAAGGAATCTGAATGATATGTTATGATTTCACTGCTTCTGATTGATCAGTAACAGTAAAGAGTGAGGAAATCTGGAGGAACATCGGTTCATATTTCAAGCTAAAACACATATATTTTGATAAACTTTTAGCTACATGAGTCAACAGCTAACGTTAGCGTCACTTCCAAGCTAATGTTACCAACATCATTACTGCTGCACAAAACACTGATAAAGTGCTTAAATATCATACTTTTGAAATATGTGTTCATCATTATTTCAAAAGTGAGCATAATGTCACATAACATTACTGACTTAACCTGAGCACTGAGCCACTGTGTGATTATGATGAATATGTGCATAACAATACAGTATGGAAACACTGTTAATGACTTAATTCACGTTGAAGTCAGAACAACATTTTTTAAACAAGAATCAATTCTCAGAAATTCATAACAGATTGCAGTGTATCCCAGGCACATGCTGCAAGATAGCAGGGTAATGATACTTTTTATTGTTGAGATTTATTGTGCTGGTGTAATATTCCTCAGAATGATTTTTTTTCCTGAAATGAACAAGCTCTGCTCAGCACAAAAAAGGCACTGGACAAAGACATGCCTATCAGTATACACATTGCTATTAGCTTTTCATCTCATACGCTATGCAAACCACGCAGCCTGCAAGGAAATACTGCATTAGAGAGAAAAAGAGAAAGATGACTGGTTTTCCCCTCTCTTTGCAGCCTCTGTCATTTCCCATGACATGAGCTTTTTAATGGATTTTCTCATCTTTGTGTGTGAGGTAATATGATATGTATTCATCTGACTGTGACTGGCACCACATGGGGCATGGGACTGATGCAGAGGTTGCTCATGTGCAAACATAACATGATTTTGCCTGCAACAATCACAATAGTCCAATCCTTCCTGTTCCTGGATTCATTCATGGCACGGTGTCAGACCTCAGCTAGCATCTGCAGTCCAACCAATGTAAATCCTGACGTTAGGGTTTTTGCTCTAATAAACTTTTGTATGTATTATTGTGTTTTACTTGAGACTTTCATGCTTGTTGCCTGAAGTAGTTAAAATGGGGGAAATTAAATGATTTGTGAAGTCAGAGTGTCACGGGCCACTTGTATCTGCTGCCGAAATGGGTTTTCTCAGGAGGGTGGCTGGCATCTCCCTTAGGGACAGGGTGAGAAGCTTAGTCATCCATGATGACTCGGAGTAGAGCCTCTTTGCGTAGAAAGGAGCCAGTTGAGGTGGTTCGGGCATCTCGTAAGGATGCCGCCTGGTCACCTCCCTAGGGAGGTGTTCCAGGCACGTCCAGCTGGGAGGAGGTCACGGGGCAGACCGAGGATTAGGATTATATCTCCACCCTGGCCTGGGAACGCCTCCGGATCCCCCAGTGGGAGCTGGTTAATGTGGCTGGGGAAAGGGAAGTCTGGGGTCCCCTGCAGGAACTGCTACCTCCACGACCCGGCTTTGGATAAGCGGTTGAAGATGGATGGATGGATTGATGGATGGAGTATCACAGGATTAGCCCGTGCCCTTTAAAGTAAGATGCACACACACACACAAACACACTACACACTCACTTCCATTAATAGCCAACTTGGAGGTGTCTGTGGTGCAGTGTTAGCATAGCATGATTTCACATCGTCATCTTTACTCCTGTTTGTTAGTATCAGGAGGCCAGCCGACAAAGGATTCACATCTTCTTCTAGCATGGGTCACAATGTAACAAACCCACGAAATGTATGCTACATGTAAGACACATGGACATGTATATTTTCTCAACATTCCTGTGCTTAGTGGAAAGTGTTCAACAAAGCAAACCAATTTTTGCCACCTGCTTCTCCTCTGCTGTGCTTGAGCCCCTCTGTGTACTCATCATCAGAAACCATAAATCCATTAATGCGCCCAAACAGCTGACAAGATGGTCCATAGTCGACCATATTCATATGACTTGAATTCAAAGCAGAAGAAGGAGTTTACCTGCTGACAATGGCCACAAGTAAAGGCAAGGAAAAAAGCCTGCTGTCACAGCCTCCCACTGGATCCCTGATCTCTCTGCAAGAACTCTGGATGGATTGTTTATTAAATAGCAGACGGAGCCTTCAGGTCTGAAAAGTGAAGGCTGAGTGGGAGTGCCTTAAACCTGCATTCTTTCTAATGGCCAGCAGGGGGGTGATTCCATCTGTTGCAAAAAAGAAATCTGATTAAGTGTCCTCTTATGAGAAAATGACCCTACATCTCTGCGAACATTTTCTTAATGAGTTTATGGGCTTAATTCCTAGTTTCAAGTCTTCTTCAATACAGCATGATGTTGATTTTGTAAATTATGGTCCTATTTAGAGTAAAATAGATTATAAAGCAGGGTACGCTTTAGTGCGGGTCTACTGTCTGACTCAGTGAGTCTGTCCAGTGCAACACACAGGGCTAACAAAACTAATGTGTGTTCAAGTGTTCATTTTTCAGTCTGATTTCAATTAGTTATTTGATGATATAGAAACAGGGAATTACGCCACGATTGACAGCTGAGGTCTGCAGGCATTTGAGTCAATCGGCTGTGTGGGAACTCGATACTACGACTCCAACACCGGTTACTACTGCGCAGACTCTGGCTCCAAGTGAAGCCACCTGTTCAAGATGGCAGCGCTCGTATCAGGGATATTTTGGCTTCAGCTTTGTGCAGTCGGAGGAAGTGGACACGTGTTGTCCATCTTTATTTTTCCATCATTGGTTTACACCTGATAACAGCGCAATTTTTCCAACCATCTCTCCTGCAAAGCATGTATTATGTTGGGCTGTGAAACGTGCTGTCACAGCTCTGCACACTTAGCCAATTACTGTGCACAGTGGGCATAATTGTCAGATTGCCGGTTTCAAGCAAAAGCATGTAACAGACTGTTGCATTATCTGAAGCACTGTATTTGAAACACACTGAGGTATGTTGCAATCACTTTTGTACGTAATGTGCTATGTACCAATTCACAATGACCGCCTGACATTTGGTAAACACTAGGGCTGCCTCATAATTGTTGAATTCATCGTTAGTTGGTGCCAAAAGTCTTTGTTGACCACGTTTTCATTTATTCGTTTGTCGCAGAAAAAAACCCCACCTCAAATTCACCTCAGGAACTGTGCCTCTCTGTTACATCTAGGGTATTGTTGCAACAAGACAATTTTTTTTCTAGCACACTTCTGCTTACTGTGCTGTGGCTGCCATTAGCAAGTTAGCTCAGTTAGCGGTCCTATGGAATACAGCCTCTGAGAGGTTGGTTGACAGGACTCTGGGGAAGACACGACGGGTTCAGTTGTTGTCGAGGAGAGTTTGTAATTTACTGATCTAATTTGTAAGTGCACATTGTCCATAGTGTTTTGTGAAGTTGAAAGTATTTATTCCCATGTTGCACAGTTACACTGTGTTGAAATGTAGTAACAAACATATTATCTTTCTTTGCTGGTTGTTCACACACATTCGCAATCATTACCCATTTTGCCAGTGGTATTTAACAGGTAGCTTGCTTCATGCCCAAAAAAATGCATATTTTAATAATTAAATTAATATCATAAACATGCAACAACTAGTCATCTATTGGTTAAACTGATGACTTCTGGTCAACTAATCTTCAGTCGGGGACAGTCCTAGTAAATTCAGTCTGACTTGGCCATGTGATAATATTTGGACACATATCAGATCTTGAAATGCAAGTTCAAAAGACGCAAGTTCAGAAGACTTCAAAGGAAACTGTGACAGTCTCTGTTTCTTCATATTAAAGCCAAGTTCCTCTTTTAAAGGGAGTATGGCAAGCCTGATGACAGCCGCACTTCAGAAACCCTTTCTGATGTCAGAGACACAGTCAGTAGGTAGGAGAGTGAGGGTGAGAGTTAAAATATTCTTCTCATCATCTGTTCTTTTTTTTTTTTTTATCTTTGCTGAAATAACTGATTCAGAGGCATGACTTAAAGATGTATATCTATGAAGAGAAACTGTGTTATCTGCTGTCCACTGTAGAGCATGTAGCGTATGTTCACAGCACACACACAATCTTTGGTTTATCTCTGCACGTTTTTTTTTTTCTGTGTTGAAAAAGCAAATGAGCAGTCACTGTCCCTGGCTAGCTGATACATAATATTCAATATGAAGCTAAACATATATCAAACCGTAACATCTGTATGAAGCAAGAGCCAACTGCTATTAACTTTTCTTGTTCATAATTTGGCTGGTGGCTGTTATTAATTTCCCATCTCCGACCATGTTACTGCAGCTGGCTTCAATGGATCTAATCTCTTTGGGAGCTGCATTTGGAGGCTTTAATGCTGTTTCTTAGGGGGGGAGAAAGAAGCTAGGGGCAAAGGGAGATAAGGGGAATACATTCTGATTCACTCATTCTGAGGAAAGCATAATTGAGTCCATTCGAGGCTTTTAGGGGGCTCAGATATAAGCACGATGCCTGCAGACGTCTGTGTAATATTACATTAGCCTGAGTGCTGGGAGAGCAGCCACTGCTGCTCGTGCCTCAGACAGGCAGGGTGAATTAGTATTTGCATAATAATAATGCTTAGCTTTTGTTGACCTGCACTGAGGACTAAATGTGTGGGGTTTAGTACATCAGCATCAGTGTTGTGCAATTTGTCAATTGTGTTCCTAAGTGTTTCCTGTGGTTATTTACTGTAGGAGAACAGAACATTTTAATCCAACCACACAGCTGCATGTGTGTCTGTATCACCTCATAAAACCACCATCAAGAAAGACACAAGAAAGCAATTAATAACATATAAGAAAGTCCATATTTGCATACACATACATGTATGGCAGAGGTGCGCATGCAGAAATAATTGCACTAACCTAATTGGGTGACTTGAACTCCAAAGGGTGGAGCTAAAGGGTGGGCATTTACCTATAAACCTTAAAATGTTTTGGGTTAATAACTTTACAGTGAACAACTGTTTAAATCGATATTCCACCCCAGAATGATAATCCACTCAATATGTACTCACCCCTATGCCGATGTGTGGATGGGTGAAGATCTTCAGTTCACAAAACAATCCTGGCAGAAAAACCTCAGCAGAAAACAGGGTTGCAGCTAATGGCAGTGAACGTGACCATGGATAAAATGTAAAAAAAAGAACACAAAACAAACACAAAATATCTCCATCCTGCTCGTGTGGTGTAATTCAAGTGTCTGTGAGCCGCGACATTAAAATTTAGCCACAAAAGATGCCATTTACACCATGTTTTTAGCCGAAATGTCAACTGTAGCATGTAAACATGGCATCGATGTATCGCAAGACTTAGTATATCTCGCGATATTTTCACACGTGCATCCATTAAGAGATATACGAAGGGATAGTTCAGATTATTTGAAATGAGGTCGTACAGTGGATGGTGGTCAACATGCCCCCAGCCCAGAGTGCAGCACAGAAGCTAGCAGTATGCTGGGACAGCGTCAGCAGCAAAATGTATTTTAGCCACGCACAAAAAAATAAATAAATAAATCAATATCAGTGCAAGGACAAACTAACCTTTTAAATCTCATACAATAGCACAAAAAACTAACAGATTGAGGCAGCTGTAGACCAGCAACTCCTGTGTTATGCCAGGTAAAATGACTGATTTTGCCCATGGAGTCTGGTTTATTTGGATAGAATGATATTTGGCTTATATAACAGCAGTTTCCCATTGGAAAAGGCCATCTGACAGCAAGGTAAAACAGTGAAAATATTCTAAATATAGGGTACTCTTAAACTAATATTGATTTTTTTTTTAGGTGGGTCTTTTTTTTATGCTGTCTACAGCAGTTCATTGTTTAGCTTCCTATACCTGACTGGACCTGCTTCCCAAACTGCGGGGCGGTGACCACTATCTACTGTACGTAATACACTAACTAGCGACAAGTATCTCTAATCCTGCTTCAAATAATTCAAAATATCCCTTTGAGACAAACAAGGAGATTTATAGTTGGCTAACTGGATCTAGTTTCAAGAAAGCTAAAAAAAAACAAAAAAAACAGTCAGGCTAATAAATATGCAGGGATTAGGCTGGACTATTAGGCACAGGGCAACAAAGTTAATGGAGTAACCAGGCAGGTATACTGTGGCTTCTTGAAGAATATACCATGTAAGAAAACATCTAATCAAACAAATGTTTGATTGTAAAACAGTGACAGCCTTGGGCAGAGAGGCATAGTTGGACTGTTTTCTCTTTCCTTTGTTACATACCTACAGTGTATTACTTTTTTATTACATATTTCATGTTAATTTAGACATGAGTTCATATTTTGCAAGACCGATTCTAAAATGAATCTCTAACAGTCCAATGAGATGTGACAGCTGCAAAACATCTAAAGGAAGTAACACAGAAGCTATAAATATTCATCATATTTACAAGATTTAATGATATTCATCTCCATGGGAACCTCCTTATATAGAACCACTTTCTAGTAGGCAGCAGGGAAAACACTAAAAATCCCTTTTACAAATATGTGTCACTCCCCTTGTGATGAAATTGGATGCTTGCCTCGGCTTGCTTAAAGGGGCTCTCTTTTCGATCGTTGTTTTCATGAAAAAGCTTTACAATACATGGACAGACTTAAATGAAAGATGGCATCTATCTCAGTAGCAGCTGGATATGTGTCAACAAAATCACACTGTTTAAATGTGTATTATTGTTTCAGATGAGGAAATATCTGCCATTTATGTAAAAAGTAAGGAAGTGGTGCTGAATTTCTCGCCCTGGCAAGACCTTCATCTCATTTATCTTGAATATTCTGACACAGATCACTTTATTACACTGAGTTCTTCTATTTTCTTCTTTAAATCACAAGATTAGCAGATGATACTCAAAGGAGACTGCCGGTTATAGATGTAACCAACAGATGCAGTCCAAATGTTGGATGTTAAAGCTTTCCTTAAAATATAGTTTCACGTCAAATGCATGGTGAAGTGTTGGAATGACTAGCTCTGTGGTTGGACTGGTTGTCCTTGAGCTGTTATTAAAAATAAGACTGGTATTATTCCTGTATTTTGCTTTACTATTCCATAGCAGACAGAATCACATGGTAAAAACAAAATCACAAATGCAACAAGAAAGAAAACATAGCCTGAGTATATGAATCTCCCAGCCCTGAATCCATTCTTTCCTACTGAAACCAGTCAAAATCCCCAAAATCCAGTCAGATACAAAGTGTCATTTACAAAAAAGGCTCAGTAAATTCCTGAAACTGTTGGGCACTGTAGTTCTTGACAAACACCACTCAAGCAGGAGTTAATAGCTTTATTTGTTGGGGAGTATTTTCAGTAGCAGATAAATACAAATCAAGTTCTCTAGCGAGGATTTCCATCAGTGTGTGTTTACACTGTGAGGCAGCTGGATTCACATGATCATGCTAGAATCCATCTTGCAGGCTTCAAGCTTTGCACTTGTGGCTGAACCACATTGGCTCGGTCCAATCAGCATCCAGCCTGAGGAAGTACTGGTAGCCATGGGCGTGGTTTTGGTGCAATGAGAGCGAGAAGCAACAACAATGACGGGTTCTAAAGAGGTCACCACTTGATTCCACCAAGCACTGCACGTCTGCGCCACGCTTCTGATCCGTCCTCCGCACGGCTGCAAGCCCCACCAGCAGCGTTTCAGAAACAATTCAGCAGCGGAGCATTTTGCCCACCTGACTATGTTTACTTGCTCAGATTTTATTGATTAGGTCCTCTTTCCTTGCTCTTTGTGCTTCTACCACTGATAAGCAGGCTACATGGTTAAATAGTTTCTGTCTTGATGATCGCGAGTCTGCACAGGATCTTTTATTTTGAAAATTAACCAGACTCTCCCTGCCTTTTCTGTGTCTGACTTCCTGCCCATTTGATCTAGTCTGTGCAAACTGACACACCATCTGTCAAAAATAGACTCAGCGCCTATTTGAAGTGGAGCGGCGAGCTGTTCTGGGACGCGCCGAGGCTCTGCTGGTGGAATCACAAGCATTGTGTAGAATGGCTGCGATCAGCTCTGGCTGGCGTGGCACATCCCTAGCGTGACGCAGGCGTGCCTGGTGGACTTTAGCTGTTAGGGTAGATACTACTATAGCATCAGTGGCATAGGTTCTCAATGGAAAAAATGTTTTTTCTGCAACTGGTTTTGGCAAGGGTTTGACTACGCCTTATGATTAGTTGATCAAATTTTCAAGTCAGCATGTGATAGATTTAATCGTCTGGCAAGTAATTTTTGAAAGAGCAAACACTTTCCAAGGATGACTTCTCCGACGTTCTGTGTATCAAAGCCTTGTTAGGCTAAATGTATGTAGCACTGAGTCAAAATAAATGATGATTCTTTTCATGGTATTGTAATATATGTTGTACAGACAGAAAATTGTATACAGCTTATCTTAGCCGAATTTGCAAAGTAACAGTAAAGGACAGTATCTGTCTGGTTGTCTTCATTTTAGATGGCTGAGTTACCTAATTAATTACTTGTATTGAGTGACACATCCATTGCACATTCACTGAAAAAAGCTGCAGTATTTGAAGCCTTCTCTCCTTTTTTATCTGTTTCGTGTTATTTTTATCTCATCTAGTTTTTCTCTCTGGTTTCAGTACTAATGGCATACATTAGCCACCATGACAAAGCCAGCTATTCAGTTCTTTCATTTTGTAAAGAACATTAAAACTCCACTCAGAGCGTCCTGTCACCACTCAGAGTACTGTAGGTGGCAGTATCACCTTTTATCTGTTAAAACGAACACATGAGAAACACTTCAGTAAGCAGCAACCAGTGTAAATAATTAAAAAATGAGGGAGTCTGGGTGATCTTCCAAAGACAGCACACTCTCCTACTCTACATAAACTGTATTAGTCCTGGTGCACTAATGAGTGAAAGTTGAAAATAGGATATTAAATTCTCGCCGCTGTCTTTTGAAAATGGATGGCCTTTCTTCAAGTGTGACGAGGAATCACTTTCATTTGCCTTAACAAAATATTCCCCTCACTTATTTCAGTGTATGCTCTGGTAATGACAGCGACCTTCGCAATGAGCTGAGAGTCACGGTGAGCGAGCTTCGCCCTCATTAGCAGCCTGCGCTCACTGTCTACTGTTCGTCTCACCGGAGAAAAACAAGCAGGGGGAGACACGTCCTCCGAGGCGGCTCGGGCGAGAGTGTCCCTGCGCGTTTCCTCTGTCCCCCAAGCCCGTCCCTGTCCTTTCCTCTGAAGCCTGAGCAGAGACAAAAAATGTCAGCAACACAAGGTGCCAGACAGGCCCTTTGCCAACTCTGTGCATTCTGGGTTCTATTTTCTGCTCATTAGGAGGTATAACAAGATTTCACCCTTCTGCCCAAATCAAATAAAGGCTGTGTGATGATAGCCTCGGTGACCTTAAGGCTCCTAATGAATCTGTCAGAGCAGCATCCCTGCCTCCCTCGCTCTGTGTGTCTGACAGTATTTGTCTGTTCTTGGTGGACATCCTGCCAGAGCTTCCTGGAATATATGGGGAGTGACCTGCATGCTGATGTGAAGAAGTAATGATGTAAACGCATATGGAGAGGGAGAGCTAGAAAACATCATTAATTGTTATGACCCCCCCAAAAAAAAACTCTTTACAAAATAGGTCCAACATAACCATAAGAGTCAAGTAGTTGCAGAAAAACATTAATAAACAATAAATATGAACATGAGCCAGCACCAACAACAAACAAGAATATTTGCATTTCCTTAAAAAAAAATGCATGTGATTGCTGGCTCGGCTTCCCGGCAGAGTCCTTGCAGGAAGTGCTGGTGATTCATGTCTGAAGATGCCACCCAAAAATTAATTAATCAAATTGTCTGAAATGTTACTCACTTGCAGGGTGGCTGTCTAGCACTGAGGAGTTTTGGCATGTAAAGTGCATCAGGGCACACTTTAAAAAAGTTTTGTAACCAGTTACAGACAAAAGGTAAGTGTTATCAAAAACCTGATAAGTTTTTTTTTTTTTTTTTTTTTTGGGTCATCTAAATATGGTATGTCCCAAATTTGGTGTAGATTGGATGAAAAATGTGTCAACAGACATAGCACAGGGGACTGACAGAAAAGAGTGACAAGGAACTGACACAGAAACAGAGAAACACAAGAACTAAATAGGCAAGGAACTAATCAGACAAAGGTGGAACTAATGAGGCACAGGTGGAACAAATGCTAATCAAAAAGGGCATGACAGGAAATAAAGACAGGACAAATGAGGGAGGACCAGGACTACAAAATAAAACAGGAACTAACAGTATTTATGGTAAAAAAACAAAAAAACAAAACAAAAACATATGTCTATAACTAACAGATATCAACAAGCAAAGTAAAAGCGGTCATAAGACAAATATGTGTTATATGTGAAAATTAGAATGTCTAGCTGAAAAAATGTGTGAGTAGAAGCTATCTAAAAAAAAACTGAGTGTAAAAAAAAATAAATAACGAAGAGAACATGTTGTGATTGCTGCAACTGACACACAATAACAGATGGCTGATGGGCCAACTAAAATAAACAAAAGGGAAGGGAAGCAACCCAGACCAACCCACAATGGGTCATAGGATCTGGGTTTTCCAGTCCAAACATTACATCCAACATCCAACATTACAGCTAAACCTAAGAGAAATAAAGCCATGAAACAGGACTGCTGGAGCCATTACCAAAAACAAGAATAAATCAAGTGTAAATCAAGTTGGTCACAAACAGCTGTCTGTCACAGGGCATTTGCCTTGAGGGTTGTATGTCAGTCCAATTCACTCTCCCCACTAAGAAAAATGTCTTTAGCTGCAGGATGTTCCACTGTCTTCACCAGCTAGCCACTAATTTTGTGTGTATGCCATCTGCCGCTGGGCAGTACAGTGGGTTTATCAGACCTTATTTCATCCACTGGAAACTGGGTTAATGAGTGTAGTGAGACTGAACCGTACAGTAAATGTAACAGTAGATGTAAAATAAATCCAAACCAAAATAATCTTAAATTTATACAGAGCTTTCAACTTCAAACAAAATCAGCAAATGGAGGTCATTGTCTTCTTTTTTCGATTCTGTCTGTTCTTTTGTCTTGTTCTCATATCCTTTTCCTGTAAAGCACTTTGTAATCTTTGTTCTGAAAAGATAAGTATAAAGTTTTCTCGCTAGCATCCATTAATTTGAGTCAAAGTTGTTGCTGTAAAAATATGAGAATGCAGCTGCAAAAGATGAGGAATAAATTAATGTCAGAGACGCAATCTGGGAACCCATCGGTCTGACAACAATTTAGCCTATAGGGGAAACGGCCAGTGTTTTGGGGCTTGCGGTGTAGCCAGCAGACATCCAGCCAAGATTTACTTTTCTGCATGCTGGTCACTGTTTACAGTCTGATTAACAACTTCAGATGCAACAATCGAGTTAGAGGCTAAGCTCTAAAACAGATATCAGCACATAAAAGCAGATAAAATTTTAAAAAAGCTAACAAGGGATTACATTTTGGCCAATGTGCTCCGCCTTTTTCCCTACAAATGGATTGTTTAGCTGCATGCAACCAAAGCCTGTTCACATGTGACTGGTTACAAATCAGAAGCCAGAACACTTCTGATACCAAAATCTTGTCCCTTGCCTACAGATTCTGCTCATTCCTATGCATGCATGATATCTATTTATAGAGATTCCATGCAACATAACCTGTATACTCCTTGGAATTTATGGCCACAAGTTTAAGCCATTGTTGGTAACATAATCCTCATTAGGATAATGGGCTTATTTGCTGTTGGTTAGGTCAGAGGTTCTCTCAAGGACCCTTTACAAGATAGAGAATATACTACTATAGTGTTAGTTAGTCAAGATAAATTTATTAGCAAGATACTGGAAATGTATTTAAATATTTGCGCAATCTCAATACCCATGATAACAATGCAGTTAACAGAAATTCAATTAGATGCAAGTAACAGAAAATATGAATGGCAAATCAAGATAAAAGGCTAAATTGAAGTGCATTTCTGAACATACACAGACACACATAACAGAAGAAGGTGTTTCACTCATCATACATAGGCTAATTAAAAATTTGGCAGCCTTCAGTGCCTCATTGGCACAACAGTGCAACAAAGAAGACATTTCAAGCCATACTGGAGGTGCTCATCATCAGATTTCCTTGTTTTGATTTTTTATTTATGTTTTGTTGTTGTTGTGTTCCGGTTACTTTACTTCTGTTGCTTGTTGCATTTGATTCCGACTTACTGCATTGTTGTTTCCATGGTAACGATTGACACATGCTTAACTGGCAGGAGTGAAGATTAAGATTTTTTTTCTTTTTTTTTAGGTTAGAAGGTAATCTATGAGCTGTTTTAGATTTTAAAAATGAAAAATAGAAATGTATCATGACAGTTTAAATGAATGAATTTGCCACTGATCCCTTCTTTAAGAGTCACTGATTTAAGTATCTTTTACATTTTAATTCATTACTTCTGTATGAGAATATATGTGTATCTCTGTGTGTGTATCTGTGATTTAGATATGTAATGGGGTCATGTTGTCTACCTAAATTTCTGCTTCTACATCCTTGTTCAGTGTTTTTCTTCACATTCCCTGCTGATTTTCCAGGCTTGACATAATTTGGTTTAAATGACGTGCCCATTTTCTGTCGGCACATTGTGTCTCTGGTACAGTCTTCCATTTTGTCGGACAGATGTTTCTGTGTGGATGTTTTTCACTGTGAGATGGGTCTGACAAATGCAACGAGGAAGAAAGCAGAGCCTGAATGTACAAAATTATCAGCATCTGCAAGGTAATGCTGTGAGTGCTGTCCTCTTCATCAGATGTCTGCACTCCAAAATGTCAGGCTTGCAGGTGTGAATGTATCCACACACCTTTGGAAGATAACACACTGTCCACTTCTATTATGTTTCTATTATGTTCTTTGTATTTTGGATCCTGACCAAGGACCAAGATGTTTATTTTATTCTTTTAAAGTATTTAAGGTGCTTGTTACTGTCTTCAGCATTTAACTGCTGATACATTTGGGGGTTGCAAATAATTGTCTTGACATGTTTTTCTATTAATCAAATGTTGCATTAGGCTGTATACATGTCCACAAACAGCAACTGAAGTCCATGGTTTGGAAACAATAACAACAACTCGACATTTGTGATGATTTGTGATGAGTTTAGAAATTTCTCAATTGAGTTTAGAAATTCAACAGTTGAAGAATTTATCTCGCACACCTGTGGCCCACACAAGTTCCCCTGAATGCTCAAACAAGCTGTCGTTAAATATTAATCATTTCTATTAATGCGATATGAGGACCTAGCATGGCAAACAAAGGCAAACCTCCGCTGTGTTCCAGATTGATTATTTTAATTAAACTGGCTTGGGGACAAAGGCGCCCCAATGCATCATGGGGTAACTGGTTATTTGTTATCCATGGAGAACATTTTCTTCAGGCCTCTGGTGTATATGGAAATCCTTTTTTTACTGGATGAAGCTGACTGCAGACAGCAAGCTTTTTACAAGCTTTCCAATAATGCTTTAGATTACAGCCCACAGTGCGCAGTGTAATTACTCCAGATTTACAGTGTAATCATCTGTAATAACACTATAATAGTACAGTATGTACCAATACTTATATGTAAGCACAGAGGAGCAAAAGGGGAATAAGGTGGTATCAACACCAAAGCTACCTGTAATAATAGAATGCCTGCATATCCTGTAGTTACTCTTCAACTAAATATAACAAGGGGGGACAAATAGTGCTTTAGATTAGCCTGCATATCTGTAGTTACCTTCAACTAAATATAACAAGGGGGGAAAAAAATGGCTTTAGATTCAGCCACATATACTTGTAGTTACCTTGTAACTAAATGTAACAAGGGGGAACTAAAAATGCTTTAGATTTCAGCCCACATATCTTGTAGTTAGCCTGTAACTAAATGTAACAATGAGGGAAACTAACAGTGCTTTAGATTACAGCCCACATATCCTGTAGTTACCCTGTAACTAAATGTACACAAGGGGAAACTAACAGTGCTTTAAATTACACCCCACATATCCTGTAGTTACCCTATTGTGAAATGTAACAAGGGGGAACTAACAGTGCTTTAGATTACACCTCGCATATCCTGTAGTTAAGTTACCCTGTAACTAAATGAAACAAGGAGAATACTACCACTGCATATATATTTAACTTACTTTGTAAGTATAGAGAACAATAAGGGAACAATTTGTTTTGAATCTATTTGTCTCAAAACATGGACAAACAAACTATATTAACTTCACAGTTTGCGATTGGAACAATATGTTAACCATACTTGTTGTCATTCATACTGTATATTTTATCTTGCTATATTTGTATTTATGAAAAAAAGCTGTTCACAGAGCTGAAAAAGGTAAACTTGCACATTGATGAGATATAATGCGGGCTGAACACAGTTTCCAGGGAAATTACTTTTAACAACTTCAAAATTATCAGCATGTGATTACACCAAGTAAGCGTCAGGTGATTTATGCAGAAGTCAGCAGTCCATCTTCCTTGAAAGTCCATATTTTTGCTCAGTTTTATGGTCACACATACCCTGTATTAGTAATAGAATAAGTACCCAGTAATTAAATAATAACTGCATTTTTAAAAATTTCCTTCTATGTATCCTGTGATAATAGAATAGGTACCAAGAGGTTAAAAAGTACCAGTACCGTAATTTAAGTATTGGCACATATGGTACTGGTACAGCATTAGTACAAAAAAACCCTCCGTAACTCCAGAGTAATTACGCTGTACACTGCAGAATGTGATCTAGCTTTACCAACTTTCCTTTTCTGATGTTTACATATTATTTACATATTCTATCTTTGTTGTATTTACATTTCTATTTTCAATTCCTAAAAAGTTTCTATAATGTTTTCTACTTTGGTCCATTATCAGACATACTATTTCTGTCTTCTTCTGGGAACCAGCCAAAATGAGTCAGCCCTGATCAAACATTTTATTTTTACCATCAGTGGCCCCATATCCTACTGAGATTGACTGCAGTGCGGCGACAGCCTCTTTGGTTTCACGCTGGCATGCATGAGGAATGGAGGAAGGTTTCCTACAATCAAGACGTTAAAAAAACAGAACCTGACACCTCCTCAGAGCTCTGATCCCAGGTCTGACAGCCTTTTATCATTTTGATTCAGCTGCGAAAATCTGCTGCCTGCTTTTGGGAGAGCCACCAGGGGAGAACTTATTTCCTTCAGCTTCCCAGACTTGTACAAACTAGAGAGCCAGAATAAATAGCACAGATGCATCTGGGATATAATGGAATCAACATCTGCTACCATGATTGCGCGGAATTAAGCAGCAATGCAATATATTCGAAGCAATATTTGCTATGTCCAAATTATACTGTAGATATTGCATTAGTTTGAATAAATACGTCTTATTAATACAAAAATTCAGGATAAGCACGATTCCTTTACTGAATCTCTATTATTATTTACTGAATTTTTCAAGCGAAATATCACCTTCCCAAGGATTTACAAAGCATGAATTAACCAAACTTAGGTCGCTTGAGGCCTGGACTCACCACAAAATGGTGCAGCAAAATTAATCTGTGCATCTTTGTGAAATATTTGGTTCTAAAAACTTGGTAATGTAGTGACTATTCTCACAGGGATAGTTGAACTGCTGTAGCTAGGGCGCTAATCGCCAACTTTCTAGATAATGGAGCTCTCTCTATTTTTTCTACTGCTGATCTCTCGCTCACGCATTGTTCACGTTGTACACCATTTCCTTCAAAAAAAGGTGCTGAAGAGGTTATGAAGAAGTTTTTGAAGAGCTAAGTGTGGTTGCAAAAGGGACAATAAGTTAACACAGTTTATGTAAAAGATGTATTTGTATGATTGACTCTTGTCTCATAACTGTGTGTAAACAATGTCTCTGTTGAGAAGCAGTTTATGCTCCAACAGAGGAGAGTGAAATAAAATCAGATGGTGCCAGTAAGAAATGTTAGCTTTCCCAATAGATGAATCCAGGGAAGTAAAGGAAGTAAACAAGCTGCCATTGCTGTGGTGGGCTTTCCCTTCGTTTGCTTAAATGTGAACTGTCATCAAGTGTAAAATTTTGTACTTTTACCTTTACTTTTTATGTAACGTTACTTTACAGCGATTTCTAGGAAATTGGAAAGAACCTGTGCAGTTCAGCTGCTCAAACAGTCATGTCAAACTTCAATTTTACAAAAAAGTGGAATGCAAAACTCACAAACTTTTACTTCATGAAGAGTGCTGCTGCCTGCTGTACAAAGGACCACGATAATCGCCAGAAATAGATCAACAATATGGACAGAAATTCCTGAAAATCCTGAATACCTATACAAATATGAATTCATGTTTTGTAATACATTACACAGTACTAAATGTGGCGGAGGTGGTCCGTTTTCCTCTACCTGTTTCTGGCTGTTGGCACAACCCATGTCTAACTGTAAAATCTGAAGAACACTAATATCGCCATCCAGAGAGGAACCTTCAGCAGTTACCGAGGGAAACTTTCTACCATCGGCAGTCCAATTATTCATGCTGTCACTGTCAGCAGGCAACAGCAGGCATGGTGTCTAGAATAGAACCGCAGACAGAGTGATCATTTTAACCGAAACCATGAGATAATCTTGCGAGAGAGTTGCAAATCTTGGGTTCCCCTCCAGACATGACCAGCAGAACCAGAATGACACACCATGAAAGTGCCACCACAGTAATGGAGGCATTGCTAGATTGAGGAACGTCTATTTGGACCGTCTTTCATGGATGTATAATAAGACCTGGATAGGTGCAGACTTGCTTCCAATTTTGCCCATAGACCACTATTATAAAGGAATCGGTAAAAGAGTAAATAAAAGTTTATAAAATTGTTGCAGACACCTTGAACTGCAAACAATTGTGACTCCTTCTATAATGAATTTTTGTCACCATCACAATTTAAAGTCTATAGGCCAAATAGAAGGTTGCAGATGAGGCAAGTGGGATACTGAAACCCCGAAGCTGGAAACTTTTTTTGGCATCTGTGCCATGTGCACAACTCTTATTGGACTTAATGGGTGCCATCTTTGGGTACAGTATCCAGATTTTATAATGCATCCATGTTCTCTTCCCCCTTAAAGGTCAGCACTGGCAAGATTTCTTGCAATTTGTCAATGGAACAAATTTGCAGGCAAAAATTGGCCAAAGTTTAACTTAAGCAAAATTCATAGGAATTTGCTTTGCCTCCCCTCAAGCTAAACCAATAAGCATCACTTTAAATACTGGTATGAACCAGCTTTTATGGCCAGACAGTCCCAAACACACAAACAGTTTCATCTGTGAGTGTGTGTGTGTGTGTGTGGAGAGGGGAAACAATTTCTTTTGCAGCGGTGTATATAGATAGATATGCTAGTATGTATCAGATTTAGTGAAGGGAGGGCATCTCAGCTTTAAATTTTACACTCAAATCTTCCCTCTAGAGTCAGACCCTGAATATTATCCTGCCAGGCCAGAGTATAACTATTTATAAAGTAGATAAAACTTAGTTACCATTGTGGAGAAACTACACGGGTAAGTCACTATAAAATAAATACTGTCAATAATAATGAAGTTTTATAACATTCTTGGAACAAAAGTTCTGCAGAAGCCATTCATATTCTGACTTTCATGTCATTCCTCCAAACAAAGTCTGGGGAAATCTCGCTGCACGGCTTCATCCTGTACAGCTGTTTATTTTTGTTCATTTTGTTCTCTTGAGTCTGTCTGAGTTTGACTGAGTCCCCTGAAGTGTTTCCCTTCTGAAGATGAGATGTCTGATCCACCATGACACAGCGACAGTTTCTCGGTGAACCTACTGTCGGCGAAAATTTCAACAGCATCTGAGATATGAGATATGCAACTCTGTGAGCACCACAGTATTAATATGGTGGCGCTTTAACAGCATGGGGTATTTTAGTCATGGGAAAGGACTGTTAACTTTGTTCATTTAAGTTTTACACTGAGTGCAAAGGGGAAGTTAAATGCAGAGAGACAAGTGGATTAAAGAGATCAGAGAACAAGGTCAAAAAGTTCAGCCGAAGGGACTAAAAATGACAAATAACTTCTAGTTCTTAGAGGAATTTGGACAATAGCTACTGACTTTGAGAGAACTGAGGTCTTACAAATTTTCTTTAGCACTTAATTTCCCACATGACCTGTATTACAAGCAACCAATATCGGGGAGAGCAAAAGGTCGGAGCTGAAGTGTCTTAGACAGAAAGTTGGCTGATAGGTGAGAATTAAAACTGTATAAAAGGACAGACAGGAGGATAAAATATAGTGAGGCTAACCATAGCAGCAGTACTCATACTTGACTGGAAGAACCATGCATTTACCAGTTACAAATGGTATAAAATAAATTAGCCTACTGTACATTGTTTTTCTATGGAAGGAGGCCATGCAGAAACTGATTAGTTTAGGCGACCTTGCAGGGCCGCCAGGAAAATGTAATTGCTATTGGCACTGACTGTTTGATTGGTAAAGGAATGGACTTGATGAAAATCCGTCAACCTGTTGTCTGCTGAAGATTTTTTCAGGACTTTGATAGAGAGTTCATTTTTAGACAAATAAAACACACAAGCAAAACTTGAATCAAAACTTGCACTGACTCCGTTTGGCTTCTGGGAGAGTGTGGTCATTATTTACCACAGGAGGTCAGAGAGGTCAGAGAACAGAGTTACGTGGTCAAGAGAGTCGAGGAGAAAGGTAGCAGGCTCAGTGATGCACTGCAACCGAAAAGAGAGTTAATCCACAGAACAGGTTACACTCTTAGAAATAAATGTTCCAGAAGGGTTCTTCCAGAAGGCACCGACTGCTCTCATCAAGAGTAAGGGTTCCATTAAGAACCCTTTTTCTTCAAAGAACCCTTAAAAAAAAAAAAAAAAAAAGTTATTTAGGGATAGTTGAAATACTTGAAACTATTTTGTCAAGGGTTTGTCAAGGGTTCTTTCTACCAATATATAAAATGGTTCTTGGTAGAACACCCTGGGTGGGTTCTAGATAAAACCCTTGGAATTTAAAAGGTTCTCCGTATAATTTGCTGGGTTGGCTCCTGTTAGCACCTTTAGAACATGGAAAGGTTCTGGATAAAAACCTCAGATGGACCTTTTCCACCAACATGGAACCAGCCCCATTCTGGTTGGTCCCCATTGGGAACTTTATTTGGTTCTGAACACTAAAAGTTGCTTCCGAGCAGGAAACAAAAAGTTGTAGGTTTTCCTTGGGAACCAAAGAGGGTCTGTCAGGTCATTATGTATTCTGCAACGACCTCTGTTGATGGACAAGGGTTCCTTGATTACAATGTTTCCACTCAATCTGGTGGAAACGCGAACTGGTTTGCAAGATAGCACCAAGGTTCTAAGAATCTTGAATGGAACTGGTTCAAGAACCAGAGCTAATTTAGTGGAAGGATTCTGGGCAGAACCATTAGACAATATAAGGATCTAATGGTAGAACCTCTGTTAGGGGGTTCTGGGTGAAAACTTTCAGATAGTTCTAACCATTTATGTTGCATTCCAGTAGAACTCTGACAGGGTTCCAAGTGGAACCATCAGAAAAGGTATTACCAGGAACCTAAGAGGGTTCTCCTCTGGGGACAAGACAAAAACCCCTTTATGGTTCCAGTTAACACCTTTATTTCTAAGAGCGTTGAGTCAGTGATTACAACACCCACCTAAAACAGAATGTATCATCTCTGTTCCTGGATTTGTGCCCTGCGTCAACACTGTTCTAGTCTGGTTTACCTTGTGAGTCACTGCCTGCATGTTTACCATGCTTTGTGTATCTGGATAAACCCTATAAAATATTCATACTGTAAACAGCCACCTAGCTTTGCCTTATTGCATATATGTTTTGTTTTAATCATTTCAAATAAAATATTAATGTAATATACTCACAGCTGCTTATTTGTGCTAATTTATTTCTAATGCCGGGGATGTGAGAACAACTTACAAAAAACAGTGTGAACTTTTACTGAACCTTTAACATTTGAGTAATACTGACACATTTACAGAATGTTAATCACTGTGCACTGTCACTGTAAATAAAATAAATTAATGAATGAATCATACTGTCGGAGACAGCAACAATGAGGGACAAGGGACAGTTTTCACTATCATCTGCTCCTCAAGGACATTTGGAGCATAATTTTACAATAAAAATCTACTGTATCGGAGTCATATGCCTTTTCCATTATTGACCCATTATTGTCAGAGAGAAATCACACATCTGCAAAATAAATAAATAAATAAATAAACTAGAAGATTGCACTCAGTACAGTGCAGATCCCCATCAGGCAACATATGATGAAGCACCTACTGCAATGTCATCACACCTGCCACATGCAACCAGCAGAGATGGCTATTTGTTGTTATGGCCAAAAATGTTTTTAGTGAGGTCATGTGACCTTGGGTCTAAGTGGATGCTTGTACCAAGATTGAAGGAAGAAATTCCCACAAAGCATTCCTGAGATATCACCTTCACAACAAAGGGAGGGACCTGAAAAAAAAAAAAAAAAAAAAAAAATTCAAGGTTTTCAAAAGCTTTGAATCACAGAAGTCCTTCAGCATATGGTCATGAAAGTACACAAAAAATTAGGCTGATCCAGACAAGATGCAGGTCCGTTGATCACACACTCACACACTCTCCAGGTGGGGATAATAATTACCCAAAAATGTAATGTGTACAGTAATTATGGTTGCAGCAGTTTACTTGACGTTTGATTGTGAAAAGTGAATAGCATAATTAACATTTAATTACATTAATTACAGTACATTTAAACGTGCATAATTACCTCTAATAATCTAAATGTACATTTCTGCATAACACAGGAAGGAATAACAGCAAAAACAATTAATACACTTAACAACAAACATAAAACTTTATATTAGGCAAAACAACTTCCATACCACCATATGCGGTATTGAGGTAATAGAAATTACTTTAGTATTACTTTAGTATTGTGATACTTGGATTAGGTTACTGACTACTGACTTTTCAACAAGTAATTAGTAATTCTATCAGAATACAGATTTACAGTCTTTCTCAATTGTTTTGGCTCATTTTTCAAAATCTTTCAAAGTCTTAAATTTCTCTAAACTGTAAGTGCAATTGTCTTATTGTGTTTTTGCAAAAGGTCATAACTCACCCAAAACATTTCATTCATGTTCCAAAACCTAATTTTTGTGTCAGTAAACTGGCCAGTGGCACCAAAATAAAAAGTATCATCGTGTGAGCCGTACTTCTCACAACGTTTAACTGTTTTTTCACCATGACAGTCAACCCTGAAAATGTTTCTTCTATACAAATCTCTTTTTATTGACACTTATTGTTTACTATAGTATGCAAGAATGTCAGTTTTGTCTACCTGAATGCTGTTGCATATCACACTGAGCTTTTGAGCTTTTAACAGTAGGTAAAAGTTTACTGTTGAAGGTCAATAATGTACAATACTCTAGTACACAGAAAAGAGATATGCACATTTTTATGTATACGGTAAATTAATTTTCAATCAATGTGTTACATACAGGGGTGTAGTGGTAAAAACAGAAGTGGGAAAACTAGTTTATCGTTCACCTTTTTTCTCCTCATTGACTGATACAGTTGATCTGAAAAGAAAATTTGCCACAAAATAACATCCATGTGATTCCTTGGTCATTACTGGTCACCTGGCAGCTCATTTGCCATCACAAGCATGACATGTCAATGATATTTATGAAACACACAAGTCTGTCTGATAGATTTAGATCACTGAATGGATCATTTTGCATGTGAGAACGAAAGAAACAATGAAAGAATGTTTAGAAGTTGTTTGACAGTTTCACTCATCAGTTTTGATCAGTGAGCCATATGCAAGCGGTCATTGTGTAATTTTGTTGACAACTGTACTGACTCTTTGGAACACATGCTAAATGTGTGAAAATTGCTTGAATGACTGAGAAATTCCAATCTGTAGTGAGCAACATACTAGTTGTTTGAACTCAGTGTGTTATGTGTGTCAAGCAAACTGGAAAAACAAAGGGTGGACCCACAAAAAGCAGAGTGAAACTAAGCAGGCGGAGTTGAAAGTGATTTAATGACAAACAAAAAGTAACTAAGGCACAGGCTTACATGGATGATGAGGTAGTCTGAAACACAAAACTAAAGCTGGCAACATCCAAATCAAGGTGAAAGTCCCAAAAATCACTGAGAAAACACAGACCGGGCTCAGATACTCAACACAACGGACAACGACAAAATGACACAGAAACAGAGAAGCGCCCTCCCAGCCCTGGAGACAGGCAGGAGAGACATTTATATTTTGGGTAAAGCTCTAAGTCTGTTGCTCCTGTTTCCCCTGCCATGCACCAAGAGCTGAAATCCGCTGACCATAGGCCTAAATGTTAAAGTCACTACAAGACATGACAACACCTGGGGCTCCCCTGTGGCTCAGTTGGTGGAGCGTGCTCCCCACCAGGCTGTTGGTCCTCTGCAGTGGCTGCTGGTTCGACCATTTGCTGCATGTCATCCCCTCTTCCTCTCCACTCTTTCCTGCCATATCTTCAGCTGTCCCTAACAAATAAAGGCAAAAATGCTGCAAAAAATAATCTTGAAAAAAAAGCCTACCTAAAATGAAATGTACCACCTCTGTTCCTGAATTTGTGCCTGAATCAACACTATTCTAGTTTGCTTTAGATTGTTAGTCACTGCCTGCATGTTTACTATGCTTTGTGTATCTGGATAAACCCTATAAATGATGTATTATGGAAACAGCTACTTAGTTTTCCTGTTTCAGTCAGTTGTCAGCAGGTGCCATTGGTTGTTATGGCACAAAAACAGCTCTTAGCCAGAGATGCGTTAGGATAAAATAGTTTTTAGCGTAACATCGAACCGCCAACCTTGTGATCAGTGGTCAGCTCGCTCTACCTCCTGAGTGTCTCGAAATATCTTTTATAGCCTGCTGTCACCAGACGTGCACGGACTGACGGATTGATGATTAACTGCGCCGATATCAACAAGCTTCTGTTCCTCCTGTCTCACCAGCCTGTGAGAGTGCATGCCGTGGAAGCTCCCTGCAGAACTGATGATTCTTGTGCAGCCCACAATAACTGATGCTTCGTCATCGCTCCAACAAAAGGACCTATTCAGAGACTCCCACAAGAGCATTAGATTTTTACCAAACCCTCTCTTTCACTTCAAGACAAGGAGCCAATTACGCACCCCTCATACACTTTCTAATAAACACCACCCCCGCGCCACACCCCACGCTCAACACACAAGGGCGAAAAATTGGTTGTTTATCAAATGCCTCTCAAGTCTGTGGACGTTTGGGGATGGAAGATGAGAGGAGAGGAGGAGAGTGGGTTTCTCCCAGCGGCCTGGAGAGATATCAGTATAATCATGTACTGGTTCTTATGTTGTTGTCCTTTATTTCTTGAGCTGGTCTCAAGATTGTTTCTGATTGGATAACAGTGGATTAAAATAACTGGCTTTGTGTAGCAGAAGTAGTGGAAGCTTTACCACTAATAAAGGAGGTGGAGAGAGACAACCAGGAAGTAGTTAAAAAAAAAAACTCATAACAGCACACACGGGGGAAAGCACATTTCTCTTTAATGGTAGAAAGATGTGATCACAGCAGTGTGCACATGGGGCTGGGAGGGGGTGAACTACCTGTGTCCAATTACCCTTCTGACCTTAAGTCCCACAGACCCGCCAGAGGGGTTCAGTCATTACAAACTCAAGCTGTGCAGTCAGGATTGTTAAACGTCTGAAGAGATTCCAAAGTTTCCAGTAAAACCGAGTATTATTAGCTTTGTTTATATGGACAATATCTCTTCAGTCTGATTGAAATCAAAGCATTAATCTGAATATAACTGTTTTGACATGCACAAACTGGTTCTGTCCACTGTGAAGCATCTGATCTGCTAGAAATGTAACAGCAGCAGCAGCAGCAGAAGAAGTGGTTTCAGTTTGCCCAAAGCCAGTGAAAAAAGAAGAAAAATTTGTTACTGTCATGTTTCTGTCCCACATGAAAAACACTACATGTGCAGGAAGAATGTATTTATTCCAACCAGGAAGAAACAATCAGATTAAGCACTTAAATTGTTCATATTTTCCTTTTGATCAAATCATCAAGGCTTTACACCACCTAACCCTCTCAATCAGATCAATCTGATCAGGCCAGATCAGATCAGTATCTTCTGATTGTGGTGTTTACACGAGCCACTTGCATTTTGATTGGGCTTGACTGACATAACTGAATTTGGGGGTTATAAAATTGTGCAAGATATTTCCATTTGATACTGCAGTGAGCCATATATAAGATGTCGTACTGTCTTTGAATATTTTACTCAATGTAAGCATCACATTGCTTCAATTGAAGCATTTGAACGAAAAAGAAAAATATATTTTCAGATCAGTGTCGTCAAAGTCACATGACGTTCTATAAAGAGCGAGAAAGTCCACGTTTGGAGGATGTGGGGTGGATGGATTGGTCAAACAAACGCAAGAGACCATAGTTTGTGTCCTGTGTAAAAAAAAAAGTCACTGTCAGTTTCTTTCTAAGTTAGATGAAGCTGGCTTTACACAGTGAAACTTACATACAAATTTAGTTGGTAGAAACTAAAATAAAATAAAATTAGTAGCAATTGAGTCGCATGGTGTAAAGCCCTCTGCACCACACTTGAAACTTTTGTGAAACTCAGCAGCAACAGTTGCAAAACTCTCAACTTTGTGAAACTAGTTTCAGGCAACAGCCAATAAAAACACTGATAGTGTGTCAGAGTGTGTAGAGTGCCCACATTCCAAACATTCAAGTGAGTTTAACTAAGCAGCTATGGGACCAAAATGAACAAGCAAATAAAACAGAAAATGTTTTTTTGGATCTTTTCAGAAGGAAATTATCATCACAGACTTAAGGTTGGTAACCCTGTCAACAAACAAAGATAATTGAGGCAAAGTTAGTTCACATTGCACTAAGCAAATGACTAATGATATGACTAGCACTAGCTTAATTATAGCTATGATTTAATATAAAGTTTTGATGAGAATCAGAGCTGTTATCTAAAATACAATAATTTCTCATGCTATAATTTGATACTGTTACAGCCCCTAGCTTGTGGCGGGAAAGGGAACGCAACATAAACCAGTAGTAAATGATAAAAGTTATATATTTAACACAGTGCTGGGAAATTGACAAACAATAAAAAAAGGGAGGTGAACTGCAAAGAGGGGAAAGAGCTGATGGGTGCTGCTCAACTCAACAAAAGAAATATAAGAAAAGGAGGACTCACAAAAGAGGCGCTAACTACTGGTTAGTCCTTTTATGCAACAACAAAGTGCCTCATCCTACACAGAACACGTTACTCTGATTGACATAAACAAGAAACAACATCGACAGGCTCAACTGGCAATCCGAATGTCAGAATGTCAGCCGCCCAGACAGACGCTCTTGCTGAGCTTATATAGCGCTGCTCCCCCAGCTGCACCCCAGTGATTGGTGGACTGGAGTAGGACCACACAAATTGGTAGACCAGACAGGACGGAAACGGGAAGATGGGGTAGACCACGCCCACCCCAACTGGAGCGCCAGTGTCCACACACTCTAATCAACATAGACAGAACTGCAAGAGGGTTAAACAAAGAGGAGGGCACAGAGATGGCCATAACACATACTAATGTCAAGAGGTGGCAACATTTATTAATTTTCCTTGAATCAAAGGGAGAACGCACTGACTGGAGGCTCACTGGATCAAACTCCTTGAATAGAGAATAAAACGATCCACTGGTCTCTCTCCTGAGTAGCCAGTAGGTCGTGTTTTCTCCTCCTTCTCGCTCTCTTCCTACTCTCAGCCATTATGAAACAAAGTGGCCAGCCAATACACCCAAAATGACACTAGAAAACATAAGATAAATAAGATACAGACACAAATGTAGTTACGACACTTCCCGCTTGATGTAATTTAGCAAGAAACAATTATTATTGTTTAATTATTAGTGTTTAAAAAATGACCAATTAAACCAGCTAATTTAGTGAAATTAACTGTGAAATTGTGTTGCATCAAACCGATTATTTTTGAATTGTTTCATGTAGCTGTAAAGTTCCATAAAAATGTCCTTTTACCAGCCTTATTATGTAACATACGTAACTTAATGAACCTAAGAGATGTCAGTTACATAAAGGTACTTATTTGAACCAAAACTGCAATCTTTTCCTAAACCTGAACTAGCTTTTGTGCCTTTATTTTGAAAGTCTGCCTGGACATTGCATATTTATTATTGCTAACTTCACCACAGAGCAAAGAGAGAGCAAAGTTAGCGCGGACAGTGCGGAACAAGATTTTTTAACATTAAAGCTACTGAAAGGGGAAACTGTTATAAGGTTGAAAAAACAGTATTAATTTCTACACTAATAGGACACTTTGATTCTTAATTTTTGCAGAAAGTTTCATGTTCCATTCTTTTTTCTGAAATTTCACTCTTTCATGACTTTAGTCCTCCTGACCCTAAACCTGATCCCCTTGGCAGTTTGTGCATGCTTCATGATTTGTGTCATTAACATCATTTTAAGCATGAAATGGATAAAAGCTCTGGAAAAAGCCTAAAAGTGGACCTTGAGTTAATGTTTTTCTGTCATACTATTAATTCCAACAAGTTCAGTAATCTACCTTCACATTTGACTTTTTCCATTCACTCTCTTTTCTTAAACTTCTGAGATTTAAGATTGCCTTTTTGCACCACTGAACACCTAGTTCAGACTGCAGCAATAAATCGAGGGACTTAATTTCTAGGTTTAGGGATTTGAGGTTTTGATCATAGGCTTTATCCTTTCCTCTGCACATAAAGAAAAGATTATTATATTAATGTCACTCTCTTCCACATAGATGATCTGTAAATAAAGACCTGCATTGCCTTCTGTCAACTTGTAAAACAGGGTTGCTTTAAAATTGTCAAGATCTCATTTTGGAAATTTACATGCCTTTGCTTGCTTGTTTGTTTTTTTTTTTTTTTCCCGTGCAGCTTCATGGATCATTATATTGCACCTATTTTGGGATTGAAGATGTTTTTGAGTCAGCTAATTAACGTCCTGCCCCCCATCTACTTACCAAAGAAACATTAGGTGCTGTAGTTTGACTGCAGTTTGAAAAATTAGAATGAAGTGTTTAAAAAAGTAATTCATCAGGTTCATTAGTGATTTATTAGTGGGAACTGACATTGAACTTGTGTGGTCATTGTTCAAAACAGCAACAGGCTCACAATACTAAGCCCTTGCACTCATGGCTGTTCAGACAAGAGCTGGTTGGAGCTTCAGTTCTGGCTGACTGAAGGTCAGAGACTGCTGCTGTAATCATCCCATCAGCAGCTTCCGTCTCTGGCAAAGCAGCTGAGAGACTGATGGTTGAGTCTTAAAGGGAACCTCAGACCCACAGAAGATCGCACAAGAGTGAATGTTTGTACATTGTCGCAATGAAGGAACGACACCCAAATCTCGAGTTTTGCAAATCAAGGGTTCCTTTCCAGACATGACCGAAGGAAAGTGTTTCAGGGTTACCCAAACTCTATAACATCCTTAAAAACAGACTAGGATCCTGCTAGTAAACGTAATGCCTGGCGAAATGTGAACAGTCAGATCAGGCTATAAGATTTGTGAATCATTTAGTTTATGAAATTCAGTGTCAATGGTAGCTCAGCTGTTTGTATACCAGGCAGACAGGACTGTAGCGGTTGTAGTGCTGTGCTTTGCCTCTGCGCCCTACCTTCTGGAGTCCAGGGCAAATTTCTCATCACGTGAAGGCCCCTTATAGGATTTAGCTGCTGCCATAGTGGGCCAATCACATGTCAAAATAATAATACAAATGCTTGTGGTGATTGGCTGCAAATTGAAACCATACAAATTGCCTTTTTTTTCTAGATCTGGGTACAAAACGAATTGAATGTAGGTATCATTTGACTTTAAAAGTACTTGGTACTGGGTTATTTCAGTCGTTAACTTCCAGGTATTGAGTATCAGGGTGTCCTGATGGCTCTGTCAGTAGACCGCATGCACCATGTACTGAGAATGAGTACTCTGCAGCAGCCATACATTTGATTCCAGAATGCGGCCTCTCTGCTCTGAATGGCCCCCACACTCTTTCTTCCCCTTTCTTGTCTGGGCTTCAGCTGTCCTATCAGAATAATTTAAAAAAAAAAGGAAAAGAAAGAAGAATAACAGGCATCAAGTGCTGATGCCCAACCCTAGCCTTCGTGGCAGGAGCCATGGATCCAGCTGACTGGGGGTCAGAGACTGCAGCTCTAATCATTCTTCAGCAGCTTCAGACACACCTTTACAACTGGTCAAGTAGACCGATACTTACTTCTTTGATTAAATTATATTGTGCCTACAGTGTTACAATATATCTATGCAGTCACCCATAAACAAAATATTTGTCTCACTCTATAATTTTGGCCTTTAACTGCTGGATCCTCTTCACATGTTGTTTTTAAATGGGGAAATAGCAATTATGTGATTTCCCAAACTACAGTTCTGTTGTACTGTGTCTCATATTATCCTCTATTAAAGTCCAATATGCTTCTCATAAAGAGTCTAATACTGTCTCATAAATAACATATCATTTTTCATCTAATTTGTTACTATGTAAGGCTTGTAACATTTTAATTAGGTGTATGGTGTCTAATTGGCGTATAACTACTGTCTAACAAAGAACATATTATTTCTAGTTTTTGTCTAATTTTTTATACAAAGTACAGCTTGTTACTTCTCATTTATGTACTGTAAATCATTTGGCATGTAGAAATACAGTGCAATACTGACCATTGTCAAAGAACGGTGCACATCAGCCATCATATGGAAATACACTTTGATCACTGTTGATGTTGTACCCTCTAATTTCAGCCGACACTTTCCCTCTCTGTCATGATGCTTCACCACATCTGTCGTCCATTCACATGTGAATTGTACAGACACCCTCAAAACCCTGAACCCACTCAACATCATAACCACAATTCATTTCAGCATGCAGCCCATTTCCCTGCATGGAATATTATTACCCATGATTCATTTCCTCATCATTAAGAGCTGTGGCTGCTCGGCTGAATATGAAAAATTAAATGATAATGGACAAAAATTGAGCAAATATGTATTACTGAGATCATGGTATACAGCACATATCTGTCCACAGATGACTGTCTAATACTGTAATGTAATTATAATGCGACCATGCAGAATTTGATTGTGAAATTAATGATAATTTCACCAATGCGCAACACTGTGCTCTCTTGATTGACCCAGAAATGATAAAGGCAGGCATCAGGGAGGGAAAATGGATTCATGGACACTGAATATGATGGATGAAGCACAGTTAACGGATGAAGGTGGTTTCTGTGTCACTGGGCTTGTTTGTTCAAACTGACAAGCCCATAGGACCTTGGAAGAGGTTCAGATCAGGATAAATTAGTTTAGCAAATATAATATACATAAAAGATCTATTACAACGCAGCTAGTTGAGGGAAAGAAAAGCAACAAAAAGTCAGATGTGTTTGGTAAACTCAGTTGTAAGCAGAGCTCAGCTGTCAATCATGACATGAATCCTCCTTTTTCTAGCATCAAATGACTAATTAAAACCACACTGATCAGAAAAAATGAGCACTTGAACAAACATCAGCATGATCAGAATTACATAAAATGACAGAAGCCAGTTTAAGAAAAATTTATTTGATGTGTTAGTTTGGCCCATGTCCTCTCTGTTAAAATGGAGGGGGTGAGATGACCTATACTGCAGCCAGCCACCAGGGGACAATTAAGATGTTTTGGCTTCACTTTTGGGGAGCTGTCATGTTGTCCATGTTTATATAAATTTTGATCATCTGACACAACAACAAGAGGCACATTGGCGAGCTGAGAGTCCCATCCACCAGGCTTTCAGGTTGACTAAGCTTTTGTAACTTCAGACCTCAAATTGTCTCCTCTGGATTGGATGCCAGACCAGGTGCCACTGAGGCAACGCCTCACCAGCTAGAGCCAATCAGGGACCACACATCCTACTTTGCATACACACCAAAACACAACAAGGACACATGGAGCAAGTGCTAGCTGTGGCTGTAACAGACCATTTGAGAAGTATATGACAGGAAGCAACAAAAAAGTGTAGTTCAGAGAAAACCTACAAGAGTAAGAAATTTAAAATTTCCTCTGCCCTTAAAAAAACATTATAGTATTTGTAGAACACTGACTTCAGAGTTTTCCTTATTATATACTAAATGTAAAACACAACTTCAACTCTCAAAATTGGAAAAAAAGGAGTGCAAAATTTTCAGAGTTTGATTTAGAGTGCAGCTGCTCCAAATATACTATGCAATAGCACATAAGTGGAGCAAAAAGCACATAAACAGCCCAAAAACATATAGAAAAAATATTCAAAATATGCAAAATTTCGAGTTTGATTTAGATTGCAGCTGCTCCAAGTAAGAGTAACTGCCCGAAGATCTGTTCACGATCAGGAATATCCTGCTTATACCACGTTCACTTGCCAAAGAAAAAAAAAAGACCATTAATCTATATTTTCATACGTTTTGTATTTAATATCTAAACTTTTACACAAGCTATAACTCTGTTCCAGGTTTGACTAATACCTGGACCAATCATTAAGATCCTATAAGGTTCAAATGCAATGGAAACATCGTTCAGTGCTCCAGTAAATATGATGAACCTAAGAACACCCTGCAGTCAATTTAAGTGAAATATCAAGAGTGTGGTAAAATCCAAAAGAATACCACCACACATTATTTTTTGCTAAGCACAATTACCCAAAATATATGTTTATGTTGCATGGCAACAATAGATGGCTGCTCAGTCCAACGCATTGCTCATAAGTATTGCTAAATACCTTCATATTGCTGCTTCCAGTGGTCAGACAAATTTCTCAATGTTGGTTCTGGCACCAAGTTAGAGAGTCAAGGTGTAGTTTCAGCTCCATTGCTATAATCATGCTGAAAATGACCCTGCAGTGGACAAATCACAGCTGTTCCCATTGAAATGAAGGGGTATGTACTGACTTACTGCCAAGGAGCTGCGAGCACATTTGTCTCCGTCTCTGTAGCTTTCCCTTTGGCTATAGTGAGCTGTCAGACTTAAGGGGTGATGTAGTACAACTGCTACATTTCTAGAGTCGATTCCAACTCTGATTCCGACTGCTGGAATTGCTGAGATTGAGTTATTGACTCGTGTGCATGCAGGGCCCGAAAGGTTACGCTGCTGTGGGGGTCTCTTTTGAGAGAGTAACTTAAACCTAGTTTGTGCAAATTCAAGAAATCTGATAATGTTGTAAAAGTACCAATAAGTTAGATGTTTTCAAGATTCTTATGTTTTTTGTTTATTTAAGAAAGGACAATGCACATTAATCAACATGATTACTGAAGTCTGTGATCTAAATGTGCCAGATTTAGCTATACAGGCTAATTTTCATGTGCAGTCCCTGTCAGGTTGATGGCTTATAAAAACATTAAAAGACTGAAACAATGGCATAAACATATTGTCATGTCCCCAGGGCCTTGGTCCTTCTGTGGGACTTTATGTGTGCTCAGTGTTTTGCTGGCTCTCAGCTGCATGGAGCTTAGACACCATCAAGTAAGTCCACCAGCTCAGACACCGTTGTGGTTGCCGTTGTACTGCTGCCGATCCCTTCACTAATAACATGCATCTCACATTATCCAACACATCCATGCACCCTCATACACCACTGATGCTGACTTTCACACCCCAGTGGAGTAATATTCATCTCCCTCCTTTGCTGTGACCTGGGAGCTGGTTCGTAACAAACAGGGGGCTGATCCGGGATCTCAACCTACGACCTCTGGCAGTCAAAGTAAGAATCATACCCTTGACCCCCATGTTGCAAAAACATAAAAGAAAATATACTATGCAATAGCATATAAGTGGAGACTTTGCATACACACCAAAACACAACAAGGATACATGGGGCAAGTGCTAGCTGTGGCTGTAACAGACCATTTGAGAAGTATATGACAGGAAGCAACAAAAAAAGTGTAGTTCAGAGAAAACCTACAAGAGTAAGAAATTTAAAATTTCCTCTGCCCTTAAAAAAACATTATAGTATTTGTAGAACACTGACTTCAGAGTTTTCCTTATTATATACTAAGTGTAAAGCACAACTTCAACTCTCAAAATTGGACAAAAAGGAGTGCAAAATTTTCAGAGTTTGATTTAGAGTGCAGCTGCTCCAAAATATACTATGCAATAGCACATAAGTGGAGACAAAAAGCACATAAACAGACCAAAAAACATATAGAAAAAATATTATACAAAAGCACATAAACACACACAGACAGAATTTTTTGATTGTCCAGTAACCACTGTTTTGTAGGTATGGTGTTAAGAAATGTGGTGTTCTTTAGTTCTGTGGGTACAGTGTTCTAGGCATTTGTTGCTCGGCAGGAAAAGGATGACTGACCAAAGGTGCTCATTCTATATGGTGTTTCACAGTCCTCACTGCTAGTAGCTCTGGTAGAAGAGTTTGGATTAAGTTTAATGAATTAACTTAAATAAAATATCTGCAAATCTGATCATGTTTCCCCAGTTCAAAAATAATCACATTTAGTGAAAATTTTGCAATGATGATATGAATTTGACTTTTTGCTGAGACCAGATTTGCCTAATTGATTTTGATTCTGTTCATTACTTTTTAAAACTTTTTTTGAATGTGAGTTGTGAGTCTATTACTATGCCTACATTTTAAGTTGTGCTCTCTTGATAATCTTCTTCCTGCTATTGTAATGACAGTAATAGTAATAACGTGCTGACGTTGAGATGTAAACATGAGTTTACTGATGACTGAAGCCGACAGTTCTTCTCCGGTTTGCTTTTTTTTTTGGCAAGTGACCACCTCATCCACGTACATCTGACAAGTTACAGATCAGTTACAGTGGACAAGCTTCAGGTCGGTCATTAGTATACAAACTAAATAACAGAGGCCCAAAGTTAGAGGTACACCAAGATGATCAACCATTTGTGAGGTAATCTGATCCATGTGAACACATTGTTTTCAGTCTGTCAGGTCTTCTCCTCCATACCATTAAATCCATACTCACTCTGCAGGCAGTGACTGGACCCTACTGTAAAGCCACAACCAGCCACTGTATTGCTGTGCTGGGCTTAGTGCTTCATCCTCCACAGTAAGTAGAAGAGCTCAGACAGACTTTTGGTTCTGCTGAGGTGGAGGATTGTGTCTCGTCACGGATTGGATTGTTTTCTTTAAACTGGGATGTCTGTATCCCAACGATGCCTCTGGGTGGCATTTGATGACCCAGCTGAACAATTTGGTCTTAATATAAAAAATATCCAAAACTACAGGACAGCACTTCATGGTGAGGTAATACTGCAAGCTCAGTCACTGTGAATGCGTATTAATAACACTTCAATTCCTCCAGGTCTGCACACAATAAAAAGCAACAGCGCCAAAGGGACTGACGAAGCAGGGATTATTTGTCAGTAATTATCTTTGGGAAAGTGTCAGCTTCTGTCTATTGACTATTGGCAGATTATGTAACTTGCAGCTCCATGTAATTGATGACTTTGATTTTCTATTGTTTTTCTGTCTGCTGCTGTTTATGTGCAGCCTGTTCTCATTCCCAGCACGTCAAATATGGCAGCTTGGTCAGTGGCCTTAAAACAATGAGGCGCCCCCTTTTATTATGTCTTGATGTACCATCAAAGTCAGGTGACATACTTTAAGGAAAAGCCCACATATGCAGAAGTTTGTGGTGAATGGATGGGTCAAACAAACAGAATTTTAATTCAGGAGACCACAGTTCATGTCCCCTGTGAAACCAATAGTCAGTGTTGACTTCTCATAGCGTACATATGTAAGTTAGATAACTTAAAGATACTACAAGGAGTTTTTAACTCACTATGAAACAGTCTCAATTTGATACTGATACCTCTCTATGGCCTACATAAGCAAACAAGACCATATGTGTGAGGATTGAGCTTTCTATATAGTTATTCTTAATGCCTGCCACCAGGTTGGATTCTCCTTGAAATTAGATGAAACAAGCCTCTATGTTTTACATCTTCTCAGGCAGAGTTACAGTGAGTGGTACATTAGCCTGTTAAAATGAAGCAGGAGGAGATTTTCATTATATTTTATGGTTATGGTGATGGAAAGGTTATTGCTTTTGTCCATTGGGGGCTCTAAAATCAAGAAACTATCAAAGTTCCTTGTAGCAGCTTTAACTTCCGTAACCGACATACATTTTAACCCAATCCATAATCTTTACCTAAACCTAACCAAACATCTTTCAAATATTTGCACCAATTCAATAGAATTTATGACAGTTATTAACAGATATTAATTGGAATATAAGATATTCAAGCATACTTTTCATGTTTTGGTGCAGTGTCTAGCCTTGACAGGGTTGGGTCAAATTACTTGTAAATGTAATTGGTTACTGAATACAAATTACATCAGAATTTTTGTAATTAGTCACATAATCCATTGGATTACAAAAATAAGCAATATAATTTGAATACTTTTAGATTACTTTAAAAACAAATTTTCAAATATTGCACTGTTCAAACTGTTCAAAATATTGCTTACACTAAAAAGTTGACACACCAAAAAGTTGAGTTCCACAAATATTTTTCTTTTTCTCTTAACACAGGTAAAAAATATTTTCATTGCAAATAAAGTTAATTTTGCTACTTACTTAATACTGAAACAAGTCTTAAGAGACATTAGACAGCACATTGTCTGTGCCCTCTGGTCCGCAACGAAGTCAGAAACATAAAAGACAGTGGAGTGACAGGAAGTAACACAATGGCTGGAGAAACACTAAGAATTGACCCCAAAGCAGTTACATCAACATTACATTAATGTAAACAATATATTTGGAGAGCTGGGAAGAGAGCCATACAGGTCAGAGTGTTCTGAAGGCATGTGTTGCCCTGCTGATGTGTTGCTCCACATCATTATCAGCTCCTCCATCTGTGCTGATGTTGCTTCCCAGGGTAGAACAACTCAGCCACATTTTCTAGTTGTTGATCCTCAATTTTTATTGCTTGGTCGGATCTGGCGTTGACCCTCATGACCTCGTTCTTTCCGGCGTTGATCATGGAGTCGGTTTTGTTTGCTGTGTTCCTGTAGTCTGTTGGTCTTCAGCTGCATTTTGTGTGTGTGTTCCTGAGATCAGTGCCAAGTCGTCCGCAAAATCGAGGTCCTCTAACTTTTGGAAACGAGTCCACTGAAACCAGGACCTTTTTTCATGGTCCAATCAATGGTCAACAAGGAAAAGCAGAGGGGAGCCATCACGCTCTGCTCAATATTTTTTTATCACCCATTTCTGAATTGTGATATCGCATCCTTTTCAGAGCTGAGCGTGGGTAATTCGTCCACAACCTTACCTTGGGATGGGCATATATTCTCACTTTTTAGGCAGTTTCCTTTCGTTCTGTGTTTGGGAGGACATTTGGCAAGAAGACACGCGTAACAGTAATAAACACAAACAGTAACCATCATTTGCCCACATCCTCCAACCTCCAGGTCAAACAAGTTCTCCTCTGGGGAAACGTGTGGGCTGAGCTCAGATGAACAGCAAACACTGGGGAATAAATGCAATATATCAATGGCGTCTCACAGGCTTCCCATGTTGATTTAGAGGCCACCTCACCACTTAAACGTGCAGATCAGCTTTGGCAGGTCACTGGGGATCCTTCTGATGTCAGTGAGTCAGTACAGGCATTACTGCTCCTCCTCCACAGATAGCCAAAGACTACCACCAACTACTGTGTGGAGTGTAGAAAGACCACACACAGTTTGAGAGAGAGGAGAACATAGTACATTAAAGTGGGCCTGAGTTGCATTAACAAGACGTCAGGGGAGTACTGTATGTGTGTGAGGGGAAAGGGGAGTGCGTGGTGGTGTGTGTGTGTCTGCAACAAAAGTGTGCCCAGGAGGAAGTGAAGTTTTTAGTTTGTTGCTCCTTTTAAAGCTGGAGCGCCGGACTTTTACCCATAAATGAACATCTGTTTCATTCAAGCCCTCGCCAAATGAGGGTCATGTCGAGATGGGAACCCTTGATTTGCAAAACTGTTGTGAGATTTGCACAACTTGTTTTTTCGTTGGTACAAACTAATTATGTTTTGTAATGTGACAGCACTGTGGTTAAGATCTGCTTAAGTTTAAAACACTTGGTTTGGCTTCGGGAAAGATTGTGGTGTGGGTTAAAATTATTACTTTTGCAAGATCTTTTGCAGGCTTCCCATCTAGACACGACCCCAAATGAACTCTCACTATGCTGACTGACCTAATCACCACAAGAATCTCTTTTTATATCTCAGTACCAGAATTCTTAATTCTGGTATCTGTGGTTTTCCTGTGTCCTTGTTATTTCTCCTATACTCCTGCCTCCTCACTAATCAACACTTTCCCACTGCCTGGCCCATCTCCTACACAAGTAACCTTTTAATAATTCTGTTAGCAACTGTATCTGCCTTCTAGATTGTATTGTGCATTTTATGTTCTGTATTTTTGTAACTATGTCTGATATCATCCTGGGACTTGTGAGTGTTATGTAAAGTTTGCAAGCTAGCTAGCACCATCTGGCATAGATGATAACCTGATCTGATGACTCCATCACTTGACGTTATTTCCTCCTCTGGCCTTATTTGCATGGAAGAGAATGCTCTAGGGGGGCACAGGAGATGGGATTAAGGTGATTTAAGCTTTAAGCTGTTTATTTTTGCCGTCTCCAGCTCTAATCTTATATTTTGCATTTTATTTGTTGTTTTAATGGCCAATTTAACATCTGGCAAAGGGACAAAAGTTGAAAAATAAAATAAAATAAAAATAAATATTAAAATATTTTCACACGTGCATCCATTAAGAGATACACGAAGTCTCGCGATACATCGACGCCATGTTTACATGCTACCTGGGAGGCTACAGTTGACATTTCGGCTAAAAACATGGTGTAAATGGTGTTTTTTGGGGTTAAATTTTAATGTCGCGGCTCACGGACACTTGAATTACACCACACGAGCAGGATGGAGACATTTTGTGTTTGTTTTGTGTTCTTTTTTTTTAACATTTTATCCATGGTCACCATTCACTGCCATTGTACTGGATTTGGCTGCAACCCCGTTTTCTGCTGAAACTCCAGGATTGTTTTGTGAACTGAAGATTTTCCCCATCCTCACATTGGCATAGGGGTGAGTATATATTGAGTGGATTATCATCTAGGGTTGGAATATTGCTTTAAGGGCTTCTGTTGGCAGAATAGGGTAGAAACAGAATATGACTTTCATCTGTTTTCATCTGTCATCTGTGTTCGTCTTGTTCTGTTTCTGTTACCTTAGAATGAGCCACTTTTCCCACTAAATCCTACACACTGGTCCTTTAAAGCTTAAAAAAATGTCAATTTTTCATTGATTTATTTATTTTAAATCATTTAACACTTAAATGAACAAGCATTTTGCATTTGAAATGTAAACCAGATGAAAGGCTCTTGTTGAAATTATGATATAATGAATTCCCACTAAAGGCAATTTAACCACTTCAGGACTAATTTTTGTACTCTTGGGTTTTTAAGGACTTCCAGACATCCTCCACACTGTATTAATAACTCTTTGAAGAGGGGTTTGAGTGTCAGTCATAGAACTTCTCATATGAATATAAATAACAACATGTTTGCTGTATGACTGGCAGATTGTTAATAAGAAAACACTAGCTATTTTTAACTGATGATGATTTCAGAGGACTGAGTGCTCTGAGGGAAATTTTCTTCCTGAATCATGTACCAGAACATTCAATGATGATGCTTTTTCCCAGCAGAGAAGAATTATAAAAATGGATCTTTTGATATTTCTTTTCAAACCTGCAGCCTAATCCTCTTCTTCACCGTCCATCAGCATGATCCAAACTATCAGTTTTACTGTTATTTGGCTAAATCACTAAATTTAAGGGCGATCATCATCATCAGAGAGTGTGCAGAGTCACACGCTGCCAGTACCACACTGCCTCATGCTCTACGCATATTTGCAGCACTGTATTTGATCATTAAGATTGATCAGAAGACATAATCAAATCACACATATTCAGAGTCCCATTGGCAGCGCAATACAGTAATAGCTTTAAAAAAAAATCACTAAATGTGAGCTCCTATTGATTTCAGCTCCTGATCAATAGTCATGTGAGACGCTGATGGAGGGGACACGTGGAGGCTTGTGGGCAGATGCAAATGACCTCTGCTTTGGACAATAGCTGTCCTGGGAGGCAGCCTGTGGCAACAGCAATACTGTAGTTTGACAGTCGAAGCTAATGGAAATGAATGGAGAGCAGCTACAGAGTCGTAAATACGTTTCTGCTGAGACCTGTTTTCAATATGAACATTTTACACATTAGTTTGACAAAAACTCCTTATCACAAGATGCACTTATCTGTTTTTTTTCTGCCTTTTCAGCCACATCTCACGTCCTTCGAGCTCAATTTTACATAATCTCTCATATAGCATTTGAAATAAACTGTAATCTGATCTAGAGTTTAAGGTTACAATGATACAATGATTCAAGGAGATGTATTCATCATTTACAACAAGGTTGAATAACAAGATTTCAACATAGTTCCCTCTTTGATTCGACTGGCTAAAGAGATAAAATAAAAATAAAGAACAAACTTATTTCTCATGGACAAGTGCTAGAAGCTGTTCTTCAGTCTAGTGGTACGCAGCAGATACTTTCGTATCTACTGCCAGATGGCAGCAGGGTGAACGGCTGTCGCTGGTGTTGTCTTGTAGTATCATTTGAGCTCTGTGCAGGCACCTTCTCATCTCGATATCACTGATGCTCGGTAGATGAGTACCAATGATGTTCTGGGCAGTTTTGATGGGCCCACTGTAGAATTTTCCTGTTGTGGACCTTATACAACTCATGCCAGTGTGTGATGTTTCCAGTCAGAATTCTTTCTATTGGTCCTAGAACTTAACAAGAACATGGCGCAGGAATTTTGCCTTTTCAAGTTTCCTTAAGCAGTTTCTGAGCCTTCTTTACCAGGGTGGAGATGTGTGATGTCCATGACAGTTTCTCTGTGATGTTGATTCCCAGGAACCTAAGCCTGTTCAAATGCTCTGCCTCAGCTCCACTGATGTAGATAGGAGTGTGCTTCTTTGCCTCCTTTTTCTGAAAATCCACAATCAGCTCCTTGGTTTTGCTGAAGTTGAGCTGTGGGTTGTTTTCTGTGCACCACTCTGCAATAAGCAATCCGATTTAAAGTCTCATTGTTGTTTGAAATCTAGCTGATGATGGTGGTGTCATCTGTGACCTTCACAATAGATTCTTCTCCATGTCGAGGGCTGCAGTCATGGATGTACAGCTTGAACAGTAGGGGGCAGAGCACACAGCCCTGAGGGGCTCCGGTGGTTTACATGACCAGTGAGAGTCAACGCTTAAAACCAGACAAAAAGACAAAAAGTGCATGGCCTGTACATGAAAACTGCACTCTGCAAATTTGTGCAAAATGAAAAGGATAGGCGGCTTTGAAGTGTAAGGACTTCTAGAAATCATGCACAGCGTGCTCATGCTAATCCGCCCAGCTGGTCTTTGATCCTTCATGTCAAAAGAAAACTCATCGGATGAAAAGAAAGAAGAAAAAGTTTGAGCATGGATCTTGCTTCGGACAGGGCAATATGCACAGCAGACATTTTGCACCTTGCTCCTAAAGTGATAGTTCAGAGTTTTTGAAGCAGGGTTGTATGAGGTATCCATAGACATGTATTATGTAATGTAAATGACCAGCATAACCCCAGTCTAGAGAAGTAGCAGGAGCATCAGTGTAGGATGCTAAGCACCCAAAATTTCAATATCAGTGTCACAATTTTCACATTTATGATGGGAAACCTCTATTATATAAACCAAATATCCTCTCTCCCAAAGCAACCAGACTCCTTAAGCAAAAACAGCAACAGTGATATTTGGCTTAAATAACATTGGTTTCCTGTCTGACAGCAAGGCAAAGTGGTGAAAACTTGAAAATATAGTGTACATCTAACTTATATTGATTTTTAGTAGACCCTGTCCACAGCAGAACATACTTACCTTCCCACACCGGTACTCCTGCTGCTTTTCCAAACTGGGGGCATAGTGACCACTATCTACTGTAGGTAATATGCTGACTATGGATAAATAATACTAACTTCAAAAAATCCAAACTATCCTTTTAAGATTCAGTTGTCCTGCTTTTACACTTGATGTGAAGAATGAAATAAGTTTATGACTGATCAATGAATTTATTTGATACATTTCTCAATAACCAAACCACATACCAGGGTTAACCTCATCCCATCTCTGCTGCAGTCCTACTGTTTTATAAGAATAAGATGAGTGTATTTCCATATGTAAATCTTTCCTTGTGCTGCTTTAATTGAAAATCATTGTGCACAATAGCTCCATGCAGGTAATGCCATTTGCTTTTATAACATCATTTTATACTGGTGTTTTTTTGTGAAGCTTCATGTATGTGCAGTTGCATACTGAACACTGTGAGTGAAAAATTGTTTGAACTGACTCAAATCTCTATCCGTCTGAGCAACAGTACTTGGGGAAAACACCTCGGTGGGGAAACTGAGGAAGCCTAATTACCTGAGTTTGGCAAGCCGCTCAACCTTTTGTTACAGAGATTCCTGAAATGAAGTGAACAGGTGAGATAAAATGAGAGCGGGGATTAAAATTCTCTACATGCAGCCTAATTCCAAGAAACATGTCAAGTCCCTGCTACACCGCTGAATGGTGACAGGCCTCAAGTTGGCACAATTTTACATACAAATCATGCAAACCAAAGAACATCGGTGAAGGCTGAATGGGATGCTAAATGAGAAGCAGCTCAGAGGGTGTAAGATGTGAAATTTTAGTGTCACAGATTTGCATAAATTTGCAGAACATATCATCTATCAGGAACAAGTTTAATACTGTATTATGTTTGGTGTCACTGAAAAGATCAGCCTTATAGGTTAAACCTCCCCGCTCACAAGATCCAGATAAGACGAAATGTTATGAAGGAGGAACAAAAACTACTCAAGCGGCATTATGGACTACAACAAGCTCTTAAAATCATATCATGTCTGCTAGGCTTCAGTCTCATTCTTTATGTCCTGTACCCCTTTTTTGAACAAGCAGTATTCAAACTCAAAAAAGCTTTGATTTTTAAAATATGTCACTGTATACAAGATATTCTTTTTTCCCTTTGTTGTAATGCTGCATGTTCTGCTGGGTTTGAAATGTGATGCAACTTCTAACTGTGAGTGGTGAAACAAGTAGATACAGAATATATATGTGTGATATGTGGCAGTGTCATATAGTATGTATGAATCTGTCTTTGCAATCTCTCAAATCACTGAGCAAGACTTAAGAGTGCAGAATGACATTTGAGTGTGCTGCGGCCAATTTCAGTATAGAGCTGGTGGAGCTCAAGTAAGCCACTTTAAATCTTTGAAATCTCTGCATTAGAGAAGATGAATGTCTCTGCCTTTAAAGAACCCGTGTGTAGGAGCAGCAGTCGTAGACCATTTTTACTGGGGGACCAGGCTGGGGCCAGTTGTTTTGTCAGATGGGTACATACGACCCAGTACAAAAGACACAAAGACATTATAAACTGAGCTAAAAATTCTGAAAGCTCGAACAAAGTGCAACAGCAGTAGCTTGCAGATTTAAAACACCTTGATGTCTCACTCTCTCCTTTCACCTGTGTAGAACACTTGTGTCAAACTGCCCTGGCACATCATTGTATGTGGCCTGGGAGAGCTTTACAAAGACTATAATTTGCACTACGCAGTTCTGTGCTGCATTTCGTAAGCACGGCATCCATCAACTACATATCCCAGAATGCATGCTGAGTTTTATTATTCATGCACCCATGGCAAGTATTCATTTTGGATTTGAAACCTTGCTTGTACCATAACCAAATGGATTATTTTGACTTTATTAAACCATTTTTCATATTCCATGTTTTAAATAAATTCAATAATAGTTCTACACTTGAATGTCTACTTGCCTTTACTTTTTATAGATTTCTGCTGAGATATTCATTATTAAATAAAACCAGTAATAATTAAATGCACAGGCAGTTAATTACCCTAATATGATAACAACTCAGTTATCAATAATCTACAGTGGCTGTGACACTCACAAAAATGGGAAAGGTTCTATCTAGAGGCAGTTTGGTTTGGTTTGTCCATTCTGGGCTACTGTATAAACAAGGCAGTGCAAAATGGCAGCCTCTGTGGAAGAGGACCTACACCTGCTGTGGATATAAAGGGCTCATTCTAAGGTAACTAAAACAACAATTCTGATTTTCAGGTGATTATATGAAAACATACCAATGAATATTACATTCCATTTCTGTCATATTCTTCCCGCAAATTTAAAAACTGCAAGATCTCCTGATTTTTAGCCTCCAGTATGGGTGAAGCTCTGGAAAATGCTGTGTTGTATAATTTTTAGAATCCAACTAAATAGCATGTTTTCTTTGGTTCCCCTGCTTGATAAATGCCCACATCGTTCAAACTCCTTCCAGCAGTTTGTATTGCAGGCTTTCTGTTAAAAAAACATGTACTCTCCATGCCCAAGATGAGTCAGTTTCTCAGACACTCGAAAGACCCACAGAGGGTATTATTATGAAACTGTTTCACAGGCTGTGTAGTACTCCCTGTGAAAAGTAAACAGATCTTCATGTGTAAAATCAATGGAGAGCCCTTATAAGCTCATGCTATAGATTAAGATTCCAAGTCAGGGTCAATCAGAGTTTGGCTTCATATAATGAGAGATAATAATATCCCGGTTTTAGTCTACATTAATATTTTACACATTTAGACAAGAACAAGAATAAAAATGAAAGTACAACTTTGTATTTTTACGTACAACTTTCCCATGAAATCAGGCTCAATTGTTAAGTCCCTAAAGAAATGTTAAGACTGCAGTAACATCCATCCATGTCAAGGCTAGACTCAGTGTTGAGCAGTCAAAGAACACATTGTAGAAATTTTAAAGCAATCCTGTAACAGATACAATGAAGTGGTGTAACAGAAGCCAGTGTGCAGATTGTTGGGTCTGAACTGCACCGCAAGCAAAGTCAAAGCATCAACTGTGATTGTATCCCGTTACTCTTACCAACTGGGGTACCCAGACCCCCCCCCCCCCCCCCCCCCCCGTCCAAGGGGTGTAGTATTTGTCATATATCACAGCTGCCTTATTCTATCAATCCAATTTTTCTTGACTTTTCCAGTCATTCTATTTTATTTCATTGTCTGTCACCTCTTATCTTCTGCAGGGTGGGTGTCCTAGCTCACACTGGGAAACATTAAGGGCTTTGTCAATAATTTTTTTCCTAATTACTTCAAATCATTATTCTCTGTTACTGTCTTAATTAGTGCTTTTTAAAAATACCAATGTATTATGGTCAAATGCACCTAATTCCACCTATGCAGTTTTACTAATGGGACTATTTATTGTGTTCATGCTTGGCAAGGGTCCTAATTTAAAGTATAACACATTATCGAGGGGAGGAGCAGTCCATCATCTTGAGGGAGACAGACAGATATCCTCAGACAACATTAATGTATTTTCATTTTACACAATACACAAATGAATTCTAACATAATTCTGACACAGTATAGAGGTAATAAGGCCATACATGGAGGAGGTGGAGTGGATGGATAAATTATGTAATGTAGTTATTTTAACTCCAAACATGTTTTTAAACCTAGCCAAGTAGTTCTTGTGCCTAAGCCTAACCAAAATGTGACTGTTTTCAGTGTTAGTCACATTTTAAAAAGGTTTTTTGGTCGCGTCAGGTATAGCCGTTTAAGAGCAGCCTGTGCTTCATAATCCACTGCCGAGGGGCGCTGACAAATTGTCCATTTGTGGCTTTTAAGTGATGAGTTGAAACGAGAACAGGTTACCTGATCAGATGCCTGAACCACCTCCTTTTGCTGCTGAAGGAACAGCAACTCTCTCGTTTCAGATGTGCTCCTCACCCGATCTCTGATCCTACAGAGGAAACTTATTTCAGGTGCTTACATCTGAGACCTCATTCTTTTGGTCACAGCCCAAAGCTCATGACAATAGGTGAGGGTTGGAACATAGATCAGCTGGTAAATCAAAAGCTTTGCCTCCTGGCACAGCTCCTTTTTCGCCACAACCGACCAGTACAGCACCAGCATTACTGCTGATGCTGCACCAATCTGCCAATCGGCCTCACACATTTTTACCATCACTCGTGTACAAGACCCCGAGATGCTTAATAATTTCACTTTGGGCAGCAACTCATTCCCAAACCAGAGAGAAAAATCTACCTGCCTTTCCAACAGAGAACCATGGTCCAAGACTTGGAGGTGCTGACTCTCATTCCGGCCGCTTCACACTCTGCTGAAAACCACCCCAGTGTGTGCTGAAGGTCTGGACCCAATGAAGCCAACAGAACCACATCATCTGCAAAAAGCAAAGATGAAATTTTAGGGTTCCCATCCAAACACACTCCTCACCAATGCTGCATCTTGAGATCCTGTCTATGAATATCATAATTTACATAACTAATAATGTTCTGGAAATACATAAGTTAACAGAGATGATGTTTGTTTCTTACAATAGTTTATTCTTGGGGTCCCCAAGGACCCCACGTTTTGTCCATTGGAAGGACACTGTTCAGGGCACTTCACTATATTTTCTCCACTGGAAGGGCACTCTATTGGACATGTTGCCACATTTTGTCCACCGGAAAGGTTCTTTAGAGGTTCTTAATCACATTTTTTACCACAGGCAGGGCATTTTAGGGGGCACTTCACCATATTTTCTTCACTTGAACAGTACTCTAAAGGGCACTTAAGCAAGTGTTGTCCATTGAAAGGGCATTCTAAATGGCACTTTATCATGCTTTGTCCACTGGACGGCCACTCTGGAGGAGTGTCACATTTGTCACATTTGTCCACTGGAAGGCCACACTAAAGGGCACTTATCACATTTTGTCAACTGGAAGGGCACCTCAGTGGGCACTTTATCATGTTTTATCCACTGGAAGGACACCCTAGTGGGCACTTTATCATGTTTTGTTCAGTGGAAGGGCACACTAGAGGGCACTTTACCGCATTTTGTCAACTGGTGGTGCACAACGTAAGACATTTCGTCACATATTCTCCATTTGAAGGGCACTCCAGAGGGCACTTTACCACATTTTGTCCACTGGAAAGGCACCCAAGGGGGCACTTTACCACGTTTTGTCCACTGAAAGGGCACCCTATAGGGCATTTAATCAAATTATCTTGAACATTGGGCCACTCTAAAGGGCATTTATCATGTTTTATCTGCCATGGGGTTAACCATGAAGGCACCACCAGTGATGTGGTGTAGGAAAGAGCACAATCTGGAAGTCCCTATAGTAAAAGGAGAGGAACATTTTATGATTTTTCATATTATATCTCCTGGATGCAAATGGAATGTGTGTCACATTAAAGAAGACAGTGCAGCAAACAAAGAGACATCCAGCTCCAACATATTTACCCAGTACCCCATCACATTCCCGTTCAATTCTGCACTACCGTTTTAAGTGAACGCCGAGTCCCTCTCCCCCCCACCCCGTTGCAGAGAAGGGGGGCGGGCTGTAGGAGGGAGCAGCCAGCCAGCGTCAGGGCTGAATAATTGATCTCTCTCTATCGGTCAGGAGGACGTTAGCGGGACGTTTCCCTCTCCATCCCTCCATGTGATTCAGTCGCTCCTTCCTTCCCATCACGCTGTGAACGGCAACAGCTTCACCCTCCGCAAACCACCACCACCACCACCACCCCCTCCTCTACTCCTCCTCTTTCTCTCTACGTGTGAGTGTGTGTATGTGTGAGTGAGTGTGTGTGCAGGAAGACGAAGCGGTAGGCAGGCAGGCAGGCAGGAGGAGGCACCAAGGACGTCCTTTTTCCAGCCCCGGGAGCCCGAGATGCGAGGGACGAGCAGTTAGATTAGCCCGTGCTGCTGTTGACTGCTGCAGGAGAACTTGGTGCTGCAGCTGAAGCTCTGCTCTCTCATCCCTGCTCTCTGTGTGAGTGTGTGAGGAGGATTTCAGCCGGTCGTCGGACGTCGGAGGTAAATCGATGCTTGATGCCGCCGCTTCAGTGCAATTCCACGGTTTGGTTTGGGGAGCTATCCAGTCGCGGTGGTGCTGAAAGCAGCCTCTGATCAAACAAGGAAGTGCATGTGCATCTCTGCTTTTACACCATCTCTGTCTCTGTGCGCTCAAACGCACAATCAGGTCGATTTTTGAACACATTTTCTGCACGTTCGCTGCGTATTTATAGCTGTAAATACGCACGCATCAGGCTGTATTGTTGCTTAATTAACGCACTGTATACGAGCAGCTTTGGGATGTGGGATGTCCAATGTCCCCTCCAATGGAGGATGGAAAGTTTTACCACATGATCAGGAAAAATACAGAGCAGTGGTTTAGCCCGGCGTCCGCGCACACACACACACACATGCATGACAACAGACCGTCCTGCCAAGCGGAGAGGACTTGCACCGTGCACTTTTCTCCAAACTCGCCCGGCTGCAGGGCACAGCTCGGCCACACAGAGGTTATTACTGACTGTCGTGACACCAAACACTCAGCTGTCCGCGGGATTCTTGGGGGGAAAAAAAAGCGCCACATTTGCAAGGAAATGATGAGCCATAGCTGCTGATTTGCTCCGTAGATCTAAGATGTTTTGACGCTGTTCGTGGTTGTGTTCAGGTTGCGTTTGAACCATTGACCTTGGTGTCCTTCAGTTGCTGCATTGAGGAAACTAGAGCTGCCATGATTAATCGATTAGGAATCGATTATTAAATTAACTGCCAACTATTTTGATAATCGATTAATTGTTTTGAGTCATGTTTTTTTTTTAACAAAAAAGTAAAAATTCTGTGATTCCAGCTTCTTTCCAGTTTCTTTACTCCTTCGTGACAGTAAACTGAATACCTCTGAGACATCTGAGGACATCGTCTTGGGCTTTGGGAAACACTGATCGATATTTTTCACCATTTTCTGACGTTTTATAGAGCAAACAACTGATGGATTAATCGAGAAAATAAATGATTAAATGACTTTGAAAATAATCGTTAGTTGCAGCCCTAATTAAATTCCAATTATTTTGATAATTGATTAATTGTTTTGACTCATTTTTAAAAGAAAAACTCTGATTTCAGCCTCTTAAATGTGAATATTTTTTGTTTGTTAAACTGAATATCTTTGAGACGTTTGGCTTTGGGAAAACATTTTTCACAATTTCCCAACATTTTATGGACCAAACAACTAATCGATTATTTGAGAAAATAATTGGCAGATTAATCGACAATGAAAATAATTGTTAGTTGCAACCCAAATTAAATGAATCATCAGCTGTTTTGACAATAGAGTAATTGTTTTAAGTCATTTTTTAAAAACAAACTATCCATATTCTATATTCTATCTTTTTAATGACCAAACAACTAATCAATTAATGGAGAAAATAATTAACAGGTTAATCAACAATGAAAATAATCTTTAGCTGCAGCCTCAGAAAAAACACGACTGACACAAAAATATACTCTATAACCTTATATGTGACTGTTGGGCTCTGTGCAGGCTGTAATTGGAGCTAAAAATAGTTATTTCCGAAATTATTGTTTACTATTTCTGAAGTATCCTTTAAAGGTATCATTAGTAGGATTCATTGGAGCTGCTTGTAAGCACGCGAGAAAGACTGAGATTGTTGCTTGTTGAGTCTCATTCCCAGGACATCAAATATCAATGTTTTGAGTTGGTAAAGCGTCCCGAGCGCAGCAAAAATAATGACAAATACAGGCAGAGGGCTGCAGGGTCTCTGCAGATACAGACACAACCACACACTTATATTGGGTCATATGTGATGAGTGAAAGGTGATTGACAGATGATTATGTTTCTGAGTATATACACTGTTTTTTTTAGGAAAATGTTGCATATTATGCCTATTTAATAGTATATTATTATTTATTATCATGGCATGTTAAGTCATGATCAATCTTCCTGTATTGTCTTACTGATATATTTTAGGATTATTAATTTCAACATTATTGTTTTTCTGAAAGAATCACACACTTTTCTAACATTTTCTTTTCCAGATCTGGCTACAAAAGGACTTCTACTTTTCTGTCACTGTTGAATGTAACATTGCTTGGATAAGGAAGGCAGGGAATTAAAAGCCATCATCATGAATTTCGTTATGAAACAAGCGTTGGGAGGTAAGATCAATTTTTTTTTTTCACTGTTGCACCCCGGAGTGTGTGAATACACGCGTGTGGTTTTATTTTTTCTCCAAACTTCTGTCCGACTTTGTGATATTCATTGCCTTGCCAATTTCGTGTCTTGATGCACAAATTCACACATCATTGTTCTCCTCAGTGTGAGGCTCCAGCAGTGGAGGCAGTCAATTCATCTTCTATTTCTTTTTCCTGTGTGCACTTGAGTGTCTTTTTTTTTTTTTTTTTGCGTTTTTGCTCCACATCTGCTGCTGGCTGGCGGCACACATGGCGCAGTTTGGCCCTGAGGCACACTGAGTACAGCTTACTGTAACAGGCTGGTGATCTGTAACGCAGATTGAACCGTTGTGGCCAAAGGGGCACTTCATGTTCCAGTGAGTTCCACCTGCTTACCAAGTGGTGTTAAAACAGGTCTGCGCCACGGCTCAGTCTCACCATTAATCACGCTGTGGCTCCTGACTGGACGCTGCAGTGACTCTTATCTCGACATGCTGAGTACACATTTTCCACCTGAAGGGGAACAAAGATAATCAAGGCAGAATCTAATCTGCAATAATTTCATTCCAGCATGCAGGCACGTGAATGGTTTTCTAATTGCTTGTGCTGCAATGACTCCCCGGACATGAAATTATCATAACAGAGTAATGAATTTTGAAGGAATGTGAACTTGTTATCACGTATGAATATACAGATGGTGCAGTGGAAGGTGAAGGGACCTGAACAGTTTTCACAGCTTGCTGATTTACCTTCAGAGTCAATGTTTGCTCAGGGTGGAAATCCAACCCTGGTCTGCTGCTGCTGGTATCTGTAGGTGTTGGCAGGAGGCGATCAGACTCAGATATTTCTGCACTGAAAGTCCTCTGTGGTCCTCAACCATCTAGCTTTCAAATTAAATGACTGAGATGATTGGCACTATGCCTATATGACAGATAAAAAAGGATCTTACTGCATTTAATAGCTGCAACAGCACTTAAGTTACATTTATAATTTCTATACATTTCTACAACATCAAACAGCTGGAACCTCTTCAGTCAAGCAGTGACTCAAATGTTGTAATGATTCATAAACATAAACCATAAACTGCTCCAGCCAGGGAAAGAATGGAAAGCATAAATAAGCTCTTTTATTGTGTCAAGGCTACTTTTCAACTTCCCAAGTAACTAGTTACTAATTGGTATTAATTAGGGCTGCAACGGTACGCATTTTTTCTGACCACAGTGGGAAAAAAACATACTCCTGCAAGGATGGCAATTTATCATGACAGCTGTGAAGGATACTGTGATAAGCGTAGCGTAGCTCCTTTAAGGAATAGGACAGTGCAAGCAGCACGCCTAGAGTGACAGTACTGCTCACAGCGGAGCAGTAAGTCGTCACTGTGGCAGTAAATGTACAGTACAGGTTACAGTGTGTCAGTTAAATAACACTGCAGCTTCTCACGACCATGAAAAGTCTTGTCTGTTGTTTCCAAACTGCTGAAAAAGCGAAGGGGGGTAGCCCCAAAGTTAAGTTAACCATAAGAAGTTGTTATCAACATATGAGTAATTGTGAACTCATGCCCATATGGGTGGCCTCATACCATTTTATCGTTTATTGTCTTGATGTGATTTTTGTATCCTGTGATTTCCCAGTACTGGTATACTGATATTTCTCAAGGCCAGTAAGTGGCCCTACTTGTTTTAAGGGCCAAAGGGTTGCGTGACGTCAGGTCGGTGCGTGGACTGACTCGTATGCTTGCTGATGCCCAATCCATTTTAAGTTTGGGCCCCCTCCTAAAAGTTTTAGGTAGCTTATTTGGGGTGTCCCTTTCACGCCTCTATGTTTTGTGGTGTATTGCTTATACATTCTTTTTAATGTGCGAATAAATAATTTGAATTGAATTAAATTGAGCAGGAAAGGCAAAAGTTAAGCTAATGCTGATGCTAGTGCTAGCTTTGTACCTTTACAAGGTCAGCACTGGTGCATTACTTTTCCTCTCAGGGGTTTTGTTATCCAGCCTCGAAAAGCTGCCTCTTTTTTTTTTTTTTTTTTTTTTTTTTTGGAGACATGGTAAAATAAATCCATAACGATAAGTCCAAAACTAAATGTCTTCCATTATTATTTATCCATTTTCCCATGTTGAAAACAGTTATTGTTGTTGTTGTTAGCCATCTACTGGCCTAGATTTGTGAAACTCTTGCAAGATTTGTTCACATTGTTTGTTCATTGTGCACATTGTACAAACTATCATGTTTCATAATGTGACAACACTTTGTTTAAGACGTGTATGTTTAGGGACTGAAAACACTTGGTTGGGGAAAGACCATAGTTTGGGTTAAAATTACAGTATTACTGTCACGAGATCTTTCGTAGGTCTGGGATTCCCTTCTAGACACAAAAGCGAATGTCTTATAGCTAAACAGTACACTAAAATATGTCTCTGAAAACATTTACTAACAGAATCTTGATCTACATGTGATCAGAACTGCCAAGTTTGACAGTTTAATCTGAGTTCTGTGAGCAGTGTGTGTTCAGGTGACACCCCATAACTAAAGTTTTGGTCTGAGAAGCGGGTACTGTGACCTCCAAAGTAAATGTTGTGTATAGCATCTTTTATTCAAAGTAATATTCATTAAGAGTTAAGCTTCAGTTTATATTAATTGCACAGTACAGATATGAATTCAACAAGCTATAATTACAGTCCTAATATGACAATAAGCTACGTTTTAACAGATAAAAGTATACATTTCCTATTTAGCACTTGCAGTGTGACACCAAACACGTCTGATCATTGAGTAGAAAATGATGGTGTGAAAAGAGATAGGGGGAGTTTCATCTCATCACAAGGTGCTAAGCTATCCATGCACACACACCGCTTGACTACCTGTTCTCCATTACATGACTTAATGTAGCATGTACACAGTCGTCACTGCTTCCTCTGGCCAGTCAGTCTCTGGAGGTGATGATGGATCTAATGTCACAGTAAATCTGTCCAGTACAGCGGGTAGAGATGTAGAAGGATGAGGCGGAACAGGATCCTCTTTGTTAAACAGCTGCTGAATGTGAAGCTTTGTCCTCCTTGTGTGGTTTTGTTGTAGTTGAACACAAATACAAAACCACCTAATTCTTATTCATTCACTTTCTGACGTAAAGACTCTCCTCCTGATGCTTTAAAATTAACTTTATGAAAAGTAATGTCCACTATGGGACTTCTGGTATAAACACATCCAACTTGTAAACATACACTATAATATGGTAATATTTTTTTGATGAAGCTGGCTGAGCTTGTCATGATGTCAGCTGAGCAGGTGGATCTTATTATTTCAGCGATACAACCTACTTCCCTTTTCCAGTATTTACATTTTCCACAAGGACGAGACAGTTCTGATTACTCGTCTTCTCTTCTTGTCCTCTGATAGCGTTCTGAATGATTCAAAAACATTAAAAATGCATTTGGATTGAAACTAATCATTAATATTTACAGAATAATTATTATTTTACAAATGAGAGATCTGGATTGAAGCTAATTATTAATATTTACAGAATAATTATTATTTTACAAATGTGAGAGCTAGCAAATGCACACTTCTGTAGGACAGATTCAGATTCATATGCCTTTATTTTTTTATCTCCAAAGATTACATTCATACACTCAGGAATTTGTTCGTTATTTAATAAAAGTATGCGTGTACAACAGAATATGCCATGAAATCTGCATGAAATTATTTGTACCCAAAATGATCTTTTACCTGTTTACTACAAAACATAAAACAAAACACAGCACAACCAATAGGCAAGTTTTTTTTGCCTGAGGTTCCAGAAAGCAATTGATTTCCATTTACTTATGTATAAAAGTAAGTTGGCAGACTTGAGTTGTATGAACCATCAAGTCTACGATTCCAAACTCACGTCACTGTTGTTATGTAGTGCAGACTTTTCTATTCAAGTCTATCTGCACCTAACAGAGGTGCGATCTTGAGTCTGAAGTCATTAAATTGGTGACTTGAGTCTGACTCAGTAGGTCTCTGTATTGGCAAGAATCTAGCAATACGATAAATATCACGATACAGGGGTTACAATTCAGTATAGAGTGATATATTGTGATACTATAAGTGAGGTGATATATTGGTATGCTTTTAATCTAATTTTAGGAAAACTATCATTAGATTTTGTGAATATGGTGTATGTTTTATATGAGTTAAAAGAGCTTGCTGTGGAATTGCAAATAGCTACTTGATGCCTTCTCCAAAACCCAAGTATTAAAGTAGGTCTAATATCCTGAATCAGTTAACATTACCACTGTTAATTCTCTGCAACCTGACACTTAATGCCCCAGAACCACTTTGTGGAAGTTTGATAAAATGTTACCAAAGCTTATTCTGTTCGTCTACAGAAACTAAGGTCAACAAAAACAAATTGCAGTGTGCTAAACGTGTGGGTTGAAAATTACAGACAGAGAAGCAACAACTTCCAAGTTCGTTCGACATTTTGAAGTTGCATAAAGACCGGTAACTCAAGGCTAATGTTACAAAAGTTAGCAAGGTATCAATGAGTCTGGAAACTCACTGTTAAATTCTAACTGGTTGAGGTCTTCAAACTCAAAGTTTAGGACTTGAGACATAACTTGGCACTTCTCGGTCTTGATTTTGGACTTAATTGCAAAGCCTAGAGAAGCACTTGTGACTTACAAAACAATGAGTTGGTCCTAACGCTGGTACAAAGCCAATGTACCTTTTTATGCATACTTAATATCCACTGCAATGCATTCCACATGAATAGCATTTCTTTATGTCAAATGGAAATGAATGGAAACCAAAAAACTATAAAACTGTGCAGCCTGTGTTCAAAAATGTACACATGATTTGTAGTTAAAACATGCAGACACACTGGTATGTTGCTTTAAAGCTACTGGTCTCTGTGGCTGTGTTCAGTGTCTTTGTATCGGTATGGTAGTTGTGTGTTCATCATGTCTTTAGACCTGTGTGTGGCTCACGGCAGGTGGGTGTGTTAGTGGGTATCCTGGGGTGCTGCGGGCGCCCGCCGCCAGGCTCGTACAAAGCTCCTCGTCAATAAAGACAACGAGTCAAATCCGCTGAACTGTGCATAAAAGAAATTTCACACATGAGGAAAACCAGGCAGTTCGTGCCAAGGTCTTCACCTTAAGCAGAGTATTTCTTTCCGTCTTGGGGAGCAAGTTTTTTTTTTTTTTTTTTTCCGTCTTCTTAGGAGTAATGAGTTTTCTGTGTGCAGTGGATTAGCTGTGGGCTATTATCTCACTTCTCTCTCTCTCCGTGCGCTCTGAGGAGAAACTCACACTCCATCTGCTCCTATCTAGGCTGTGATTTGTATTCTGTCTGTTTTATACAGTGAAGAGCAAGGTCGTCTCACTAGGCACCAAGGAGGCGCTCGTCTCTGTCACCCACGACCCTTTCGGCCTTTGAAATGCAAGTCGGAGATCAGAAGTTCCCGAAGTTTTTCATGTCAGGGACCCTGGGAAGATGAAGGCTCATCTGGGGAGGGTATTAACAGTCTGTAGCAGGATATAAGAAAAGACCATGCTGGTTGTTTTGTGTGTTTTAGCTGGTGCACAGCTAATCATGTGGATTTAAGTGCAAGTGCACGCAGGCGAATTATATTCCTTGTGCTTGCCTCCAGTGATAACTTCAGGCTTTTTCCACAGTCTGTGCAGTACAGCTGGCTTCAAGTACAACAGACCACATGTGACAGCATCCAGCTGTGATCGTGTTCAACAAATTGAATTTAAATGCATTACACTGGAATCACCGTGTCAACAGAGTTGATGGCTAAGTACGTCCACTCTTGTCTCACATGTCAAGTTGAGCTTAGGTTTTCACTTTCACTTTGACATGTGAATATGCACCTGTGACCATTAGCGAAATGTCTTGGCAGTGCTGACCATGACATATTGTAAATGAACAACATGAGAGCTCCCCAGAAGTGAAGCCAAAGCATCTCGATCGCCACCAAGTGGCGGGCTGAGGTATAAGTCATAAATCCTGCCTCCCCAATGTTAATAGATAAGACACGGACCTACCTAAAACATCAAATACATTTTTCCCAAAGATGGTTTCTGTCATTTTAGGTGGTTCTTATTACGCTGATGATTTTTCATTTTTCTGATCATGGTTGGAGGATTGGTTTTAATTAGCTGTTTGATGATATAAAAAGGGGGCTTCATGTCATGATTGACGGCTGAGCTCTGCTCGCGATTGAGTTGGTCGGCTGTGTGGGCGGGAACTTGAAAGTGTGGCTCCAACCCTGATCATTATTGCGCTGATCCTGGCTCCAAATGAGGTCCCCGGCACAAGATGGCAGCGCTCGTATCTGCGATATTCTGGCTCCAGTTTTGTCCATCTTTATTTATAGCCTGTGCTGACCTCAGAGACAATGGAGGGCTGGAGAGTTCAACACAGAGGAGGCTGTCACCGACTAGTTGCTGTATTGCACAGTCCACTTTTAATTTACCTGGTCAGCTGAAATACAAATTGTCAATTACTGTCCTGTTAGCAACTGAAAAGTGTTAACTAGCCTGGTTTCTGACATTTCTCCAAGCTTGTTGGCTTGTCATCTAACTCTGAAAACTGCATACAGCACAAATGTGAGCAATGTTAGCAATGTAAAGTCAGCAGCTATTAGTGACCTATTATTAGCCGGAAAGCCTGAGCTCACATGTCGGTTTATATTACGTAAAATAGATCAGTTTTTTAAGATAATATTACTGTGATCACGGTGCTAATTCCAATAGCATGTTAATGTGAATTTTCATCATATGTTAGCATTGAGCTAACAGACCAAATTCTAGTTGATTATTTAAAGAAAATAAACAATTCAGTAATCCAAAAATCTATTCAGAGAATGTATTTTTTTCTCCTGTCCCTTGTAAACACACAAAGTGATCCAATTTGGGTTCAATGCTAAGAACTGTGTTTCACAAATCCTACAATAACTCACTTTATTTGCTTTGATCATGATGCAGATTTCTGTAATATAGTAAAAAAAAAAAAAAGTCAAGTTTATGACATAGAAAACAGTCAGCACAAATATAGAATATAAATTTGCTGATAAAGGTTTGAAGGATACAAAAACACCTGCCTGGTCCTTTAATGTGTAGTGAATAAAACCATAGTAAAATGGAACCTTTCCTCTTTTTGATTTGGACCTCCGCAGAACCACCTCAAGGACTACTGGAGTCCCCAAACCATAGTTTTATAACCATAGCTTATAAATGACATGGAGGGAGAAAAGTGAGGACAAATGAGGGATTGATTTGGCCTGCAGGGCAGTTATAGAGTGTGTGTGTGTGTGTGTCAGTGTATGTGTGTGTGTGTGTGGAGCTCTTACTGCAGGAACGGGAAACTGTGCAGGGGGAGAGGGGAAGATTTATTGCATATGACATCATCAAAAGTGCTCGTAAATATAAGTCCGCTTTCTCGCCTCTTTCTCTCGATGAAGCTGCAACTCCTGCTCCTCCCCCTCCTCCTTCCTCCTCCTCCCCCTTCTCTGGTATCTCTGCCCTCAGCCTCGGTGGAAGAGGAGGAGGAGAATGAGGTGTAGGAGGAGATGAAAAGTGACAAATTGATCTTTAAAACTGGGTGTTATATCATCAGCGGCTGACGGCAGAGGTTGTAAAGTCGCGCTGCACTCTGGACCGACAGAAGCTGTAATCTCCATTTAATGGGAGATGTTTTCTGTCCTCTGCGGCTTCAGAGTCTCTCTCCTTCTCCTCTTTCCTCCCTGACTTCCCTTCATTCCTTCGTTCATCAGTCTTCTCTCGACTCCTTCCTCCTTCTAACCTTCCTCGTCTTCTCTTCTCAGTCACGTTCCTCCCTTCACGATTAGAAATATAGGTGCCAACTAGAACCATATAGAACCCCTTTGAGTTTTTAGTTTCTGGTAGAACCTTTTTTTTTTTATAAAGGTTCTACTTGGGACTCTTTCAGAGTGTTCTACCTTGAACCCAACCTAAAAGGTTATACCTAGAACCATCTGTGAACATGGTTTCATTTGGGAACCCACACATGGGAAACTAAATTCCAATGGTTTCATCTAGAAACCTCCCAGGATGTTCTACAGAGAACCCCTTTATATTCCCAGGGTTTCATCTAGAACCCACCCAGAATGTTCTACTAAGAACCCTTTTATATTCCAAGAGTTTTATGTATTTTAACAATCTATGTTACAGTTATCAGTGTTTACATTTCAACAATCCTTGAAAAAGTCTTTCCTCCAAAAGGGTTCCTTCAATAAAAAGAGTTCTTAATGGGACCCTTAGTCTTACAAAGAACCCTTGATGAACCCTTTCTTCAAAACAGGGTACTTCAGAAGCAAATGGTTCAGTGTAGACTGTCAGCCCTTCAGGAAGGGCCCTTTTGGAACCCTTATTTCTAAGAGTGTACCTTTATTGCACCCTCCTGTGCCGCCTCTCTCCTCATTCCCCTCCCTCCCTGCACAGCTCCCCAACCTCCAACCTCCCTCTCCACTTTTACTCCATCACTCTCTCTACCCCCTCTGTGCTCCTCCATCCTTCAATTTTAAATTTCCTTCCATTCCTTTCCCCCCTCCCTCCTTTGTCGATTACAGTAAATCTAAAGGGCGAGGCAAGCGAACCTCAATCAGGCAGCCACAAGGGAAGCTGGGATGTGTGTTTGTGTGTGAGGGTGTGTGTATGTGTGTGTGACAAACAGACTGGAAGACTGGGGTGGACCTTAGTAGTCGGCTTTAGCTGGCATTAGATGATAAAGTGTAAGTGTGTATGTGTGTGTGTGGTGTGTGAGCCCAGTTTGGATGGGGACAGAAATGATGCTGACATGAACACACACAAAAAAACCCCCACAAAATTGGTAAGCAACACACGAACAAGCACTGAAACTGGATATTCCATTTCACTGCTGGGACAATGGCTCTATAGAACAGCTCCAAAAATAAATAAATAAATAATAATAAATAAATAAATACAGTTCTAAAAGCACAAGACATACTTCAATTAATAACCCAACTAAATCAAACAAATTATTCTTCAAAAATATTTATTTATTGTACTGTCCAAAATGTAGGACAACTAAAATAGGTACAATTCTTTATACATTTGAATGATAAATTTTAACAGTATAAATAAAAATAAATTAACTGTGCATTAGAAATATTACTGTTACATTTACAGATAAAGTATTTTGGTATGAAAACTAGCATTTTTAATTTTCTGTATCATAAATATCCATCTGATGTTTATAATATAGCAAACCGCTTAAAAATCGCCAAAATTCAGAGGGTTATGATTATTTTATTCAAGGATAGACCTCCTGCTTCCATAGGCATACCTGCATTAGGAGAGCCACTGCCCCTTACCAAGATGGCGACCAATGTTGATGCACAAGATTCAACCCGCGAGGTAATGGAGGGAACAAAATGCAGTCTGTGTGTGTATTTTATTTGGTTTTAAGTTAATCTTTGCTAAGTGGCTCCTTAATGGAGATCAGCCACCACAAACTTCCAGAGTTTGCTTCCCAGACATTCGTCTCGTGCTGAGGGCTAATGTGTGTGTGGACGTGAAGCAGTGGACCAAAACAATTGTGTGGCATATGACGGGGGGAGACAATCTTTTAAACTTAAAAAGGCATTGTCCTTAATTAACACAAGTTTCTCCAGGGAATATTATTATTTCATGTAAAATTATGCAGTTATTATTACAGTGATATGTTGTGGGGGACAGCTGTTTCTTGTCTTCTCCAGTCCAGACCCTCCTGTCCCCCCTGCAATTTCCACCCTTGTCTGAAACACACCACAAGGACAAAAACATCAAGTTCAAACCTATCTAGTTTTCTGGAAATCCTAACCCTACCCAAAACCATTACTTGCCTAGCCTTGACCCTTATCCTAACCTTTAACCTTATCCTAATCATGAATCAAGTCTTACCTGAAAGTCATGATTTGTTTTATGGGATTTGCGTTTTGTCCCTACAAAGAAGGCAAGTCCCAACAATGTGTGTAAACAGATTGGTGTCCCCACAACATGAGTAATATACACACACACACGCACACACACAGAGGGAGTCATAATCAGTGGGATGAGACAGACCTCCCGCTCGGTTGAAAACAACAGCAGGGGAACGTTGAGGCAGCTCTGGAGGAACCGACAGTACAGACAGACAGAGCAGCAGCCTGCAGCTGAACCTTTTACACACATCTACTGGACAAACATGCAAACAGTCGCTAAGAAGACAAATGTCTGTGTGTCAACAGAAAATAACACTGTATGATAACAGTGGATATGCTGCAGAGCGTTTGGGCAGGATGCAAACACACTGAGTCAGGGATTTGGGGACTTAAACAAAAGAAAAGTCACGCTGCTGTCAATCAACCTCAGATTTGAATTCCTCTTCGTGACTTCCTTCTTACAGCTCCATTTTCTTTGCAGACCAGCAGTGTTAAAGCTGCATGGTCTTATTTTAGGGAGAATAAGGATTAATTAAAGAATCTTGAGTATTATTTCAAATTAAAACTAAATATTCTGAGCCATGTTAGGTATTGCTGCCTGTGTGGGTGCCTATTTTATCTGCACAGGTAAACACAGTTACTCTGTCTGACAAGGACATGTGGTTATAACCTTTATTTATTCAGAGCAGGTTTAAATGCCACTCTCAGTGATCTGTTGGCACTGAGCAGCTTCACTGGATGGAGGTGGAATGTTTTGCTCAAGGGCACCTCAGCTGCGGTGAACTGAACTGAGGACCTATCAGTTACAAACCATTGCTCTAACCTTGAGGCCACAGCTGCCCTTTCGATGTGCTTCCATAGAACCTGTAGACCGGACAAAATGGTCTGATTGGAATTTTTGAATTGTGGGCTTTGAATGATATTGCCCAGAACTGTGGAATAAATAGAGCCAGAGCTTGAACACTCTTTCAAGTGTGTGTAGAGTCAGAAATTTCTAGTGAAGGCATGGGTAGTGTAAAACTTAGTTGTAGGTAGGTGATTTCCTAAGTAGCCACTCTTGCGAAAACCTGTCTAAAAAGTCTTTTGTGTCTGCATCAATTAAAACAAAAAATGTTGCTTGAGGCTGCAGGGGCTGTGCAATAACATGTGGTGTTCTTATGGCATGTTGTGTAATATGTGCAATATGTGTAATGTGCACTATTGTGATTTGTCATGTGTCTTGTCAATGTGCTGTTTGTTTTTTGTTTTGGTCTTGTTTTTTTTTAATCATATTACTAAAGGCAGCTATATGTGTGCAGGCAAATTTCCCTGTGGGGACAATAAAGTGTATCATTTCGTTTAGTTTCATATTGTATCGTATCGCATCATATCGCATCACATCGCGTCATATCGTATCATATCGTATCGTATCGTAGCGTAGTTGGTATCGTATCGTATCGTATCGTATCGCATCGCATCGCATTGTATCGTATCACATCGTATTGTAGTGTATTGTATCGTATCCTATGCTATCCTACCCTATCCTATTATAAAAAGTTGTGATGCACATTGCAATGTTTTGAGGCATTTTTTGCAATGAAAATGTGGGAGCAAAATTGCAAAAAGGGTTGCATTTTTTTGTGTGTAATTCATTAAAAGTCAAAGGCGACTTGCTCCAGGGACAATAAAACTGCACTCTGCTCTGAGTGTTTTCAGTAACCTTACCAACAAGGCTCAGGAATACAAAAATTCTAACAAAATATGTTTTATTTGTAAGTGAAGAAATGAACCTTGGGGTATTTAACAAAACAACAAGCACAAAATTAAAAATACAAAAGTGCACAGAGCATTGATAAATGTCAATAACAATGACAAAATAAAAAATAAAGGAATTGGTTGATTTGGTGTTAATTGTTGCAATCGCAACTTCCTGGAGGGACCGCCTAATACAGCGTTGCGCTCGTAGTGTTCTTAATGGGTACGTAAACTCATCTGATAGGCCAGTTGGGTACCCTATGTTGGACAAAAAAGCTTGGGAACCACTTACCTTTATTGGTCTAGGAAGTATACATTTTAATCTATAATATAACAATTCTCTGCACTACTAATGGCATTATCGTCATGACAACAAGCCCAGCTTACACACATTACTGTTGCTCTGCAAAAGCCTTGTAGCAAGAAGAATGTATTGAGTATTACAACACTTTGCAAAACTCATTAGAAAAAAAATTTAATCTTTTGTCGTGTTCAAACTAGAAACATGGCAGTTTATTAGCTCCTGAAATGGTGACATGAATTGTATTACATAGTAGTGGTGATATGCACGTTTTGTCACACCAATACGCACCCAGTGCACATGGTAAACTAATGTGGGTGTAATAGGTCATGTATGTGTGCAAATGTGGTCCCTTATTAGAGACACTTTTGGAAGCATGCGTTCACTGTAAAGTGTCACGACTGATATTGATGGTCTAAATGTGAATAATATGCAGTATACAGTACGAGGAAATTCCCTGTGCTCTGGTCGTATGGTCACATAGGAGATAAAACAATTATCCTAAAGGATTAATTAGGATTAGCTGAAGAACCCTGGAGGATGTATGGCTATATGAAGATATATAACTCCTGTATGACCTTACAAACCCCCCAAGGTGTGTGGGCTGTTATTTGTTTTTCTTGCTCAAAGAGAGAAACAGAGACCCGTTTGTGTTTTTGGGTTTTAAAATTTGACATTTTTTTAATGCTGATGTGGATCACATACTGTAAATCCTTCCCTCAGAGTATGTCCTATCAATGACTTTCACATGTCCTCTTCTGCCTGTCCTCCCTCTTTGCTCATCCCTATCTCTTTTTCCTTTCCTCACCCTCCTCATCTTTTCTCTCCTCCTCTCCCCCTTCTACCTGTCTTGCTCTGTCCACTCTCTGCTAATGAGGCTGATATGGACTGCATCTTCATGAGCTGCAGGCATGGCCTCTGTCCTCCTGCTGTCTTTAAAAGAGCTGTGGGACAGATTCATATGCACAGCCTTTGCACAGCTAGTAGAGAGTTGATTGCAAAAAGTTAATACAGGGTTCACCGTTAAATTTTTTTTTTTTTTTTCACATGCCTGGTCAGACAAATGGGTCAGAAATCTACTTGCTCAAAATCAATTTTCACCTGCTCCTGCAAATTGTTTTATTTCTTAGCAGTTATCCGGTAAAAAAAAAGATTAAAGTTAATTGTCATGTTTAATTGATGGCAACGTCCAACACATGAAAAATGTCCATCCCAGCTTCTCAAAGTCCAAACTAATGTCTTAAAATGTCTTATTTTGTCTAAAACCCAAAGACATTCCATTGAATGTGATAATAAATGAAAAAAAGCAGTAAATCTCCATATTTGCAAGGCTGAAAACAGCATTTTCTGCTATTTTGTTTATTTTTTTTATTTTGATAATTGATTTTTCGTTAAATTGTTTGGGCAAGTGAGTTGCCAACATGCCCAACTTGCCCAACATGGCATTTTATTTGCCCCAGGCAAGAGAAGCAATCTTTATTGTTGAACCCTGTAATCATTTTTCTTTCTATGTTTAAGCCTTGATTTAAATAATGGGAACATGGCCATCAATATTCTTGAAACTGAAATGGGATTTTTAAGCAGTAGCAGTCTCATCGCCATGATATTACATGTTATTAATAGCCTTCAGCTGCATACATGAGGCCCTATACATACTTAATTTCCTCCACAATCTTGGCAAAATGCCGTTTGTGTGCTTTATTCCTCTCAGGCAGGGCACCAACCTATAGTACATGGCAAACCTTACAAGAACTGAGCATTTAACCTAAAGCTTGATAACATGACATGTAATTTCTAGATAACACACACTTCCTGCTGGATTTCATATAAAAGCTTTGCGCTTGGGTGGGCAGTCCCTGTGAGCAATTCAAATGAGTTTCTTCACACTTAACTGGCTTTCAGCTGACTTGGCATGTAAGAATAATGTTTTATGGCGGATATCAACCTATTTGAACCCAATTCAGAGAAATGAGCCAGGAAGGGAAGCAATGTAATCCAGATAAATTGATGTGCAGTAATGATATCTGCCCTCTTTACACCTCCGCTGCACAGCAGAGTGGTTTTTATCATTTATGGTGCTGAACCCCACCTTGGAAAAAACATAATAAAAACATTCAAGAACCTGAATGTTCACTGTTTCATTTTGTCTGTTTTTTATTTTATTAGTTTAATCAAGAAATCTTAAGTTCAGTGACACAGTGTGATTGACTTATCAAAGTTTATTCAGCTAACAGAGTCAGACAAATATGTAAAAACTCTCATAGCTTATTTTCTAACAAGCCAGTTAATAGTAATGCAATTATGAGATTCATAATATTGGGGGTGGAAATAATCTCTCTAGGAAATGGATTACATCTCAGTGATATCTGTTTGGACATTAAATTTACAGAATATGCTCCTCAAAAGTCTTTTAAGACTTTAGCAAGCACTCATTGAAAAAAGGACCTAATTAAACTTAATTTATTTGAGATTATTAATGTGTTGAATATTTTTATGAAAGCGAGGAGTCCTGTAGGTGTTTTAATCAGTTCAGGAGGCAGACAATTGGGAGTAATGGTGAATCTTTGGGGGAAATAATCGCCCCTTATTTTGGAGAACAGATAAAAAAATTTCAATTAATTTAGCTAACTTTGATGAAAATACTCAAATAGGTATTTAATTTGCTCTCAAGTTTCTTGCTCATGATCCAAACTTTCGTTATCTCTGCACTGGACTGGAAAGAAGACAAATTATCATCCATGGAAGTTTTAAGCTGCACGGGGTGACTCATAAGACCACCTGGATGAATCCACTGAAGAAAGAATCACTGCATTTACTGGAGTTATTTTAACACAGGATCAGTTAAATATTTCCTTCGTATGTTACTGTTTGTAACCATAGCTTCAGTGTGGCTGCTGTAAAGATTTTTACATTCATTTGGCATTTGACACTTCGCATCGCAAGACTTTTTCTTTTTCACTACAGACCTACACACATGGGAAGCAATCTTGGGCTCTCTGCTCAAAAGCGATGAGCAAGAGCTGAACCACCAACACTACATTTAATTATCTGTTCACATCAAACCACATAAACCTGTGGACCACTCCAAACTATCTATAACTATCAGTTAGGCCTACTTTAAAAGTGTCCAGCAAAAATGGGAGGCTTTTCAGATCAATATTTATTATAGATGATTGATGATTATATATGATATATGATTATTAGACTTTAAAAAATGTGTTCATCAAATAATGTTGATTTTTAACATAATCATATCACATGATCAAAGGTGTTTTTGGCAACACTACCTTAAGTTTGGTTATTTAGATTGGCAGGGAACAGGAAACACAAGATGAGAGCACATTTTGTACAGTAAACTTAACCAGAAAATAAAGCAAATACTGGGCCTGAAATTATTATTATATAAAGAATACAAACACAATCTTAAAGGATACAAAACAAATATGTTTCAAACTTTTACTATGCAAAGTAACTGTAAAAACATAGCTGCATAAAACTTGAATATACTTCAAATCTGTCAACATGAACTGATACAAATATATAAGTGATAAGCCTTTATAATGTAGGTTTGCCAATCCATCCATCAGACCATACTGTAGGTACTAAATTCCATGCTCTGCTCTGCATCAGTCCTCACAGATCTCACAGAAGTATGTTTTTATACTGCTTATTTTGTCTATTCAATCAGCCCACTCCTTCTCAGAGCTAACTGCATGTTTGTGATGTCTGCCTCCAAAATTATTCTTTTGTAACACTTTCATAAACACAGTGAAAAAGGAAGAAAAGAGCCCATAATCTTGACTCATTTTCTTCACAAACACCAGTCCTCCACCTGGCTTTACTGAGGGTGCTTCTTTTTTTTTTTAAATGTCAGTCTGAAAATGATTGATGTATTTATATTTTACTTGTCATCATGGTCCAGCGAGTCACCCTGAAGGTCTTGGTGTCACACTGTATGTGTGTGTGTTGTTTCTGTTAGAATCACGGTGAAGTGACAGGGACCAACCTGCAGGGATTTTCAGAAACTCAAGTTACAGACCACTGTCTTTGGTAGCAGCCGTGTCCAAAAGATCTGCTTCGGTAACTTATGAAGCCCCCCGAGGCCTCAACATTCGGGACTATTGTCAGCAATTAAAAAGGGAAAGTGTTTTCTTTTAACCTGGGCTTGTTCTGAGACCATGTGGGGCACACATGCTCTTTTGCAGCAGTGTCATGAGTCACGCTTACAGTTATAAACATGTGATATGAGTCACATCTTTCTTAATACCATTTAAACAGTACAATCACAGTATTTCATTGTTGGCAGCTTTCTCTTGTTTCCCAATAGAGTTGCAACTATGTCAAGACAAAGTCCTCTACAAAAGAAGGTAATAAAAATCATAAAATAAACATATGTCATCAGAGATGAAGTAAACAATTTCTATTCCGCCCGTAACTTGTGATATTGTTTGCTCATTTCACGTGAATTAGAGTTAAAATTAATGACAAATATTCAAAGAATGACTAAGGGCCCTATCTTACACCCGGCGCAATGCCTTTGCGCCGCCAGCGCAAGTGACTTTGCTATCTTACACCCAGCGCAAGTGCCGTTTTTGCCATGTCTGCAAGATAGCAAACTCACTTGCGCCGGGTCTGATCCGCCGTGGGCGGGAGGTCTAAACATGAAGGCAAAATGAAGGCGTGGCCCGGCGCGTTTGCTATCTTGTGCTCGGCGCACTGGAGTAAAAACCACTAGGGCCTTAGAGCCCTATCTTACGCCGGTCTGAAGCGCAATGGATTTAATTTATTCAAGGTGTGTCCAAATCCTCCTTTGCTGTCTCCTCCCAGGAGTACGAGTGATATTTTGCCCTGCCCCGCCCACTGCGCCACCAGCGCAAAGCAGCATACACCTATCAGGTGTGCCCAAGTGCCCTCATTAATTCACCAGCGAGTTTAGGCCGAACAAGCAATAAACCAATCAGAAAGTCAGCTCTCATCGCCTGTAAGAGGTAGGTGCGCCGGCGGCGCAAGCATGACGGCGGATTCATAAGGAGGAAACAAAGAGAAAAGATTTTCAAAGCGAGGAGACAGATCTTCTGGTTCGAGAAGTGGAAGCGCGAGAGCGCGCAATATATGGAGACACGTCTCCAAAGCAGCTACATGTGTAAATAGTTTATTTTACATCAACACCTGCAAAAACCATTACAATAAATGAACCGCAAATGTCATGCAGACTGGTCATGTTTTACATTGAAGCACCTTGAAATTGTGTTGTATTTTATAATTAATCATTACCTCCCACCTGCACCTGAAGTGCGCAAAATTACGCACGGATATATCCAACCAGCTCCGTTTAAAGCACACATACCCTTTTCTCTCCGGGTTGGGCAGGACTGTGCGGTCAAATATTGTATCTTGTATGTTACAGATCATAAGTGTTTAATCCTTGTTTTTCTGGATCACAGCAAACAGGCAGACACAAACAGCTGTCATGCTGACTCATATAAAGATGATCTGACAGCTGTGATCCCGTGCACACTTTACAGGTCTGTTTAGACTTATTAGGCTTTATAATTATAAATAATTTCTTTTTCCTTATTAGTGAGTTTATCTTACAAGACACACTCGCGCACGGCTGTTTAACACTTATGAAAGGTGTTCTGTGATTGTGGAGACGTGTGTGCGCCTCAGCCAAATGCGAGACACACGCACGCCTTTAACTTCAATATTTACACTTTATTGCTGATAGAAAATATGTTTAAATGACACTTTACTAATCCACACTCTAAAATCAAGGTGTTTTGTAATTGTGAAGACGCGTGTGTGTGTCGGCCAAACACGCCGGGCGCTTTAGACCAGCTTTTAGCTGGTCTAAAGCGCAATGCGCAATTACTCCAATGCGCCGAGCACAAGATAGCAAACGCGCCGGGCCACGCCTTCGTTTTGCCTTCATGTTCACACCTCCCGCCCACGGCGGATCAGACCCGGCGCAAGTGAGTTTGCTATCTTGCAGACATGGCAAAAACGGCACTTACGCTGGGTGTAAGTCACCTGCGCAACGGCTCCACAATCACAAAACACCTTGATTAACGTTCAGTCTTTTTTTACACAGGAGTGTCGATTGTTAAGGTGTCCTTTGAACATATTATCCATCAGCAATAAAGTGTAAATATTAATGTTAACAGCGTGCGCGTGTCTCGCGTTTGGCTGAGGCGCATACACGTCTCCACAATCACAGAACACCTTTCATTAATGTTAAATAGCCATGCGCGCGCGTGTATTTCTTTAAAGCTAAACTAACTAATAAGGAAAAACAAAGTAATTTATGAGTATAAAGCCTAATAAATCTAAACAGACCTGTAAAGTGCGCACGGGAGGTGATCACGGCTGTCAGATCGTCTTTATCAGATGAGTCAGCATGACAGCTGTTTGTCTGCATGTTTGTTGTGATCCAGAAAAACAAGGATTAAACAATTATGATCTGTAACATACAAAATGTACAATTCACGATCATATATTAGTGTCTATTTTTTTGTCTAATTATAAAATACAACACAATTTCAAGGTGCTTTAGTGTAAAACTAACCAGTTACATATTTGCATGACATTTGTGGTTCATTTATTGAAATAGTTTTGCAGGTGTAAAATAAACTATGTACAAATGAAGCTGCTTTGGAGACGTGTCTCCATATATTGCGCGCTCTCACACGCTTTCACTTCTCGAACCAGGAGATCTGTCTCCTCGCTTTGTCAATCTTTTCTCTTTATTTCCTCCTTGTAAATCCGCCGTCATGCTTGCAGTGCTTGCGCCGCTGGTGCGCCTACCTCTTACACGTGATGAGAGCTGGCTTTCTGATTGGTTTATTGCATGTTCAGCCTAAACTTGCCGGTGAATTAATGAGGGCACTTGGGCACACCTGATAGGTGTATGCTGCTTTGCGCCGGTGGCGCAGTGGGCGGGGCAGGACAAAATATCACTCGCATCTCCGGGGGAGACAGCAAAAGAGGATTTGGACACTCCTTGAATATATTAAATCCATTGCGCCGGCGGCTTGCGCCTTGCGCCGGGTGTAAGATAGGGCCCTAAGTATCTGTTTATGACTCATAAGAAATCATTTATTCTTCTTTTAGAAGAAGTAGATGTTTACAACAGTTAAATTGAGCGATATTTTAATGGAGTCTGGCAGGCAGAAAGCAGGCAGTCACTGAACTCTAACTGCAGACTGTGTATTTTTGGAGCAGTGGGCTTTTGTCCTCAGGACAGCAGGCTTAGCTTTACATTAACAGACAATTGACGGTTAAAACAGCTGATCAACTTACAGTGTTGTTGCCTGTTATTGTTAGATTGCAATGTTGGACTCATCTGCTTCTGCAGTGTTCTTGCAGCCTGTCTGAGCCTCCTTTCGAGTCTAGGGAGGAGGGGGCGGTGTGAAACAACTCATATTTAATATATCGCCTGTGGCTCCAGCTTGATATTTGGACTGCTCTACTAATTTTTTTTACATGCAGTTGTTACATATTGTTTCTCTAACTACTTAACAATCTGCCAAGAGGACTGTACCTTGATACTTAAAGCTTTAACATCCACTTAATGAATAGCCGGTAAATGGAGCAGCTACAAGTGTTCCTTCAATTGCTTGCTTTGCTGAAAATAAAAAAAAACAAACCAAACATAAAGACAAGTTTGAGAAAATCTATCTTGAAAAATAAATAGAAAAGCCAAAGTTGAGTCAACATCCAGATCAAAACAAGTCTGTAACACTTTTGACATGCAGACTCCCACACCCAACCAGACGCTCTCTGTACAGTGATGAACTATATTTCTCTCTTATATAATAATGGCAATTGATTGACATTCTGTAGTCTGTGGGGGTTTTGTGCCTTGCAACAGCCTGCCAGGGGAATCCCCACGTGGCTGACGTGTCTATCAATCAAATTCTTTTCATTTTCAACATAAAAAGTTGCTGATGTTTTCTCCATGTGGAAACGGTAACAGGGACAGGGGAGGAATGAGTGTAAAAGCCACATAAATAGTTGAATGCACATATGTACTGGACACGTGAACAAATGTGAACACACGGACACATGGTTTCACACTATACAAGCAATTGTGGGATTTTCTCCAACCCACTCACTCATGGCAAGTGTAAATGGTGGGATTAGACAATGTAACATTTAAAGTATGCCCTGGATATAGTCACTATTTCAGACTACTTGATCACTGTGTCTTGGTGAGAGATATGTCCAACTGCATGTTGATCCCTGATCAATCATACAATCATGAAAAGCTGATCGGGCAGGAAAACTTTCTGTATCTGGAATGTCAACAACCATGGTGTCTGAGGTGTCACAGAGTGCTTGTTTTCAATGTCACATGTCTATTTGATCAGACATGAGGCAAAAAGGCTAAAAGAATGAATGTGCTGACCATTTGCTGGCAGTATAACCAAGCTATAAACCCAAAACTGACATATTATCACCTACAGTAAACCACGTGAACATTTAGCATTCATGTGAAGCTGCATTTCTGGCCACATTCACGAAAATATGTCTAATATTTACTCTACTTTTAACTCTTTTTTGGTCTCCACCAACTCCTAAGGGAAACAACTGTTGCTTTTACTTTTAACCATCTTCACAATTGGTTTTCTTTTTTAACAAAGACTAGCCTAGCACATTGCAAGCAGAGGAAACAGGAGAGGAAAAAAGACTGATCGGGCTTCTGTTTGGTACCAAGCCTGTTACTGAAGCACAGAACAAAAAGGGGCAGGACTTTGGAAGGGTCAGTTTCTTCCCTTTTGTTGTTAGCTCACTATAGGCTACTGATGTCATAGTCATATTTCTAAATAGACAACTGCCACCAATTACACAGGGAGCGCCCTTCACCTTGTGTGAACCAGTGAGTGATCTCATGCCCTTGGTTAGATGCCACGACTAGACTGCCATGAACATAGCAAATAAACACATGTGCACAGTTACAGACACACACTAAATCCACATGACAATCCCGCTCAGTCATCCTTGCAGACAAATGAGCCTCTCTGAACTTAAACACACAAACACATCGGTTCTTTTTGCTTCTTGGTGCTAATTGTGTCTCAAGATGTTTTTCTTTCTTTTTTTTTTTTTTTTTGTTCTGATCTTGTTGGGGAGTTCAGGGAATCAAAACACTCTACCTGCACCGCCGGGGAGCGGAGAGACAACGCGCTGCATGAGAGCCGCTGATGCTTATTACTGATTCACGCTTTGACCTAGAAAGCAGTTAATAGCGTACGCTGAGGCTGCATGACACTTAACTATACGCTATGGTGAGAGCGATGACTGGATAGCACACATTAGTGTTATGAAGCAGCCTCTCGATCGTGTGTGTGTGTGTGTGTGTGTGTGTGTGTGTGTGTACATGCATGCAGTGTTCAGTATATCATCATTATTCTGCAGGAATGCTGCTGCTCTCATTTAGCGTTTTTTTCACTGAAATTTTTCAGTTGACTCACTGCTCTTGCAGGTGTCATTATTTTATGACAATCCAGGTTTTTATGGCTCACAACTGACCATTTTCAAATGTAATATAGAATGCTACGGCTATGAATGTTAGAGTTGTAATTTTGACACCATCTGTACATTCGTCTGTGAGTAGGAGTCTGTTAAAATCCAAATATCTTGGGACAGCAAACAGTGTTGTATCCTGCAGGTTTGTTGGCAGCACACTGACACCCCATACATTCATGAGATCAATGCCAAGAATCTATAACAACACAAGCTGGCATCCGTCCAGGAACATGCAGCCTGCTGGGTGGGTGGGGTTAAGAGGGGAAGTAGCAATGCATTTGAAAATGAAAGGGTTAATTGGGATTATTTTAAGATTAGAACATTTTTTTGTTTGTTTTGGTCTTATATTTGGTCTTATGTCTATGCACAACTACAGTTACTATTCTGGGTCAAAAGCAATAATTACAATCTCTTCAAACTCTTGCAACAGAGAAAATTTGAATCATTGCCTTCTCTCCTCCAAATACATTTGATAAAAGTGAATTTTTTTTTTTACTGAAACTGCTAAACTGTTTCTTTTTTGGGGGTAAATGGCAAATGGCAAATGGCCCTTTATTATAAATAAAACTGTTTCTTTTCTTTAACATCATATGTTTATTGCTTCAAATGAATTTTGGAGGTTTCTTTTCTCAGCAAACTGCACAAAAGTTTAAAGATTCACTTAAATGTTTCTGATATTTAATGAGAAGCAAAAAAACAAACAAAAAAACAAGCATGGACGGTCGACCATTAGTAGTGTGACTTGTAGAGTGGCAGTACGAGAGCAACCACTGTACATTAAAAGGTAATGGACCTCCAGGCACTGCTGCCAAGCTTTCATACAGGTTTGATATGAGTCACTATCTCAGACAATTAATGGATGAGGCTCTGTTTGTGCTACTGTAGCTCTCTTGCATGTAGCAGACCTACGTCAGTCCCTTCTCCTGTAGAATTAGTTTTTGTTAAAAAAAAAAAATTTAAAAAACTCACGGACCCGCAAATAGCCTGGTATTACTCACACTGCCAGCTTACATCAGTCAGTTTCTGACTTTACTGTTCCTGTACTGTATGTCTGGTATGTTTCTGTTTATTGAAGTCATAGTGACATAGTGTTTCTGGCTGCACAGCTTTACAACAGTCATAACAGCAGTCTTGAACTTGCTGTGGAAATTTGCTTGTAGATTTGATGAACTGGTCAGCATCATGATAACCAGTGTTGCATTTCCACTACTTTTGACAGGAAATAGACATGTAACTAATCACGTTTTCAAATTACTAATGCAATTTTAATTACTTAAATTTAAAAGGGCTTCTTACTTGTTACTTTGGTCTCACCTGAAACTCGTGGACAACTGCAGAGGATAACAGACAAATGCAGCCTATTATGCAATCCGTGATCCAACATTTCCCGACTTTACAGCTCAGACAATGTGAGTTTGCTTTTCATCATAAACTGTTCATCATATAATTAACTCCTGTAGCAACACTTGGTTAATGTGTATATCCAACACGTCTGTGATTCTATTATTTTACCAAATCCCACTCATCTAAACAAGGCAATAAAAGTGCATCTTTCACGATGGAAAGCTTGCTGCTGCCCTCTAATGATTGGGAGTATTAATAACTCCTATCACTGATAATGGATGCAATGATAGATAAAAATCTGACAGCTGTTACTAGAAAAGTGTAGCGACACTACATATACAGCTATGTCTGCATTAATAATAAAATGAAATCAGATTTTTAAAAGCGATGCAACAGTTACTTTCCAGAATAAGTAATTACTTTTATATGCAGGAATCAGTAAAGTAATTGATTAGAGAATTTCAATAACTTTCTCAACACTGATGAGAACATCCTGTAGTGCCACAAAAGAGATAATTTACAGACAAGTGCAAATAAACTTGCACTTTGTCACAATTTCATAATACTGTACCTGCTAATAATAATTCCCATAAAGTATTCTAATATTGGTAGTGCACTATTGTGGCAAGAACTGATACAAAGATTGATGTACACCAAACAAAAACATTGGTTGATGTTGAGCCACAATCCTCAAAACTCCTTCAAGGCACCCCTTCATTTTTGGTGTCGAAGCATTGCAGGACAATAGTGTCAAAAAGTGCAATTTTAGTAGAGGTGCTGGCAATTTTTAAGGTTGTTTAATTTTGTCATTTTCTTTTTTTTTCCACTGTGATAATTAATTTATATTTGTCTATACTATGACTTTGTGCAAGTGCACAGATGGAGGAAGTGGCAAGGGGAGCAGGTCAGTCAGCCCAGAAGCATCCAGAACTTTCTGCAGGGGTCAGCAGCTGTACACTCGACGTGCACACACACATACAGTATTGGCAGTGGCAGAGCTGTCTGAGCGAAGCAGTGATGTGTTGTGGCCTGCTGAGCCGCTGGGAGGATCCTGATGCAGGGAGACGCTGCCTGCTGCTGTGACACACACGGAGGGGCGTGAAGTTATCAATGACCGCTGCAGGAGTGGCAGAAACTGCAGAGTTTGTTTTCTCCCACACGGGTTGGGTCGTGAAGTGAGTTTTTTAAGCGCACGGCCAAGAAATGACTGAGTCACTGTTGTTGCTCAACAACCTTAACAACCCCTGCAGATGCACTGGGGGCAGTTTGTGCTGTCGGGCTGAAAAAATTAACTTATTGCTCCGTTCATGATGGTGAAACATACACTCGTAAACATATGCCTGTCCACCAAAAATGATGAAGATAAAAATGTGTGTATGCAAGTAACACTCATAAACAAGACTCAGAGACATTTTTCCCCCAGGCACACACACGCACGCACACACACACACACACACACACTGCATATGGTCCAGGCAAATATGACAACACATGTAGCCAAATTCAACAGGACACATTAACATACATTCCAACATGAACTCATTCATTCAAAAACACATTGTGTCCAGAGGCACACACAGCAGCACATTAGTCGCACACATGCACAGCACAGATGGGCTCCCTCTCTACCTCTGCAGTGACTGTGCTGTGAGGAAATGAGTCATCTGTTTGGCCTGAATGTTTGCACCTACATTACGCAACACCACTGTGCCGACCTCCGCTGTCCATTTACGGCGATTTAACATCAAACAACGGCATTTAGTTTGGGTCGGGAGAGTTGAACAGATCAAATACAGAAGTTGTTTTATCATAAATTTCAGGGCTAAATGAAAATATAAATATATAAAAACACACACAACATAGTTAATCAGCTCAGCCACTGAAGTGTGAAAGTTAGTAAAAGGCTCTCAGCAGGATTCTCCTTACAGAGCTACAGGGACTTAGATCATTTCTGCCATCAGAGCCGCCTTAACAATGTTTATGTTGCTAAAAATCCAAGTGTCTGACTGGTTGAGTTAACACTAGTTGAAGAGGCAGGGAACAACAGAGTGCAGAGTAGCATAATAGGAATCTGTAGTAGAGGAATTTATGAAGTGGGAGGAGCTGCTCGTTCCAGTAGAATTTTACCCCACTGTAAATTTCAATTTTAAAGATATGCTCATTTTTCAAAATAAACACTGGACCTTTTAAGATACAGTTAATGGTAAATGGACTTGCATTTCCAGTCTTTGAACACTCAAAGTGCTTTTACACTACATCACTATATTTCAAACAATCACACACATTCACTCACTAAGTGCCATGCAAGGTGCCTTTGCTCTGACTCCGACTCATTTACACACTCACTCACACGTCGAAGGCTATGCCTTCAGGGGCAATGTGGGGTTCAGTATCTTGCCCAAGGACACATCAGCATGCAGACTCAAGGGAGCTGTGGATCGAACCGCCGATATTCCGACCAGTGGACGACCTGCTCCACCCACTGAGCCACAGTGGGACATTTGCAAGTAGGGTTGCAAATTGTAAGCACTTTCCTTGATCAATTATTAGTAACATAAACAATCAATTAATCAGTATTAAAAAAAAACTTTTTTGCCCCATCAATCAAAGCATAATTACCACAGCAACATAATGCATATTCTTTGACAGCATTATAAAGCCTATGAAACATATAAAGATGCAAAGACCTACAGACTAAACACATATACTTGAGTATCAGATAAGATGTGGAGCATGCTCATAAAAATAATCTGTTATATTTCAGATCTTTATTTGGTAGTAGATCAAATAAAATTTTGAATTTTGATCAAATTTTTAACAACCGATTAATCAATCATCGATTAATTGTTATCATCCCTAATTTAAACTCACACAATACCTATAGTCTCACATGGCCAGACCATCTCTATATCTCCAGCATTCAGCACGGCCTTGTTTGTTTTTCTTTGAACCAATCACAATTGTCTTGAGCAGCGCAAAGCCCAGGATGTGTCCCTGCAAAATAGTGTCAGGGAGAACTTGTTTTGTACTAGCATTAAAATGGTTAAATTCCTGCAAAAGAAAAAGTAACAGATGCTAGCTTGTTTACGTTCGTACTGTTAGCGTCCAAGTGATTTTCATCGTGTTGGTTTCTAGCTCAGAGGTTGCTGTATCCAGCCAATTGCAATAGCAGGCCAATACCCACAATACACCCAGTGAGTCAGACTGCAATACCCATAAGCTTTATCCACTACTGCTATGGACTAGGTGGCAGTCAGAGGCGATTCAGAGCAGGAGCAAATTCAGAAAGCTTTGTTGTTGAAATCTGGAACAAAATGCTGCACCACAAATGTGAAATTCATCTAAAATTTGACACAAAATCTAAAAAGTAAACTTATTTCATTTATCGTTTATTTTTTTACATGATATAATTCTTAGCTTTAGCTACTTGTTAGCAATATACACAACATAACTTAAAGTATGTATGACTTTTTTTAAAAGAACCAGATATTTTCTAACACAGTTGTTGATCTTTCGTGTTGATGATTCAACTAGATTCACGTAACATGATCTATCCAGAAAATGAACGTCTCCCTTAGACGTCTGAAATTACTCCTCCTACTCTATGACAAATACAAAACTCAAATCAAATTAACTAGAAAATTTATTTAGAAAGTAATTTTTTTTTTAGGATAGCATTCATGATCTTCAAAGCGCTAGCATGGCTAAAGCCTAGCTAGCTTCAACTTTAACTAGTAGAGTTGAACAAAAATTGGTTTAAAAGCATGACAATCATTTCCTGCTGCAATATATTATTTGCCTTCAGTAGAATTTTTTTTGTACATATAGTGAATTTTGTGCCATGGGGCAATGGAAGCCTCTCTCCTTGTCCATTTAATGCAAAGGTAGCTGATTACGTAAAGGAACCACTGATGCCTAAAATAACCCTTGTGACGTCTTCCCTGCTTAGATAACCACTAATTTTCCACTTGGCTCTCGGATACATCATGCTAGGCTGCCCTGCCCAATGAGAACAATGTGTGATTCTCTGGCGAGGGCAAAAGGCAACAGCTGACCTTCACTGCACCCTCCTGACCGGCATCCAAGATGGCCGCCCTGTTCAATATGTCACCTTGGCATAAAACGAGCATCCGCCCCTCGGTTTAAATTATGCTGTCATCAACAAACACTTAGAGGATTAAGAGTGATTCCCATTAAGTTTCACTGTGCACCCACACACTATGCAGACTCAGACACACAGAGAGATGCTCTCCATGAAAAACAAACAAAAAGCCTCATCAATTATGTCCACTGCAGGCTGAGCTGCTGTAGGTCCATTAAACTGTGTTGCTCCATGTGGTCTGCCGGATCATTAATCACAACACTTCTTCTGTCTGCTGCAAACTGTCTCTGCAGGTGTGTGTATCTTCACCCTGCACACTTGTATACATCAAGAGGTGTTTGTGGTGCCGTTGTGGATTAGAAAGGTTTGGGAGGGTCTGGAGGCTTTGAGATTTCACTCAAGGTTATGCCAAGGTTGGCGCCTTTATCTTCAGTGTTTCTAGGATTGTTAAGAGGTCTGGAGGATTAATAGCCTGAAAACAGAGCTGCTACAATGTTGCTTATTCTAGCATTATCAATGAAACTAAATAAATATGCCCCTGAGTTCAAGATGAGTCATCAAATACTTTATATTGTAGTGTAACATTTTACATGGAGGAGAAAAAGAGCCATTTTGCTCCTTTTGGCCAATACTCAGATATCTGAACAATTAACACAGGAACACAAGATTAGATCCACTGTGTTTATAAACTTGATAACCAGATAATGTATATATACTAGGGATGTAACAGTATCAAAAATTCAATGCCATGATACAAAGTCCACACCGTGATATTTATCAGGATACCAACAAACCAAGAAACATGACAACTTGAAAAATGTCCTATTTTTTAAAGGGGCAATTTGTAGCCTTTTAGCATCTTAAAAAAGGGTACTGCAGTCTAAATAGTGAGTTGGAGCCATAGACGGTACATTAAATAGGTTGAATCCCTGTTTAATATACAGTCTATGGTTGAAGTGAGTTGTTTCCAGCCGCCCCCCCCCTCCCCAGACACGAGGAAGCTCTGGCAGGCTGCAGGAATGCCACTGGAGCACAAGACGAGTGCAACATTATAAATAGACGAGAATAAGTGACGATGAGTCCTTCACTATAAGTTGATCAGCTGTTTATAACTGTCACTTGTCCGTCAATGTAAAGCTAAGCCCGTAATCCTGAAAACAAAAGCCCACTGCTCTGCAAATACACACTCTGGAGTTTAGTGACTGCCTGTCTCACTGCCTGCCAGACTCCATTCACATTTTGCCCAATTTAAGCATTAAAAACATCTACTCCTTCTATAAGAGTAAAAATGATTTCTTATGACTCATAAACAGACACTTACTCATTCAGCAAACATTCAGCAATCATGTGAAACAGGCAAACAAAAACAGCTATTCAGTGCGAAATAGATATTTCGAAGGAGGACACTGCGGATGTAGCAATATTGTCAGAGAATCAAGTATTTCAACTTAGCATTCTTTCCTTGATCTCTGATGGCATATTATGATCATTTTACATTAAATTACAGTAAATAGTGTTCCCAAAGAATGAACTGAACTGGGAAAGAAAGCTTTTAGGTTTTCAGTCCCTAATGCATGGAATAATTTATAGAGTGATCTTCAGTTTCAAACCCTAGTGAATTAAAGCTCTGGTGAAAACTCCGGAGTCCAGGCTGTCTGTGTTATGAACAAGTTTGATGTTGTTAATCTATGTCAGGCATGTCCAAACAATTCCACAAAGGGCTGAGTGGCCGCACGTTTTTGCTCCAACCAACCAACAGCACACCTGACTCGACTAATCAGCTGTTTGAAGACTGAAATCAGTTGACTAAATGACTCGAGCCTGGTGTGCTCTGGCTTAGTAGGAACGAAAACCCTCTGCCGCACGGCCCTTGGTCACGGTCCAAGGTCTCCCCTGTAAAAGAGATCCTAGATCTCAATGGGATGAACCTGGTTAAATAAAGGCTAAATAAAAAGAAAAATGAAATGAGTCACAGAGGGGTGGTGACAAATCGTTGGTATGTGACAACTTTCTGACAAATAAGACTGGGTTGGTCCTTGAATGCATCAGTTTTAAGTTTGTAGACCACGTGTTTCATCATGGTTTCATCAAAGGCTCCAAATTCCAAAGGTATCCTTATATGAGCAAACAAACACTTCTGAAAATGTTAAAATCATTTAACCTTTTTTACCTTTAATAATAAATCTCCTCCTCTATAATCTACAGACAAGACTGCTGGTTTTCCATCTGACCAGTTGATTGTCGTTAACAGCAGTCACCTGACCTCCCGGGTGTAAATCATTCTCTGATTTGTTGGCAAGAACAAAAGCCAGCAGGACTCTGAATCCTTAAGACTGGCAACTTCTGCAATGTTTGTCTTCAGTCTACACTGAAACCCAAAAATATTATGCTCTGAATTCACAAATCAATCAATTATTTAATCACTGATGCATTCACGCCCTTGTTGCTCTTCCAAGTCATAATCCTATATTACAGGTAGTTAGTTTCTATATGTTTCTCCACATGGGTCATTATAAGCAGTCCCTTTGTCCAGTTTGAACAGGCCAAACCTCATGTCCTGCTGGTCATCATATGCCGAGTGTCCTGAACAGCCCTTCTTCCCAAACACTGCCAAGGTTTCTGTGGTTTGACTCCTACTGGGTCAAGCCATGCGGAAAATGCGTGCACTCGCGATATTGTAGGGTTCTGTGGATTAATAGCTTGTGGTATGCTATTTAGCCTAGTATCGATGAACTGCCAGGATAGAGGGACACGTGGACCCGTGGAGGGTGGTCAAAGTGGGGGGTGCAGAGCACACAACACAGCCTGACACTGGTGATAAGATTGTGGCTACGTCATCCGCCATCTGTCTCGGGGAAATTCCTCCTTCACTGCTCTGGACAGAGCAACAGGAGCACGACATAAAATGACAAAGGTGCAGACTTACAGGTAAACTCATACAGAGGAGGCCACATTTAAACTGTGGCAAAGGGCCACACCGCTGATTTTCCAATTTCCTGTGGTGCATTTATAATCAGAGTATAGGTCAAATTGGTGCAGGTAATTGCTTGATCTTATCACCCCTCACCTCACTGGCCACTTGTCGAATTCATGCTTCAAACAAATTGAGGGAAACTAGAAAGTTGGGGTGTCCACCCCCATCATCGAAAAACGAGGAAATGCACAGTCCCTCCTGTTAGTCTTTCCAGCACGCTCTCAGTCCCAAAACATCAAATGCAGATGTTTCATCACCTCGGCAGCGCTGTGGAACCCTTCATTTCTCCACAGATTTGAATGCTTCAGTTGGGAGTTTAAGTGCAGTTTAGGGTGGAATCCCCCCAGGATATTTTTGTGGTGTTTTGAGATTACTGTAGCTGGAGACTTTTGTGTATATCCCATCAGTGCTGAGTCATGGCACGATTCTGCCAACTCCGGAGCTCAGGTGATGACTCTGGGGAATCAACTCAACAATCCTGACTCTAAGCCTTCAAAGGCTGAATGTGCTGTCCACAGCGGGCTCCAGTCTGGGCTTTTATACATCGGTAGTGTGTGTGGTGAAGTCTGCATGCACTTTTTGGACACCCACACACCCAAACACACACAAAGTTTGCCTGGAGCATTTATGTTTTGCAAAGTTATTTGTCAGGAAAGAGTGGGATTTGCAATGAAGACAGTCTGAAATTTTAAAGTACGGTGTGTGCTCCGTAAAGCTTGGTAATGTAGAGTGAGGTCAGGTGTCTGCAATCTGCAAGCTTGCTATGCCAGTAAATCTTACACACCAGTTCTTTAAAATGAAACATGCACGTTAATTAGGGGTGTGTATTGGCAAGAATCTGGTGATACGATACATATCATGATACAAGGGTTACATTTATATATATTGCACTATTGGGTCTTACATATTGCTCCTTTAACATCAACAAGACAAATCTGAGTCACTCCTTTCAAATGCTACATTTGAGTTTTTCCAAATTCCTTATGTATGGAGCAAAAATGCAACATGTAATACAGTTAAAAATTTTGCTCAGACAAGATTATTCAGTATCTCTTGGCTATCTTTGGGCAGCCAAAAAGGAAAGAAAAGAAACAAGTATATCAGACAGGTGAAGCCACTGACACTGTGCAGTGTGAAAGCATTCCAATTTATCGCAGGGGTGCAGCAGATCAATACTTTAAAGGCTGAATTGTGTGACAGCAGAAAAGGATTTTTGCACAACAAGCAATTTAGAAAGGAACTTTGTAATAGATCATAGCTATTTGCCCTTTCTCTGTGGCTCTTTGAAACCCGGGCTGCTTTTCTTCCCCACCAAACATGAATAGAGGAGCCCGTTGCTACAGCTGAAGGTCTTGAAGCTGCGTCGGTTAAGTTACTCTGCTCACTGTGAACCTTTGTGAAGGTACGCAGGCTCGGGGAGATGTGGGTGTTCAGGGAAAAAAAGGCTGCCAGGCTGCTGTGTGTGGGAGTGTGAACTTCTGCTGACTGCTAAAAAGCTTTATGAAGCTTCCTGGAGCGTTCCGCCTAAAGAGCGTCAGCGGGCATCCGAGAAACCAGGTCGAACCATTATTACTGGCGAAGGGGGTCACAGGTTAGGTACTCCCTTTATGTGACTCTGACTCCATATCGCTCCCCCGTGCTTCAGGGGGGCTTTCTCCTGTGCTATTCTTGCCCACATGAAAAATAATTCAACAAATTGCTATAGTGCAAGTTGTAAAGGAGAGGGGCCCTGCTTATATTTTGATATGTGCGGTTGCATGCTCCCACAGTCTGAGGAGTTGGGTCTTTGCCGATAGCATTTAGTCAGTTAAACAGTATCTGCATCCTGTGTGAACAGCTATAAACAAAAGGGGAAACTCGATCACTGAAGGCCAGTTATGGAACTGAGCAAATATGTCCTCTGTAAGATGCCAAGCCTCTGAGAAGACAGCAAATCTGGGAAAAAAAAACAAAACAGACACGGAAAAGAGGCCAGCTGACACAATGGAGCTCTAATTAGTTTGCAGATGTGAATTGGATGGCAAGTGCCTCAATTTCAGGGACGGTTAAATGTGTCACTGGCAGCGAAGGAGAGAGGCATGAAATTAGCCTGCTCACATAGCTCTTTTAATGAATCACTGAAGATGATCCAAAATAACATTAAGGTGTGAATTTAACATAGACCCCCCCCCCCCAAAAAAAACAAAAAAAAAACACACACACACACACACACACACATTGCTAAACACCTCAACAAGACTGGAAAATCAAACGACTTCATGAAACAGACTCAGGAATTAGGAACGTGTGTTGAGACTGTCATGTTTCTCAGACGCAAGGAGCTGTTCAAAGGAAGAGAAGTTGTGAAAAATTACAGGGATGGACACGGGAGGTTGATGGGAAGTTGTCGGACTGGGTGATGAATCAGGCTTCGCTTAGTGTTCAGCATTTTAACTAGGACTCAAACTACCATCTGAACATCACAGTGTGTAAGCACATCAGGGCCATGCCTTATGCCAAGTAAACAATCCACTTGTTCTTTTTGTCAGCGCAAATCGAAGAAAACTAGTGACTCATGGGAAATGAGTAATCATGACTCTTTAACTATTGGCTCAGCAGTAACATCACCACAACAAAATCTGAAGTCACCTGTTAAGTTTGTCACTTAAGCTGCATTTCCACTGCATGCTACGGCTTGACTCGACTGACTGGCTCTTTTTTGGTCTTCCAATATGGATAGTAGGCTACCTGCTATTTTTTGTTATCACCTTAGTTGAGGTTCCAAGCGAGCTTAACTGATACTAGAATTTTTGGTCAATTGAAGCACAGACAGGAACAGGAACATCAGGAATACCATCCTTTGATAACCTCTATTATACGAGCATGCCTTAATGCCTGCTGTTTATTTCTAAGATGACTGCTGCACATTAAACAATGAAAAAATTAATGGATCAAAATGAAAGAGAAATTAATTTTATTGATTTAATATTTTCTATGATACATAGGATAGATTAATCAATTTTCTAATCAGTGTTCAGTGCTGCACATCAGGATCGAGGTTAAAAATACAATTTAAAGTGGTCTATTTTTGCTTCATCATCCTTTGGATGATCTGCTGTGTAAAGCTTTAACATGATCCAATGCAAAAGGGGGGGAAAAAAAAAGATTTTCTGCATCACCAAATGAGGTTCCCGTTTGTGCTGCTGTAATTGCATTACAGGGCTTCGTTTGGTGACTTTACCAACATACAGCTCAGCAACTTTGCATGTATAACGTCTTCACTGAGATGAGAACATACATTGCTCATGAAGAATATCATCAGGAAAATAATTAGGGCCAGGTTATGAGTTTATCATAGTTGCCATGGTGATCTAGCCAGGTCAAAACAGAGCCACCTGCATCATACTTTGCTAACTCATTAATCCCACTTCGTAGTGCTGCACCCCTCTGCTCATAGTTGCAAAATAAATATATAAATAAATGAAACTAATGGTGGCAGATGGTTGACAGTTTGATGTTTGCCGGCACACATTACATCATTTACTGTGGCTTTAAAAAAGGGAAAGTACATTGTTTTCTTGTGTTCTAAGTTAAAAAATTTATGTACATATTGTATAATCCTAGTATTAAGTATGGAAGTGAACACTCTCTCTCCTCCCTAATCATTGTTTCTTTTTTGTTCAGCATTTTAGTCCTTGGAAATGCTTTGTCATGCTGAGCAGTAGGACATATTGATGCAGATGGTGCAGGGTGGGGCAGTAATTTATTCAGTCATGGTGAAAGGGTCACGACTGAGGGCGAGGAAGATGACCCCCTGTCAGAAATTTAATACAACCTCGCCGCCCTGAAGGCTGCCAGGCTGCCAGGGAACACACTGCTGATGGGAATTGACTTTATATGAATGTAAAAAGAAAAGTGGAAACAAACGTGTAAAGGTCAGTCCTTCCATAGACATTTGGATTATCAGTGACTCAGCGCCAACACTTCACATACAATAACACGGACAGCTGGCGTGACATTGCTGAAGTCGTGTCACCTCGCTGACTCCCGGAGGTGAAAACGATAGAATCAATAGCGGCCCGAGGGTCATGCTGAAGAGGAGAATTGCTCTTTCTATTATCAGAGTGATTATGAGAGTGAATTGGCAGCTTTGCTATCAGGGCGGTGCACAGTTCAGACATCAATGCCAGTTTTTGTCCTCCAAGACAATGAGAAGAGATATCTGCTAAATCCATATCTACAGTGCTACAAAGAAACACGTCCCGCAGGCTAAAAGAGCAGAATAAAGGCTCACAGTTGACTGAGCAGAAGCTGTTGATGGAGATGACAGCAGCAGTGTTCAATAACAACACTGTCAATGGAAATCATATACTGTGTGCTGGCATATGCAATGTTCTTTTCACATTACACCAACATTTTCAGTTTTAAACCATTTTTTACTGAAATGTCGTGCTAAAAATATGTTGTCATCCTGCGAGAAGATGCTGATTAACGCAGTTTAAAGTAAGTGAGGTCTTATTGAGATGTTAACAGCTCAGTAAATGCTTCCTGTGATAGAAAGTGAGGAGAAGAAGGGTTAGAAAATGCAAATGAGCTGCTGATTAAGCAGTTAGTCTTTAAATTGTTTATGCTGCAAATTGTATTTTTAAAACTTGATTTTTTTCATTCATTTTTAAGTTTTTAAGTTTTGGGCAACATTACTTTTAGATTCAGACCTGAAATTAAAGCTACTATGAAGAGTTTTTAACTGGTTATGAAACTGTCTCATAACCATAACCATATACATATATATATATATATATATATATATACACACACACACACACACACACACACATACACATATATATACATATATATATATATTTGGGGCTTTTTATACCTTTAATGACAGGACAGCTGAAGATATGACAGGAAGGAGAGAGAGCAGCAAAGGGCTACAGGCAGGAGTCAAACCCACAGCCACTGCAGAGGACTCACAGCCTCAGTATAAGGGGCAAACACTCTATAAAACGCTCTATCTACCAGGCAACAAAGATAGCTGATTGTTGAGTCTGAATCTCAGGATGCCAAGTATTGATGTTTTTGCGAATAAGGCCCAACAATCTTCTATCTTACTGGCCTGTGATTTGCCAAACTCTCCTATCATGGGCTGCATTTTCTAAAGCCTGAAAACAGAGCAAAGGACTGGAACAGAAGTCTAATTTTCTCTCAGACCACTTGAATTCCAGTATGCTTAAAGGTTATTGTGGAACTTCTGCTCAATGATGCCAAAAACTGCCTACCCCAGATTTATTTTACAATACAACTTGCGGTTTTTATAATGAATTTGACTCTGTATTCCAGTACAATCAGCGCCTCCACAGTCATGTTCATACTGTGAACAGTGGATAGTGAAATTCTCTGATGACATGATTTTCAGTCCATTTCTATATTTGACCACAGGACTCAACAGCAGTGTTCAACCTGCCCTGCAGTGCTCAAAGTTACAGATAGAAAAACACATGAATTTAAAATGGCATGAAATTGAAACATTGATTTCCAACACTCTGAGCCGAGCCTTAACCATGAACCATGAAAATTACCATATTTTATACTCAATAAGTGTAATTATTGCTTGGAGGTGGTGGTGTTCAGAGTCAAGTCATGACCGAACACACAGCACCGGTGAGACCCACAAGGTTTCATGAGGGCTATTCATTAACCAGCTAATGCAGATATAAGAAACTATTCCAGATTAGGATAAATAATTTCTGCTGTGAAAAAAAAAATCACAATTTTCTCATTGCTTTTTCAGGGAAAATTGACTGAGCATTAAGCTCTTTTACAGCAGTGCCCCAAATTCACATATATGTAAGCTAAAAGTATATACAACATAAGATAACAACCATAATAACAATTAAATGATGAAAAAGTCAAATAAAACTAACTAGCAGACAGGTAAGACTGATATATAGTAATAAGAACAGTAAAAATAAAAGGCAAATAATTATAAACAAATCTCCCAAGCAATGAAAACAATAAAATTTAAAAAAGGTTAAAGAAAGACAATAAATAACATCTACAAATCAACCAAAGCAAGCACACTGTAAAACAACCATATCATCCAGCAGACAGTTAAAATGATCTGACACATACCTGTCCAGTTTCGATACCTCTTTTAATTTGTTCTATTTATTTGGTGTAAACAAGTTTCAAGAGATATAAATTCCTGTAACTCTGTTTGAAGACAAATAGATGTGGGTTTTTAAAGCGACTGAAAATGCTGGCAAATGCTTTTGATCTGTGGCTCAAAACATCTTGTTTGGCCTTGGTTTTGTGCAGTCTGTGAGAGCTGAAGGTGTCCTGTTTAAAGCTATAGTTGGTAATCCTGTTCAGAAACACTTTTTGTTATACTGGGTGAAATGGTTCTTCCATCCTGAGAGTAGTCAATACATTATGTATTCAGAAAAAGGAACAAAAGAATCAGACCTCTGTGTCAGCTGCAGGCCTGTAAAAACTCTGACCAATCCCTGCCATTCGGTCCGAGTGGAAAGAACCAATCAGATGCCTTCATGTCTCGTCCTGTCCACGCTGTCCCTCCCTCCTCCCGCATGCACACTCATCACATTTCACCGTTGCTGGAAATATTCAGCACACTCCTCAGCAGAAATACCATGTTAGCAGGAGAATAAGTTCATAAGGGTACAATGCAGAGAAAATGCAACCAAAAATACTTCCAGCGTTACTTGTAACGGCTTGCCCGCTAAACAGGCAAAGAAAAGGAAGCCGGAGGCAGAAAAGGCTGCGACGAAAAAGGCTCTGGATAAAGCTAGAGGACAAACCAGAGTCAACATCGGTGCAGCCTTTGAGCTGTGGAGACAACTGAGGCATCTGAAGGGCCTGAAAAGTGATGCAGAGGTTGCTGTCTTTCTGTTGGACAGGTAATTATTTGTTTTGCTTTGGGGGGATTTGTTATTTTCATGAAATATGTAACGTTTGCCAACTTAGCTACTTTTGTAGCTCGTATTAGTCCTACTGTCAGATGCACGTTCAAGTTTGTGGGGGCACTGACGGGAGGCGGAGGAGCGGGTGGAGCTTAGAGGAGGTGCCACTTTCAAATCTTGCTAGCTCTCCAACATTACCAACTATAACTTTAATCCACTGTCCCTGCCAAAGCCTATTCAAGATCGACATAAACAAAGTTGCTCATGCTGCAGGCAGCTCTCACATCCATTTCTATGCTGATGACACTGTCTTGTACACATCTAGTCCCTCCCTGAACACTGCCCTGACTTCACTGCAACACAGCTTCAAAAATATCCAATATGCCTTTTTACAACCAGGTTTTATTTTCTTGTTTTGACTCGCCTTCTGTTGCTGCTTCTTGACCAGATCATCACTGTAAATAAGAATTGTTTTTTATTGACTTATCTCATTGCATATTATTAATATTACTGAATTACATCGCTGTCCATACAGTGACACATGGGAGGGAAAATATATTTTTTTTAAAAATCAAGGCAACTGCCTTCACCAGACTTTTGAGTTTTGAATCAAACTCTTACGTTTTGAAATAAACAAAACATTTTTAAACATGAAAACTAAAAGTTTTGCTGACCTATAGTCTTTTGTTCACAGTGAGATGTGAACCCGATTTGTCATTATTTGGGTTCTTGAAAGCTGAAACTGAAAATGTTAAATTATTAACCATTATTCACTTTAATGAGGTTACTCAAACATTTTTGAAATACATTTTTTGGGGGGTTCTTCTTCATCTAAAGAAGAAAAATAAATTCTCAACAAAACACGATTAGTTAGTAAAATTTAGTAAATTTAGTAGTAAAGAGTTTGAGTTGGGCTCAAAACTCAAATTTTAAGGCAATTTACTTCAATAGATTTTTCTTTGTTTTTACAGTGTTCCGCCTCTGGTTCAGATTTTAATGTCATTCTGACATTCACGGTGGCATCAAATACTCTTGTTTACTTCAACTTTGACTTAAAAAAAGAAAAGAAATATTTACAGAAGTTTGAAGGCTGTTGTGTGTATTTTGTGCTTGTCAAACTCTGAACTTTGGGTTAGCACAGGAACCTAATGAGAGTAAGAAGATGTGATGAGGAGACTGCAAATGAGAAAGAGGCTAATTCAAACAGAAGCAGTGATGGTATGCTAATGGTAAAGCTGCTAATTACTGATGATTCCAGCTGGGGTGAAAAAAAAAGAGATAGTATATCGAGTCATGTGACATGAAGAGGGTTGATTAATTAATTTCTTCTTTTTTGTCGCTCCTTGAGGGGAAACACTTGAGGAGCAGCAGCAGCTGCAGCGTGGCGTCACATCAAAGAGATTTAACTTTGAGTCAACAGGTTCAGAGCATCTTTGCTTTATTCAGAACAACTGAAGTCACGCTGAACGTCAGCGTTACAGTTGACTTAAGCTGCTGTGCGCTGTTAGCTTTCAGGGAAAACCTCCATTTGCAGCACAAACACTGAGAGGCTCATGGCTGTCATGAATACTGTATTTCCGAACAGTGTCTGCTTTTGGTTTCAGCTCAGTAAAAGTAAAACATGAGTTTAACTGTACGTCTGAGGAGAATATTTCAAACTGTTCCCAAGCAGTTCAGTTTTTAACCGAGAATTTTCTCTGTATCTTGAAACATGAAAGAAATATCAAACTTCGTTTTAGAAAATACTTGAAAAGATGCTCATTTCATCTGCAAACTGGTTAAATATTCTTTCTGAACTTGTTTCACTTTGCAAAAAATACAACTTTAAGGACTTTGTGAAAAAAACAACTTGATGAGGAGATTCTTGAGTATTTTTTCTTTAAATCATCAGTGTTCAGCTCTCAAACTCTGAGGATCTTTTCTATCCTGCAGGAATGCATTTGTTTGTGTGGCAACTCACACCAAGAAAGTCCTGGCCTTAAATCCTGGCTGGTGCACAGCTTCTCTATTGATTTGCATGTTCTTCCTGTGTCTCTAGGGGTTTCTTCAGTCAGTTATCCCAACCATCATAAACATGTTAATTCTCTTGTCAGTGCCCCCCTGAACAAAGCACTGGTTTAGAGCTGGAGTTGGTCTCCATGCGCCTCCATGCTGACTTCTGCTCCTTGGGGTTGGGTTAAATGCAGACGTCGGATTTCACTATTGTAGTGTGTATATGATTGTATGTGACAATAAAATGGTTCTTCTTCCTCTGTTTGTCTTTAGATTTTCTCTATATGATGTTATGGTCTTAATTAGATCAAGTCTAGTTACACAAAACAAAACAAACAAACAAAAAAACCCAAGTTGTCCAGGAAGGGTTGCCAGGCCAGACTGTTAAATTTCAGGATCCACCAAAGTCAATTTTTTAATAATTAATAATAGTCGTAGTTGAACAGTGAGCAAACATTTTAAACACTCTCTGATTTTAGATTCTCAATTGTAAGAATTTGGTGACTTGATAATTGACAAAAAGAGATGGATTAATTGTGACTCATGAATCAATTGTGTTTAGTTAGGACAAAATCTCCCCATATATAAATAGCTTGAAACATGTGCATTGCAGTGTGATATAAGAATTTGAACCTTTGGCTCAATTGGCTTCTCTGGCTCTGTACTCTCACTGGTTCTCAACCTGGGGGCAAGATGTTTCTGGAAAATAAAATAAAATACTGTGGCAAGCAGCACGAAATAACCAGGAAGCATCTCTCTCAGCCACTCAATGACTTTCAACATAAAAAAATCAAGCACTCAAAAATATATAAAATACAGCTGGCCTTCAGAAACCAGAACAGAAATGGTAATAACCGACATTAAAAGAAAGGATTTTCTGAACAGATATAAACACTAACAAAAAGTACATTTTGCTTTTTGTCACATTAAATAGTAAACTTAACAAACCACTCAGTCCAGTGTGATGGGAAATGAGGGCCATATTTTAGATTTGGAGAAAAGCAGCACCATCACACTGAGGAACACAAGGTGGCATTTCCAACAGAGCCCCGTGCTTCCCCCGAGCTTCAGAAACATCACCCTGACTTATATAAATTTTTTGTGGGGGTGGTGAACGTTAACTTAATTGCAACTCAAAAAGGTTGAGAACCACTGCTTTAACACATTGGGTTTGAAATGAAACAATGAGTTTTAAGTGGTGACTTTCAGCTTTAATTTAATGGTGTTTGCGTCCACATTATGTTAACAGTTAAGACTTTTTTTTACCGTCCGTCCTAATTTGTAAGCAATGCAGCAAGAGACGGGGCTAGACTGTGAGCTGATGGGGATGTAAACATTCTCAAATTAAAGCTGAAAGTCAGCACTTTAACTTATTGTCACCATTTTATTTAAGATATATTGTGCTGGAGTACAGAGCCACATTTTCAGCTGCACACTGTTACTGTAAATGTCACTTGTAAGCACCAAAAGAAGCATTTCATACTAAGAAATATGCTTTAAAAGTGCTGCCATAAAGATCTATCACAGTACAGAAACTACCCTGGATATAAATAGTGACTTTCCACTCTCTGACTGTAAGATATAAACAGTTACAGTCTGGTGTCCAAACTAGAGTTCCCTGCCAGGCTTTTATCATGAGCCAGCTGAGCGATCTAAGCCACTCTGACATCAGTTCACTCCCCATCTGACACCTCCCAGGTCCAGTTAGCCTCCTAAAACCTGGCACACGCAAGCTGCTCCTCCCAGGGTTAACGCAGTCTGCCACCGACCGCCCCCCCCCCCGCTCAACCCAGAGGAATAAAGGTTAATTTTCCGAGTGAGCTGCTCCTGTCACATGCATTAATGTACTGATTCATACACAGTGCAGCGGCTGTGTGTTGGTATGTACGCGGAGCCGGGTGGCCGGATGCATCTCGCCGGCCGTGAGTCACACACGGCCGCTGGCTCTCAGACATCGAGCCTGTCAGGAGGTCTGAGCGAGCGCTGGTGATGCTGACCAGCTCCGACCCAGGGAGCAAAGAGAAATCGACCGCAGCTAACCAGGCAGCGGAAAGTGTGATTATGAGTTGTGAGTGTTTTTATGTGACAGCATGTGTGTGTGTGTGTGTGTGTGTGTGTGTGTGTGTGTGTTTTTCTGTGTGTGTGTGCTTTACCTCTGAGACCTATGATCAGTTCAACGAAACAGGTTTACTGAGTTATCTGGATAAATTTGGTCAGTTCAACTAAGAACTCATGAAATAAAAATAAATGAAAAATGAAAAAGATACACACATCCATAAACCCAATGGGATGGGTGCTGGATCACAAAAAAATAAAAGAGTTGCAATCGACAAAAAGATTGAGACTTGTTACACTGAACCAAAACAGTAAAGTTCTAAGCTATAAAAAAACTAAAATCTAACGCTTCATTTGATAGGGTGTCATTACACTGTTATAACCATGTCATGTCATGTCATGACACCTGTCACAAACATTAAGATGTCTTTATGAATGTTTATGACTGTGACTAAGTGAGATCCGGTCAGTTATTTAAGTTTTAATGCAAACTTGATTTTGTTCGAAATGTCTTTGTTATGACAACTTGGCATTAAACATACCTACATAACATTTAATGGCATCTGTATGACAAGTACAAATGGTACCATTTTATTTGAGGTCAAGAAAAATATTCATGACACGCTTATAATGGTCTCATGATGGCCAGTGTCAAAACCACATATGACAGTTTAATGTAATGTTAAAACATAAAGTTAAACTGTTTCTTTATGTTTGATCATGTCAAGTTGTCATAACAAAGACGTGTCAAACAATGTCAACTTTGCATTAAAAGTGACATAATTGACCAAATGATACTTAATGACAGCAGTCATAAACATTTATAAAGACTCCCTCGAGTCAGGTGTTATGACATGGTTATGACAGTGTAATGACAGTCTTATGCACACACCTTCAAATAAAGTGCTACCGATCTAAAGATGCAAGAGGCAGGCAAATTAGACTGTTTACTCAAATCAGATCTTTAAGAAAGACTGCTCACACAGTTATATGCATGTGGTTAGACTGAATTTGTGTGTCCAGACATCACCAACTTCTGCATACTGTCTGGGTTGCTACTGTAACAGTGTAGGCATCAGTTACTACGTGCACTATGTAGACATCATTTGATAAATTGTCTTGTTCCGACAGCTTCCTTCCAGCTCAGCCTGCACAGAAGTCTACCCCCATAGTGCCAGCAGACAACTTATTTCAGCGTCTGTGCTGTCCTCCGTACCGCTCTGCTGTAATAGCAGCATGGATTCTGCTCAGCCGCTCTGATTCACCTCAGACACTCCGGATTTGAAACATTTGCTGTGACGCAAAAGACACTTCGAAATTTGATTTGAGCGACCAGAGCGGCCGGACTGAGATGCATCTGTAAATATACAATTGGAATCGCATTTCAGACCACCTCCAAATGTGACAAGGATTTGCAAAAATCCATTTTATGTGTTTTCTTGCTATGCAGACTTTATAAAATCAATTTGGATACAATCTGGATGTGTCAAAAAATGCTTGGGCTGGCAGTCTGAACAAGGCCTAAGAAGCTCTGTAAGAGAACTGCAGAGTGGTTCATCATTCTCTGTAGATTTGTCACAAGAGACCATTTTCACATTACATACGGTCTTATTATAAAAATATTTATAAGTGCATCTTTAACTACCTGAAATCGTGATGTTACTAACTTGAACCTCAGAGAGGAAAGCAATAAAGGCAAACTGCAAGTGGTCAAACGCTTTATGTCTCCTCATATCTCACATCTCTCTAATAGCTGCACTTGAACACACTAACGACTGCAGCAGGTGGACATTGAAATGCTAACACACTGTGTAAACAGAAGCAGTGAAGCAGAGGAGATAAAGAACAGATTTCTGCAACACAATGGGCACAATTTTAAACAGACCCCACTCACACAAATGAGGTAACTTGGTATCTTAGATTTATCTGAGGTTAAGCTGAAGAACAGGTCACATAATCAGAATCAGATTCTGATTCTGATTCTGATTATGTGGCAGAGAGACTGAGCATTGGAGTCAGGGGGGTTCATAACAAATGTTTTCAATGAAAGCACAATAAATGTCATTAAGTGAATCAGGGACAACTAATGAGGCCATCAGACACACTGCAAAGAGACAAAGAAGGAGGAATGTTTCATTTGTCTTAATTCCTGCTTGCTTTTTCCAAGTGTTCTCTTGCACGGAGTAATTAGTGGCACATTGAGTCTTTTTTCATCTTGAGCACTTAGTGAGACAAAGACATTTGGACAAGAGACAAAGATATAAAAGTTACTGCTTCAGATGGGGTCATATCTTTTGTTCCTTTGTAAATAAACAAATCCTTGAGCAGCAGTCTGGCACAGTGACAATCCCCTGTGCTGGTTAAAGAATCAGCTGTCAACTGCAAATGAAAACACGCAATTGCTGTAAAATCGAGATATAATGGTTCCAAAGGGGTTCTTCCTGAAGAGCTGAGGTTCTAACCGGAACCACATGCTTGTGAAGAACGTTTGAGGAAAGGGTTCGTCTAGGGTTCTTTGGATGAAAAAGGTTCTTAATGTAGCCCTTATTCTTACAAAGAACCCTTTTATGAAGAAAGAGTTCAAGGATTGAGATCCTTTAAGAACTGTTTCATCAAGGGTTCTTTGTACCATAATATAAAATGATTGTTGGTAGAACCCCCTTGAGTGGGTTCCAGATAAAACCATTGGAATATAAAAGGGTTCTTGGTAGAACCCCCTGGGTGGGGTCTAGGTGACACCCTTGGAATATAAAAGGGTTCTCAGTAGAACCTGCTGGGTGGGTTCTAGATGAAACATTTAGGAATATAAAATGGTTCTTGGGTAGAGCCGTTTGGGTGGGTTCTAGATGAAACCCTTGGAATAAAAAGGTTCTCAGTAGAATCCTCTTAAGTGAGCTCTAGATAAACCCTTAGAATATAAAACAGTTCTCAGTAGAACTCCCTCAGGTGGGTGCTAGATGAAACCCTTGGGATATAAAAGGATTCTTAGTAGAAACCCCTAGATGGGTTCCTGTTAGCCCCCTTAAAAGACGCAAAGGTTCTGTACAGAAACTCCAGAAAGGAGGGGTAAAACCAGTACAGCATAGAAGGCCTGTCTGTAGAACCTCTCATAACCTTTTATGTTGGGTTCTGGGTAGAACTCTCTAAAAGAGCTGCAAGTGGAACTCTCTGAAACCCTTTCTGGTTCTAGTTACCACCTTTTATTTCTAAGGATGTAAAAGAAATATTCTTCTGTTCTTTGGACTTGTTTTCTGTCTTTATATTGAAATAAAGCCCCAGAACTCAGTCTGCAACTTCTTCTTTAACTTTGCATTTGCAACTCTTTGCACAGGTCACATTTTTTTCATATTTTGTTCCTGCTCTATTGCTTGAAAAGAAATATACAGTTAATATGTGGGAAGTTGTACACTGGCAGAGAAAACATCCATATGAAGTCTCCCACTAGAATGATGCAAGTTTTCTGAAACACACAGACATATAATCTACTGCTTTAGGTGGAAAATCCCCCCTTTATTAAGATCATTTCATCATGGTTCATAATGAAGACATGATAACCCTGCATTAATGATTCTCCCTTAGAGAATAGAGTTCCAGTATAGAACATCCATCTTCGTACTCTGTCTAATAATACCTCACAGCATCCTCACTGACCTTACCTTGACAGCCTCCCCTGATACACCAGCAATCCATTTATATTCAAGGAGCATTGAAATGTGTTTTGATACAGTTGTTTTCAGGGGTCAGAGCACTGGAAACAGACTCACCGACTTCATCAATTTTAATTGAATCTTTTTCGTAATGAAGCAGGAAAATGGCTGCAAAAATAAAATACTTTTCTTGCTATACTTTGCTTGTCTGCCCGTACAGCCACACTGAGGCCAGACATCAGAAAAAAACTGTCAGGCCTGCAGCCAGGGGCAATTCTGTGTCTCGCTGAAGGATGCTTTTAGCAGGACGGACGCTCACAAACACAACTGCTTTCACACACATAATGCACCTGAAGTGCGGTCTCTTTAAAAGCTGCGTCCACCCACAGTCAAAATAGCTGGGCCGAATATATCTGTCAGGCCAAATTCAAGGTGGGGAGACGCGAACATTAGCACCATCCACTGAACAGACTTTGTGTAATGAGATCCCCTAAATAAAAGCCATATTGCAGGTATTCAGCTCTTGAAAACAACAGCTGTGAACAGATGATTGTGTTCCTAAAAAACTGTGACTTGGCAGATTTCAAAATATGGAACAAACTAGGTTAGAGAGGAGAGAAATCTGTAGTCCAGAACAGAAGTCCACATAAGTGATGAGATATAACTTCAAATGATGAACACAGCAAAATATAGACAATGACAATCACTATTACATTGATCCATATATCACTGTTGTTTTTAAAGGGCCTGAAGGTGATATATTTGATCGATTCAGCCCTTTAGATAATGTCAAGCTGTCAGCTCATTAACCAGCATCTGTCAGTTAAAGCTGAAATGTGTAATGATCTTTATTAATGTTTTATTATTGCATGTCTAAAGCTCTGCTTCTCTCATATATCTCAAAATGATCTGAAGCAATACAGACAATATTAGTGTTTGCAATTTTGTCAAATGACATTGCCTCAATAATACTATAATTACTTTCATGTCAAGATAAAACCATACTTTACCAGCGTAACACTATATACTATATAATGTTAAGATTTTGAAAATTATAGATTGCAGCTTTATTATCATGTGTAGTGTAATATGTGATTGGTGAGGTAGCATTAGCCGTAGCTACTTCTTTTGCCCCATAGTCACCAAAGTAAATATTAGACCCATTTTTCACCAGCCACATATCTTCCGGACATTCTGACACTAAAATAATATTTTTCAGACGGACACAGCAACACACTCTTGTGAGATTTGACAATGAAGTAACTTGAAAGCCTGTTAGCCGAGTCACCGAGGATTTTGGTAGGGAATTAGACCGGGCTGAGTATTAATATTCCATAGATATATGATAGTTTGCTGTGGATGCATAATCACAAAGCTTCATTTCGTCTAACATGGTTAAGAACATGTAAAGTGTGGCACATACATCTCTTTCATATCCACTGTTAAGCAGAAAACATTGATTTTCTGTACGGCTCCCCTTCTTCTGCCCGCCAAGGTCACTAGCATGGATGAGTCAGCATCACAAACCCCGCTGTCACACTCTACTTCCTTTTTCTCCCCCGCGACGATCAACCCTCAGCCTCCCTTTCTCTCCACTATTTTCCCCATCTATTTTCCCCTTCCCATTCCTTCATTTTCCTCACTTCACTCTCCCTTCCTCCTGATTCTCACCTTCCTCTGCTGTTACTCCCGTCTCACTCTTGCTTCCGTCACATGGGGATTATATTTCTTGAAATTCAGAAAGAAGAGAAAGACGGCAGCGAGAGATCAGGGAGTGCCACGGAAAACTCTCCGAGAATCCAACGCTGACCTCAATTCTCGGCTCACTTCTTCAACTTTCTTTTTGCTCTTTCTTTGCCCGAGAAGAACTTCAAAGCGCTGTGGGAGAGGCAGGGGTCTGGTCGCCTGGTGAACATCAGAGGACATACTAGAAATACTACATCAACCCACCCTGAAACTGTGTCAGAGTGTGTGGTATGACTGAAAATCAGTCGAAGGAAAGGCATGATGGGATTTTTCTGCTGCAGTCAGTCACACTTTTCACACCTAACGGGCTGGATGTGCCATAGTTATGGTCCTCAAATTGGAGGTCAAGACAGGTTTTAAGGTAAAATAAGGACATTTATCACAAATAAACATGTACTGTTTCTGATTTTCCTTCAACATTTGACATAATATTTTTAGCCTCCAGCCTTCCTCCAAGGATTAATCATGCTGCACAGCCTGGAAAGTGCAATCAAAAACTGTGTGGTGCAGAAAGTTCACCTTTCTGCTTGTTTGCAGTTGGATTCCTCTCAACTACACCTACTTGCCACTCACACGGGGTGACAAGTAGGAGTTGTGTCTTTTTGGAGGAAGGTGTGAGCCAAACAGGTTGAGTATTTATTTTGGTCTGGAATTTGAAATGCTGAATTCTCTCCAGAAATATAACCAACTGACGAGGACAAAATAATAACTGACAAAAAACCAACCAATAGTCCATATTATGCTCCAGTATACAGTATGTACAGTATTATTATTTGCTAATATAGCAGTAAGAAGTCAGTGTAGTTCAACGTTAACCCAAAATGATAGAAGGGATGTGGCTGCTTTATTACCAAGTAGTTCCTCTATTTTTTGTGTTTGTTAGTTTAGTTCGTTTATTATCCTGTCGGAAATTCTCTTTGTGTCTGTGGCATCCATCAGATAAATACAACCTGGGATAGACCAAGGCCCTGAATTAGGTTGCCATGGTCCACTTTTTGCGACCCAAATGTAAACACATAAAAACAACGTGGAAAACAACTTGATGCAACTTAACACAGCCTTCCTTAACTGTTACACTTGTGTTGCTCATTTTCCACTGAAAAGTGAGCTAGACATCTTGGTTAGTTGAGGAAACTGGTGGCACACACCACAGTACATCACATGTTCAGATGTGTCATATTTTAGCCACTTTATCTCCTGCTTCCATTCACTGCTAAATTTTGGTTGCCATTTCATTTTTTTTTTAATGGTCACCTGTGTGTTTCTGGGTCTTCTGTAAGGTTTGCAGTAGCAGTTTGATTAGGCTTAGAAAACACATGCTTCAGTAGCACTGACTTATCAGTAGCTAGCTGGTGAGCTACTGAGTACTGTTCACTTTTTTTCGGATTATGTTGAACTAAAATGCCTGAAAGAATCAGGATGTTTGTGGAACTTTGTCGTGTTGGGAAAGGCATAAAACTTGGACTATTTAGTGGTCATAGACTAACTTTATGTGGCCGCAGGCCATGATAAATATCCCGAACCCTGACAACTACAGTAGAAAGGACAAATTACAATGAAGATGTGTATAAGTAGTGCACTCGTTCAAGCAAATACAGACTTGCAGCCCACTGCATGCCAACAAAAAGGGCTGTGGTTAAAAAAAATAGCATAGCTGTCCTGCAAAAACAGTCAACCCTTCTTCAACATTTGTCTCAGTGCAATGCAGTGTTGCCTGGCAACATACTGTGTTGAGATATGTGCAGGAATGTGCACATTCCTAGTACTTTTATTTTATAACATGAGCACTGAAACACTACTGTTTAACATCCAGATAGATGATAAAATGATTGTAATTATGATAAATCTCTGTACTATTAACTGCTGTGCTTTATTTAGACATCTGGTAAACCTGGATTTATGAACTTAATTTCAAGCAGCACATTTTATCATCTTATTGGTACCTGAAACACTGAAACAGGTGTGCCAATGGTATGTTTGTGTTATTTTCAATCTGAATGTCCAGTTAATGCACATACTGACAATTTGAAGTTTCTTAAGCTTGTCATGTTTCAGTGTGAATGTACTACAGACTCAAAATCTGCACAGAATTTGCATTTACATTAGTAAACAACACATCTTCATACCTAAATGACTGAACAGATTGATTGTCAAAGACTTGAGTTAAGTTAAATTACAGAAATTAAGTTTTGCACATAACTTAAGTTATGTATGTAACTATTTACATTATGTAAGTTAACTCATGTACAAGTTTAAAAAAAAGTAAAACAACACTGACTTTTGGTTCCACACGGGACATGAACAGCGGCCTCTTGGGCAAAAGTCTGGTTGTGTTTGATTCATCCATCCAGATCTTTTTATACTACATCACCTAACTACCTCCGTTCGAAAACGTGCATGTTGGCCAAATGTGCAAGCAGCTTATTCCAACTAATATGTCTGTTTATTGTTGGGTGGCGACCTCTAGTGGGCGTACTGAGTATGACAGGATAAGTATAAGGAGTCCTGTGTGAAACCAAAAGTAAACAGTAAGTTATTTAAAGTTTTGAGTTTTGTGTGTTACTTCTGTTGCGTAACATGAAACACGTAACATACTTCTTTTTTAACCCCAACCACAGTCTTTTTCTTAAAGTTTTATTGCCCAAACCAAAACAATCTGCGCCCGTTTAACAATGTAAACCCTGCGTGTAATGTCATGTGACTCATGTAATGTAGTTAAGGTCACTGCCTGCTCTCCACCTGTAATAAATGTCCTTTCAGGAGTAATCGGCAATCGACCTAGTCTGTTGGGTAGGTATAAGGATGGGTTGCATAATTACTATGGACACTAGAGGTTGCCACCTGACATTAAATGTAAATATGGGTTGTAATAAGCTTCTTAGACAGATGACTTATAAGGCTGTTTTTGTAATATGACCTAGAACACAAAGTTGGTGTTGGTGGAATCTAAAGCTGTTACTGGGGGTGATGGCTAAAACCTCTGATCATATTTGGGCTTTCAGGCTTTTATTTTAACATACTTTTCATCTGCATTTTGCAAAGCAATCAAACAAAATCACAAAGACAGAACAAGGACAAATTCCTCATCTTGTCGTTCTGTGGGTGAGATGGAAAAACACAGCGAGTCCAAATGCAGAGAGGTCAGGAAGCTCAGTGAGAGCTGAGGTTCATAATGCAGTCATACATGCTTTTGATTAAGCTAACAGAAGCAATAACAAAGACACTGTATCACTAACAGCATGCTGCAAATTCATGAGACTCAGAATTAATGTGGGCCTCCTTTGTGAGAGGATGGGGTATGTTTTATTACATACTATCTCATCATTTCAATGGAAGGTTTTATGGAGCTGAAGAAAAGAGAGGCTGCAATTGTTCAGCAGGCCCTGATTCACAGTATGAATCAACTCTGCTGTATTTCATTACCAACTGTCATTGTGCTTCCAGACGGGATGATGGCGAATAAGTCAGAAGTGGAACTTCACATCAGAGTTTGTAGCCCGCTCCGTGACAAGACTTAAAAAATATTTTGATGCTCCACACATTCAGTGCATCTTTATTCATCCTCTGCCAGTCAGCGTTGTGTATCAGCTCCATTTTGGCTTTGAAGTCGGAGCGTTTTTTAAGTTTCTTTTGTGTTCACCAAGTCTCACTGAATGTATAAAATATGAGGAACACCAGGTCCCTTTGTAGGATAGAGGAGATATAACAAGTGAATTCAAAAGAAAGTTCTGATCTTATTTTGATTTTCAAATTTAAAATTCCCTCTGTCCACTTCTGCTAACCAGACAGGAGAACTTTTAAGCCTTGAAACAGAGGATGGGAACTGTGGTTTATGAGGACAGATGGCTCAGGATGTAGCATTTACGTGAATATTCCCTTTTAACAATACTTTGAGGTATTTTTACATCAATTTCTATTCTTTGTAGTGGTGGAGGAAGTGTTGAGATGTTTTACTTGGATAACAGCAGAAAAATCACGATATTCATAGTTTTATTTAACTTAATCCCAACATGCAGTGTCCTGCATACAGGCTTGGAGGAGGCTTTGTTATCTTACTCTGGATTGCATTTGGTTGAAACCGTACAGTACACTGTTCAGAAGCACAAAGCCTCATAATCCTATCTGTTTAAACTATTTTTATGATCGCAATATATCTTTGACCAAAGTTGCTTAGGAGTGCATGCAAAAAAGTTTCTTAAAATTAACAAGATCTATTAAAGTTTTAAGAGACATAACCATTTTATTTTCACTATGTCATTTTCAAGCTTGTGCAGAAAGAAAGGTGTTTTAAGCTTCAAAATGGCCCCTGTCAGATTGTTGTACTGATGCATTAACATTTAAGCTGCATTTTAATGTTGTAGATGGTTTAGATAGCTAATTGTTTCTACTTTATATAATGATGGGTGGTTTATCTGGTAACATTTTATGAGAACACCTTGTAATTTGTGTATCAAATTTTTATCATCTATCTCCAAAATCTTTCATGACTAACTTCCACCATCCATCCACCCTGTGGAAGCATCATTTCTGACACTTTTACCTACACATCCCATATACAACATATGGTTAGACTTTCAAAAAAAAAAAAAAAAAAAAAAACTTGGTGAGAAATATTTAGCATTTTCTGAGTTTTGGACATACAGGAAAGGACAAAATGTGGTGACCTTCATTGTCATGGTAACAACAAATTGCTACCAAAATTACATAAACTTATGCAAGTTATGCAAGCTGTACAGTGAAAAGGATGAGAAAATTCAAAATTTCAAGGCATCTGCCTTCACTAGATTTTTGAGTCTTGAATCAAACTCTTAAGTTCTGAAATAAACTAAACAAAGTTTTGCCAACCTAACCTATAATCTTTTGTTTAGATTACTTACTTTTCTTCTTTAGATAAACTCGGATCTTTGAGTTTTAGAAACCCTCAAAATATGTAAATTAAAAATAAATCAATTGCGATTTAATTCTTGTCCCCTAGGTGTTGGCCCATCCGATCCATCCCAACCTTCTCCTTATGCAGACTTTATGCAGACCTTAACACCACATTTACACATTACATCACCAGAAATGATGTTAGAAAAGTACCTATAGTGTCATATTTGACGTGGGAAGGGAATACCTCAAAATTACTCAGTAAAATTCTTTTAGAAAATATTGTACTTTTAAAAACACTCCATTTAGTGTATTTGACAGCAGTAGCTATTTAGCACTTTTTTCATTCATGGTCCAAGCATTGGTGGCATCACTTGTCATTTACTATGTTAAAATGTGGGTCTGTGAAGCCATAAAAACTGCAGATAAACATAATTTAGCAGATGTGGACTATAGAGAACGAGAAGGCAAATGTTGGCGTTTTTCACACTTGTATATGTATATTTAGAAATTGCCACCTAATCTGAGCCATGCAGAGCTCCACAGCCCTTTTCTTTATGTACACATCTTTGATCCTGCATGGCCACTCATGCTGTGAGAGGGATTGGCATGAATTCCATTTTCATATTTCACATGCTCACAAAGCTCCAAAGCCACACAAATCCAAGCCACGGGTGACGGCGAGGAGGTCGTCGTGATCTCATGTTTGAGTAATGGTGTTAGTTATTGAAATCAGATTTCCCCCACGTGATCGATGAGTATACTCAGATAGTAGCAGGGGAGGATGAGGCGAGGGTGATTATGCGTAGCGGGAATCCACGGAGCCGTCGAGCTAATTCACAGACTGTGGCTCTCCAAAGCCATCAGGAGGCACAGAAGAGTGAATCATAGTTCCTGATATTAGTGCAGAGGCAGGAGGCGAAATTGGAGCTAAAAGCCTGACTGGGGGGTGAGAGGGATGCGGAGCCTTGGGTCTTAGGGATCAATGTGCATGCATAATGCTGAGAATACATACCCGGGAGGAACTGAGCCAGCTTAGCTCCATGGGGTTTTCATGGTAATGCCTATTTCAGAAGGTGACGGCAGCATCACAGCGCTCTCAAAGGAGCTGTTTGAAAAGATGACTTTCCTCGAAGGTCGCACCGCAATCTGGGATTCAATTGAGAGCGTCTGCTTACCTTGGCTAATAAATTTGAAACTGAATTTTGTATTATCCATTTGTACAACTCATCTCAAATCAGTTGTTTGTTAGATGTTATTTTCTGAAATCCATACTTCAAGATTGGTGTCCCAGTTTCTTGTAGATAAAGTAAATAACTGTAGCTTATGATTTTCTTTCATGTTTTGACTGTTCAGAAAGATGGAAATGCAGCAGGCTCAGCTGCCCAGCTGCATAAACTACCTTAAGTTTTAAACTTAAATTTGTCCCTGATACACCATGTTTCCTTAAGCTCAGGGGTTTGCTTTCATAAAGCCTCTTGAGTTGTCTTAAGTAGAACTTAAGTAGAAAGTTTTAAGTAGAAGTAGTGGTTCAATTTCTTTACTCAAGTAAAAGTGAAAAGGGTAAATCTCTGAAGTTATTCAAAGTATAAAAGTACAAAGTAGCCCTCTGAAAGACATTTCTTTGGGCTGTTTCTGTGACTGAGCCTCACTTTTTCTCCACATTTGAGTCTCCCTCTCTGTCTGTTTCATCTGTTGTGTGTGATATGTACTGTACCAACAAACGCTCTGTGTTATTGTCCCGCGCATTTTGGTTTAAATCAGTCTTGATCTTGGGTAGGCGGCGCACAATGGCGCAAAATAAAGATAACAATTCCTCTCAAATACATTAAAATTAAAGTAACAGGTCAGTTTTTAAAAATGTAAAGAGTAGAAAGTACAGATATTTAAGTTAATAAGAGTAAAAGTAAAAAGTTATCAGAAAAGAAATATTCAAGTTCAGATACTTGAAAACTGAAAAAAGTACAAATACTTGTTACTTCTTACTACTACTTAACAATATTTCTGTCAGTTGTTAGCTAGCTCCTCCAAACTGGACAACAAAGAGAAAAGTTAGCTAAACAGAAGATGAGAATACTGTTCTCCTTGAAAAATATGGCAAACAGATTCATATAATCTAAAGTAAATTTAACAAACAGAACAAACACAGGCAAGTGAAAGATGTGGCAACAAGTAAAGTTACTGACAAAATCAATGCAAGAAATCTGCTGTGAAACAAACTGTAGATGAAGTCATAAAGAAATATGAAAATATTCATGTGACAGCAAAAAAGGAGACCAAACATAGAGCTGACAAAAAACAATAAGTATTGGAACAATATAGCTAATGTTCAGATATGTTAACGTTTGATTAGCTAGTTACAAAGTAGCATTGCTCAAAAAAATCCACTGGCTTTTCCCTGTGAAAAAGCCATCTTGTTTTCTCCTCCCCCTCTTCAGTCACCATAAATTGACCATAATTTCACTTCTGAGGAAAACAGTTACTGAGGACCACCCACAGTAGCAAAACAGAAGAGAATCTTTAGGTAGCTAAGGGCAAACACTCAGAGATCACAGGTTTTCCCTTACAACATCCTAAGGAAATCCTTATGGTGATTTTATGCAACTTTTCTAAGGCACCCTTGGATGGGAATTTAAGAGCAACCTTGCCTAAGTGGTTTTATGCAAGGCGGCACAGACTCTGAACCTCTCACTGCTTGGTTTATGACTTCTAGTGATGTTTCATGTACATTTTAAATGAACTTTAAGAGATGTTTTGCCTCTGTTTCCGCCCCATCAAACAGATAGGGATGTCATCATGGCAGAGATTGGATCATTGATTTTTAGATGATAGATCCGGAAATTGTGTAGAATGAAAGCCGTGTCAGATGCTGCTATTGTCCTTAATGTGAAAGGGTCTTTTAGCCGCATGGATGATGGGAAAATTTTTATTGCAGAGCTGAAGAGGGAGCCGCATTAGCATCCGTAGCCATGTGGGAAATACTACTACTGAAAATGCAAATCTAGGATTGATGGATTCTCATAAACATGGCTCTTGGTTGACAGATTAAATTCCCTTCCCATTCATGCTTGGGAAATAGTTTTTCACTTCAGGGCTCTCATATGAAACTTCTGACAGCCAGTTCTAAGTAGAATAAAATATCACTGTTTTGCAACAAATATAAATGTAATCAGCAGTTTAGCAAACAGCAGACATACATGTTTGATGCTCATTTTCATGTTCATTTGTAGACGCAACTGTAACTGGGGGAAATGAAGGAATCTGTTAATGACTTAACCTGTTAATTGGCCCTTCTAAGGTGTGAGAAGTCACATCTCAGGTGTGTAGGAAATATATAAATAGCACAAATGAAAATACGAGTGAAGATTCTCAGGTAAATGTGTGATGAAAACACTCACCAACTCATTTTAGAGAAACTTATGAATAGATAAGCAATTTTGAAATATGACAACTTCGCAATATTGAAATATGACAACTTTGCAATATTGAAATATTTGCCCTTCTTAAAAAATCATCAGTGTTTAAGGTTCTGGTCCTACCTTTCGAACAGATTCTGCTCTGTTGTAGTGGGATAATTCTCATCAGCTCCATCTCACATGGAGTCCCCCAGGGGTCAGTTCTTGGGCCCATATTATATTGTATGTATTTGCTTCTGTTGGGTGAAATTATCCACAGATATAATATTAGTTTACATTGCTTTGTGGATGATACACAAGTTTATGTTCACCTAATGGACAATAAGGATACTGATGCAGTCTCTCAGCTCCAACATTAGCCCTCTGCATGTAATTTGGGCAGGATCTTTGACACACAAATCATGCTTTCTTCAACTTAAAAACATCTGTGCATGATTAAAAAAAAAGTTTCTTTCTCCTCATGTCTGGATTATTCGGGGTCAAACATAAAGACATTTCCCATTTTTGGGTTCTATATTTTATATTGTTTTATTTTATGTTGTTACGTTTTTTTATTGTTTTTACCTGGTCTGTGTGTATCATTTTATTTTGTTCCATAAAACACTTTGTAACTGTAACTGTGTTTTGAGGAGTGTTATACAAATTAAGTTTATTATGATTATTATAAAAGAGAAAATGCAGCATTCACTATAAAATCAATCAGTCGCTTTCGTCGTCTAATCAGTTGACAAATTCAATTATTTATTTTTTATTTGTCACTTGTGCTTTGATCCCTTAAAAAGGTAATTATCAGGAGCAATTATTCAGCTCCACAAAGAGTTTAACTAATCTTTGTCACATCTGAATCGGACATAATTGGTTTTCAGGTCTCCTACCTGGCAGAACAAAGCAAACAGAAGCACACAACAAGCCAGTTATAATTAGGCTTTGAATAATTTGTGTGAGAATGAACTAACATGACTTCAGTGAGCTGATTGATTGATGTGCGGTTTGAACTAAAGCTTTAAAGAAATCACCTTACTTTAAAAAGTTTAAACAACTATTTTCTCTAAAAACTTGGGACAAAGTTTGGTTTTATTGTTCATTCACGGCAAAACTTTGCTGGAAATAATGGTCGCTTTAATCTATGAACAGTGCACTTAAAAGTGATTCTTCCTCTTTAGTTCTAGAGGTGATTACCTGCTTTCTTTTCCTCTCCCATGTAAAAGCATCTCTACGAAGCTAATTGGCTTTCCACGCTGGAATCTTTATGAGAACTTTAGTGTTTTATATGCTGATAAACTGTTTAACTTTGTTAGAATTACAAAGGGTTTAAATTCTAATAGCAATCTGTTGTAGGGGCCCATTTGTCTTAAAATATGGACATTAAAAAACAAAGAAAAGTTTCATGTTTTTTTATAGAAAAAGCTGATGAAATAAAGCTTAATTTGCCTCCTTTAATGACAATTTGAGGAAACCTTTTTAATTTACAAAAAAGAAAAAAGAAAGTGAATTTGGTGCAGTCTTCCATTTGTAGTGGAAAAGCTAGACTACACAAAGCCTACTCATTGATTCCACTGGACACGGCATGATTGCACCATGGTTTTGATCCATCCTCCACATGGCTGCATTCCAGTAGCATTTTAGAAGCGGGGCATTTCGCCCGCCTAAATGTGTTTACTTGCTCCAATTTTGTTGATCTGGAACTCTGTCATTGTTTTTTATGCTTCTACCATAGGCTACGTAGTACGATAGATCGCAAACTAGAAATAAAACCAGTTGTTTGTCAACCACCAATAAACCTCAGAGACGTTGCCTTGGCCATCTACAAGAGAAAAATGGAGAGGTTTTCTGGACTTTTTTGCAACTTGACAACTTGTAATTATTCCTTCATGGGACTATGTTGAAATGGTCTATGTTGAAAACAGAAACAACTTCTTTTTCTTGTTTTCTCAGACTGGAAAGTGCTTATCAGACACATGAGTTTGCTATATCAGAATTTATTGGGAAAGATGTTTCCATATTCAATAACGTTAACGGAAGTCTTTTTTGAAAGAGGCAAAACCACCTCAAGCAGTGTAAAAACTTTTCTTTTTTTGCCAAATTGCTTCCACATTTTGTGGTTTCTGTGACACTTTTCTGATGTGAATAAAAATATGCTAATAAAAACATGGCTATAGGGCCGGACGTTTAGCTCAGTTGGTAGAGCGTCCAACCTATGTATGGAGGCTGTTAGTCCTCTGCAGCGGCTGCTGGTTCGACTCCCGCCTGCGGCCCTTTGCTGCATGTCATCCCCTTTCTCTCTGCCCCGTTTCCTGTCTACTCTCTGGCTGTCCTTTCCAATAAAGGCAAAAATGCCCAAAAAAATAACTTAAAAAAAAACAAAACATTGCTATAGAGTCACAGCATCAGGTCTTCAGCTCTCTTTAGGGCAAGGCATGTTTATTTTTATAGCACATTTCAACAACTTACGTTATAGCCGTGCGCCAACTTTTAATGATCCTTCATTGGCTCCCCAAAACAATTACTTCAGTTTTATCTGGCACGTCTAATTGTTCATTCGTTAAATGCAACTACTGAGCGCTTGTATTGGATTATAGTCCCCTGGTGATATGGTTATGTAAATGTGTGCGTCATCTGCATAATTATGGAAGCATATTTTGCTTTTTTCCATAATCTGAGCTAGTGGGAGAATGTATATGTTGCACAGAAGAGACCCCAGGATGGAAATGGGGAATGGGACCTCCACAGGTTATTTTTGTTTGTTCAGATGTGTAATTACCTATAGACACAAAGTAGTCCCTTTGAGTAGGATTCAAAGCAGTTTGGTTCTGTGCCAGAAATCCCCACCCAGTTTTCCAGTCAGTCTGGTAATAAAATCACCAGAACCTCTAACATGACTAATAGAATGGAAGTATAGAAAGAGTATTAATTATCTTATGATTTGGAAATTTAGTAATAGGTCTGAGGAATCAGTGCCATATTGTGCTGCTTTCTAGTTTTTGTCTTCCATGGTAACAGCTGCTGTTTTACATATGGAGCAGATGAAACAGGTGCTACTATTGGGAACACATCGCTTCCAGTTATTGACTGAAAGTGTAGAGTGAGCGATCAAAGTGTTGAAGGAACAGCATGGAGCAACCTTAAAATTGAACAAAACACATGACGACAAAAATGTGAAGGTAGCCAGTAGACTGATTAAACAAAAGCTGAATAGGTGGTAAAAGACGGAGAATGGACACTTGGAAGACACAATTTATGCCCTGTTTCTTCAGGCATTTCTGCTGTCGTGAATTTGATCTTGATCTGTCAAGACAGATGCACAAGATGTGAACTCTGAGAGGAAATGACAGGTAAAAGGAAGTAGTTCCCATTGACTTTGATGCATTTTACGAACTTTTCCAAATGAAAATATATTCAGATTCTCACCAGGAAAACGCCTGTTGATGTATGCATAATGTGATGATTAATGCTTTCTATTTAAATAATAACCAATAACACACCAGAATCTCTTTCATTAGTAAGCATGAAATCCAAACATTTGTCCTTGAATGTACAAAGACTTCGCATAACCCTTCATTATGTTAAGAAAGTCTGCATTAATACCTCTTGTCTCTCGCAGATGCATTTAATGAGCCGTCTGCTGGGTTATTTTTAGATATTTCCTTTAATGTAAGTGCACACAGGGATCAGAAATCCAGACATAGCCAAGAAAAAAAAAAAACCTCGGGTGTAAGATTATGCATTCAAAGAACTGTCTGATACCTTATTGATCTCTGTAGGAAGAAAAAAAAATTGCGTATTCCTTGTCGACATGGTGGTCAGGGTCAGCCATAATAGATCTGTGTTTTATAGAGCAGTGCCCTTGAAGCAGTCAGATGGTCAGTAATCAGCTCAAGGACGCTTCAGCAGCGCCGTGACAGAGGCTGAGAACCTTGAATCCATAATGCAGGGTTCATGTGTTGGTGTATGAGCTCAGTTCAATGTATGCACACAACAACACAAGTCCTCTGTTTGCATGGTGACCAGCTTTGTTGAACCATATCTAAAGATTAATAATTGATTATCCCCAAGCCCAGATCAATGTCTATTACTTATTACACGGTCTTTGTGTCGCTTCATTGCTTGCTTTGGCCTTTATATAGTAACAGGATGATGTATATAACTGGAAAACAGATAAATTAGGTTAAATTAGGTCAACAATTTCTTGGGAATTCTAATGATTGCCATTGTTGCATAGTCTAGTGTCACCCCTTTTGTTTTATTATCTATTTGTATCCATTGATTTAACTTTTTTTTCCACTATGAGCACCAACCAGAAGATGCTTGCTCTCATATGGCCCTTTTCTACACACGTGTTGGCTTGGTGTGTGAGCCCAGAGAGGCGAAGATTTACGCTTGAAGGCGTGGCTTGATGCAGGTTAGTCTTGAATTGAGCAGCTGTAAAACGCTGGTTAACCACTTTCATTTCCTCTAACTTCTTCATAATAAAAGTCCCCTAATATTTTGTTATCTAAAAACTTTTATAGTGAAGCAGCAAAATGAGAAAATGTTGGGTTTTCATTGGCAGTAACTTAACACGACGCCTGTCAGCTAAAAGCGAACATGAAACACTAACAAGAGACCCGAAAGTACAAACAGCGACACAGGAGAGAAACTAAACTTCAAACCACAGAGTTTCAGTTAGAAGTTACAAAAATAGTCAGAGCTGACCACACAAAGACTTTTATAAACCTCTTTCGCTCTACTCTCTTGCACTGACATGAGTTCAGTCTTGGCTCTCTGGCACACATAAGAAAAAAAACAAAAAACAAGAAGTCACCTGGAAAAAGGAATTGTCTTATCTGAGAATTAGCCGTTTATATCTACAAAGGGTGGTGTGCTGAACCGCCATGTTTCTACAGCAGCCCTGAACTGACAATCCAAACACCGGCTCTAGATAGGGAAACCAGTTAGTTACACTATACATTACTTTTGCAGCACACTCCAGTGCAGCTGTGCTAGGCTTACTTTGGTTTGATTGATCAATAAGATGTAGACTTAGCTGAAGTTGTCTAAATCCTACTCTCGGACCCTGCAAAAAACTTCATGAAAGCAGCTTGTGTCCATGTAAACTTTAATTACTCTCCTATTACTCAGAATTACTTACTTGGGGGAAAAAAATAGATTAGAGTCTCAAAGTGTGACAGCCATTTCAACTACTGTAAATAGTGAAAATGGAACAGTCATGCCCGACCCGATCTCACTCCGAACTTGTCAAATACTGACGTGTCATCACCGCCCCTCTGCGATTTATACAGAGGCATGTGGTGCCCGTCAGCAGCTGAAAGAGATGCACCAGGCTTTCAAGTGATTTCAATTTAAACCCGTCTGTGGCTGTTTGAGACTCATCAGTCTTTCAACATAGTGTAAAGAAGGAGAAAGTCCACACATGGATGAGTTGGATGGACACTGAAGACGCATGACATAACATCAGTATTTGATTTTGTGGGATGAGAGCGGGTTGCAATGTTGCAAGCCAAAAATATGTGATTAACACCTCACTTGGTGTTTCTTCTAACACTGATTAAGAATAAAAATAAAAAGTACTTGTGTGTAATATAAAATATGCTATTGACAGTACATATTACTGTCATAACAGTAATGGCTAGTTAATAGTAGTCCAGGTTATATGAAGCCTTGATGACCTGTTGATAACTCTCAAACCTTACTGCTTATCTGCAGCAGTACAGTACATACATCTGCTCCTATAAAATTTTATTTTGCTCATTTCATGCCAAACTTTCTTACATATATATATCCAACTTAAAATAATCTTCAATCTTTTCAAGTGCCCATCTGGAATTTAGATATAGTATACAGTAAAGTCTCCCTCTGTTTCCTTCTGTTTCCTGCATTTACCTCCCCTGTGACTCTGTGGTGGGTCGAGTCCTGCCGCAGCGTCACCTCCATGACTCATTACTGCAGTGACTCCAGAGTAATTGCTCATGAAGTTCTGCGATTGCCCCTCCATAATCACTGGCACGCGACCAAACGTGCCACCCCGGGCTGTCGTGGGCTGTTAGAGCAAGCTCCACCGCAGATAGTGCTTATCTGAAGGGCCAGAAGAAGCTATCAGACCTAAATTCCACACAAACCAGTTATAATATAATGAGCCAGTGATCATTATGATTAAAGTGACTGCTGAAGTGATATTATCCTGGTGACATTCCTCAGCAGGGAGCAAATAGTTGCATTTTGGTGTATTTGATTGATGTATTGCAGTTTTTGATTAAATCTTTCACACAACTAAGTATTATTTTTTTCAAAGCATACTGGGAGATATATATATATATATATATACATATATATATATATGTAGATCAGACAGTTCTTGGAAGATAAATTGGTTATCTTATTTTGAGTGCTCTGATCATAAACTGTAACTACATTTGATTTATTGTCATTTTCATGATTGTGTGTAATATATCTAATTGAGTGTGCTTTGGTTGCACATATTACAAGGATAAACTAAGTAAACTTGTGTTGTGCTGACCTGCATTTTGTGTATGTGCGTGTGGGTGGTTTGCCTCGTCCTTGGTGCCAACCTCAGAGGTGATAAATGTGCGCTGTCTCTGCTCGCTCATCGACGAGGCCAGACACTGTGAGGCTGTCTTCCAATGATAATGGTTGTGAAGCGGTGATAAAGCACAGGACTGATGTACCTCAAGCCTCCATTTCCCATGTACCCCAGAGATTTTACTGAGGGGTGGGGTGTGGGGGTGTGGGGTGTGTGTGTGTGTGTGTGGTGGTGGGGGGGGGGGGGGGCGTGCCTCACATCTCCTAAGGGTCCTCGTGCCATTTCACTGTCAGCACGTGAAAAATCATTCTGTGTTTCTATCTGCTTTGCCAAATACATCAATGCCAGACATGCTTCCTATATTTTCTCTTCAAAAGAATCAACCCACCTCTGCACCTCATACTGATGCACAAAGTAGCCTTTAACATGTGTGTGTGATGCTGCCAGAAAGCATTTTTAACACATGGTTTATGTTGTGAAATGTTTAGGCACTAAAACTACTTGGTTAGGTTGAGGAAAATATCATGGTCACGTGACTTACAAGCAGCGCTGGGCAAGTGATTAGTTACAGTTACTACTTCCCTCAATAGCGATTAAATTACTATAATTACTGCATATTAATTCTCTACCATATGTGAAAAAATCATATTGTGATTATTTTGACAGATATTTTGACTGTATCAGGATTAAGGACCAGTGGGAATAACCATTTTTGCACCACAATTTTCATTTTCACTGAAAAGAAACATTAAAATCATGATGATGTGACATTTGTCTTGGTCAGTACCAAACAAACATGTTTTCTTACATCTGGAGAACATTTGTGGTTTTGTGTGCATTTCTGCAGCACACAGAACTTCATTATAATATTTCACACATTTTTTCTATTAAAAAAAACAGTTTCTGCAACTTTTTTTAATATTTCAATAACTGTGCAGCCCTACTGCATATAAAATTAATTTGTTATTTGAGAAAGTAGCTGCTACACTACTTTTAAATGGCTGCTTCTGTTCTCTTATTAATACACACATTGCTTGTATTACTTTGTTTTATATTACATATATATATATATATATACACATATATATATATATATACATACATATATACATATATGTAATATATATTTATAATACATATATATATATATATATAATATAATATATACACTATTATATATATATATATATTATATAAAATACATATAATATATACATAATATATACACATATATATATATACATACATATATATATATACATACATATATATATATAACATATATATATATATAATATATTATATACACATACATATATATATATATAAATATTATATATAACATAATATATATATATACATATATATATATATATATATATACATACATATATATATATATATATGCTGCATTGTAGTACAGTTATTTTAGTGACAACTGTCAAATTTTTATTTATCATTGTATCCATTATCAGGTTATTAATACTCCCTACCACCAGAGGGTAACAATGAGTAGTCTCTCAGCTACACTTTTATTGTCCATGGTTTAGACAGTAGGATTTAGTGAAGAAGAGTGCAGATGGTGCTAGATATGCAAGCAATGCTACAGTAGTTTATAAATAAAAGCAAACTCACATTGCCTGAACTTCCTCATGCCGCCGTAAGGTTGGGTGACGTTAGATTATAGATCAGGGAATATCGTTTGTCTGCTATATCTACTTTCCTCTGTAGTTGTCCACTATTTTCAAGACAAAAGTAATGAGTAACAAGCCCACTTAAATTTCAGTGATTGTGTTATTGAATTGAGAACAGAAGTTAGTTAGTTAAAAAGTTATGTCTAGTTACAACACATTACTCCCAACACTGCTTACAAGTCACATGATCCATGTAATGTTACGTAACTCAAAACTTAAGATAATGCTGATTATTGGTGGACACAAACCCTGGCTTCCTGGGTGAAAGTCTTTAGTCATTTTAGGGCTTAAGGCCAACGCAGGCATGGGATGTCCCTCATTCTCCCCTTTATTCAATTGTTGAATAGATAAATAAGTCATAAAAGTAAAAAAAAAAAAAATTCTACTTATAGGGAAGTGTGGAGGATGAGTTTAGGTGTCTCACAGTCTCAGAAAAGAAGCTGTTCTGAAGTCTGGTGGTACAACAGCTGATACTTCTGTATCTCTTGTCAGATGGCAGCAGGGTTAACAAGCTGTGGCTGGGGTGGGTATTGTTTTTTAGTTCCTCCACCGTCCTCCTTTTTTCAGCACTGCAGTCTGTTCATTATGCTGAGTCTTTTGTTTTCATGTGTTGGCTTCTGTCTTTCTGAATCATTTCCACAGATATGCAGTAAGATCATGGAATAGTCCAAGTTAGTTTGGAGGCCCTGAGACACTCATGAACTCAGCATTCTGATTTTAGCATCTAAAGTTTTAAAAGGACATAATTAATTGGCAACATGTTTTTTTTTTTTTTTTTAAACTTTCTCCACCATAAGTTTCTGAGAAGTTTTATGGCGTCCTTGGGAGCTTGGCACAGAAGCCAATTGCTGACCTTTGCCTAATGGTATACCCCCCCATGTGTTTGACTCATCCAATCACTCCACCTCCTTCTAACACTGATTTTCTTGCTTTATACTACGTAACCTTATGCGGATGGGTTCACACTGAAATGACTGAAATCCTGATGTGTCTCATAAAGACACTAAATTATATCTTGTGCATCTGAGTCACCGAGGGGCGTGATAAAAATGTCAGTATTTGACAACCTGGGGATGAAAACAGGCTGAAAGAACATTAATTTCAAAGATAAGCAAATATTCTGTGACAAAATAAAGGAACAGAAGAAAAGACACTGTAAAACACCATGCTAACACACTTGCTCTCATTTTATAAACGTTAGTTCAGTTTTCTGCTTAAGAACATTTTAAAAGACACAGCTACTAAAGGGACCCTTTTTACAACATGAATGTAGGTGGGAAAGTAATGGAACGGAAGAGGCTCTATGTCTTGCTCAAGGACACTTTACAGGAGATTGAACTTGGCACCAATCAGCTATAAAATAATCTTTCCCTGGTCAGCCTGTTACTGTTGGCTATATAGAGGCAATTTTCTGTATCGAACAGGGTTTTCTCCTTGTCTTTTACCCAAAGTGTTGTTAGAGCTCTCCGAGGACAACTGTGTTCCAAAACCCAAACCAGTCTCCCTGATAAAGTCAATAGTTGTCAAGGAGCGACACAGACAGCTCAGTGTGAAAAGTGACTCAGTGCTGCTTTAACAAAAGAGCTTTTTTTTTCATCTTTTCAAGGTCTGACATTGATAAAACTTTGTGTGGGAGTGGAAACACAGCCACAGATCTTTTAAAGCATCACAATGCAACCATGACTTCTACGCTGTCCTCTAAGAAGACGGTGAGATGTGGATGCAAATTAAAGTTTTTATCACTTTATAAACACCCTCTCTCATACCTGATTGGTTCCTTCTACCTCAGTAACACTGTGTGGACATAAGGTGATCACCAAATCAAAGAACACACAAGTTGAGTTGCTGCAGAGAGCATGACCAGCTGTGCTGTGTGCATTATACGGGATCTTCGTTTCAGATAAGGCAGTCATATAAACTATTTGTAGCATTCTTGTCACTCTGACAGTGATTGTGATGCTTTCTTGTTGTTGTCATTGGCCTCAATTGGAAAATGCATCTTTATTTTTAGTGCCTCCTCTGGTGTTCATCATGGACACTGATTGACCCAAAATGAGGTCATTTTTTTGGCATAGTGGCCACAAATGCACACCACCCCCCCATAACCCCTTTCTTATAGACAATTAATCATCAATCATCTTCTTCTACACAGAAGAAGGATGTAAAATGTGGATAATAACATGAGTGAAAATGTATGGCCCTGGCATCGATTTCAAGGCACTTGCAAGACATTGAACATTATGTTGCAAATAAATTGAACATAAAGCCTCCTTCAGATGATAAAAAAATTGCTCTCTGATCACTGCAAGGTAAGGCACAAACACTTGCAGAGCAATGCAGCGCAGATATACATCATGTCTGCCTGGCATACATAAACAGCTAAGCTAACTTTAGCAAGTTTGTCACAAATCTCACATGTTACCATCTATTATTTCCATGCGAGATCATGGTATGTCTTTAATGTTGTGTAACAGAGTTGGTAACTCTGTCATGGCTTGATTCCACCGGGCACACAGCAGAACACAGCAACAAAATCATCAGTACACTACATGTGCCTATGGCTGCCTGGCTCCTCCAGCACATGTCGTCCAGCCTGTTCAGTTTTAACCAAAAACTCAGACAGAGTTCCTCTCCTTTGTCTGGGCAGCAGTCCTCTGAGGGCCAGCACAATGCTGCATGAAAAAGGGGAGAGATGCAATCAGAACAAACCAGCAGCAGCTGCTCACCTGCCGCTACTCTCATGAGCCCCCCCCCCCCCATCATAAAAACAGACAAAAAAGTTAGCAACATAGCCTACTTATCCATGGTAGTAGCATAAAACTCAATGGAAAGAAAACCAAATCAACTAAATCTGAGCAAGTAAACAAAATCAAAGGCGCTAAACACGCCATTTCTGGAACCCTCCTGCTGGGGGACAGATCAAAACCGTGCTCAGTGGAATCAAAGGGTAACTTTTTAAAAAAAACTTCTTTTTCTATCACTATGTCCCCTAATGGCCTGTGTTGCCCCTGGCTTCATCATATACAGCTGTTATTTCATTGGTTGCATTGTGATAGGTCAGTGGCAACCACAGAAATAATGTGAACTTTGAATGCAGTGCTTGGTGGCAGTTAAGAAGTTAAGAAAATGACATCACTTTACTGTAATTCAGACTTTAAAGCCATGAAAAGACAACACATATGCCATATCACGATGTAACGATATACAAAATCCAAGAGGATATTTAGTGTCATATCACAATATCAATATAATATCGATATATTGCACAGCCCTGCTCTTCCCATAGGAGAACAATGACAGCCAGCGCAGTGTGGTTTTACCACTGATCATGTGTGGACACGTTTACTGACTAATAATACTCACAGGCTGCTTTCAGCAAGTATTAAAACAGCTGAAAGAAACAATCAGTCATATTCAGAATTTAATTAGTTATATCCCATAAAATTAGAAAAGTAAAAAGAGAGCTGCATCCGTAAAATATTTGGATGCATGTTATCCTGAACATAAATCTGATATTCACTCTCCTTTCTGCTCTGTTTTGGTCTCCACCAACTTTTGAGAAAAACATTTGGCTCTTTAGCTGCCAGTTGTTCCATTTTCTTCATGAGCTAGTTTCCAACTTTGTCTGTTATGATGATCATCATGATCATTTAATCTTATTTATATAAATGTCTGTATATTAATTGATGTATTTGCTGTTTATCACAGACTGTGAATAGCTGTTGTTGAGGGTGGGATGTGCCTTCTAATGTGCTAAATACACACAGCCTGTGAGACTGATTGCCTGACAACTCAGCTCAGCAGAGGTCCCTGATTGTCCTCACCCGAGCAGGTGTTGGCTGCACCTAAGAACCAAAACACTGTTTCTGTAAATAAAGTTATATGCAAGTAAAGGATGGTTGGTTTATCAGAGCTTGTTTATGAAAACAGCTGTTGGCTGCTGTTGCTGGGAATGGGGTTGATGAGAATGAACCAATATACAATACAATAAGTGTTCTGTAAAACTAGAACTAGATCTTGTTGTTTACACTGTGGTCTTAACTAAGTGATCTGAGGTGTGAGGCTTTGAGGACACTGACCGACAGAAGAACACGGTCTGCTCTCTCTGCACCCAGCCATGTTATTTTCTGCTGTATGGCACAGTTCCTTTGTGATCTTTCCCCGGGTTTTCGGACCACCTTCCCATCCAAGCCCAGGGCAGGAGGCTGATGATCATGGTCTAGACGGCTGGTGTGCTCCGTGGGGGTTGAAGCACAGAGACCCACCGGTCGACAGCCGTGGGACTGCTGAGGACTGGTGACAGATGGGAGAGCAGGAACACGGAGTCCTTGAGCTGGTCCCGCTGCTTCCTCTCTCTTGCTTTTTTTTTCTGCAAATATCTCCTGTTTCTCTCTCTGGTTTCTCTTCGTTTTTCTCTTTCTTACCCTCCTGTCTCATCTTTCTCTATCTTTCACTTCTCTCTCTTCATCTTAACTTTTCCCTGATATGTCTTTTTTTATTCAATCATCATATGTCTCACTCTATTTACTTTGTTCCCCTCTTCACTGCCCTTTCTTTCAAGCCTTTATTCCTCTTTTCTCTCACCTAAATACCTCTTGTTCTCTTCTCAAGTGCTCTTTATCATCATTTTGTCTATCAGTCTCAGCTCTTTAATCTGTCCTTGTTACAGATTTTCTGCTCTTTGTCTGTCACTCTCTTTTTTCTTACTTACGCACCCTCATTTTCTCCATCGATCTCCATAATATGCTGGTTGTAGTGGAAATGATCTCACTCACTTCCATTCTACTTAACCTTATTCCTTTGTCCTTGTGTTTCTCTCTCTCTTCAATTTCAGTTTCTCTCCGTCCTCCTCAGTGTGCCTTTGGGCTCCACAGGGGACTCTTCTCATGTGGTCTCACTCTCACCCATCCTTCAGCACGAAACATGGGACTCATGCATGCACACACACACACACACACACACACACACGAGTGGAAACACTCTCTGAGCACAAATGCACCTGGAGGACACGCACTCGATTATACTCTCTGCTCTGACGGCCCACAGCAACTGTGCACACTCACTGTGCACACACATCCTACAGTACACATGCACAGAGGGAATTAGGAACTTCTTCTCATTCTTTAAAGGAGAAATTTGTAACATTTATTTGCGGTAATTTAACAAAAAAGTACTCATTGTCGGATGCACAATTGCTGCATGTTGCTCCTTTAACTACACACACAAAGCATGCTTTCACACATCCTCCAAATCCACAGCCAACCTTTACATAACTCTGCACAGTTTAATCCACTGCATGATCTGCCCATCCCCAACTTCCAAACTTCTCTGTGATCCCTTTTCAATTTCTTCTCCTCTTTCCCGCTAAGCCGAGGAAGCTGTCTCCTAAATTAAAATTAGCCCTCAGGCTTCAGCTGACCCAAAAACTCCCTATTAAAGTGGTAATGAGTTAGCACGGTTAACTAGCTCTCCACGCTCGGAGCAGAGATGTCACTAAACAGGTTAATTTGTACTGTGAAGTAATGGAATGACTCAAAACATGGATTTCATCTCTCTAGCAGTGTGATTGTGTGAGGATGGTGATGTCTGTGAGGTTTTTGGTCAGTCCGACACTTTTGTCCTAACTAGGGATGTCACGGTACCAGAAGTTTAGACCAATACTATTCAATACAATGGTTAAAATAAAGAAATAAATGAAACATTAAAATTCTAATTATTTTTCTAGACTGAGGGGGGTATTTACTAAGCTTAATTCAAATCACTTTCAGGGGAGCATGTTGGAAAATAGTGGAGTGCAAAAGTGATGTCTGCTGCTGAATTTGAATATAAGTGAGCTCAGAGTGCAAGCAGTATTTAACTTATATTTGGAGGTGTTTTCTCCTTTTGTCTGAAATGTTTGATCACATCGTTTACATAGAGGTTTTTGCAAATTTATTATTAATCCCTGATGATTCGCCTTGAATTTCCATATGTGACTCTTACTATTTTTCTTTTTGATGAGTTGACATGGAGCTGGAGCTGCCACTGCACTTATTACCATCTTCAATGTGTCTTTCTCCTATGCTGGTTAGTGTTCTTCTTCCTTTGGCCTTTAATGACAGACTAGAACACTTGAGTATGGTGTTCCCATCAGGTCTTCAAGAACTGCACCCTCTACGATACTGCAGAAAAATTAATAATGTAATATTTTCCGAATTTTGGCATTGACTTGATACCAAATTATCTATTCTTGTGACATTCCTAGTCCAGACTGAAAAGTCTCAACAAGTATTGCATAGATAGCCTTGAAATTTTGTGCAGACATTCATGGTCCCCAGAGGATGAAGCCCACTGAACTAACTGACCTTTCATCTGGCGCCACCTGAGTTTGATGTTGTTTTGTTTTTAGTGAGATTCCTTGACATCTACTGAATTGATTGCCATGAAGTTTGATACAGATGTGCACAGTGCCCGAGGATGAATCCTAACTTTGTTGATTTTACTGTCACCCCACCAGCAGATTGACGTTTGCAGAGTGAAATGTCTCGACAACTTTTGGTTGGGTTAACATGTAATTTGATGCACAGATGGTTCTCGTGAACTTTGGTGATACTCTGACTTTGTCCAACACCTTCAATCAGTTTAATTTGTCCAAAACTTATGCACTTTCTTTAAATTGAGCATTACAGTCTCATAGAGCTGCTTGCGTGGCTACGGGATCTTTTTCTTGACTTACTTCAAAGACACCCTCATTTAGTTGGATGTTGTCCTCTGTATTTGAAGAACTGTAGTGAAGCTAATGTTTAACTAATTGCACTGTGGCCAGAATATGAGATTTGTTCGTCCATTGGATTTTTGCAGAAACAATCACAACTAAATCAAAACTGACTTCAAATGACCACACGCTAGCTTTGGGGAATTTCAACTGCAATAAAAAAGAGCAGTTAAAACCTTCATTGTAGTTTTCTTTCAAGCAATCAAAGTTGCCTTGTATAGCTCTAGCATTGTGATGAGGGATGAGTTATTCATTGTGTTTTCTAATTAAGTACTTTAGACCATGTTTCAGTGTTTTTATCACCATAGCCGAGGCTCTCAGCTCTTCCTCTAGAGCTTTCTCACTTTGCTTACTGTTCCCAGACACCACAGCTGGCAGCGTTTGATGACACCAAGGCTTTTGGGAACGACAACTGTCTCACGCCGCTACACAGCAACTTTGTCACAATCAGATGAGCTAATTAGCCCTGAGCATCGAGATTAGTCATGCGGAGGTTTGGGAGAGGAGATGCAACATGTGAAGTGCAAGAGATAAAGTGGCATCAATTGCAAAGCGGTAGCAATCATCAGCAGTAGACCCTAGTTAGGAGGTGTGTGTGTGTGTTATATGTGTGTGGTGTGTGTACAGCTGATTCTTTTCAGAAAATACCCAGTTTGCCAAACTCTGGGACGTTTATGAACCAAGATGTTATGGTGTGCAGACAGAATAGAAATGTTAGAAATGTTTGCTCTCTGCAAAAGAGATGATTTTATGCTGAAGGACACTGAAAAAAATCTTTCACCTAAAATTCTAAAACTCAGAAGAACCATCTAATGAAGGGCATAATTGTAATTGCAGAGTAATTAGACCAATCTAGACATGATTAAACACAATTTGACACATTTTCCAACTATAATAACTTTATTTGTCTGATTGACTCTACACTACTCTACCCTACAGACACTGTGCTGTATGTTGCTGCAACATTATGACTGTGACGTTTGTTCATATGTGATGTATCAACATTACTGCAACATTACACTGAAATCATTACGTTGCAGCAGCTAACCGCAACATTACTGCAACATTACGCTTGAAACATTATGTTGCAGCAACGTTATTGCAACATTACCCTTAAAATATTACATTGCAGAGGCATTACTGCTAATGTCACTGCAACATCACGTTTTTAAACATTATGGTTTAGCAACATTACTGCAATATTACACTCAAAACATTACGTTGCAAGAATGTTACTGCAACATCGCATTTAAAACATTACATTTTAGCAATGTCACTGCAATACTACACTAAAATGTTTAATTGCAGTGACATTACTGCAATAATCCTGTCTTAGCCGCGACATTGCATGTGACATCCTGGCAATAAAGTGATGTTGTTATGTCTCCAAAAAGTGGTGGAGACATTAGGACAACATACTGTTTAAAGTAACGTGTGGGCAATGACACTCGGGAGGAAGCGTTACTTTCAATGTTCCAGCAACAGCAACTACGTTCCTCCAACGACTTTGTCTTAGTAGGGTAAGGTTAAAAATGCTACATGATATCCATATTATAAACCATTTTTAAAGACTTTGCTAGCACAAATTAACATGTCCTTGCCTGTGCTAATGAGGAGGTGAGAATAGGTCATGATGACATGATGACAAGAAGTAGGAAGATACATCTTATTAAGTTCAAGCTCAAACAAGATATAAAGTGCATTGGCTATTTTTAATCTGAATCTGCAGACTCTAAAGTTTAACAAGTTTTAATTTCAAAAGTTTTTTTTCTGTTCAGCTTGGCCAAAGATGAATTTATTATCCCTGAAGTGATGAAGGAGGTTCTCCATCAGAGTCTACCTCACTAAAGGTTTTTATACATATAAGATTTGGAAAAATCTCCTTAAGCTACTGGTAACAAAGCCAGAGAGAAAGTTTACTGTTCCATTCAGCAGTTCAGTCTAGCCTGGGGCAAAGCAAAATGTCCTCAAGATTTATCTTATGAGTGTTACTGCAAGATAGCAACTTTAAAAGGTAGAAAGTCTTCTCTATGAAAGCATATTAATAATGAAACTTGGTGCCTGAAAGGAAACAGTGTGCTTGCCCTAGAACAGGGATGTCAGGGTCCAGCTGCAGAACAGAGAGGGAAAACTCAGAGAACATCTCTCCTCACCTCCTACTCCTTCACCATCTTTAGTCTCAAATTTCTGACAAAAGCGTGAATTGACAGCTTGTCTTATACATTATTAGCTACTGCTGTTTTTAAAACTTTGAGTGTATGGAAATGAGACTGATCAAGGTTGATATGAGGCCCCCAGTTTTAATTAAAGTTAACATGAATATATTTAACACCTTAAAGAGAAAACATGGTTTATGTATAGACTTTAGTCATTACTTATTCACAGTAGGCATGGAAACTTTGATCAATTAATTATGAATAATAAAGACAGAGCACCGTATTTTGTTGTCAAAGATTAACAGGGTTGTAGGTTAGATGATGACTGATGAAAAGTGTTTGAAACAGTGTGTGGTTGAGAGTATGGTTTGTTGGAAGAAACATGTAAAGTCAGTGACTGCACTTCATTTAGACTGGATGAAACCCTCTATCTCCAAATTAATGGCCCATTCATGAGTACCATGTTACTTCACATTTTACATGATGCACCGACACGAAAAAGCCTCAAGATAACGAACATAATTCTTAGCGTGCCAACCCGTCATGTTCTCGGCGCACCAAGGAGTTAATGAAAAAACAAGAAACATCAACATGTCTGTTTATTAATTAGCTGTCACCCTGCTCCATGTGACTAAGGACCGGGGCTTGTCCTGGTCCGTCAGCGCTGCACGTTCGGACTGCAGCCAAGAACCTTAAGGTCACCGCTGTCTCATCAATTTCATGGCCGAAGCAGATGGCTGTATCTTTGAGTCGTTCCTCCGGGGGAGCCTGCGAGGCTCAGCGTAGCGGGCGAGCGCGGGCTGGGGGCGCAGACAGAGGTGCTAATAGTGAAGGGAAGTGCTTTGAACTTGGGGCAGGGAGAGACATGTTTCATATTTGCCCAGTGTGGTCCAGGAGGTCCAGTCCTCGTTAAAATCAATTTCTTTCCTCCAAGTTGGAAGCGAGCGGAGAGTGGTGGGCCCGGGGTTCGGCAGGCCACGCTGTTAGAGCGCTTGGCTTGTTTCCAGCCACTGAGCCGGAAAGAAAAGGTAATGCCTCAGGAGTGAGAAGACACAGCCGAATCCTCATGTAAAGGTAATGTTCAAAAGCACTGCAGGAGCAGCTCAACACGCAGGATGACACTCAAGATTAGTCTGTGCAACTTTCTGATTTGAACTACGGCCTTTCAACTTGTTGTAGTTCAAAAGATAATACCAGCATCTGTTTATGAAGGGTTTACTTAAGCAGCAAAACCAACAATGCTGTACTCGGCGTGTAATTAGAACATACTCGCTGCCATGTAACACTTGAGGCAAAATTGGTTATATCATGTTTGTTTGTGTCTGTTTTATCATCTACAAATGAATGCTGTATCATTTTTCAGCAATCAACATCACAATAAAGGCAGTAGGAGAGTGTGTGTTTCTGTGGAGACTTGCATCTGTTCCTGTGTGTGTAGCTGACATAGATGCATCACACTTGTGAAAACACTGTGCTCAGGCACAACAATTCAGCAACAGAACAGGAACTGACAAAACAAAATGTTTACTGTGAAGGACTGCAGAATCCATCTCTGTCTGTGGAAGTTGTTTTCATGTTATACAAGAGTGAATGGCAGCATCTGAGTCCTGACAGCTCCAACAGTGTTGATGCAGCGTGAACACCAGCACAAGTTTATCATGTTTTTTTTTTTTTTTAACATTGAGTGCCAACTTTTTAAAACTCTTTCTACAAAGTTGAAGAATGGTTGCTCTAGTTTAATGTTAGAGAGTGATTGTGGTTGTGGATCTGCAGTATGAAAGTCAGATGGACACACCTGTCCACCAGGAACAGGTTAGAAGAAATTGTCCAATTGTACAGGAGGGGAGTGAACTCGTGACGAGTGAATGAAACGAACCACATTTCTTTGTCTCAAACTGATGCAGCTATGTTCTCTACCACCCTACCTTGTTCTCCTTCTGTGTTGTCTTTCTCTTCTTTGTCATGTAATGGGCATGTAATATTTCAAACTTGAAAACTCATTGTTTTGGGTTCATAATAACACAGGTTCTTTATCATAATACTGAGCATTGACCAAACACTGACAGACAACAGTGGTTGTAATTTTTGATCAGTATTATAGCTCAGAAGACTTTAGTTATTCCTGGATATTGGTAGGGACACGTTCCTACTGTGCCAACCCAATTCTAGACCCCTGGCAGGCACAAATCAAATGGTATCTCCCATGTGAACAGTTAAAGTCACCAAAAAGGCCCAGTCACCCTCTGTTCATTGAGTTCAGGTTGCCTCCATCTGGTCAGATTCAAAACTCATTGGTCCCTGCTGCTATTGGTCTTTGGAATAGCATTATGTAATTTTATTTGGATTTTTTATGTGAATTATTCTATGTTGATTGGTGTCATTGTATTCTGCTGGCTTGACCTGACCCTTGATCACCACAGCCTGCACACTCTCTACATACCTACATAAAGGGTGTACTGGTGTCCAGGTCCAGGACATAAAATGCAGAATCCTTCAATATGAACATAATTCCTATGGATGCTGGGCTAGGGCAGGGGTTCCCAATCTTTTCCATGCCAAAGCCCCCCAAATACTACTCGACAATACCACCCAACCAGAAGCCAAGTTTTGGGATCACTCATAGCCTTTTTTACCTGCAGCAGTATATCCATACTTTATGTGTGCTGCATCATATTTGCAAGTTTTACTTGGCCAGGAGCTTTCAGACCTTTCTTTGGGTCTTTTCAAAAACAATTTTTGTGAGTTAGCTCTAGCTACTTGCTTGCTAGCGTACCTTCAGGAGCAGAGCAGGGTTGTGGCAGGCACAGACCAGTCCAGGTCAACACTGGCAGCTCTGGATGGGATGAATGATGTTTTGACTGGCAGGCTATTAGAACGATGGATGTGCCAAATAAGATTTAAATATCTTATATATTATTATATTTTAAATTATATTTTAAAATAACAATCCTTCGAAAATCACTGGGCTAGGACAAAATGCATCATTCACACATGCAGCATGTCATTTGATGCCCATAGCTCTCACCAGATGCTCCACACAGACCAAAGAAGAAGATGCAGGAGGATGTCAGTGCCTGAGACAGCTTTGCCAGTGCCTGCGGCCATTTTAAATAAGCTTCATCAACAAGAGAACTTAATTAGGATGTTTTTTTGGCAAGTCACAGTCAGTGCAATGGCAGGAGATGCTTAATTTCCAAAATCATTAGCATTGAAAGTGATCAAATAAGGAACTCTACGGTCAATGCTACAACATCCAGACCAGCTGTAATAAACATGAGCTTCAATATTAAATATCTTTTTACCACGTGATCTCTTGATCTCTTATTTAGCATATCTAACAAAAAGACAGGAGATGGGATCAGTAGCAGAGGGAGCCCCAGTGTCTGTTTAGTGTGGTCCTTTCAACAGCACTCAAAGCCTTTTGTTCTAAGGCCTTGACCTATGGTCTAAGTGGAAGCTTTGCATGAGGATGTAAATTCCTGTTAGAGATAGCAAAGGCCACAGTGGGCGACACAAAAGGCAATCAAGAGAATTGCTAATAATTTATTGCAGTGCCTTTTATCCAGAGCTCTTGTTCGTGGTGTTCACCTCTTGTTCCCTCTGTTGTCTGACACTTTTGTCTTTGGTTCAGTCGAGAGCAGATTGAGCCGCTCTTTCGCTGGCCTGGAAGAGGTTTGAAATACAAAGCATTGTCTGTTGAATTACCCAAATCTTAGATGTACCACTCGTCACATCAAATGCTTGGCAACAGCCGATAGCTGAGATATATTATGCGCAATTACATCCAATTGCCAGTGTCTCGTTAAAAGACTTCTGCTTGACATTTGTTTCATTTATCAATTTTCTCTCCTCTCTCTCTCTGTCACCACAACACAGGGGCCACCAAAGACATGGGCAAGATGCTTGGTGGGGAGGAGGAGAAGGATCCCGATGCTCAGAAAAAAGAAGAAGAGAGGCAAGAGGCGCTGAGGCAACAGGAGGAGGAGAGGAAGGCCAAATATGCAAAAATGGAGGCAGAGAGAGAAAACATCCGACAGGGCATCAGGGATAAGGTAAAAAAAAAAAAAAAAGCATAACAACAAAGCCATGATTGTTGTTTGCAAGAATGGTTACTTCCTTGTTTATTCCCTTGAGGTGTAGCCCAGTCTGTTCTCATTCACAAGGTACATCCTTGCATCTGTACGAGACACACCGAGTTTTCAAATTACCTCAATGTAAATCCATCTGTGTCAGGTTATGTAGTATAAAGAGCGAGGAAGTCCACATATGGAGGAGGTGGGGTGGATGGACGGGTCAAACAAACACCCAGCATGCCGGAGTAGTCTGTACCACGTGAAACCAAAACATTATGTAAAGATTTAAGGTGCATCCCATTAGATTGTTCACACATATAACAGAATACAACTTGATATAAACACAAACAGAAAAAATGTGATGGAGAGGTGCAAAAAATCCTTAGAGAGCCTTGATCAGGGCACTCTCCAGTGCATACCCAAATCCATTAGTAATGAATAGCAAAGAGGAGGAGAAAAAAAAATACATTATAAGATGGCACACACTTGCAGGCATTCATATATATAAGTAAACAAAGTAATTAATTATTAGAGGATAGTTTACATAAGGAGAACATTGTGATTCCACCAACACCACGTCCCAGAGGCAACTCTCTGCTCTGCTCTGCAGAGAATACATGACAAGCCTATTTTTGAAGTCAAACACAGAGACAGCATAGAGAATCTAGTCAGTTTTCAAAGTAAAAGACCCCGTGCATCACAAAAAAAGGACAAAAAATAAAGAAACTATTTAACTACGTAGCCCACTTATTCATGGTAGTGGCACAGAAATCAAGCAAAGACGACCAAATCAACAAAATCACTGAGCAAGTCAACATATACAGGTGGGCAAAATGTTCCACTGCTGAAATGCTGCTGGTGGGACATGCAGCCGTATGGAGGATGGGTCAAAACCGTGGTGCAGATGTGACGTGCTCAGTAGATTAAAGAGTAGTTAAACCTAACCAAACAGTAACCATTTTCAACAACAACTATACATTAAAAAGGCTTTCTGGCAGCATTTCATACAGCTGGGATGAGAATGGGTTATTTATGTTAGAAATTAGAAATGATGGAAGGTGACCAGTTGTACCAGTTCAGCTGCGCACAATAAAAATCACAGATGACCTCATTTAAAAAAAAACAAAAAAAAAACTGGCCTTGTGAGTACAGTTTTTTCAGTACAGTGTGGTCTGTGTGACTTTCCAAAACTGACAATCGGACACTTCAAGTCCTGACTGGCCAGGCGTGTGGAGGTGTGAAAGTAAGCAGGATATGAACTTCTTTCTCAGGCTCTGTTTTTTTTCACACATCTATGTCTGTCTGTGTGTAACAACGTCTATTTGCGGATAGACTTTTCCCAAAGTGTGCACTGTTATCCCCATTTGCATGATTCATCACACTTAGCCATTCTCTATAATGGCAGGGTTTCTGCTTTACTTTTGAGTGAGACCATACTGAACCCTAAATGTTGTCCAGATTAGATCTACGGTACTTACTTAGTTCCTGTCATGCACATGGCAAACCTCTGACATTTATGCCAGCAATCCAGAACAATTTCACTTTATTTAAAAAACTCAAAAGCAACATTTCTAGACTCTATTTTGAGGTGCTCTGTAATGTAGAGAGCATCTTGTATGTTCTACCTGTTCTACATCTATGTTCTAGCCAATGTAAAACAGTTGCATTAGAACTTAACAGGCAGGAAACTGCATTGCTTCTACTGTACGCCTATTCAGAAAAAGATAGACAAACCCAAATTAGATCATTCCCTCTTTCATATATTTAGTTTGCAGTTCACCCCAAATCAAAAATACATATCATTCCTCTTACCTGTAGTGTTCATTCTCCAACTAGATTATTGTTGATTGTGCATTTTGTAGAAATTGGCTCTAGAGATGTCTGATTGTAACTAGATGGCACCTGGCTTGTGGTGCTCAAAGCGCCAAAAAAGAGTTAAATAAAATCGAAAAGTTTCATGTTTTCTTTCAGCCAAACTACACCTGCCAACCACAGAGGGAAGTGTGCATCTATTCATGGAAGAGAGGTTATAGCTCAGCTAAGGAGGACCCCATTAATCATTACATCTGACATCTTGTCACAAGCATGATCCTCTCACCATGAGTAGACGCACGCTTACCGATGCGCCGTATGGTGTAGTTCGGTAGAAAGAAAACAGTCCCTATGATTTGACGTTTTTCAAATGTACTTTTATTTGGCACTTTGAACGCCACAAACTGAGTGCCATCTGCTTCCATTATATTCAAGAGAAGGCAGATCAGATATTTCCAAAACTTTGCAAGTCACACCAAAAATATCTAGGTGGATACATACCACTACAGAGGAAAAATATGTATTTTTGATCTGGGTTAACTGTCCCTTTAAACCATTGTAGGCTGGTCAGTTTTTCAAACTCAAGTGTGCAAGGATTCCTTGGTGACGAAATTCAGTTTTCAAAGCTTCTTACTGACCCTTTTTTTTTGTCTCGCCAAGACCATTTTGTATTTGATAAAGTCATGCTTACTTTTGAATTCATTGGTAATAAAATTTTAATTAATGTATCAAAGTGTCTGCAGCTTGCAATCAAATATTCCTCTTGACATTGCTAATATTTCATTGAATATTTGACTCTTCTCACTCTTTGAGGGCTCTCAAGTTGAGTTTAAAAGTTTTCCATGTGCAGCCCTTGTGACGCTTTCTTTGGAGTTTGCGGATCAGCTCTGCACTCCACTGAGTCCCAGCGATTCTTTAGCTTTGGAACAATTGTTGAAGAAATAGAGGGGAGGGAGACAGAGCGATATGACAGCATATCTTTGGAAAGTGTTTGATTATAGCGAGTGGAGAGGGGCTGACTAAGCGTGACTGTCTTCACTTCAGCCGATGCGGGCCTTTGTTGCTGTGGAACAAGTCTGAGCACGAGAGAGAGACCGACTAAGACAGATTGCAAGAGAACCAAACAGAGCTGCATGGAGGGAACACGGAGAACAAACAAGGGAGCAGAAGGAGATACAGAGGAGATATCCATCCACCAATCGCACCAATGTTTTTTTCTGTCATAAAGTCAGGAAGAAATATTTTTGGTGTTGAACTAAGACGTATGATTTCAGTTCTCAAATCTTGTGCAAAGTGCCTCCAATCATTCAGCTAATTTTTTCTCTTTTCCAAATTTTGCAGAATTGTTTTATTGACTTAAAGCCAAAGGATGAATAACCATGATATCTTCTCTTGGTGATCAGCTGGCACTCTGATTAACAACTATTTTGCATTAATTGGTAGAGGTTTGGAGGGGAAATGATGTCTCCTTGGATGTTTTTCAATGAGTTATTCCTACATTTGCCAAATGTGGCAGCTTGAGTCTGTTTGGTTAATGTACAATCAATATTCAGCCAGAGAACTTGGTTAAAGTAAAGGAAAGCTAATGATCATGTGTAAGTAATAACAAGAGTTGACGCTATGCTAACATTTGCTAATTAGCACTAAAAACTAAAACCCAGGCTGAGGGGAATGTCATTAGTTTTGCAGGTATTTAGTTGTAAATTAGGCTGGGAAACAGACAAATCTGCCAAGCTCATTTTTCATTTGCTGTGGCAGGTACAATCAACGTTTCCAGTCTGGATTTGAATAGTCGCATTAGCCGCTCAGCTTGGTTGTAGGCCTATCCAATTGCACCCAGCCAGCAACACAATACCTCAGGCTCATGAAACTCCGATCAAACTGTCAAATGAGTCAGTGCTGATCAAATTTGGATAAGATTATGTTACTACATTGCCTATTTCCTGCCTAAAATGTTATCAGAAACATATTTTAGTGCGCTGTTTAGCTGTGATACAAGAAAGATTACAACCAAGTGGCCACCATCTTGTGTCATGCTTTCAAACAAAGACTCACAAAACTCAATTAAACCATAAACCTTGGCAGTGTTGGTCAGATAATAATCAAGAGTAACTACATTGCCTATTTCTTGTCTAAAATGTGATCAGAAACATATTTTAGTGTACTGTTTATCTGTAATACAACAAAGATTGCAACCAGGTGGCTGCCATTATGTGCCCTAATGGAAATGGACCAATCCCACATCATTTCATTGCTCTGATTGGTTGTAGGTCATGTTTTGTTGCTCTGATTGGTTCTATCCAATTGCATCCAGAAGCATTTTGGCCAGCATTTGTTGAAAGTGCTTCTTGGAGATCAAAAATGAACCGTGGGGATTAGACTGGCAATGCCAGGCTGGTAATACGCCAAAGTATTGGACAAATTGAATTTTATGACCTGATGATGGTGCAGGAGGAAAAGTCAGAGGATCACCAAAGTTATTACAAGTCATCCTGAGGGGGACGTGACTGTCTGTGCCAAATTTAATGACATGAATCCATTAAGTAGTAGCAGAATTAAAAATGTCAGCCTAATGGTGGTGCTCGAGGAAAAGTCACATGATTGCTAAAGTCATTATGATTCATCCTATGAGACCATGAATATTTGCACAAAATGTCACAGTAATACATCCAACCAGGACATTTTAGATGGTCTATTATGTTGGTCCAGATTGACAGATTTCAACACAGTCAGCACTTGTACAGGAAGGGGCCTGGACCACTGGTTTTGATGGGAAACAAGTATATACCATTTGAGCCCACTTAAATGAATACAAACGCCATTATGCACATTTGTTCAATATACATTAAAAAATGTCATTTTTACTGTATGTCCACTCACCCACACATAAATTGTGATGCACATTCAGAATAGTCGATTTTAGAAAAGTTATTCTAAAAGTGAATACATAAAAATCCTCTCCACGTTGGAATAGCTGGACTCTCATCTTCACTTTTTAATAATAAAGTCAAAAATTTACAGACAGGGACCATGTGTATATTATGTATTGCTGGAGGGTAAATATCTCTTACAGGAAAAAAAATAAAGCATTCATGTCATGGGAATTAGGCTATTTTAACTGATCTGCAGTTGGAGCTATAAACATGCCAAGGATGAAGATCAGTTGGAGTATTAGATGTAATCTCCTCTCTGTCTTTAACTGATAGTTTTATATGCTGTAGCCTCCTGCTGACCGATTGTTGTCCCGCATTGATTTAAATGTTATAAGAGCATAATTTTTTTTTCCGCACCGTCTGACTTGGCTTTTATTGCTGATGCAGTGTTCTCAAGGAAAAGGATTTGCCCCACAAGACTAAGGATCACAAAGTAGCATCTTATTAGCTGACAGAGGATGAAGAACTTAGAGGAGAAGGAGCCCAAAGGGCCTTGCTGGCTGCGGGAAGAATCCTTCAAATCCAGTGTTGAGTGAAATATTACAACAGAATTAAAGCAACTGTCAAACTGCCAACAAGCAGCCTTTATTTGTCAGTGTGCTTTGGCCTTGAAAGGCATTCATCTGTTTGTTTTGTATTTATTTACCATTTATTTTATTATAGGACCTTACAGAATGTCTCCTTGTTTCCTTAAAGGCATTTCTTAGAAATATCAACACTTGACAAAATGATCGTTTAGTCATAACAGAAGATATTATGGAGTTTGATACGTTTAAGGGGAAATTTGGAAAATATTTCTACAGCCGTGGTGTCCTCTGGAATAACTGTTGTAGTTAGATCGTTCTACATTAATTACATAATAAGTGTTCAAATTAATGGCGAACGCATTGGGCTTTTATTTTCAATATAGCAGACTTAGTTTTACATTGACAGTCAATTATAAACAGCTGATGAACTTACATTGTAGGACTTGTCATTGCTTGTTATTGTCAATCTATAATGGTGCACTTATCTTGCAGTCCTACAGTGTTTCTGCAGCCTGCCTAAGCTTCCTCACATCTGGAGAGGAGGGGGCGGGGAGAAACAACTCGCTTCAACCATAGACTGAATATTAAATAGGATTTAATATACAGTTTATGTCTCCAGCTTGCTATTTGGACTGCAGTACTCATTTTTGGATGTGCAATTGCTACATATTGCTCCTTAAGTGAATGGCAAACAAATGTGAATGATGCAAAAAAGATGGTGGGGTGGTTTGTTGGTCCCTGAACAACCCTAGTGCTTCACTCTAAAAACACACACAAAGTCACCCCCACCCCACCCCCCGCCCATCTTCACAGCGGAAACAGACACTAGTAGTCTGCCTTTAAGATATTTATTGCTTCAGAATCACATTAACGTGTGCCTGGGAGGGCAGTGAAAAGGTCAGGAGGAGTGCAGCTCATTTTCCGCATCTCTGCCTCAAGATCAACCATCTCTCAGCCAGTTGACCTCCCTGTGCTCTGCAACCTTTTCCTCACAGTCCAACTGTATTGATTTTTCTCAAACTAGGAGCACATATACACTGAAATTAAACTTGTAAGTAACACTGGACATGGATCCAGAACCTTTACACCAAAACAAAAGCTGACAAGATGCTGGTTTCCCATTATCTTGAAGCTAGAATTAATATCATCCATCCTCCATTTGTTCACATTAATAAAAGCTTCAAGATCAATTAAGAAGGCAGTGTTAAAACTGACATGAAGCATTAGTGATAAATTGCCTGTCCAAACTTGTTTCAAGCTGTTTTCATTGTGCAAAAACCTTTTATCTTCAAAATGCCAGCCTCATTAACCTGGCTTCGTTCATAAATGCGAATTAGTCTGGAACCTCTCATATCATTTTAAATTTCCAAAGGCCTTTGCCATCGAGCGCAGACCAAAATGCCTCCGGAAATAACTAGATAGACAAATAACTAATGAAACCAATGAAACGTGTGACACAGCACGGACCAACAGAAAAATGTGGACAGACTACAGATTGCAGAGATGAGTCGTGATGGTGGTGCATTCATATGTCGATTACATATTTTGGTGCCTAAATGACTACCAGGTACTTAAAGTTTTGTAACTGGCCCAGTAGATTGCTTCAGCCAGCAGCTACAAAACAGGCTGCAATGTAATCCCCGGGTGGAACTATGTCCGTCGAAGTGTGTCCACTAAAAGTGCTTGTTTTTGCCACTGACAGGCTCAGATTGTAATTCTAAAGGTCTCACAACATTATGGAAAGGATCCCCACAGAGCAAGACCTAAGATCCTTTTTGTTTAACCAGAAACAGCCATTATATCACCCATCTCAAAGCCACCATCAGACCCCATTGACAAAAATGGTAAATTCACCTTATAGATCACCATACTAACAAAACTCAGCAGAAACAAAATAAAACTCACCCAAAGCATTTTGGTTTTATCTTTCCAGTGCTCCAACAATCACCAACTCTGGTTTGGTCAAAATAAACCCTTAACTCACTGAGTTATATGTAAAAAAATATTCTGGCTCTACATGCTGTTTTTCTCCACTGCTTTTCCCATACCCAACCTCCCTCTCCCAGCCAGCTTGGTTATTTCGTGTAAAACTCTCCAATAATAGATAAATAGTTGTGATTGGCCCAATCAGGGCCAGGTCAGCTGGAAAGCTGTCTCAACAGGAGGTGGATCAGATGTTTCTGCCAGAACAAATAAAACATGAGCTCACAGATTCTTCTGCTTCCCAGGCCTGATGATTTTTTAACATGAGAAGTTAATTGTTGCTCCTGGAAGCAAGCTCACTGCAAGTTCAGTTTAGTAGCTTTTCTAAGCCCTTCCTCAACATATGGAGTTTAGCCAGTTGTCATATCATAGGTCTTCAAATTTCCATTCACCTGCTGAGCGTTTACAGGTTTCCCCAGAGCTTTCAACTGTTTCTGATGGTCCTTATTAGTGTATTTTCTTTTTTACATTTACTAAGAATTACACTGAGATTTCTAAAATTGCTAAAATAGTTAAATGGCAATGCTGAGCTCTTTGTCCTCTAAATATACTCTTGATTGAATAGAAGTCTGTTTCTTTGTAAGCTAATCATGAGCATTGTCTAGTACACCTACAGTGATCCTGTAATTGGTACATAAAATATCAAGGAAGGTCAAATTAGACCAAGCAGCACTTAAAACGCCTTTGTATACTCCCAAGCACAGGCACAATCTTGAAACACAAATTTCTGCACAGTCCCAACTCTAATTGCAGAAATTGATTGTAATTGCTGTTCGTGCAGGACCCAAAAAGCTACAGTGCGCTGTGCTTAAACTTCATGAGGAAGTAGCCTGAAGCTAATTCATGCAAATGAAGAAATGTAAGTAATCATTTTCAACCAGTTTACCTCAAATGCATGAAATGATCATGTCACGCCTCATGCATATCTATTTTTAGAGTAAAAATGGCCACATTTTGAGGCCTTATCAGTTTCTTCAGCACAGCAGAGAGTGAGCACTAGGCTCCCTGCTTACTTTTGAAGTGGTCTCCACATTTATTCTAAACATAGAAACCATTTAGTGTTTAAATCACATTTTTTCATGGTGCCTCACATCTGCAATTTACAGTTGCTCATTGAATTGAGAAATATCTACAATGGTTAGATTTAGGGGCCTGGCTAAAGGAACATTTAAGAGGCATTAGAATGTAGCAGGGTAATAATGACACATGGAAGTGTCAATCTATGACATGGACATGTGTAAAAAAATATGAAAGGGACTGTTGTTGGAAAAAAAAAAAAAAAAACTTCAGATGGGCCAAAAGTCTTCAGGTCTTCCAAAGCATACTTTTCTTAATATCCAAAAAATGTGGCGATGCCTGCGAGCTAGTTCAGGCAGTCAACTTGAGCTGCACTGCAATCACATGTGACACGCTTCGCACTCTGTAGTACATACCAAACGCACCCTTCCAATATGGTGGTCTATTTAAAATGCTAAAACCTCCCATCTCTTCCTCTGCCCATCAGTGCCATTACTGCCCTGCAACAGCGTCACCATCTGCTCATTCAGCCCCATCACCACCCCAGCATCCACCTGCAGGCTCTGACAGGGGGTCTAAGATATGTCTTCATCACTCCTCAATATCTCTATGTAAATATAATGTGCAAGGAGTGATGAGGTCGGAGCCTAGATGCCAAACTCTGAACTTATTTTAAAAAATCAGAGAGAACAAACTGAGTGCAATTCATTGCAAGAAGTGGTTTACTGTTGTTCAAGTGCAAGCAAACTGAGGGCTGGTCCATGGAGAGTGCTCTGAGTTACAATCCCTCAGGAACCCTGTTTTATATTCCATTCTTATTGGGGAGCTTAGTTTTCATGAGTTTGCACCACCACTGGGCTTCTGGTGTCATGCTTGAGAATACTGGATCTATGTTCTTAAGTTCTTGTTTTCAGTGGTCGGTTGTTTTACCAACATAGGCCAAGCCACACGGCACTTGAGCATATAAATGACATTATTAATGTTACATGTGATCACACCTTTAATGTCAAAGGATTTTCATGTGCGTGGGTGATTGAAGGGAGTGGTTTTGTGTGTGAAGTTGCAATGGGGGCAGATGCCGCATCTGTATTTCCCAAAAGGAATAGACTGTAACACTGGTCTCAATTGTCTCAGCTAAATCTCACCAAGAAAGCAAATAATCCAAGATTTCTTTAAAAGGTTTGTTTAAAATGCTAATCCTAATGGTGTGTTCACACAAGAAAGTGATGCAAATTTTCACCTCCTGTGACTCGCACAAGTCTGACCTTCTTGGAATTATCTGTGTTTATTCAGGTTAATTGCATTTGTTTGACCTGAGTATCATTTGTGTTCCTTCGCTCCAAACAGCCACGATACATTAGCTGCAAGCTATCGAGAAACAGCAGGTACCGAGGGTGTGTGTTCATGTTCAGTTAGTATCTGACTGATCTCAGCACCAACTAGAGACTCCAGTTCTGTTATTTCCCTCCAGTCTTGCCCCCCCCCCCCCGTACAATCATGAAGTAAAGTACATTTCCCCTCCGGTCAGCAGTCAACACGGACGAAGAGACCAATTCCATTATACAGTGGCGGTCGGCACCTCTGTGGCTCCCTGCGAGCCAGAAGAGTGAAGATAATCAACTTTTTACTCCCACCAGGGTGTGTGATTCCAGGTGTGATTCCAGCCCGGCCCTTCCCAACTCGCCACATACCGAAGACTTGTCACCAACCCTGGGTGAATCATACAGACGCTGGCAGTAGCCATTCCTGTCTGCTCCGACCGGTCCTACCGAAACAACTCTCTGCTTAAGATCATGCATAGATGACGTGAATCTCATAATCTTTTTGCGCAAAAAATTTGGTTCACTTTCTGTTTAAACACACCCTAACTCCAGGTCTCAGAAATGTAATGTGTATGACCCCTTCTATCCGACTGAGGCTTAAGATCGTCTGTTTTTCTGCCTTTCTTTCCTTAGTATGGCATCAAGAAGAAGGAGGAGAAGGAAGCCGAGGCAGCGGCTGCGATGGAGCAGGCCTCCGAGGGCAGCCTCACCCGTCCGAAGAAGGCGGTACCCACTGGCTGCGGCGACGAGGAGGAAGAGGAGAGCATTGTGGATACGGTCATGAAGTTCATCCCGACCCCGCTCATGGATATGTTCAATAAAAAGTAACAGTGTTTTGGGTGAAATATGATTAACTTCTTACAACGTTCATCTAACCAAGACTAACGCCGTACCTTTCTTCAACCCTCTCACCCTCCCACCCCTCCAACTTCTAAGTGTCCTGGATTTGAGCAACGTGCCATGACTTTGCCCTTGATTTTAAATATCTGATCTCTGATGGTGATACTTACTTTTTAATCTTCCCTTCAGAGCATCTTTCTTGATAACCTGTGATTATATTTAAAAGTATGTAACACCTACACAGATCTTTACATCAAGGCAAATCTTATGCCATGTTTCCAACATGTCAAGCACTTAGAATACGACCAGATATCACCCATCATCCACCCTTTTTGTTTGTAAATAGCCTCGGGTTATAAAAAAAGAGAACTATATAAGAGTGAAATGTGACATATAACAAGATAACTAAGAGTATAAGCCATATTTTTAACGTTTAAGAAATTATCCAAATCATATCAAAATTTGATTGAATTTTCCTGTTTTGTTCTTGCTAATATTTGATACATACAGTGTATATAAATAACTGCATTTTTATTAGTTCTCCGTTGTGAGGATTCACCCCATAAACTGTCCCTCATGTTCTCATTGGTTTATTGTGAATGTGTAATAAAAGGCACTGGTAGAGTCTAAACAGCACCTGTAAAACCAGAAAGTGAAGGAATTCATTTGAAATGAGACATTTTTTTCTTGTTTATTTGACTTTTTTTTTAAGCATGCAGTAAACTTTTGTGAAGTGACATACACACATGGATACCATTTCATTTGTTATGATGAAGCAAAATACATTGATATTTGAGGCAATAACTGGTTTTCCATTTTTATTTAATTGACATCTCGCCCGCCATGTACAGTAAGCGACAACTGACTTTGTGTCTGAAATGTTCTTCCATGGGGAAAACTATAAATGCTCTCCATACACGAAGTTTGTCTCAAAGCAGTTAGATGAAATTCTTACTATAAATTCACTTGCTATATATGTTTGTGATTTGAACATTCAGTTTTTATGTCCTGTGGCAGGTGTCGCTCGCTCTGCTTTTGCAGTAGGACATGTGCATTTTAGACCAGCCTTTTAATTTCTGTTGACATTCCCATCAATTTTTGTAAAAAAAAAAAAAGAAGAAGAAACTTCACAAACACACTATATGTGAACAGACAGTGACAATAGTGCAATATATTGTTCGAAATGAAGTTGTCCTGTGTCCGTTGGTTTAACTGATGGGAGTGAAAGTCCCAAATCAGCAATAACAGACAATCTTCATTGTTGTGTGTTTAGACTCCTTAATGTGTTAGTCGATGTTAAAGGCACAGATGTGTGTCTGCATAGTGACAGTGGAAACTTCGTAGGTCAGACATATTTGATTAAAATAGAGAAAAGGGGGAAGGTGGGATGATTTGTTCCGTGTTGTAAAAAAACGTTCAGTCATATGTTACAGAACGGCGAGCACATATCAGGATTTGTGTTCGAAACCGCAAACCAAAAGGCAAATCAAACTGCAGACATCAACAATAGCCTACAAACAGAGACATGAGACAAAATGAGCCCTGCATGACCGTACAACAGAAAACGTTTACCTGCTCTGTCCAGTCCAGTCCAGTCCGTCCTGCTGGTAAATATAATGGCACAAATTTAAAGGGATAAAATCAAATGTTTCTCCATATGCCTTGTTTTGTTTATGATTTATCTCTCCTTCATTCCACAGTGTCTTGTTAAAACATTCCAGATATTTCAGACATTCCACCAGACTCGTGCTGGTAACGCTCAAAGTTCGATATTTACAGTAGACCTCAGTCGATGCCTTCGTTAGCCTACAAGTACATCACAACGAATAACATAAATTTAATGTTGTTATAACCCGAAAATAGACACTAGAATGAATCGAATATACATATAAAGAGTTATTTTAGCTGCCATGTACAGAAAAAAAAATCCCACATTACGTTTAAGGGAAAGCATAGATGTGCAATTAGCAGAGATCAGTTAAATCTTGTGATAAAATTTTGTTAGAAAATGTTTTTGTGATTCACATGTGCACAGTAGCTGTAGGCGTGATTAAGGTTTTCTAAACCAGCTTTTGCCACTGTTTTTATTACGCTAAACATGAAATAAATTCTGAACTTGTGCATTCCTGTGGCATAGACGAGGGAAATTTACCTTTTATCAGCGCTTTGTGAGCTCTGTAATCATATATATTTAAAAAATTCAAGGGCACAGCGTGGTAAGGTCACCTGTAGAGCATATTTATTGAAACTTCTGTGATTTTATTGTACTTGTAAACTGCCTTTGTCAGCCTCCATTCAAACAGTGTGTTAGCATATAGTTAGCAACCGATGTTTACAGTTATAGAACCATGCATCAGAAACACTCAAATCCATCATCACATCCAATCAAACCAAAGAATAGTGCTGGTAGTAGTAGATTTAGACTAGAGGTTCCATTCTGTTAATTTCACTACATATCTTATTTTTTATTTTGAAATTCTCAGGTATTCTGCCTTTAAGTTTGGATAGAAACCATAACTAGCCTTCTCTTAGCATAATTAGCCTTCTCTGCTGAAAAATAATTGAACAGTTTCATTGCCAGGGGCCTAGCAAGCCTAAACCAACTTTGATTTATGAACGACATATCTCTTGTTTGGCCCAAGAATATTCCAGAAAGCTACAATTACTGCCCAGTCGACCCATGTATAAGACTTTCCCAGCGACAGAACCTTCATCATCAGTGTGTGCAGTTCTTCAAGCTACCAGTGAGTCTTTTCCAAGCTGGTTTGCTCTGAAATCACATCACCATCTCCATCTCATCCATCATAAATCCATTCATCATCTTGTAAATGCCAATTGATTGCGCTCGTAATGGCTTATAGACCACTGCCCAAACAAACTGCCCAAGTCATGCGTAATCAATATCTAGTCGTCCAGTAGACTCCAATTGACCCTTAATAAGTCTTTTCACTCTGTGCCCTAATAACAGGTGCGCAAGCTTGGTACCTGGTGGAACCTTGGTCAACTTTCTCCTTTCTTGTTTCCTGTACTTAGATATGCTATGTGCTCGACTCATCTATGTTGAAAAGACAAGCAGAATTTGAAAATGGTTAAAAAATGTTGCTGTAAAAGTGACATATAGTCATATCTTGTTAGCTAATGTTAGCATAACGCTATCAGATGTAACTAGCTGGCCAGTGATTAATGAGATTAGCTAGCTAGTTACCTAGCTGTTTGCTAATATTAACTATCAGATGTTACTAGCTAGCTAACGATGAATGTAAATGAGCTAGCTAGATAGCTACAGCACAAAAGGGGGAATAGAATTTTGATTTTGGAGGTGGAACGCGAGCTAAGCTGAGTTAAAGACCTATTGCCACACTCCCCTTGACTTGGGTTGTTAGTTGGAAGTTGCCAGGTTGTGGTGAGAGATGGGTTGAAATTGTTTGTAGCATGTGGATTGTTGGGTTTCATGGACAATCTGGCAACTTGGGTGATGTCAGACAAACATACAAAACTTGAGGGTCATTCCAATTAAAGTAAAACGGGAGGGGGGTGGGCGATGGCCTTGAAGAACCCCGGGAAAAAGTAGAGTGTTGGCAGGTCTGGGTGAGCCTAGCATATCTAAGTAGTCTATGGGAAACAGGAAATGAAAAAGGAAACGATAAAGTTGACCAAGGTTCCAAAAGGGGGCGGGACTTAGGCAGGGTCAATTCAGTGTTCAGTCGGAAGTCGCTCATTTGTGCCGCTCATACAGCCATTAATATGATTAAGAAACTGCCTGAAAAATATTCCACTTAAAAAAAAATACTCCTTCGATGTGACTTGAATGTAACTGTCTGATGTTCCTCTCTCCTTGCATCTGTCTTTCTCTGTTCTGTACGTGTTGAGAAGATGCTTACTCTCGTGCAGTATTTTTCTTTCTTGTCTGTGGCCGGTCCTGTTTCTGTCCTCTGGTGTTTGGTATTTTGAAAAAAACAAAAACAACAACAACAAAAAAAAAATGTTAATTTGGTGCATTCTTTTTTACTGCAAAATCTTCTCACCCTTCTCCCTCCTCCTTCTCTCTCTATTTCCCTATTTGTTGACAAAATGTATGCATGCTTATGGTGTGCGATGTAGGCAAGGTTGTTGTTAAAATCGTTTTGTGTCCTCTCTGTGTTTCAAAGCTCCACCTGTTAGCCTCACTGCATGCCATTTTAGACAGATATTTCAGTCTGTAACTTTCCTGCAAAAATGGAATCACCGCACACTCTGAGAATAAAGTGATTTCATATAATTTTTCATCGTCTTGTGTTTCTGCATTCAAACAGTGCTGCAGCAGGCCTTTGGCTACTGCTCCCTCTGTGTAAAATAAAGAACAGTATATGGAAGTGGTGGTAGTGACGTACAGTGTATTTTCCGGTTTGGGAGGCAGCGTCATCCCTGACTTGACCTGCAGTCATGAAACATATCCCATTGCATGGCATTCGTTCAGGAAGTATTTGTGCAAAGACCTTCAATGTATATCACATGTTGCTGTTTCTGTCAGTCAATCCTGTTTTTCATCTCAACATGGCTGTTGTGCTTTTTTTTCACGTTTTATTTTTCCTCCGAAGGAATTTCAACATCTCTTCAATAAAAGCGAAAAGGGCTGTAAACAGAATGCACTGTGTTGTTCAAATCGTGATTGGAGGGTTTTGTCATAAACCCGGCAGGGACATCAAAGAGATGCAAAACAGCATCTCTCTCATAGCAGTTTTTGTTTGTCATAAGTGGGTCTGTGATATCGGTATCGGCAAACCTTTTACATCAAACAAAACCACTGAAAAGATAATGGAGGGACGCCAAGCGAGGATTAGGGATGGCAGTGATTTCAGAGTTGGGTTTAATTCCAGCACAAGAAGGAGGCCGACATTGAAGCGAAATTAATTGATTGTGATGCTTTGACATTTTGCTTGCTTGAGTCTCGGTTTGGATTTTAAATGAGGTTCTTTCAAAAGGTTGCTGGCATCACCTTTCAGCATACACAGTGCAAAGCTTGTCGTTTTATTTACCCTCCACTCATACACCGGAGGATTTCACTTTTAAAGGTTACCTGCCATGTCAATCTTATTTGCAGTGCTGCTGCGTTTTTTTTTTTTTGCAAAAAGGCACTACTTGTTTAAAAAAATGAATTATTGAAGACATTCATTTATTTAGTGGTTTGGATGGTACATAAATAAGTATTTTCATTCGCCTGACACTTCAGGCAACTTGGTGTGCTATCCTGCTTGAATAAGCACATGTGGTTTGCAGAGCAGGGGGAAACAAAATCTTCTTCTTCACTGTTGCAACAGATGTTGAGTGATTCATGCTCTGCCAGTTCTCCAACAGAGATACCTCCATCACAGACAGACTCTTATTATTAACATGGTGCCGTACAGGCAAGAACAGTAGTCCAAAGTTTGACTATTAAAGGAATAGTCCACATTATTTGATATGGGGTCGTATGAGGTACTTATCGATTGTCAGTTTATTAGCTACACCAGATGCTATTCAGCACAGCACCAGTTAGGAGAGACTTTTTTTAGTGTACACTATATTTAGAATATTTTTATCACTTAACTTTGCCGTCAGACAGCCTTTTCTGATGGGAAACCCCTGTTAAATAAACCAAATTTTGCTCTCTCCACAGCCACCAACTCCATAGGCAAAACATCGAAGTCAAAAGAACACAAACAATCTAACAGATCAAGGCAGCGGTGGACCAGCCGCTCCCTCGTTCTGTGAGATAAAATTACTGTTTTCACCTATGGAGTTTGGTTTGTTTGAAGAGAGCAATATTTGGCTTGTATAAAAAAGAGGTTCTCGTAAGAAAAGGCTGTCTGATGGCAAAGTAAAGAGGTGAAAAAATTCAAAATAGAGTGTACTCTTGAACTGATATTGATTTTTTAGGGGGACCTTTTTCAAATGGCTAAAATAACTTTTGCTGCCGACCCTTTCCACAGCAGTACATTGCTACATAGCTTCTGTGCTCGCACTCCTCTCTGCCTCTCCTAACTTTGGGTGTGGGCACTGGCATTTAGTGTAGATAACACAGTGACTATTGATAAGTACCTCATACCACCCCACATTAAATAATCCAAAGTATCCCTTTAAGTACAACCTCCTAGCTTTCCCTAATTAAAAACCATAAATCTCATATTTAATTCTAGTCTACCTCTGGGCATTACACCTTCATGTGTTGGTCCACAACAGCAAATGAAACTATAAACAAAATCTTGACAACTTCCTCAGACTCAAGTTAAAGAAGCAAGACTTGCAACCATTCTAAAGAAACATGCTTAAGTGCATTTTTTCATTTCTCTGTAATCCCGGTGTTACAATGGACTAAAACACCTCATCTGTCTGTTTTTAAACGTTCGGTACAAAAAGTTGTTTAAGCAATTATTCAGGATAGCAGCTTCAGTATAATTAAAATATAGTTTGGGGTAGGAAACTAAAAAACTCAAGGTCGGAAAAGTTCTGTATGATTGTTAAATATTTTAAAAAGTTGGTGCCATTGTGTCAGCAGTGTAGTGTTGCACTTTAATGACGTTGGTCCACCTGTGAGAGACAGATTTAAAGGACCAGTGTGTAGGATTTAGTGGCATCTAGTGGTGAGGTTGTAGATTGCAACCAACTGAATACATTTGCCTCACCCTCCCCTTCCAAGCATGTAAAAGAAATTGCGTTTGATATGAAACTCACACAAAATGCAAAAGGCGATATCTAGAGCCAGTGTTTGGTTTGTCTGTTCTGTGCTACTGTTGAAACATGACGACCTCCATGGAAAACAACAATGAATAAAAACATACTTACAGACTGATCTATAAAAAAGAAAGAACATTCATGCAGCAGAGGCAGTGAAATACTCATTTTAATGTCTCAAACCCTGGAGCCTGCACTCCCTATAATTCAACTCGATAGTGTATATTCTTAGACCCTCCCTGCCTAGTAAATGCCAGCATATTTCAAACTCAGCACCTCCACTCATTAATGCAGGCTTTCGGCTAGCAAATTAAAGTCTCATGCTGACAGCAAACCTGATGACATCACTATGACTATGACTGAACTGTGTAAAATTATCCCTTTAATACACTTCACTACCTGCTTTGGCATCTGACTTAAATTCTGCCCTGTAGACAATGTAATTCCAACTGATGCTGGACTGATGTAATGTCAGTTTAAATGTAGTGGACACTAGTCATGTTAATGACTGCTAAATAACTACTAATTAACTAGCCAGCCAATGAGCTATTTTAAGCTTTGGTCAGAATAACTGAGAGCTGATTGTTCTCAAGTGTGATGAAGAATTTGCACATTACTCTCACTCGTCTGACCAACATTTGTATGAGCCATGAACACACAGGTTATCTGGGGGGATTTAATTGCTGACCTGCCCTTTAAGAAGACTAACAGAGGATAACACTTCCCCTTTAAATGTCCAGTTCCAAAAAAAGTAAAGTTTACTTGTTTATCAACTTCACTAACAATATGTATGTTTTGATTATGCATCTTGAGAGGGTAAATTGAATTAAAGGGATGGTTCAGCTTATTTGAAGTGGGATTATATGAGGTATTGTATTGTACATGATAGCCACTGTATTAACTTTTTCTCAGTCTGGTCTTTTACTGATAATTCCATCTTCTAGTGACTTTTCCTGCAGGAGTTTCTGCCATTGATTCAGGATTTCTACTGCAGTGATGTGCAGCTGCACCAGCAGAACAGCCAATAGGAACGTCCAGTCTCCTATCGTGGGCCAGAATTCCTAAAGCCTGAAACCCGAGCCAAGAGGTGGTGCAGAAGTCTAGTTTTCTCTCAGATGACTTGATTTACAATATGCTGAAAGGTTATTATGGAATTATTGCTCAGTGATGCCAAAAATATATTGCTTACCCCAGCATTAAGTGTTTGGTTACTTTGGGGTCAGATATTTGTCTTGCATAATGGCAGTTTCCCAGTGAAAAAGGCTGTCTGACATCAAGATAAAGCAGTGACAATATAACATTTCGTTGCCGCCCCTGTCCATGGCGGTACATTACTTTACCTCCATGTTGGTACTCCTCTCTGCTTCTCCAAACTGTAGATGTGCCAACCTCCATCTACTGCAGTTAATACCCAGACAAAAATATTAAAAAAATAGTTGAGATAGTCGAAGTACAATGGACTGGTTACACAGCAGACATTTTGTTGACTTGTCAGAGAAGGAAAAAACACAGGTGGACTTAATAACAGTCATTAAGATTCAGTTCCATTAGGTGTCCCAGTAGCAGTGACAGTGAACCAGCATGCACAATAGAAGGACCTCCTCTAAGTGGAATAGAGCAATCATTAATACACTTGTGAGTTTTCTGCTATGACATGTCAAAATGTCTGCTGCACAACTAGTCCAGTGAGTACCACTTGGCTCCAAATTAGGGAGACTGATGCCACATGGGTCAAAGAGGCACTTATTCCAGAGACCCTCCCTCATTTGCTGCAGGCAGCTGGTGACAGTGTCTAAAATGTTTTTGAAAGACAGCAGACTGGTTTTGGAAAACGGAGGAGTAGGCAGTATTTTTGTGCACTTTGATGGTTTTACCTTCCTAATTATCTGAAGAGGACCCAAAGTGATAAACCTGGCAAAATTGTTTGTTTCTCCTTCCTTCCTAAAAAATCATCAAGCTATGACATTCAGTAACATACTATAGAACAGGACAATGCAATGTTATAGAGGTGAAATTAAAATCATCTTGAATAGGTTTCTGTTCTTCCACTCTACTTGTGTGCCATTGTACTCACGCATCCATTTCTCCAGTGGGGCTCCATAATGGCAGCAGACCTAGTTGCTCAGTTAGTGACAGAACTGCAGAGCCTCTGTGGGTCGCACCGTGCGGCTGCTTTTCTACCACTTCAGGCTGTTGAGCACACACAAGGGTCTTGGCTCCTCCTCTGCAATAAAAGTCCACAAGTCTCCCTGCAGGAAATGGAGGTATAAATCAATTCCATTAGTATTCATGCTCTGAGGTAGCCTTTTCAGACCGAACTGCCTTTGTGCTCTCTCAGCAGCACTCAGGCTGCAGGGGAGCCATGGCTCTATTGGTGTCCTGTAGACATGCAACAGTCAATGTCAATTAACTGCTCTCCACTGGGCACTGGACCCATAAAGCAGCCGGTGAGCACAGACTGTAACTGGAATATGGATAAGGATTTCTTGAGCATGGATTGAGATATTTCCCTTTATGAGAACATGGACAGAACTACTGTTATCAGTGACCATCTGGCTGTTTTGACTGCTGATATATTATATGGTAATTTAATTTGCTGGCGGAATCTGCGTCTGCAGAATTCGATGACACCTCCACAGATTTTCTACATATTTTAGACGAACAGAGACACTGCTTATAAAACCCAGAATGTTATCAAGCATCTCACCAGTTTTTGATTCATTAATGTATTCATGTGGCAATTGTTGGAAGAATAATGAATCGTGATTGATGGTTTAATGTTGTCACAATACCAGAATTTTGACTTTGATACCACCAAATTCAGTATCACGATACTCAATGAAAAGGATACTTGAAATTGAAACAATATTGGTTTGATGGCTAAAAGATTAGAAACAGAATATCCACAAGGGACATTAACCCCAGACATAAAGTGTGGTGTTACAAAACTAAGTAAAAAATACAATTACAATGAAACCATTTAATTTGAATTTCATAATTATAAATGCAAATTGCTGATGGTGGTCATATTTTTTGGGATAAATGTAAGTATATTATTTATATACCTGCTCTGCACAATGCAAGGATTCAAGGACATTTATTTGCAGTATACAACACAGCAACTGTCCAATCATAGCTAGCAACTGGAACTAGAGCTGTCAAGCTTTCCATTTCTCTACATGTTGAAGGTGTGCAGGAGGCTCTGAGAAGAGCAATATTTGGCATTTCATGAGTCTGGACAGTGACATCTTTTTAATTGTCTCTCAAAAACATTAAACAGAAGAGCACACGTGTGGTGAATGGATTAAATTCTGTCTTCATCTGCTCTAACTTAAGATGCAAACGTTAGCATGTCCAGCTAACTAACACTAGCTTACTAACTGCAGTAACTTTACCTACAGCCAAATTTGTTAGACACTACTGCATTTGTTCTGTGGGGGTTTGAGGAGGAGGATGTGGCTGGTGCAGAATCAAAGTGGGCTGACGACGATGCATCTCTCTCTGGCTCACTGTCTCAGGTCTAAGCCGCTTTGCTTAGCTCTTATCAAGGCTGCAATTGCGGTCTGGCTGGTCCGGCTGGGACCTGTTTCAAGGTCTGCTGCACTAATCGAGCCCCTGCGATTTCACCATCCAACCAATGTTTGGCGAGATGTAAGCTAGCTTTAGCCTCAGTCTCTTAGCATTAACGCTATGTCATGTATGCAGTTGTCAGGTAAATTTACATCTCTAAGGAATCACATACCTCGTGTTTCAACAATTACTCCAAATTTCAGTGTTAAATCTGCCACCACGATCACCATAAACTGCATAAACAGTGCAAGTTTGGCAGGTGTAGCAACAGTAACTAAGGAGGGATGTGCTTAGTAAAGGGTCAATAAGCACAAAATCAGCAAATGTACAGATGATTAACTATTTATACACACATATACATCCAGGAAATAATTTTGTGGTGCATTTTTTAAATTTGTGTTAGGATGAATGTAAACAGCAGCAATAAGATGGTGATAATATGGTCAACATCTTCACATGAAAAGTTAATCAGATGCTGCTGCATTATAGTACAAAGCCACAGTCTGAGAAGCAAATTAAACATATGCAGCCTAAGTGGAGTTAGTCTTTAACACCGGTAACATTAGCCTGTACCTGTAAGAAAAACACGAGTGAAAAGAGAACAAGAAAGCAAATATTATGAATCATAGCACTCTAAGTACAGGCTGTTCTGTATCTTTGAATCAATTTTCTTCTGTTGATCTGTGATTGGATCATGGTGGCAGCGGGCTAAGCAGTGTTTTCCAGACGTCCCTCTGCTCAGCAATGCTTTCCAGTTCTTCCTGGGGAATCCCCAAGAGTTCCAGGTCAGATGAGATATGTAATCCCTCCAGTGAGTTCTGGGTCTATCCTGAGGTCTTCTCCCAGTTTGGACGTGCCTTGAAAACCTCCAAAGGATTCATTATTATCATGTAGCTATTGCTTTGATTACATTATTTAGTTAGAGTCTGTCTATCTCCTTTTAAAATAGCCATACTGAGGACTCAGTCCACTCACTAAACACACATCGTCGACACACATCGAAAACTACAGTATGACTCAGCAGACTAAAGCCACAGTGACAGTTGCAGGATAATTAAATCCTAACAGTATAGAGGCATCATCATGTCACCAAACTAACTTTAGATAGATATTGGATAATTGACATTGTAAAGTTTGCCAACATTAGCTAACATTAGCCACTGTACGCTACTGGTCAAATATGGCAATGGCAGCAAAATCCCTGATTGTTTTTTCCTTAGCAGAGGTCTCTTTTATTTTATTAAGGAAACATGCTAAGTTGAAATTTCTATTCTGGGCCCTAAATTATGTTACTGCTTGCCCATTTCACCTTATTTACAGTTCAAATTGATGCCAAACGTTTTGCTGAATGACCGTCTGTTTATGAGTCATAAGAAATCATTAATAATCTTTAAGAAGGAGAAGATGTTTATAACTGTTAAATTGAGCAAAATGTTAATGGAGTCTAGCAGGCACAAGACAGGCAGTCACTGAACTCAAACTCCAGAGTGTGCATTTTCAGAGCAGTGGGCTTTTGTTTTCAGGATAACAGGCTTAACTTAAAATCGATGGACAGCTGACAGTTATAAACAGCTGATCAAGTTAAAGTGTAGGGGCCTTTGTCGGATTCTGTCAAATTACAATGCTGCGCTCGACTTGTGCTCCTGCAGCCTGCCTCAGGTTCCTTGAGTCTGGCAAGAAGGGGGCAGGGGAAACAACTCACTTTAACCATAGATCTATTTTCTGTAACCGCTTATCTGTGAGGGTCGCGGGGGGGCTGAAGCCTATCCCAGCAGACATTGGGCGAGAGGCGGGGTACACCCCTGGACAAGTCGCAAGTTCATCGCAGGGCCATAGAGACAAACAACCACTCACACTCACATTCACACCTACGGGCAATTTAGAGTCACCAATTAACCTATTATGCTGCATGTCTTTGGACTGTGGGAGGAAGCCGGAGTACCCGGAGAGAACCCATGCAGACATGAGGAGAACATGCAAATTCCACACAGAAAGGCCCTGCCGGCCCGGGGATTCGAGCCCAGGACCTTCTTGCTGTGCAGCGGCAGCGCTAACCACTGCGCCTTAACCATAGATGGTATATGAAAAAGGATTTCAACCTATTAAATGTACCATCTATGGCTGCAACTCTATTTGGATTACAGCACAGCAAGAAAATTGTTTTTGTTGAATTTTGCTGTTCCTATCAATCTTTTCTAATGTGCTCCTTGTAAATGTGCATTAAAATACATCGTCGTAAACATTGCTAATGAGAAAATTTCCGTTTTCAGGGAAGCACTGATGTGAAACGTGTACAACTGAAGGTGAAGTGCCTTTGAACTGCAGTCTGGAGTCTCTAACCAACAGACTGCACATAAAGACAACAAAAACAGCATCCCATCAGCAGTATGTTTACATGTGACACAGCTTTACATGTGACAGCAGTGTGATACACAATAGGGTCTCAGCTGTAGATGGAAATGTACAGTGTGACCAACAGTGCATGACCAGCACTGCTGAATTTCCATAATGCAAGACTAATACTCAGAGACAGGCAACCACCCTGAAAAGGCTTTGTTTATTTTCTCATCAAAATACATCAAATGGGCACACCATATGCTCCAGACTGATATGACAGAGATTCTCCTCTGTTTTGCATACTTTGATTATATGCAAATGACCCCTTGAGAAGTAAATGTGTTTCATTTCGAATCCATCAGACTGCTATTTTTCTGTTATCCCGCTGCGCTCTTTTTCCACAGTTCAGTTTTAAGTGCAGGGGACCTCGATTGGTATCACAGCATCCTGGGGAGACTCTGATTGACAAGTCCATTGACATGAGATCGCAGCAGCCGCGGTGGCTCAGATGAGGCTATAATAGGTCCGTTTAATGAATAAAGTAGCCCAGAGACCTTCCCCACCCGTATCAGCGACAGACGCTGGAGCTGCCTCCCCATCCAGCTCCGTGACAAGAGGTCTGACGTATTATAAGGCATTTAATTTCAGCACAGGACTCCGAGGGGACATTCCTCCATTTCACTGTGTTAAAAGGAGCGCACAATTGGGCTGAAAAGGATTTTTAAAAGTTCAGTTAAAGAGCACTCCTGACCTCAATTAGTGAGCATTTCTCCTCTTGAGTCTGAAGTGCTAGCTGGCATATGATGATGATAAGTCTTTACCATGCAACCTCAAAACCGGCTAATCCTGTGTAGAGGCCTACATTATATATAAAACGTCCTCCACAAATAGAAGCTGTAGTATGAATACTGCATGTTCCTCCGTAAGGATTTGATGGGAATAAACAGGATGTTTTGCTCTGTCTATAAATACTGCTGTGCTTCAAAAACGTTTCCTTCAGGGAAGCTGTCACCGCCGTACTGTTCTGATGTGCTGCTTCTCCTGTCTGCAAAAAAAAACATCATCTTCCATTACATCAACCAGAGTGCTGACTGAAAAGTTTTAAATGCAATAGTGGTGGAATCTAATTCTCTTCATTCTTCATGTTTCCACATATGATTATGGAAGGTATGTATGTGATGTCACAATATGTGGAAGTCACTTCGGTTACACCCACTGAGTGGCAAAAAGACGGCTGAGTGGCAGCATTAGCGTTTGGCTTGAATGCCACAAAAACACAAGAAACACATCCGAAGCCTCACTTATGCTACCTACAAATGTCGGTTTCAAAAAATGTAACCGTGACTGCCCATGTACTTCAATGTGTCCTTTACGCTAGCATGGATGTTAAGCAATGTATCCACTAAAGGGTGCTGCTGATAGTCAAAAGTTACCCCAAAGGAGAAGACAAACAAACATGGCGACACCGGAGGAGGTTGTAATTATGTCCCTCTTGAGAAAGAGGCAAAAGCAGAGGCAGTATTTTAGTCGCAGTTTCTTTCACTTAATAATTAATGCCGGAAGTCATTTCCAATGCTTTAGGATTTTTAAAATGTCTTCATCATGTCCTGTGGTCATGTTTCGCATTAACTATTGGCTACTCTGCCCCCTTGAGGCGACCGGTGGTACTGCTCTGTTTCACCCATTTAGTTTGGATCTGTAACATATAACATAAAATGTGCACTAATACAGTTTAAATTAATGCAGAGCACAGACACAAAGCTCCATCCGTATCTGTATGCAAATCTAATGTTCGGCATAAATGAGCCTTAAAATGAGAAAGAGCTGTTGTGCGAATGACTGAACAAACAGACTGAAGAATAACTCTGAGCTATCTTTTTATGGACTGCTAAAAGATGATACAAAAGGGAAACAAATGGATTGCTGCTATTCACAGAAACAACTGGAATCAAGGCACTGAAATGTTGATTTGCAGTTGCCATTTTATGCCAGGTATGTTTAGCTTAAATTATATACTGTACTGACTAGCATCAAATATTTAGCACCCTTCATTTGTATTTTTTATAACTGAGCCTTGTGTTATACAAACGTACGCTGCAGCGTGCACCATCACTATGGACATGACTACAAACATCATGTGAACATGTCTCTCTAATAATGAAATAAAATAAAACAACCAAAATATCCTTTGGTGTCCTTGTTGTTATGCACCCAGCAGACCACGATGTACTGAGCGGCAACATGGCTTTATTGACTGAGCCTCATGCAGACACCGTAAACTCTCTCAGTAATTGACGGTATATATGTACCACCAACAGGTGCCGTATTTACGGCTGTAAAACATTCAATACGCTCAATATTTCTTTGAATATCACAGTCGTCACTTTAATGTCGCAACAAATCCCACCTTGAAGTAACGTTATGACCAAGCCATCATACTTTTGTATGCTTTCTTCACTTTGTGTGTTTCCCCAGCATCGAAATCAGGTACATGTCAATGTCCATAAACCACTGTGTCTTTGTTAACTTGTAAGTAATCACTGTTGAGTCCAACTGCCTTTTATTTAAGCAGATATTTGCTGTTTTACTCCTGGTTTCACAGTTTTCCTACTAAAGGCAGCCATGTTGCAGGACGTTTTGCCAATCATCTGACTGATGGGGCGTCCCAGTCGGAAAGTGACGTCAGTGTACACCCTCTATGGTGTTATCTTTTCATCTGAAGGTGGGTACTGATTGGACGCAGAAATGACAGCCAACCACAGCAGAGAAAGGAGTGGGGTTTTTTTTGAGTGACAGCAGCAGCGGCGAGACGATTGGTTGTGGTGAAATCTAACTGGTCGAAGCTGAAGTGTATGTTTATGATTGAACTATGCATTATAGCCATTCACAGTCATTTACTGTAGACATCATTAGCTGCCAAAGACCGAGTTGCAGGCCCCCTACAGAAGAACATAGAGCGTTCCTCTCCTTCGTTTTCCTACCTTGTTCACTGCTCATCTCTCTCTTAGCTTTGGGTTACTGCTCCCCCTGAAAACTGTAATTTACATGATAAGTTCATAAACAGGTCTATTTGTGCAAGGCTTCATAGGCTTGGCTTGGGTCTTTTCCTCAGTATGATCTTATTACCTTCAAACACGGTGCACTAAATATTACAGCACATTTCGCTGGGCTAAATCTGCAGCCTTACTTCCCAGAAAGTGCTCCTTTGGATTAAGCTCTGCTGAGCTGCAAAATTGAACTGCCAGTCGTCTATAGAAATTTGATAACGGAGGGTAATGCTCTGAGCCTGACATCTGAATTTTGACTCCGAAGCAGCCGTGGCGGAGAGTAAATCACGCTCTCTGTGGCTATCAAGGCCTTGGCCATGTGGTGAAGAGGAGGGAGACGAGAAAATGAGGACATGCAAGTTTGAGCCACTGTCCCGGGTCCCAGCGGAAACACTGTGATATCTTATTACCAAACTGTTTGATGAAACATCTGGGACTCCTCAGCCCAAGATCCCTTGTTGCATCTCTTAATCCGCCCACATTTCCTCTCATCCAGGCCTGAGTTGTGACCGTTTGATCCATCCAGAAAACCAATTACATATAGCAGGCAGCCTAATTGTCTCAAATTTAATTTAAGACACTCATTTGTTCCACAGTCAAGAGATGGGCCAAGATTTATGCAGAGGGGCCCCGCTCTGCTTCAAGCAAATGGGCGGCTTTGAAATTGAAATGCTGGCTTTTGTGTGAGAAGCACTGGCCAACTCATGATATTTATTTGAAGTCAGTGGCTTAAAGAGAAGGTCATTTAATTTGAGATCCTTGTCAATGCACGATATTCTAAGAGATCTATCTGCTTAAAATGCAGATTCCCAATTACCTTAAGCAGTGTAATGTGCCCTGGCTCAGACTCAAATGGTTACCCAAAATGAATTTCAACATTCACATCTAGTATTTCATTTGTATGCTGTGGGGCATCTCGGTATTAATGAACATTTTCAGAGTCCACGGAGGAGAGAAAAAACCTCTTCTTGATGCAAAGCACATCTCCAGAAAGCCCCACGTCCACTGAAATAATCATTAACCTGAATCATTAAAAAAGTTAAAACATATAGAAGTTTTGCTATAACCTAAATCTTAAGTTACCTGATTTTGACAATGTGCTACTTTTTGAAGCTTGAATAGACAGATATCTAATTATAAACTAGGACAGCCCGCTCACAATAGGCAAACACTAACTTTTCCAGTTGGAGATGAAAATGGGACAGCAGGGTCTTTTTATTTTTCTGGCACACGCCTTATCTGTGGCACCATATGGATGTTTAGCTCTGGGAAGAATCAACTGACAAAGGTGGAAAAAGATGGCTGCGCTGATATTCGGGAGGATTTACTGTGGGTTAGGGTGGATTTCCCAACCCAGAAATGATAGAGCAGATGAAATGGAGATGATATGGGCATTAAGTCTCAAACAGACACTGTTCCATAACATGCTGGTAGTAGTATAGTAGTGAACCTAACATCCACTGATGAACTTGTGAAAAATGCTCTCTAGAGTGCCCTTCCAGTAGACAAAATGTGATAAATTGCCTATAAAGGGCCCCTGCAGCAGACAAAACATGATAAAGTGCCCCCTATAGTGCTCTTACAACAGACAAAACGTGATAAATTGCCTATAAAGTGCCCTTTGAATGGACAAAACATGATAAAGTGTCCTGTAGAGTGCCCTTACAGTAGATAAAACATGATAAATTGCCTCTTAAGTGCACTTTGAGTGGACAAAACGTGAGAGTACCCTCTAGAGTGCCCTTACACAAGACAAAATGTCATAAAGGTCCTTCTAGTGCCCCTCAAGTAGACAAAACATATATTAAGTAGACAAAACATTATTAAGTGCCCTTCAGAGTTCCCTTCCAGGCGAGAAAACATGATAAAGTGCCCTCTGGAGTGGACATAACATGATAAATTGTCCTCTAGACTCCCCTTCAGGTAGACAAAACATGATAAGGTGTCCTCTGGGATGCCCACCATGGACAAAAGGTGATAAATTCCCCTCTGGAGCGCCCTTTGAATAGATCATTTGTGATAAAGTGCCCTCTAGAGTGCCCTCAAGAGGACAAAACATGAGAAAGGGCCATATAACGTGTCCCTCCAGTGAACAAAACATGATAAAGTGCCCTCTAGAGTGCCCTTACACAAGACAAAATGTCATAAAGTTCCCTTTAGCATTCCCTTACAGTTGACATAATGTGATAAAATTGCCCTCTAGAGTCTTCCCAAGTAGACAAAACATGATAAAGTGCCCTTCAAAGTGCCCTTCCAGTAGAGAAAACATGATAAAGGGGCCCTCTGGGATGTCTTCCAGTGGACAAAACATGATAAAGTGCCTTTTCTGCCACTAAGACACATTTTAGGTTTGTGCCTTATTAGGACCCAATAACGCCAACAAAAAGTGTACCTTTTCTTTAATTAAAAACAAACTTAGAGTGATGGCATTGTGGCGAAGTGCCCTTTCATGGTAGAGTATTGTTATGAGGTTCAGATAAGACTGCTCATTAAGCCAGCGAGTCAGAAACAGCATGAGATTGCTTGGATGCATTAAATTACGGTTACTGCACATGAAACACATGCAATATTCTCAGCAGAGAGTGCAACAATGGAAATTCTAACAGTTCAAATTGGACCTAAAAATAGAAACATGGAGGTTGAGGTAGACTGGGTGAGCACTGTACCAAAATATGAAGTGAACTGCCACACAACATGTGAGCTGAGCTTGTGGTAGGTGGAAGGGGGTAAGGAAAGCCATGCTCCACTTGCTGAAGTGTCAACAAAGTGGTGGAATAGGAGTGGTGAGAAGGGTTATAATTGAAACAGGAAAGACTTGGCACTTACAGTCCCCATAAAACCACAGGGAATATAAAGAAGAAAACAGAAGTCATGAGTCGTGTCACACACAGATCAACAACTTCCCTTAACAGTTTCGAAAACACGTCGTAATACCTCTTTCTTAAAAAAAGCCAAGTGTGAAACTGAGTCAACCAACATAGACACAACAACACTGCTACCATAAGAATATGATGCTCATTGCCCAAGATAAGTGTGAGAGTACATTTTCATGTAACAACATACTATTACACATGGGAGAAGTTAGTGTTCAAATCTTTCTGTCAGAAAGGGCTTTCTAACGTGGTGAACGGTCTCTTTTAACCCCAACCACAACCAACTAAACTGTGACAGAAAATGGAAAATACAAAAAACACATGGGAGTTAAAACCCCCACTCATCCTCCACAGCCTGCTCCTGATGTGGACGTACAATGTCACCTGACTTCTTACGGCCTTTCTGCCAGAATAATGATGATCCTTGATTACAATCGTTCAGCTCAAAACTGGTATAAACTCAGGCTGGTTTAGCAAGATAACGCCAATGATCCAAGAATTTTGAACGGACCTGGGCACAAGAACCAGAACTAATTTGGTGGAAAAGGGCCCTGAGAGAAAGATTTCTGTCAAAGAGGGCTTTCTCACAGGAAGTCCTGAAGTCTAACTTGTTCCATGTGCCATACTATCTGGCAGCCATATTTTAGAGACTAGAAGTTTATTTAAAATGCCTTTCCTTCTTAGCCCTGGACTGTGTGCAGACTGTGCCTGGTTGACATCTGCCTCATTCTCTTAGTTTTGCTCCACCATTCAAGGACCAATTTGTAAGATTTAGTGGCATCTAGTCGTGAGCTTATAGAGTTGCAAGCAACTCATCTCATCCTCCCCTTCCTAGCATGCAGGAGAACCTACAGCGGCCACTGAACTTGCACAAAAATGCAAAAGGCTGTATCTAGAGCCAGTGTTTGGTTTTTCCATTGTGTGCTGGTGTAGAAACATGGCGATGCAACATGGCGGCCTCCGTGGAGGAGGACCCGTGCCCTCTTTAGATATAAACAAGTCATTCTATGGTAACAAAAGCACAAAGATTCTTAGTTTCAGGTGATTTTACACTAATGAAAACATACTTGAATATTCTATTCCATTTCAGCTATATTCTGCCAATAGATATAATTTTTACACACTGTACCTATTAAGGAAATTTCCTTTTCAGTCATTTCATTGAGAAAGTGGGAAAGACATATTCACTTCCAGCCAGGAATTAATTCCCGCCTGTTTTACCTCATGCAGGGTTGAAAATTACAAGGCTCTCTAAGATGGTGGGGTTGACCTCTCATTTAGAGGAAATGGTGTGTCTTCTCAGCACGTCACCATATTGGTGGTACTGTGAGTAAAAAAATGCAACTGAACTTGAAACTGTTTCCGTTTGTGAGAGATCAGCATTTTTATTCAAAAATTACTAATAGACTAATTAGACTTGAAATCCTAAAAATCCCACATATTTACATTTCCAAAATCTAAAGATCAATTGATCATCTGCCCTGGTTTTCACAATACACATCACTGATGAGCTGATACTGTGCCTCTGTCTCCCATCTACACACCATCTGCTTGTAGGCCTCCAGACATTTGTAAGATTTAGGGTCTTCAGCTGCGTACGTGCTCTGCAAACAAATAAGGTAGTTCACTTTGTTGGATCTTCCCCACCTGTTAACCTCAGTGTCTCAAAATATCGTGCCCTTTCTTGCTGACCAGGTTTCCACGTTTTCCTGCACTTTTTCATACTTAAAACATCATAAAATCAGCTTAAACTGAGAATTCTCCAACATGGCCACGCATCCAAATTACTGTCCAAACTGTGACATATATGCAAACACTCTATAGTTCACATCATTGTTAATATAATTGCACATGAAATGATACGAGCAGCAGAGAAGAAGGGATGTGGTTGGCTGCGGAGAGACAATTAGGGCTGGAGCTGTTGTTAGCCTGCTAGCTCTTGCAGTTTACAGAGGAGCTAGCCCTGCATAATTCTGTGTTACCTCCTTAACTGCCACATCATTTTCTCTCCTGCCTCATTAGGTTTCCCAGCGCGGCTCTGCCCAATCTTAGCTGAGGTCTAATCAGTCTTGATAACTGAAAACACCTGTGTGGGTGTGCAGAGCCTTTAAGCACATTAACACCGGTTGATTTGCTAAATTCACCTGTTAGTTGAGTCACGCACTTCTACATTCACACACACTTTAAAATGCTGTGTTAAAATGGCTATGAGCTGATTTTATTTATTCTATATGTCCTCGCAGTAAGGCTGTTTCATTTGAATAATTCTAGGAGCATCAGGCATCAGTTGTCTCAGTCTGCTGCACAATGATTTTTTCCCATCTGTCTTATTGCATAACAACCTGGTCACTGGCAGGTTATCCCTTATCCCTGTAAAAGTCTAAAAATAATATAATTTCCCCAATTTTGACAACCTCTTATTTTATTCTGATGTATGCCTCATGTTTAAATGTATTCATATATTCATTATAGTTAGAGTGTGAGGAAGTGTGATCCCAAACTCACAAACATCAGTGATACAGGAAACTTCACAGTGTTTAAAACCAGCCTCAAGCTGCGGCTAAAGTCAGGGGAAAAGTGTCGCATCAGTGATTGTCTTGTATTTGCTGAATCTGTTGCTGTTTTATTTAATTCTCTAGCCTACCTGCCCAGGGACAACAGATGTAAAACAGCTGCCTGCTAACTCAGGTGCAGTTGCCTTTAATTATACACTGTCCCTGCAAAAATAAGCAATAATACTTTTTTTTATGTTCTTATTACCATGTTCCCTTTATAAAGTCTCGAAAGAAAGAAGAAAAAGAAGAAACATCAACACATCTGTTGTCTGTAATGTGCACATAATGATAATGATAATAAATTCATACACATCAGGAGCACATATCAGCAACTAGTGTGCTATTTCTGTCTAGACACGCTGTCCAAATAAGCACAGGATGGCTGCATGAAAAGTGTTTCAGTTCATTTTGAAGGTTTATAATTTCCTCGTTTCACAATAGGGTGCAGTAACAAAAGGTTTGATATTTGCAATATTCTCAGTGCAACCCAGATCCAACTGTATTTCGGTTCAGTTGTGGTCTTATCTTTTTTTCCTTTATGTCGTCTAAAGAGAAAGATGGCAATGTGACCCCAGGAAAACAAACGGAGCAGAAAACAAAGAGTCTTTGTGTTAGTGCAGATGCCACATTTCCTACTGCACAAAAGGGAAACGCTGACTTTTATAATAGCAGCAACAACTGGGCCCTATTTCCCCAGGTGTCATGGTGAGAAAATACCTTATTTTTTCTTGTACAGAAGCGGTGTTACACAAAAGATGCCCCGCAAGTGTTTGTCTCTTTAGTGGCACCGTTTTAATTGGATTTCTTTGAAAGTTCAGATTAACCTCGAGGGGCCCTCTGTCTCTGGCTGTGGCCTGACACCCAGCTTCAACCTGCCTCTCTGTGATGCTGATTAAATCGCTCCCTCTTTCTTGGGGCTGCTATTCATCATGTCTAGACTTGCTTTTGATTGATTCTCGTTTCGCAAAACAGGAAGTGGTCACATGGGATCCATCTCAGGATCTGCATACACGTGCATCCCATCATGCCTCAGACATTTCATTCATTCAACTATTCATGCAAAATTGCAAATTCATGACCCCAAAACAGATTTATAATATTTCCTGTCCCCTGTAGACAAAAATTAAACTCTGGAACCAAGTGAGCCCAAGTTTTAAAGTCTCTTAAGTACCATTATAAAAAGTGTATTTCATTAGTAGCTGAAGTAATGTAATGTTTTGAATGAGTCATTCAGCCTTCTGCTTTAGTCAGTCTACTTTTGTGGAATATAATAACTTGAATATAGTAACTTGTTTCCCTTAAAGGGATAGTTCACCCAAAAATGAAAATTCTGTCATTATCTACTCACTCTGCTGCCAGCTTAAGGTCGGGTTTCATTTTTCAGTCCACAAAATACTGCTGGAGTTTCACAGGAAAACAGCTTTGCAGAATCTCCCAATGGAAGTAAATGGTGACCAGTTTTCAAACATAAAAAATCAACAGAATAAAAGCATAAAATGCCTCCATACTGCTCGTCTGGTGTAATCCAAGTCTCCTAAAGCCCCAGCATGCCAAGCTGACTAAAAATATGAAATTAAATTATTTGCACCATGTTTTTAGCCTGAATCTTCACTGTAGATCCTTACCTTAGAGCCATGTTTACTTGCACATACACACTGCCTGAACTGGGTGTGTGTGGTGTGATGGTGTGCAAACATCATGTTTTCCAGTTCAAATTTTACATTTGAAAACTGGTCACCATTCACTTCCATTGTTTGGGAGATTCTGCAACACTGTTTTCCTGTGAAACTCCAGCAACAAGATAAACCCGACCCTCAATCGGTATGAAGGTGAGTAGATAATGACTGAATTTTCATTTTTTGGGTGAACTATCCCTTCAACTTATTTCAGATGGTGCATCAGTTCAGTTTCTCTTAGTATTGTGTGCCTCGTGTTGTGACGTCCTCTGCAGTTGAGCTGTCATTTATTTTATTAGCGACTTGCTAAGAAGGTAAATGTTATGAAAGACAAAATTATAAACTTTTAATAAAATTATAAACTCACTGAATCAAACTAGCTATCTTAAGTCAGGCGACTGTGAAGTTATGTTAATGTTAGCAATTATTAAGACTACATTTCCTCAAATCATGCTATTATCTTGTTAGGGAGCCGGATTTTACTTCTGAGTAAAGCAAATAATTGATTTGGAAGAAGGTGACTTTCTTAAATTTAAGTCGCACTCATGCAAAACTTTGATTTGAAAGCAATCAGATTATTAAGTACATCTGATTCAAACCAATTGTGTTCAACCTGACCTAATTTAAAATTTAATTAATTTGTGTTAACAATTGAATCTTTTTTTAAATTGGTCCAATAATGCTCTTTTGTTAGTCGTCCGCGTTTAATGAAGAATTATCAAAATTCCAATTTATTTTCCTTTTGTTTAACATTAGTGCATTAGAGCTTAAAGCACAAGGTAAATACATATACATGAGAGATAGATGAAGAGATCAAATAAGATGAGTGTAGCAGTTTTTTAAGCATCTGTGCCCTCATGAAGACAGTCCTCTTAGATATTTAATTACCCTGACTCATTTAAATCTCATTTGGTGCTTCAACACCAGTATCTTTCCATGGTGGCCTATTCTTGGTACTCATAAATATTCAGTTCATTGGTAATTATCTTGATTATAATCAAGTGTTTAACAATCATGTGTAATTAAATGCTGCAGGGGTCATGAAATCCATCCTTCCTTATAATGTACTTACAGTATCAGACTTCTCAAAAGTTAAGAATCAGTGAATTCAACAACTGATTGAATGTGAAAATGCTGATCTGTTTTTAATAGTTGACAAAACAGTTCCACCACAATGTTTATTTTAGTAGCTGTTCTGGAGCTCTACAATGTATCACATGATTTTCCTCAGCACATGGAGTTTGCCAATGTTCTTATGAAATTATAGTTTTTCACCTGGAGTGGAATCTAATCTTTTCTCATTAACTTATAGTTTAAAGAAAATAGAGGGGAACCCTGAGGGCTTTCAGAGAAGGCCTAACATATCAGTATTTCAAATGTTATATTTAATTATATAATATTATTATTATATTATTATTAATAATATTTATTTCATTTAATTTTTAGGGTATTATCTTCTAATTCTACTTTTCTATCCACTTTGCTTCAGAAACGAAGGGTTACTGTCCTGAAAATGGCTAAATAGAGTTATATCATAAGATTTTTTTGTTGTGTGTTTGTTTAGAAAGTGACAAGTGAATTAACTAATCACATTTTGATTTACTGTGGTTGGGACCTAAAATAATCCCCTTAGGCCTTCACAAAGTCCAGTGATATTTTGCTCAAGACAATGCAGTCAACTCGGGAGTGACACTGTTGCTAGGTGGCTAACTTGATAGCGCAGCGTAGCGGAGGATCTGTAAAGGACTGTGTTATTCAGGAGACTGAAAATGCGCTTGTTCCCAAGTCTGTTAGAAAACAGTTTTCAGACACTTGAATCTTCTCTTTTAAAGCTACTTCCAACAGTGCAGCACAGCAGACAGAGCTGTGTTGATAGACAGAAATAATCTAACTGGAGATCTATGCTACATGTAACATGTAGAGAAATAAGAATGATAAAAAGAAACTCTGAATAATTATTATCAGTTATCAATTATTTGAATTATTAATCATTCAAATAATTGATTACAGCTCTTAATACAAATACAAACTCGTGTCACAAGCTACCTGGCTGCCTGATGCTTATTCCAGCAAAACCTTTTTCTGTTTTGCTGCAAGATAAATGGTTTCTGGTTTTCACAATAATGAAAACACTGCGAACATGTTTTCTCAAGTAGCCTACAACTGAATTAATATCAAGTTTATTTGACTTGAAAAGTTTATTTATTTTGTTGTTATCAAGCAATAATGAAGAGCCGCTGTTTTTCTCTGAACAGATTTATCATATTTCATGTCCCCTGTAGACTAAAGTTTAACTTGGTTCCAAAGTTTTATTTTGAAGTACTACTATCATTATTAGTCTTATTCAGCTTTCTGTTTTAACGATTGAAGTCTACTTTTGTGGATTAAAATAACTTGAATATAAACCTGTTCCCTTAACCTCTTATTCTTATTTTAGTAAAAGTGAGTCAGTGAGGTTTCTCTCAGAATTTTGCATCTGATATTTCAGAATATTAAAATGAAATATGCATGTTGACTCATTCACCTAACCAGCAGAGTTTTACAAATGGAGAACATACCGTCCAACCTGTTTTTACAGGGTTTGTACAAAGTCTTGCAAAATACTTCATTTGAATCATTATGCTTTCAAGGTTAAGAATATGCTTGACTTTGAATAGACTCCTTGAAAACTAATTTAATTTCCTGGCATTTTATTGACACAATTGCTAATTAACTCTGAATATCTGAAATGAAACTATCCTGTCATCATATTTGCCATAGCTAGATAAGTCTTCTTTGGTCCCTTATTCTGGAAATTAGCGAAGCATTAAATAATCTTAACCAAACCATGCAATTAAAGGTAACAGCTGGTAAAATAAACAAAGTAACAACATACTCTGTTTACTATGGGTATAAAGGAATTTGTAACTACATTTATAGTAACAATTTAGATGTGATGATAAAGGCTTCAAGAGCAACAAAGGCCATTTATATCTGATGTGCAAATAACCAATGTGACTATTTACACCCATAGAGGAGAGACAAGCCATGATCTTTCCCCAAACCCAACCAAGACTAGAAGAAAGAGAAAAAAAGAGAGAAACAAAAGAAAAGATCTAAAATCTGTTAAGTTTCAGACTTCTGTAGCATGGAATTTGGTTTAGCATTAGTAAATCTTTCTGCTCATACAAACTTTTTTTGTTTTTTTTCTCTTTTTCCTCCTTCCAAGTAGTTTTGTCGCCTAAATCTAACCAAAGTACGTCAGAAAACTGAAAATTATTATTAAAAAAACACTAAAAATACCACTGAAAATGTAACTTCACATTATTGTCAAATTGTAGTTATCCAGAGCAGGACTCAAACTACACTCTCACACAGGGAAGCTGTGCGCTTAATCCATTCACTCACCACAAGTCCTCATCAATAGTGAATTTGTCATCCTTATTAAAGGGTTTGGGTGTAAATAGCCAAATAGCTGCTATGTGCCTATTCACAGGCAGGTACAAACAGACATTCCAGTATATTAAGTGGTGTAGGTTTGTCTCATTTGCATGCATTTAAAAATAAAAATCTAACAACAACTGGCAGGAAGTGAGGAGCTGATGAGGATACAGATCAAATCAGTTACAATTTCATGCAAATAAATGCTCTATTTTTTAATTGGTTAGTATGCCTTTGATATTATTCTGCAATTTCTTGTTAAATTCTTCTTTAAATCACTGAAGAAGTCAGTATTTGATTTTGTCTGTGTGCAGAATGTGCAGCAGTGGCTTCTGCTTCCCACCAGCTTTGGATCTATATACAGTACAGTGTGTCTGCCGGTGGCCTGAAGCGAACAGGCAGCAGAGAGCAGAGCCCCGGCCTCTGTGGGGACCAGTGGAGTGAACAGATCCTGAAACATTGATGTGGAAAGCGCACATGTACTTGTCCCCTGGTGCTGCACGGTTTCTCAGTCACCTCTGGCGAACACTAGTGTAGTAGAATCTGTCAGAGTGAGACACTGTCATGCTGAATAAGTCATAGCTCTGTATTTACTATTTATCCTGTCACGATACGATGGGTAGGTGGATGTTCTGGAATAAAAATTAGAGCAGCAGCTCCTCCAGCAGAGCACTGTTTCACTGTGATTTTGTTTGAATTCCCTTCAGCTAACCAAAGCATATGGCTAACTGTAGTCGTGCCGTGTGCCATGGTTAGCCACAAATGCACAAATAACAAGATTTATAGTGAGAAATCCCCAGCGAGGGCACTGAACCACTCAGAGTCCAGCTGTGACAAAACTGTGACGGCGTAAAGGGAAGATCTCATTAATTTTCTATCATGGACCCTTAAGATGTCTGGTTCCCCCTTCCTGATGATGTGTGACAGCTGCCAAGTATTTTTTTTTATCTTGTCACACACTGATTGAAGAATCATCACTGTGCAGAAGAAGAGCAGCACTATTTGAAGGAAGTGACACACTAATCCAGCGGAAAATAGACTGTTCTGTTCCAAATAGGAAATATCAGGCGACCTTTGACTTGACCTGCTGTGGTACAGATGTGTTTTATAAAAATATAAATGCAAAAGAGCTTTTATTAAAGAAGCAATATGCAACAATTGTGCATCCAGAAATAAGTGCTACAGTCTAAATAGTGGATTGGAGCAATAGATAGGATATTAAATAGGTTGAAAGAAATAATGTAAGAAATAATGGATCTCAATAGTATCATTTTATGGGCTTAAAATGATTTTATTAGTCCTCCAGAGTCTATGATCAGAACTGAATCCATAGCAACAGTCTGTTATACAGAAATAAAGGGGCCTTCACATGATAAGAAATTTGTTCCGGACTCACTGTGAGGTAGGGCGCAGAGAGGCAAAACACAGCGCTACAACCGCTACGTCCTGTCTGCCTGGTATACAAACGGCTGAGCTACCTTTAGCTCTGGATTTAGCTATGTTCATAAACTATATGATTCACAAATCTTATAGCCTGATCTGACTGTTCACATTTTGCCAGGCACTATGTTTACTGGTGAGATCGTAGTCTGCTTTTAATGTTGTGTTTTAGAGTTTGGGGATCTCTGAAACACTTTTCTTCGGTCTTGTCTGGAAGGGAACCCTTGATTTGCAAAAACTCTCATGAGATTTTTGTATGTTGCTCCTTCATTGTGACGTTAAAGTGATCACTCCCGCGAGATCTTCCATGGATCTGGGGTTCCCACCAAGACTCGACCATCAGTTTCCCCCTCCTCTGCTTGTGTCATCTCGACACATCTGTGGTCTCTTCTGCCTGATCGTCACATACAGCTGTTATCACACTGGTTGCGCTTTGAAAGGTCAGCGGCAAACAAGGTCAGAGTTCAAATAATTTGAACTTTGAGCGCAGCAGTCAGCGGCAGATCTGAGCGGTGCACCACATCGAGGGTGCCGCTTGGTCGGGCGCCACTACGCCACAGTGGGACAGCCAGCACAAAGCGTTTTTACTGCTGATCATGTGCTGGGGCCTTAACAGACCTTAGAATGTTGTAACTGGCCAATCAGAATCGAGTACTTAACAAAGCCATGTAAAAAATTCAACTTAACATTAACATGTATGTATTATGTATTTCTCCTCTAAACTCTGCTATTGTCATCTCCTTCAAGGACCACAACTACTGATGGAAAACCATTTACAAAATATAATTTTCTTCTGTTTTAGCTAAGTAAAACACTTGCATTAACTTCAGTGATGAGGGTATATCCAAAACTATAATCAAATGCTTTTGTATGTGTCTAGATTTCACTGGGTTTCAGTGTTTACAAACACTGCATTCTCTCTCCAAGTAATATTTGGTTCATATTTGGTCCTTAAGATGTTCACTTCCAAAGCAAATCATCCTCTTTCATTGAATTTCTATGTTCAGTCTACATTTTTCTGGATTCTACTGCCACAATATGTACTCTTTTGTTCAAAATACAAATCTCATTTCCTGGAATTTTAAAGAATTTAAATATTATTTGTTCAACTATGAAGCCTTTTGTAAAACAAATAAATATATATTTATATTATGATAATTTAAATGAATGAATCTGAAAACTTTTTGTGGACCTGTTTGCAGAGTGCCATTTGAGAAGTGTGTATTTAATGGCATCATGTGGTGAGCTCGCAGATTGCAAACACTTTGCCTCATTCTCCCCTTCCAAGCATGCAGGATGAACTACAGTGGCTCGAAAATTCCACCATGAAAGAGGACCTGCACCCTCTGTAGGTAAAGATAACTGGCTCTTCTAAGGTAACAAAAACACAACAATTCGTATTTTCAGGTGATTATACACTAATGAAAACATAGTATGAATATTATATTTCCTGTCTACCATATTCAGCCAATATATCCCCATAAATCTTACAGTACATACTGGACCTTTAAGTCAGCTTATAAGCCAAGAAGATATCTATAGTTCTGTGCCTTTGGAATGCCACGATAGAGAGATTATTATGTTCATTAGCTGGATAATTCTTGACTAAAATCACATGGTATTAGTGGGTGTTAACGCCATTATGATAATCCTCATATTACCCTTATGGAATGAAACCCACTTATTATGAAAAATAGGCTATACATTATATTTCAGGACTGAAGGGAAAGCTGTTTTCTATTTTTGTGACCATGCATGTTTTAAAAGGTTTTATGGGCCAAAGACCACTAGATCCGCAATGATGGTGTTTTTCTATCATTTTCAGATTAAATGAGTTAAATCAACAAATTTAGCTACTTTTCTCCTTTAATCTGCTTCTCTGCTTTGCTGCTGAAACATGTATCATATGAGAGAAATGCACTGCATTAAAAAAAGGAAGCATGGGGTTTGGATTAAAGAGCAGCGGACCTTGAGATGATCAACAGTGTGCACACGGCATCTTTCTCGCAGACCAACCCAGGAGCGGGGGGAGGAGAGCGAGGACCTGCTCCACCACACGATCCAGCTGTTGCACTGATGGATGAACCAGTTCTGACACAACACGCAAGATGAAGGGAGGAGAACTCCATGTTTTACATCGATGGTGCTTTGCACAAAAACACAGTCAAAGTTGACGGACAGATGTTTGGTTTTTCTCTGAAGATGCCAGTCACATTATTATCACCATCCTGTTGCTGCTGTTTACATTCAACCTGACTCAAAGTCAAGAAATGCACTACAGATTATTTCCTAGGTTTTAATGTGTATTTGTTATGTAGATAACTGTACATATTGTTTTATGTTGTTTTATACATTTATCCTATTCTACCCTTAATTTACTTAATTTAATTATCTGGTTTTATTTCGTATTGTTCACCTGTCTTGTCATTGCAGTTTCCTGTTCTCATGTGTTCCTGCCCTTCATTAGCCCCACCTATTGCCAATTACTCACCTGCCCTAGATATCCCCAAAAAATTATATTTGCCTGCGTCCCATGCCTCTTTGCCAGATTGTCTTTTTTTTTTTCCTCGTGTGTTCAGACCCACTGAGCACCACACGGGGACTTCAACGCTGATTTCTAATTGAAAACTAGTGGATGTTCAGTCTGAACATTTACAGCCTCTTTTCACAGTTTGTCAGTCAGCTAAATGCGCTTGCAACATTGTGTCACAAAATAAAAATTTGTTTCAGTATGTGGATAAAATGTTCAGTTGTAGATTGAAAGTTAGACGATATTGATTAGTGTGAGGACATTTCTCCAAAGTCAGGTTTTACTGATAGGTGAAATCTGGTCTACACCAAGACATAATACGCATTTTATGTGAAACATTAAATGTCATATATATGAACTATATGTATAATGCTTCCAGGACATCATAATGAGAGAAGATCCGTATATAAAATAAAGAAATTAAGCTTCTTGCTGTAGGGCATGTGCAAGTACTTAGGCGTATTGGTTACAACTTTGATTATTATAAAGGTATATACACCAAGACATATTATACAGAGTGACAAGGCACCTGGGGTTGAAGTTACATGTGCCATTTCTTTTTCTTTTTCTTTTTTTTTTTTTTTTTCTGGCTTTCAAGTGAGAAATTTTGATGGAGTTTCTAAATTAGATCCAAAGTGATGGTAGGCTATTATTTAAACATTGTAGAGGATGAAAAAATGAGGATTAATGTTTTAATCCAGTTGAAATGGGGTCTAAATATGAACATTCAATCAGCTTCAAATAGCAGGTGGAAAAACTTTCACTTCTGATCCAATTCTGAATGTCTTTTCATGGGTGAGCATAGTTTTTAACACATCTTGTTGATGGAAAATCCTCACTGGGTTGCTTTCTCTCGTTTCTTTCCTAGTGTTTGCCTCTTCTGCCTTTGCCAGTTTCTCTGGTTTATGGATTTTTGCCTACTCCTTGCTTGCTTTATTCTGCATTTCGAACTGCCCATCTGTGACCTTTTGGACCGTCAGTAAAAACTTTGTGTTTTGAACTCTACTTGCCTCAGTGAGTGTTTCTGCATCTGAGTCTTTGTTCCTCCTGGAGTTCTTAGATCATCTTGATACCTTGAAATCCCATTAAAAGACCATGAAATGATTCTGCTAATAGAATCATCTATTAGGTTTAGTCTCTTTTGGAGAGCAGTTGATTGTAAAAGGATAAAACAGCGTTATTGCTTGAATGAAGAAACGGTAAGTTATATTTCTGTTCTCAGAACTTTTACTCAACAAGCAGACAGACTGAGGGGAGTTTCCCTCAACTGGGAGCGACAGACTACCTTCCAGCTTGTGATCAGTGTTGGTTTTTCTGGGTCTCCACATCGGGGATGATTTTTTTTTTTTTTTTTTTTTTTTTTTTTTTTCTGATCCACCATCTGAACTGAAATGTATACTGCCAAATCATGTGACGGCTTTTTGCAGGCTTCTCTGTTGTGAGATCAAAACACTGGGCGGACCTAGCATCAAAGCCATGACTGTGGAGCCGGAAGAGAGCTGGTTAATATCTAATGCTATGAAGTCGTAATGCACAGAATTACCAGCGTCGGGCAGAAGGAGGTCTTTCACTACGCTGTCAGACATGTTGGCCTACTTCTACTCCAGCTCCCACAGGAAAGATGGTAAATAAATTATTTAGCAGACCACTCGAGTGGTTGAAAGGGCACGTGCGCTGCTGTCTATGAAGAAAAAATCCATACGCGCTGCTCTGAAATCAAACATCCTGAGTACCCTGTGACCATGTATCACCCAGCATGTCAATATGCAGTGGGTGTGGGAAAGATTTGGAAACCCAACGTGATGGATTGGTGCAGTGCAGCCCAGCGCGTGACTCCCTTGTTGACCAACACCCACTTCTCCTCTCTGCCATCGATCAGTCCCCTCCAGCAGCCTTTGTGTAGCCTGTGGTAGTCTTCAGTATCACAGAGTCTGCTGTGCAATACTGTCTTAACATGTGGGTTTGATCAATATTTAACAAAAAAAAAATCTGATCACAATTAAAGTGGGAAGAAAACTATGAGGTAGTTTCCTCATTACATAATACTAAATCATGTAGAGAGCTGGGAGTGGATTGCTGCATCAAGATAAGGAGTTAAATTAGCTAAGGGTCAGCGTCAACAGTAATGCAGACATTGAAGCAAACTGTTGGTGAGGAAAAAGCTGGGCTGGAGGGCAAATCTCTTTACTGGGCGATCTACAGTCCAACTCGTGGGCATGAGCTTTCTGTAATGACCAAAGGAAAGAGATACATACAATGGAAACAAGTGGCAGAGTAGCCTCTTTGGCAGGGTGGCTCATTCTGAGGGCTCAGAGAACTGCTGCTACGTAGGGGATAATGTAGAGCGAGCAGATAAATATTGCAAAATAAAACCCGCCAGGGTGATGCAGGACTTGAATCACCCTGAAGGGGTTAATTTTGCAGTATAATAATCTTCTCGCTGTATATTATCCCACTTATTACACAGCTGTTTACTTAAAATCAGTTATTTGTTGCAGAATATGAATCTAAAACTGTGTCCAGCAATGATCTGTTGCTCATAGCAACAATCTGTTAATCTGAGCAACAGTAACTGTCAATAGTAATATTACAGGGCTACTTTATGATTATACTACTGTATATTCTTTAAACTACAGTTGGGTGGTAATAATGAGCTCTGATCATAGTTTTCAATGATTATGCCTTTGTGAGATTGGTTGCGTACTTGAGTTTAGGTTATTTATATTTGTGTCTTTGCGTCCATGTATGTGTAACCCCGTAAAGCCTGACGTCAAATCGAATACACCAGAAATTCTAAACTGAAATATATGCAATGATATTTTGTTTTTATCATATTTATCATATTTGTTTGTATCATATTTGATACACCGGTTATTGATGAAAAGTTATTCATCAAAATAATTTTTATTTTAGAGGCAAGCACAAATACTGTTCATTGAAAAATTGGTTTGATTCTTTTTTTTGTTTGTTTGTTTTCTTAGACAGAATCCTTTTTATTTCACCTTATGGTCGGCAAAAACAGCTTGCTCAATGAACAAACAAATTGTTCAATATGACATATAGATAATGATAGCCAAAAAATTGTTTCAGTGATAATTAATGATTATTATAATCACTTACACAATTTTACCATAGAATAAGAAACAAAATATTAAGTATAGGTTGCTTTAATACAGTAAATATTCATATTGAAATATTAGTAACAATATAACTGTTATTCTTACCATGACTTTCTCTTAATTAGCATTGACTTCCCTGCTGAAAACGTGCAACTCATCACAAGAAGGCAGCCATGTTGGATTTTGGTGCTGCCAGCAGTACATTGATAATCCACCAAAAGGCAAAAGGTCTCAGATTGCATACAGCAGGTTTTTGGCAAAGTATTGATTATATTTATGTTGTGGAGGTCTCAGAAACCCATGTATCAAATATGATACAAATGGCATTATAGGGACACTTGCCCCTTTTCACAGGATTGCTGTTGGCCTCCATTAGCTTTTAGACTCTCATACTCTGCTGTAGGTCTAATTCTATGAATACCAATGGATAATCATTTGCCCTGGTCCAGACATTTGAATCTGTCGGCTGATTAGTTGGAGGAAATGGAAATGGACCATAACAAGTTGACAAGTCAGTCTGACATCAGGGTAGACAATCACTTGATTGTACACACTCGAGTTACTCTTTCTGCCATCTCTTAAACTCAGCATACACCGATGAAGGCAGGACGACCAAAGTGTTCAGTGTGAATCATTCGTTTCATCACTGTAATGATTTCACCATTTATCTGGCAAGGCTGCACTAACAATTCTTATTTTGGAAGAAAATTTAAGTGTACATAGACATAAACAATATATCTATTTTCTGAAAATAAAAAGCCATTGTCAGTGGGAAGCCAACACCATATATTTCCCTATAGTTTCCACAGCATATTCCCAACAACCTGAATTTATATCATATCATTTAAGAAGCAGATGAATATCTGAAACAAAGTCACATCAAATCATGGATCATAAAAGCACAGAATTAATGCACATTTTCATGAGGCTGGGAAATCCTCACAAGGCAAACATACTAAAAAAAAGACTTGAAAACATAAGTGGTATTTCTTTTAATCAAGATTCTGTCATTTGATCCGTGTCTCCACTACACTGGCGACGGCAGTGGCAATTAAAAAATAAGATTTGAAAGAATCAGTAATGAGAAGGAGAGCAGCAGAAATGTGGATCCATCCTCTAAACCCTCTTTCTTTTCAGCCTGCTGCACCCGTGACATCCCATAATGCCTAAAAATGAAGGGCTGACACTGCACTCAGAGACATTTTTGGGTGACAGTGACAGTATTGAATTTTCAATTATTCATGCGAATCATAACAGGATAATGAAGAGGAGGAAAATTAATGATAAGGACCACCTTTAGCTCAGAGTATCAATTTGTGCCCATGCATAATTTAATCGATTCCCTATGGAGCATGCTCACTCCAAACACAGGCAGGGAGATATGATTGAGAGGAAAATGGGAAATTAATGTTCCAAAGCTCTTAAAATATATGTTGTCTCATTTTGGAAGGGCCCCCGAGGCAGCTGTATAATATTTTGTCTTCCACGTCTTCTTTTATGGAAAGTGACCCGCTGTTAACTAAATGGCAGAGATGGAACAAAGTCACTGCTTCAAGCGGAAATCTGAAATCAAGACAGACAGATCCCAAATGCAAAAATTCTGGCTTGTTATGTATTGTTTGCTTTGTTCTAAATTGATCCTTGGCTAAGTCCCGCCTCCAAACAGCAACTGTCCAGTCATAGGGCTGTCATGTGGTGAATGGATTAAACTTCATCTGCTCTAATATAATGTTACAGGTCTCAGCTGATAAGAGCCTGCTGGTAGGTGCATGCGTGTGCCTGAGAAAACAGGACAAACAATGAGGCAGGCAGACGCGCAGCTTTCTCATTCAGAGTCTTCTCCAGCTCTGATTTATTAAACACTTTTTTTAAATGCAGCGTCACTGTCTTATGTATTTTCTTGTGTTCAGATATATTCACAATGTTTTTTTTGCTCCTATCCATGTTTTCAACATGACAAAGGGTATAAAACATGTCCAATAGTAAAATAAATAAAACCCAAAACTACCCTTTAGATAAATTAAAAAAAGGAATTGCCTTTTTTATATATCTCCTATGAAGGATGTCTGAATAAAATTACATTACAAGTATCAAAAATGACACCAACAGCTCACACCTTCTCATTCACATCAGCATCAACATAACTGACTCTACAAATTGGTATCTCGACCATTCTAGCGGTTTTGTACTCTTACAATTTAAATTCACACTTACTGTGTGTGTGTACATAAAGACAGGACCAGTGCACATGCTGCGATGCTAAAACAAAATAAAACAATCCCTACCGCAGCGGACATAAGCTAAAATAGGCTAATGAACGTGTTGACACTTAACATTATATTTAAACACCTCTAATTTTCATCAACACACAGAAAAATGAACAATATTTACACGGAATGACCCTTTGACACATACTGGTTGGATTTGCTTCTTCATGAGAAAATAATACGATGTGCAGGAGCCAGAAAATCACTCTGTAACACGAGGCAACGCACTGTTATGCTACCGTACGCTAAGCTAGCACTCGGCAATCACTCAAAACTCACATTACCAGAAACACAGCTTGAAACTAGAACAACTTTAACCATGGCAGACAAGTAAATATTCATCTCCAAGTTGCTCATAAGGTGTTTTGTGTACTTAACATGTCACTGACCTGAGAAAACAGGACAAACAATGAGGCAGGCAGACGCGCAGCTTTCTCATTCAGAGTCTTCTCCAGCTCTGAGAAGATGAAGGCGGCGCACGTACACACAGTCCAAAAGTGAAACCACAGCGCTGCACTGCCACCTACTGTCCATAGGTTACATTACACTTCTTTGGAAGTTAGTATTTTGAGATTTATCTCAAGTAATGTGTTTTGGCTGTTCCTTCAAATAAGACAGTACATTTTAAAGGATAAAAATATGGCCAAAATCAAATAAATTAATAATTAAACACAAAACAATGTGACCAAACATTTTGTGTGCGTCACACACTCCCGGACAAAAATAAAATTGGCTCCTGACATCTCAGTAAACTTATTCAAACATTTCCACAAAACCTTTAAAGTTCCTCCAACCCAGTGAACATTATACTAGTGTCTGCATCTACAAGGTAAGTATATGTTAGGTAAGTGAAGGTAAGTATGAGTTAGATGTGTCAGGTAGGTAAAGGTAAGTATGCGTATAGTCTTCAGTGCAGGTAAACAGGAATTGGATAAGGCATTACAGTGGTGTGAGGCATTGCCAGTGTCTGGTAAGGTACCTGGTAAAATGTTGGATAATGTTCCTGTGGTGACATGGGGTATGGCTGTATCCCCCAGATTGGCATTGGCTGTACCCTCACAGTATTTACATGGCCGTGTGGCTGGTATGAAGGCTGACCCAAGGACTGATACGTCAACATTCTTGTGGGCCGTCTGTCTCGTGTGGATCTCCTGACCGGCTCACTCTGTGTGTCAGCTACTTCAGGGGTGGCGGGTTGTTCACCTCCATCTCTGCTGGGCTGTGTTTCCTCATGCTCATACTCTTCCAGCAGCTCTTGGTCTGCAGGTAAGTACTCCTCATTCATTTGTATTGCTGGTTTGTCGTGTCTAGATTCTCTTTCAGGTATCACAACATTGGGGTTCTCTTGTCTGTCCACTCTCACAGGTCGAGCCGCTCCAGGCTGCTCATGTCTCACCTCTCTTCCAGGTGAGATGACTCTGGGCCGCAGCTGTCTTGCTTCCTTTGCAGGTAAGTTGATTCGAGTCTGTTCAGGTCCTCCTGGAGTTGGAATGTGAACTGGCTGACAGGTAGGCCTTGCAATTTCCATCTCTGTCTGTACTGGAGCTCTCACCCAGTACTGCATCCTGGGAGTCTCCTCATCTGTGTCTGTCGAATTGCTGTTTTCAGACAGCCCCCTGTGGTTCTGTGTTCTCACATGTCTGTTTTTCCCTCTCCTCTCTCTAGGTTGAATGGTCTTTGTCTGTGGAGGTGGGTTGACAGGTAGGTCATTGACAATGTGCAACAGGTTCCTGTGAAGAGTCCTCACTCTACTCCCACCATTCTCTGGGGACACCTTGTAGACAGGGGTATCATTCACCTGTTCTTGGACCACGTAAACTGCTTGTTCCCAGTAGGACTTTAACTTCCCTGGACCTCCCCTATCACCCAGGTTGCGGACCAAGACCCTATCCCCAGGCTGGAGGACGACCCCTTTTAGGTGACGGTCATAGTATTTCTTGCCCCTGGCACTGGATTGTTGGCTGCTCTTGGAGGCAACTTGATACGCTTCTCTCATTCGCTTTGCCCATTTGTCAGCATAACTCCTGGGACAGTCTGCCTCCTTATCCATGGACAGGCCAAACAACAGGTCGACAGGTAGGCGAGGGTGGCGTCCAAACATTAAGTAGTGTGGTGAGAAGCCTGTAGCCTCATGTTTGGTGCAATTATAGGCATGCACTATCTGGGTAGATGTTCTTTCCAGTTGTCCTTCTCTTTCTCTTCTAGGGTTCTCAGCATCTGAAGTAGGGTCCGATTGAGGCGTTCTGCTGGATTGCCCTGAGGGTGGTAAGGTGTTGTCCTGGAGTGGCCTACTCCAGCTAGTTGTTGTAGTGTTTTGAACAGTTCGTTTTCGAACTCTCTGCCCTGATCATGGTGTAACTTAGCTGGATACCCAAAGCGGGGAATGAAGTCATTAAAAATTTTTTCAGCAGCGGTTCGTCCTGACTTGTTTTTTGTGGGATACGCCTGAGCAAATCTCGTGAAATGGTCTAAGATGACCAAAATGTATTCGTAGCCACCCTTGCTGGTCTCTAGGTGCATATAGTCAATTGAGACAAATTCAAGTGGTGAAGTACTGGTGATCTGGCCCATTGGTGCTCTGATGTGGGTGACTGGCTTTTTTTTCTTGATGCAGGGGCATCTTCTGGTCACGTGGGCTTCGATGTCATTTTTCATAAAGGGCCAATAGAACCTGTCTCTCGCCAGTGTAAGGACCCTCTCAGTTCCTACGTGGCCCATGTCATCGTGGAGGTGTTTTAGAGCCACAGCTCGGTACTTTGTTGGTAGGACAAGTTGCTGTCGTTGTGAAGTCTGTCTGTACAGCAGTTCGTTCCTGATGTGGAGTTTCCCCCATTCATGCATCAGCTTTCGCAGGGGACCATTTGCACCCTGTCTGTCTCCATTTGACAGGACCTCCTTTGTCTCTTTCAGCTTTATTAGTGCCCCAATCGCTGGGTCCTCTCTCTGAGCTTTGACCAATTCACCATGGTCAATAGAGGGCAGCAGTCCCATCCCACCTGGTTCTTCGTCTTGTGTCAGATTGAGAGCTGCCACATAAGCAACATCCTGTTTCTGTGCAGCCTGACTACCTTCCCACGTTGCACAGACAGCTTCCTTGGACAGTTCTTCAGTGCATTCGGCCACATACTGGTTGATGTCCAGTGGTAGGCGGGAGAGGGTGTCAGCATCTGCATTGCTCTTTCCTGGCCGGTATCTGATGTCAAATCGGAAGTCTGCGAGTTCACCCACCCATCTGTGACCAACGGCGTTCAGTTTGGCCGTGCTCATGATGTAGGTTAGTGGGTTATTGTCTGTGTAGATTGTGAAATGGGGCGCATAGAACAAATAGTCCCTGAACTTTTCACAGACAGCCCATTTTAAGGCAAGGAACTCCAGTTTTCCGGAGTGAAACCGGTAGTTCTTCTCAGCGGGTGACAAGGTTCTTGAACCAAAGGCAATAACTTTTAATTTTCCCTTTTGGCGCTGGTACAGCACTGCACCTAGGCCTTGCTCTGAGGCATCAGTGTGTACTACAAAGGGCAGGTCAAAGTCGGGGTACGCGAGTACAGGTGGGTTGGTCAGCATGTTGATGAGCTGGCAGAGGACACCCTGGTGCTCCGTTGTCCAATGGACTGGTGTCCTCGATGACAACTGCACACTTTTCCCCTTTTTTATTTTCCCTTGTAGTTTTTCGGCTGTGCTCCCTTTTGTCTGCAGCAACTCATAGATGGGTTTGGCGATGCGGGAGAAGTCTTAGATGTATGTTCTGTAGTAACTGAGAAATCCCAGTAGCTTCCTAACATCCCCCACTGTGTTGGGTGTCTTCTCCTTTAATGCTAGAATGGCATCTAGGTCTCTTGGATCAATCCTCACTCCCTCGGCCGAAACCAGCCTTCCTACATACCTCACTTCATGCTTGAAAAGCTCACATTTGGTTGGCCTTAGCTTCACACCATGCCGCTGCAGAGCTCTCAGGACCTGTCTTACCCCCTCAAGGTGATCTACAAAGGATTTGCCGTAACAAAGGACATCATCCAGGTAGGGAATGCAGCATTCATCCCGCAGGCTGTCCAGCATTTCCTCCATGCTCCTCTGAAAGGCAGCAGGAGCATTGGGAGAGGCCGAATGGTATCCTCACCCATTCATACAGGCCCCAGGGTGTGACAAATGCTGTCATGTGACGAGATCCCTCAGCAATGTAGCCCTGGTGGTAAGCCTTTCCTTGATCCAAAATGGTGAACCAGCTGTGACCTCCAAGGGTGTCTATTAGGTCTTGAATGCGAGGTAAGGGGTGTCGATCTGGTACAGTCTTTTGGTTGAGTAGCCTGTAGTCAATACACAGTCGAAGGGTTCCATCTTTCTTTCTCACACAGACCACGGGAGCAGCAAATGGTGATTTTGATTTTACGATCCATCCCTTAGCAAGCAGATCCTGGATGTATTCCTTGACCTCCTTGTAGAGCGGCTTCGGGACGGATGCATAGGTTCGCTGGACAGGGATATCATCTTTAAGGTTGATGCTCATTTGGAGACTGGGGATGCACCCTATGTCATCATCATTCTGAGCAAAAGCTCCACATTCCTCATACAGCATTTGTTTGACTTCTCTCTGCTGTTCCTCTGTTAGGTGGCTTAGGTCAACAGGGGGGTGCCACAGTGTGGTTAAGTGGCCACTGCTTGACTTAGCGCAGGGGGCAGAGTCAGCATCAGGTGCTGGAGTCTGATGTTTTTTTGTGATTCTCTGGCTTGTCTACTTCCATTATTTTCTCAATAGGCTCGATGCTGCCTATGACCGTCCTGCTGGGTAGTATAACATCCTGCTTTGTGTGGTTTCCTATGGGCACCTCAACATAGGATCTATCAGCTTTATGGATCTCCATTAGCCCCTCACCGATGTCTAGCTTCTCCAAAGGTAGGCTGTTGAACTTTGGTTCAAATAACACCAATGAGTTGGGGGAGCAAAAATCATCTGAGACTTGACATTTAATGTAGGCAACTTCACCAGGGCGGATGATGGCTCCTTTCCGACCAATCTTTACTGTGCTATGTTCTTCTAGGGGTCTCTGGGTCTGCACAAAGCTCACTACAGCCTCAGCTTTGACATTGTCAATTTCCATGGCCCCAGCGAGGAGATCAACGAGGATGGACAGGACTTTGGGTCTACTCTGGTGGCCCATGATGAGCTCTTGAATCACATTGAACCCAATCAATGGCCTTTCTAGCTGTAGATGGCTCACCAGGAATGGCACTCGAATAGACAGATCTGGATCATTATTGCCTTGTAGGTTAACTATAGCCTCGACCCATCCATCGTAGGGTATTTCGTCTCCAGTGATGGCCAGGATATCCAACTCCTTGTCATTGAGCTCACTGAGGGGCCGGATGTCTTGGTAGGGTAAGTATTTTTCTTTCCAGGTACGATCAAGGATACTCACATTGGCCCCAGTGTCTAGCAGAACTGTGACAGCATAGCCTGCAATGCTGCATTTGAGCAAGGATTTGCGCCCAATGAGTGGAGCAACTTTGTCTGTGACTGGCATAGTTTTGGTGGACACGTGGGGATGAATGACTGAGCCGACTTCAGCAGGCTGGGACACCAAAACATCACTACGTTGGGACTTGGTCTTGAATGTGGTCAGGGTTGTCCCTCTGCCGCGACCGAAGCCCGTTTCCCGACTGCTTTGACTTTTTTAGGCAACCCACTGCACGGTGACCTTCTTCACCACAAACGAAACAGTGGTTACAGTTAGGCAGACCTTGTTCCACACACTGAGGGCATCCATAGGATTTTTGCTTCCTCTGTGACCTGGCTTTGTCACCGGGGTACTTACATACAGGTGAGTATAGCTGTTCAGGTGCCTGAGTTTGTTTTCTTAGTTGTTTCAATGAGTCGATGGTCTGGGTTAAGGCCTCGACTTGGGCAGACAGCTTCTGGATTGTCTCGTCTTTCCTTTCAGTTTCAGCGTCCTTGTTGCCTTGATTTGTCTTTTCAGGTTCAGCTTGAGTACTGTGAGCATGAATGACTTTACGGATGGAAGTGCGACCCAGTCTGCGCTTTCTTTCACTTTCTTCACTGGTAGTCTTGATTACTTGCCTTAGCAGTGATTCATCAGACACATTGGGGTCAGACAGGAGAGGTTTTAGTTCTCGTCTCACATCCTCATGTTTCTCACTTAGACCTTGGTAGATGGTGTTCAGGAACACACACTGTACTGTGGATGCATCATACTTAACTACAGAGCTGGTCTGTCTGGATGCAAAAGTTATTTTCTGCTTTAGTCCAATCATCTTGTACAAGTACTGCTGGGGTGTCTCATTTTCTTGTTGTTTCGCACACATCAGTTCTTGAAATAGTTCTGTGCTGCTCTTTTCACCAAGGTGAGATTGGAGGAAACTTTTCAGTTCTGCAACAGTCATTTCCTCTTTGTTAGTCAGCATATCCCTGAAGTTTCCAGGTTTTATTATGCGTAGGACCCCTCTGATGATTTCGTTCTCTGTGTACTTTTCTCTCAGACCCTCATCCACTTGCTTGCAGATGCTGTTGTAGCTGATATCTGTTGCAGTGTCTCCCATCTGCCCTCCATGGATTTTAAACTCTCTACGCTGTAGCAGTGGAAGATCTCTTAGGGCTATCATAGTTTCACCTGCATGGATGGACTGTTCTGCGTTGGACTGAGGTAAGTAGTGAGGTAGGCGATTAGCATGTGGCCTGCTGGTTTGGGTGGGCACTTGCTCGACACTGGAGTGAGGTAAGTAGTAGGGTAGGCTGTCAGTGTTTTGCCTATTAGGCTGAGTGGGCTGTGTCCCAGTGTCAGGGTGAGGTAAGTATTGAGGTGAGCGGACAGTGGGTTTGGCATACTGGGCTGGTTACAGTCCCCTGGGCTAGGCAGCTGCTTGCCTGTAGTGTGGGTGGTGAGTGGGACATTAAACTGGCGGAGTTTGTTATAAAGCTCCTCATAACTGGAAAGCAGCCTCTGCAGCTCAGGTTCACGAGTATCAGTATTAGCAATGGCTGTATTAGTTTGTGTGTGTGCCCCATAAGCTTCTGTGCTCACATTTGTCACTTCAGTTAGCAATGACCCAGTATTAATACTAGCAGTAGCTCTGTCAGTGGGTAAGGAATGCAACAAGACAGGGGGGGCAGTCTCTACCTCAGTATTGAGTACCTGCTGAGTCACTGGACTCTCACTATGGCTTTCAATTATCCGCTCTATTTTATCTTTCAGGTACAGTAACCATGAAATACCTTCATCTTCTAACATCAATAAGGAACTGCTAGACATGTATGCACACAGATAATCAATACAACTTTCCTCATCCTTTTCGTCCAGCGTATCCGGGTCAAGCTCATCAACTGGTCCGATGGTTTGGATAAGCCCGAAGATCTCTTCCGCTGTCAAGTTGTGAAGTCCTTTCTTAATGGTCCAAACAAGCTTCTTTCTCTCGTTGTCAGCCATACTGCACGCTGTCGACACCCTGGGAACGTTGAGTTGCACTCTCTTGGCTTGGATCCCCTTTCACTGGTTCCTACGCCCTGGCAGTGGCACCCTCGTAGTACCCCTCGCTCTGGCAACGTGTCATCACTCTGGCCCAAGGTTCATGGATCACTGGATCAGCAGTTGTAGGACCCCTTGGCACCGCTGATCCCGGACGAGCCCCCAAAGATTTGTTACAGGTCTCAGCTGATAAGAGCCTGCTGGTAGGTGCATGCGTGTGCCTGAGAAAACAGGACAAACAATGAGGCAGGCAGACGCGCAGCTTTCTCATTCAGAGTCTTCTCCAGCTCTGATTTATTAAACACTTTTTTTAAATGCAGCGTCACTGTCTTATGTATTTTCTTGTGTTCAGATATATTCACAATGTTTTTTTTGCTCCTATCCATGTTTTCAACATGACAAATGGTATAAAACATGTCCAATAGTAAAATAAATAAAACCCAAAAAATAAACCCTTTAGATAAATTAAAAAAAGGAATTGCCTTTTTTATATATCTCCTATGAAGGATGTCTGAATAAAATTACATTACAAGTATCAAAAATGACACCAACAGCTCACACCTTCTCATTCACATCAGCATCAACATAACTGACTCTACAAATTGGTATCTCGACCATTCTAGCGGTTTTGTACTCTTACAATTTAAATTCACACTTACTGTGTGTGTGTACATAAAGACAGGACCAGTGCACATGCTGCGATGCTAAAACAAAATAAAACAATCCCTACCGCAGCGGACATAAGCTAAAATAGGCTAATGAACGTGTTGACACTTAACATTATATTTAAACACCTCTAATTTTCATCAACACACAGAAAAATGAACAATATTTACACGGAATGACCCTTTGACACATACTGGTTGGATTTGCTTCTTCATGAGAAAATAATACGATGTGCAGGAGCCAGAAAATCACTCTGTAACACGAGGCAACGCACTGTTATGCTACCGTACGCTAAGCTAGCACTCGGCAATCACTCAAAACTCACATTACCAGAAACACAGCTTGAAACTAGAACAACTTTAACCATGGCAGACAAGTAAATATTCATCTCCAAGTTGCTCATAAGGTGTTTTGTGTACTTAACATGTCACTGACCTGAGAAAACAGGACAAACAATGAGGCAGGCAGACGCGCAGCTTTCTCATTCAGAGTCTTCTCCAGCTCTGAGAAGACGAAGGCGGCGCACGTACACACAGTCCAAAAGTGAAACCACAGCGCTGCACTGCCACCTACTGTCCATAGGTTACATTACACTTCTTTGGAAGTTAGTATTTTGAGATTTATCTCAAGTAATGTGTTTTGGCTGTTCCTTCAAATAAGACAGTACATTTTAAAGGATAAAAATATGGCCAAAATCAAATAAATTAATAATTAAACACAAAACAATGTGACCAAACATTTTGTGTGCGTCACAATAAGCTGCAAATGTTAGCATGGCTGGCTAACTAACGCTAGCTTACTAGCTGCAGTAACTTTACCTCCTGCCAAACTTCTGAGATACCACTGCATCTGCATTTGTTCTGTGGGGGTTTGACGAGGAGGATGTGGGCTGAAGCAGAATCAAAGTGGGTCAACGATGTTGCATCTCATTCTGCCTCGCTGTCTCAGGTCTAAGCTGAGTTAGCTTAGCTCTTACCCCGGTTGTCTTCCACGATCGCGGTCCAGCTGGTCTGGCTGGGTGACCGTCTCAGAATCCGCTGCACTAATCGAGCCCCTTAGCTTTTTTTTCACCCCAATTTAATGAGTGTATTTCTGTCATCTATCATGTACTGTAGACATACCTGCTGTATTTCACCATCCCACCAATGTTTGCTGAGATGTAAGCTAGCTTTAGCCTCATTCTTTTAGCATAAATGTTATATCATGTACGCAGCTGTTAGCTAACTTTACATATACACTTTCACAGGGTTCTTGTTCTTCTCAGCCAACTCAAGTCGAGTTGCCATTAGCTTACATTAACCAGCTACACTTATGAAATCCGTTTGTGAGTCATTATTTTAGCCGACAAAATCCACCATCGTCAGCTAGAAATGAGAAGCTGCTTTTGTTTACTTCTCTCAGGAATCATGCACCTCATGTTTTAACAATGAATAATGCAAACTTCGATGTTAAATCTGCCACCGTTATCACCATTAACTGCATAAATGCAGTGTGAGAATGCAAAGTTTGGCAGGCATAGCAACAGCAGTGGTTCCATGTACACATACGCACAAAAGACAGTCTATAGTTCAAAAAAGAGCCACAAGCAAGTTTTTTTTTTAATGACTAATAACTCTCTCCACTAATATCCTCTTAAGACCTGTCAATTTATATTTGTCCTCCATGGGGGAGATGACACTGAGGCCCTTATTCTGCAGGTGAAGGGCTCATTGCATGGTTCAAACAGTCTTAGTAAAAAATCAAAAATGGAAGGCTCCTTCAAAAACACACCAAGGCACACTGTAAAGTTTGTATAAAGTTAAAATGCCTTTATTTCACATGGCAAAAAGAGTCAAAAAACACTGACACTGAGGCTCTTATTTCAAACATGCATGTGGCTTATTTGAGTCCTAATGTAAACATAGAAAGCACATCCTGGGCTTTGATGCGATGTGAGACACGGGGGGTATCGCCAACACAACACATTTTCGGTCTTGTCAAATTGACAAGAATATCAGCAAAGATGTTTTTTGGCAGTAAGGGAGTTAAGTGATCAAATTTATAACTAGAAAAGGGCACTCACTAGAGTGCAGATCCCCTTCAGGCAACAGATGGTGAACTGCAATGCCACCACAACTGCCAGGTGCAACCAGAGAAGATTTGCAAAGTTTCGCCAACATAAACATGACCTCCATATATGTTGTCCTGAGCTGAAACAAGATTTCAAACTGAAGCAACTGTTCCAATCTTTGACCACAAAAATCTAATCAGTTAATCTTTGTTAACATCAAAGTTTGAAGAACTTTCCCTCAAGGTGTACTTGAGATATTGCATTGATGGGAACAGTGCAGACATGAGGTCACAGTGACCTTGATCTTTGACCTTTGTCTACCAAAAATTACTTAGTACATCTTTAAGTCCAAGTGAATATTTTTGCTACTTTTGAAGAAATTCCCACAAGGCATTCTTAAGATATCACGTTCACAAGAATGGGATGACCTGAAAACATACCTCCAGCTATATAAAAAAATAATAAAGGCATAAACGTCATTTAACAAATGGCATTTCAAGAATTTGGAACCACAGAGGTCCTTCAGCATACGGTCATGATGGTGCACAAAAAGAAATTAGGCTCATCGGTCAAGTAGTATTTGAGATTGGCTGAGATTCTGATCTGTGTGACCACGTGATCAGCCAATATCTAATGTCAAGTTGCATGAAGAAGTGCACTTTCTGCATCATCCTGCATTTCTTTAATCTGACTGCCACCATCAGCTGGACCCAGTATGGTCAGATCATCAGACTGCTGGGAAATCGGCAAAGGAGAAGTCACAGTATACGCTTCATTTGCCAAAGATGGTGCAGGAGAGAAGTATGCAGTGAGAACATGTTTGTGAAGTGTGTTAAGTAAAACATGTTCTTCAAAGACAAAGAACTGCTTCCCAATGTACAGCAGAATTCATGAAATGTAAAATGTTTCTTAAAATGACAAATAATTCAATTTATTCTATATTCATTTATTCATGCAGAGAATATGAAAATTTATCACTACCAAATGTATGGCTTTAATGTGATTTTTGTGGAAAATATTGACCCAATGTCCATGACATGTTATAAAACATAAATAGATAACATCTCAAAGAAAAAAATCTGTTACATTTCTTACATGCCAATTACTTGAATTATGGAAGTAAATATTCTTTACTTGTTGTCAAATATTCTTTTCTTGTTGTCATTTTTCTAAGAACAAATTTTCTGTATTTTGTGACTGTCCTCCTCTGTTAAATTAAAGCACTGGCAGTTTGTTCAAACATTTATATTTACGAGGACAAGCAACCTCTTGCTGTCATGTGAGAAATTACAAATGTCTTAGTTGCAAAGGAAGAGGTAGAATGATGTTGCAATACTGGCACACAAACTCTTAAAGCAGCTATGACTGCTTTTATTTACAATAGCAATGTATGAGATGGTTATATGAAAACAATGTGACACTGACAGCTGCCATTCATAGTGATGAGCCCACAGAGCTGAGTGTGCAGCTCCCCTCAGCTTTATCAAGCTTTATACTGTCATGGATTTCACATCGTTTACTGTTCATCCTGCAACTCTACTGTTTTGGTAAGCCTCAGTGCTCTCAGAGTGAGCAGCTGGTTTAAAAAAAAAGACTGAAAACAGCCCCAGACAGACAAGTTAGACACTGGTGAACATAGTGGCACTTTTAGCAGCTTAAGAGCCAGATATCTCCCTCAGGAGTTGGAGGAGACCAAAAACAGAGCTAAAAGAGAGTGAATATTAGACTTATGTTTGCCAGAAAATAAGACTCCAAATAAGTGATAATGTTGCTCTGTAACTGCTTGATTTCAACTGTTTGCTAAGAAGTTTTCTAACCTATCAACTTCATATCAAAATTCATGATATGTGAGTCACAACTTGTTTCCACTGTCAAAAAAAGGTGTCGCTAAATGGTGATGGTTGGGTGTGCAAAGCGTAGATTCTTGGTCATGGTCTTGCTCCTTCTCTCACTTTATCCAAGCAGTTTTAGCTGCTTAATGTATCCAGAACCGTAGAAATGAAAAATCAGAACTCATAATGGTTCATTTGTTTTGGCTATTCTGAAAAAATGAAGAAACCTATTTTATTGTTGATGTATGAGGGCTTGTGTATTTGGGTTTATGTATCAGTATAAGAACAAAACAGGGAGTGCTTCTCTCATCTATAATCATTCTGTTTTGGGCCTTTATTGACTGGAAGATAATTATCCAGTTTCTCCTGTGACCACACAAATGTGTTTTAAAAAGTATGTGCATAAGCTATGAAAAGTTTCCAATTATAAAATGCTTTTGGAAGCAGTTCACATTTCTTGATTGTTCAATAAAGTAGCGATTTATCCCTTGTCATTTTTATGCACAAAGAAGAATCTGAAAGGTAATTAATTTTAGTTGGCAACGGAAGCCTTGAATTAAAAATTAAATGTTTTTTTTTCCATTGGAACCCTGACAGTAACTATTGAAAGAAAAATTCTCATTTGATTGTGAAGTCAGTGGGATCCAGTCATGAGCATGTTTCTGTAATGTCAAGGCTGCCGATCACCTCTCCTGCCTCTCTGATGCGTCACTCGCTGTAATACAGTACTGCAGAGGTATTTTGGCCATGCAACACATTGAGCTCAATACCGTTTGAAATAGCCCCTGTCTGCCCTAAAATCAGTCATGCCCAGTTATTAGTACAGCAGAACCACAATTCACTGAAGTATGTCTGACTCGTTTCATCAGACTGTCAGAGAAGTTGTTCAGGCATCAAAGACTCAGCAAGAGAGGAAGCGCTCTCATTTAAAAATCGGGTGCAGCTGCTCTGTTGTCCAGCTCTGCTTTTGATGGGCAGGATTATCATTCAGGCATGCGAGGCACTGATACATGAAGGACAGCGGGGCATCAATCTTCCCCGCCTTTTATTCGCACAGAGAGAGAGAGAGGCACGCGGGGGGCTCATCAATTCGAGCTGGGTACCAAAAAGCCCGACAATGTGCAAAAGGATATTTGACGGGCCATTATACATACCTGACATCCTGAAGGCTGAGAACTTTCAAACTTTCTGACATGCAACTTGTGACCTTCTCACCGCCGTTTTCAAAGCTGCTGGTGAACTCTAATGCCCCCCTAACTTCCTCCTGCATAGTTAACAGATAACGCTGAAAGGTCATCTGAGAAGTTCATGTTCATCATCTGCTGACGTGATAAAGGTTAATAAATATACCAGGGAGGCACTCAGGTGGAGATGGCTCTCCTGGGGCTTCGGTTTTGCATTCCAATTATGCTCTTTGACTGTCTGAGAGACAGCATTCAACTTGCAATGTCTTCTCATTGCCTTTCAAGTGCCCAATTAGTTGTGTGATGTTTGATGTGGGGAGCACAGAGGTACCTCGTGGACTAATTTATTTGTGGTAGACCGGCGCTGTTGACTGACATTACTGGTCATGGATGACGACCCCAGTTAATTGCATATTTGGATGAGGTAGCTGAGGGAAGCGGGTGCATGGAAAGAGGCAAAATTGTATTTCCACATGAGGATCTTTGCCACTGTGATGTTCCTGAGGTCTGGATCACGGCAACTTTTCTCTGTTAGCTATTGTGCCACCTTTCTGGCTGCTTTTTTTGACTGTTGCCCCTGTGGATATCAAGCTGTAATGGAACAAAACAGTCAATAAAAGTGACAGAAATAAACTGAAGCACTTGTTTCAGGATATTCTGTAGATTTATCCAAGATGTATACCTGCCAGGGCTGTTGTCAGTGACACAAGAAGGTCAGAGGTGATAATAAGAGCAAAATGAGTGAGTAAGAAAGGCATTTAAACAACTTTCTGTACTTCTGCCTGACCCTGGTCAGTATAGTCCTGCCGGAGAAGCCCAAAAATCACAGAATCTTATGATCATAGAGTTTGTCTTGAGCCAAATGATGTGTATGATTAACTGATCTCCTTCAGGAAAAACAACATAAAAACTGCAGGAAACAATGAACAGGCCTTCCTGACCCTCTGCGGCTGGGGTGTGCAACAGTCATGTCAAGAAATACAGGAGAATTGTGATGTCGGGAGGAAATAGGAAGAGGGCAATGAAAAACTGGAGTCTTTGGAGAAATTTGGGAGGGTTTTCAAGTATGGGTGGTGCAATGATTACGACTCCCAATGTAGATGTCTTCAGGCCAGGACTCTTATCAAATGTGAAATTTGGGGCCGATTGGAGAATTTAGATTTGAGTTACAAGAACTTCCTCTTTCATGGCTGTGGGGTTTTGATGGTGGTAAACCTCTTCAAACAGGATGAAGCCAATGGCATGAGGGTGTAGAGCATAATGGAGAAATGAACAGCATCAGACAAGCAGGGATTTTTGGTTCCAGAGCTCTGGTTTTTCCTGGAGTTCATACGCAGAGTACAAAGAGTACCGCATCTCTCACCAAACGTGCAGCAGCCTGCTGGATAACAAAGGAGTCACACAAGTGCAGCCGATTCCAGCCGATTGCAGCAGAGCAGAGGAGACGCTCAACCTGCCTCCCTCCTGCTCACACGTGACACTGATCTCTCACCTGGCCTTTCTACCCAGAGTCTCCTCCCACACCAGTGAAATCACTGAGACACTCCCACACTAACTTTAAAACATACATTTACAATTTAACATTATTTACACTTAACATACACAATGCAAATGACTTAAGTACTTATACAGATTTTAAAAAATACCTAATGAACTGAAGAAATACCAAACATAAGTCAAACTAAGCAAAAAAATTTCCCCTCTACCCCCTCCCCTCTCTTCCCTTATCCCTCAACTCAGCCTAACAAGGTACTTGACAGCTGCTGGCGTCCTGTGGCTGCATTCTCATGTGTGCACTCCATGGAAACGCCCCCGGAAGTAGACCTCGAAGAGAGAGGAATTGGTAAGGGTTTTCAGAATAAAAAACATCACAACAAAAATAAACTTCCTGTATTAGTTTGTGTTGTCAAACGTTACAGTCAGTATGCAATGTTCCTTTTTCACCTTAGTGAGGGGGATGCTTTCCAGCTCCCTCACAATGGCCAAACATCAACATTTGTTGCGCTGTCAGGGCAACGTTACCCAATGAAAACTCACAGTCTTCATCAAAGCATCATCAAGGTCTTTATACTTTTCTGACCACATTTGAGGTGGATTTTGCCAGCCTGCTGGGAGGAGTACTCACAGTACAATATTTCATTTCCTGTTGCCAGTAGGTGGCGCTATGACTGACTGAATATTGGCATAGAGATGCTTTCAGGCTGGAACTATTCACAAAAGTGAAGTTTGGAGAAAATCTGACCATGTGCGCCCCTGTTTTGTGGCAAAACATCAAATTTTGCCACAATGCTACGATCATGCTGTTCAGTGAGAACTCAAAAGTTGAACAACTTTTCATCAAGAATGTTTTTAGATTCGCACTGACCCAATTTGAAGTCAACTGAGGAAAATTCATCAAAGTACAACACCTGGAAATGGCAAACTCTGCACAAAAATTCAAAACGGTCCTCTTCCTGTTGAGTTTAGAGTATACCTCCAAGAGTCTTTGTAGGTGCGCTATCAAGGCATGTTGCTATGCCCATGCCCAAGATCCATATCAGATCTAAATTTTCATCTAAAGACTCTAATGATTCTTTGCCAGACCTGTCTTCACACTGTGTTCAAAGATCATCAGCACACTGTGGCACAGCAAGTTAAAAAAAAAGCATCAATCATCATTAATTCCTTTTTGAAATTAGCCATGGAAGCATTTTGTAAGATATTAACTGTATTTCAACCAACTGTACAGTGATCTATGGCCTGATTCTCATAGGAATTATGTCCATTATTGAAATTTTGTAGGGTTGCTAGCCATGTTGCCATGTTCGTGCCCAAGATCCATAATAGATGCTAATTTTTGCCTAATGACTCTAATGATTCCTTGCCAGACCTGTCTTCATGCTACGTGCTGGTCCAAGCAGGTCAAAAGTCCTCAGCACACCGTGGCACAGCACTTAATCAAAGCCTCAATCATCATTAACTCCTATCTGAAATTAGCCACGGAAGCATTTTGATGATGATATTAACTGAAATCCAATCAACTGTACGGTGATCTATGATCCAGTTTCCAGGAATTATGCCCATGCTGGATGAGTATGCGAGACACAATTTATGTCCAGTGCTATTGTTCAATGCCCATGCAGAGTGTAGTGTACCCTTTATATAGGGCACTGAAAAGGGTGTTGAGGTTGTGGATGGGTGTGTGTGAGTGTCAGTTTGCATCCCATCTGAGACACTGTAATTCATATTAGCTCCTTCAGACCACAACCACAATCTCTCCATAACTGTATATACCTTTTACCTCAACTTACCTCCTTATACCTTAATTATACTGGTGTTGCTAGGCACAGATATTAAAGCAATAAAAGATTTTTTTAAGAACCTTGTCACTGAAGCTGAACTGGAACTTTGTGAACAATGGGGCAGTATGAGAATTACCCACTGAAAAATCCTCTTGCCTCATTAACAAATAACACTATGGTTCTTTGGTTCCCAACTGCTGCAGGGGTGTTGTTCAGATGCAGCACAAAACTGTGTTGGCGCATTGGTCAGGTCACTGGTAAGCGTGGACATCTATTATTTCAAAGCAGGGTGACCTGCGAAAGGGCACTCAACATCTTCCATTTCAAATTCACTCTTTATCTCCCATTATAGTTTAGATTGCATAAGTTCACAATTTATCTGAGCCACCATTTGGTTCAACCCTTTTTCAATTTAATGCTTCAGAAGTTTTTATTACATGCTAGATTATGTGAAGATGCAGTGGCAGCGCTCTGATATTAGGAGTTCAGATCAATATCTTGAGTTTGTCACTGTAAGTCTTCTACTGGGACCAAACTGAGGCCAGAATCTCTCACTACTGTACATTTCAAAATTTTTATCATGGACCTGAGCCACCTAAAACACATATGCAAAGCCATAAAACATTTTAGTCATGTTAAATGATAGTGACAGTAGTGATAGTAAATGGTTTTATGCAGTATTAATCATGAGTCTAGTCTAGTCTCTACTACTATTTTTCAGCTTTTGTGCTAAAACATGTTGTACCAATGACAGAAATACAGGAAAGGAAAGGAAGTGTGGCTTTGTATTAAGCAACAGATCTCAAGGCAATCAACAATGCCAACAGCATCCACTGACCACCCAGATCCCAGATCTGTCACAAGCATTACCACAGACCACCCCAGAAGGAGAGGAGGTGTACAGGGACAACAGCCATGCAAACCCAGATTCCCAGCTGACAGGACACAAACATGCAAGACTTGGCAGGACAAGGCGATGAGGACTCTGTTTACACAGATGATACATCGTTAGGCATGGGCAACACAGCTGAAAAGTCAATTACACCAATCAATCGTCTATACTTTGTGAAAAAACAGTCAAACCTGATGGACAATGTTTCTCAAACGTTGAACTTTTAATTTGGGAAGATGTCAACGCAATAGCGACACAACTGTGCAAGATGCATTCACAGACCTTTACAGACAATTAGTTGAAATCAAAATGAAGGCCCAGTTCGAAGATGGGTATGAGTATTCATGGGTTGGAATGTCAACATGATGAAAGGCATGGCAGCTGGGGTGATCCCATCCTAAGATACTGTTTTTATTTTTGCAAGTAGATAGAGTTAAAGAAAAGTTGGATATAAATTCTGATAAAAATCAGTCCAATTTTTGGTTTACAATCTGATCCAGTCTGACAGCAACAACTTCATATAACTGCTCTAAATAAGGACCTTTATATTCTGGCTTGAATTCACCCAAACCTGCGTAATTGCACCTGGCAGAGATGCTGTATGTGTTACTGTCAACTTGAACTCCAAGCTTCTAATGTGAGTTCATGCCTCCAGGAGACATCTGGAAGCTGCTGAGGTGGATGGTCCTCTTAGAACTCTTGTTTTTGCCTCCATTCTCTCCTGAGTTCTTAATTGGAATAGCCTCCGGGATGAGATGGACTCTTTTTGCCTCTTCTTTGTCTTTCCATCAAAATAGTATCGAGAGGAAAGAAAAATGAGTGTTTCTCCCTCAGAGCATAGAAGTATAAAAAAGTAATGAGGTGTGAAAACAGATAAATCAGAATTAGCTCTCCTGGGTTCCAGCTAAGAATGCGGGGATTTGATTGAGCAGCCTGCCACACACTTTCACAAAGTACTGCAAGGACTCATGGGCTTTCAGAGGGCAGCAATAATATCCTCAGTTGTTCTAGAAGGCTAGTCAAAACCCCACTCTCCTCCACATGACACTTAAAATAAAAAAACGAGTGAGGCAGCCAGCTACACCACATCAGCGGTCACAGCGCCTGTCGACTGTCGTCTCAAGGCCTGAAGGCAGAGGAACCCTCGTGGGGGCAAAAACTGAGGAGTAACAAGACTGCATGAGGAGTGGAAGAGGGAATGTAATCAGAGTCTTCAATGTTGAAGTTTTGGCTTATTTTTAACCTCAATTTATTGATGTATCCGGCAAGTTTTAGATGTAAAACCTCATTAGCTTCAATCGCGGAGTGTGGTCCAATTAGACAGCACCCCATGTATTTTAACCTGTAGGTCCTGCCTTACTTGCAAACTCATTATATGAGTCTTCTGAGGCTGAGACTTGGTTTAACCCACAGAGTATTATTTTTAATTGTAGGCATGCCAAAGTTTTAACTGATAGCAAATATATCAGCCTTCATTTGGGGGAAAGAATGTTTAAAGAGAGCCAGAATATTTCAATATGATGCCTCGAAGCAGCCATAAAAAGTCTATGTTTTAGTTGACTCAGTGTCACAGTCTTAAGGTTTTGTCCAGTCACCTGCTATTTTATTTTGGTTAAGTCTTCCCTTATGTGTCTTTGTTGTCTCTATTTCCTGTCTTTGTCTGTTTTCCCACCTGTCCTTGATTGTCCTTGATTAATCCTTTGTCTTTCCTGCCATAGACATACATACGTAGACACTGCATTGGCCTTTGCATCATACATTGATGCCAACTTTTTACCAACTTTTTACCATTAATAAAACTGCTCCAGGAAAATGCGGGAGAAAATTGACTTAAGAGGGACAATTGCCTGTCTCAAGCTCACAGCATAAATTTGCATAACTCCTTTAATAGTGATTAGTGACAGTGCACATCAAATCTGTGACATGTTTTTGAGCCCTCCTCTATACAGCTTCATGCCCCAGCAGCACCGTTTCAGAAGTTTTGCCCTCTTTATTATGTTTACTTCCTCTGATTTTGTTGATGGGTCAGTAGGCTATATAGTTTGATAGTCTCTTTGTCTTCTTTTGTCTGTTTTTATAATTGCAAGTCTGTACAGAGTCTTTTATTTTGAAAATTGACCTGATTTTTGCACGTATTCTCTGCGGAGCAAGATGGAGAGTTGCTTCTGGGATGCTTTACAGTATGTCTGGTGGAATCATAAGAATTGTATAGAGTGGTCGCGATCAGCTCTCATGGCTGCAAGGCAGCCGTGCCCAGTGGAAATAAGCAGTAAGACCCCTGGATATTCTGTTGAAGCACGCATGGACGGCTTTTTGGGTGGATGTTTTTTTGCTGGTTCATTAATACTAAAAATGAAACTGCAGCAAGTAACTCAATTTCACTATGTTCATTCTCATTTTAAGATGCTACAATGATATCCAGCTGTAAAAAAAGGCTGAGAGGACGGCAGTTAGGATGGAAGTGCAAAGAGTAGTTTGCTCTGGAAACGATACACTGTCTGGTTTAGTCACCCTGGTGTAAACTGGCAGGTTTCCGAATGTTGCAGATCAGCGCGTTGCAAGTAGTTGCAAGTTTCAGCTTGTTGTTGTCTTTGGCTGTTGCCAATACTTAAACACCTTCAGGATGGCCAGTGGAGGAATAAGCATTTCACCTCAACATGGTAAGTCGTAAGTAATTTGTAAAAGGGCATATAGTGAGTTAATGTATTGACTGTGTCCAGTCCCTGCTTGCATCCTATTAGTGGTTGTGGTTGATGTCTTGGTGCCGGCTGCTAATTTATTAGACAGTTTATCATCAGAATTATCCCCAACCACAACTGATGAGATAGTTATTTATCCCAAGGCAAATTGTTGTGCAGCAGCTGCAGTACAAAGTGTGAAAAGTGAGAACATAAAATGAAATAAAATCTAAGAACAATCAATAAAGGTGTGAATCCAAAGTGTACACAATACCAGAAATTAGGGGTGCAACAGATCGCAGTTAATCCATGTCCCATACGGATCGCCTTCCACGGTTCGGCAAGTATGTGATCCGGGGACTACGTGTGAGCATCATAGTTTTATTGTCACTGTTACTTTTGTAAGTTATAATACCCGAAATCTCAATGCAGAGTTGCCGTGAAAAGACAGGACAGATGCTGCTGTGTGCAGCGCATCTCTGTGAAGAGTGACTGATTTAAAAGCCGTCACATCACCTTGAGTGAAATCCAGACCATGACTTTTTTCACCGATGTAACTATGCTGTCGTCAAAGAAACAGATCATAACACTGTGATAATTTTTGAAACTTGGTGATATCAGCTGTCTTAACTTCTACACAGCTCCTCTCTGATCACTGGTGCAGCTCTGTCTCACCCTGTCTGTGACACAGTGTGTCTGTGCTGATTCATTACTCATGACTTCTAACCAATCAGATGTGCTGTAAGCAGGACATTGAGCCAGACTACAGAGCGTAGTTGTTTATTATACTGTGCAGTGTATAATGATCTAATATAAGTATAGTATATACATAGAACTGTACTGTATAAGTTTGAAGATTTTAATATTTTTACCATTATCATTACTATTATCATTATTATTGCATTATATATCTATGGTGATAATTACAGACAGAGATCAAAGCCAAGTGCATTTTTAAAATAATTTAACCCTAATCCCACCACTTTTTTCTTTTTTGCTGATCCGAAAAATGATCCGATCCGTGACTCAAAACTGTGATATAATCCGAACCGTGAGTTTTTTGATCTGTTGGACCCCTACCAGAAATGTAAACAGGTTAACGATAAGGTTAACAAAAGGTAGAATGTCAAAAATATAGAAATGAAAAAATGCTGAACGTGGTGAATACTCACCAGCGGTGACAACAAATCTCTGCATGCATTTAAATGAATCAAGAGTTAGCTGATTGAAATAAATTTTTGGTGTTTGGTGCATAAACGTCTCTGTAAACAGGAACAAATCAACAGGAACCAATCAATGTCAAATCAAACATGAAGTGTGTGAGTCCAGAGAAAGATTCAAAGTTTGTTTTTTCTCCTGTTGTACCTTTGATTTCCTTTCGTGTAGGGTTACACTGTAAGCCTGGATAAGTTGAATCTACTTAAAAAATTTGAGAAAACCGGTTACGTTAAAATAATTAAGTAATGTGTAATGAAAACTTGAGTGCATTTAACTAATATTTTTAAGTTCAATACACTAAGTGCCAAGTTGATTTAACTTAAAATCATTGGTAATATCAACTGCTTTACCCAATTATTCTACTTACTATCCTTAAGTTCAATGCACTAAATTCAAAGTTGATTTAATTTAAAATCATTTGTAATATCAATTGTTTTACCCGTTTGCCCCACTCAGTATCTTAAGTTAAAGTAAAGCAAACCAGAAGTATATTCTTTTTCTGTTTTATTTTAGAAGTGTTCAACAAATGAGACAAAATCATACATTACACTGTCTGCAGTGCACTTGTTTTAAAAAAAAGTATCAGTTAAATAAATCTCCAAGTAACCAAAAAACTAAACTTTGTAAAAAAAAAAACAAAAAAAACCCCAAATCTAAAACAAATTACTAATGAAAAATAAATAAAAAATAAATATAGTGCAAAGGCTCACAGTGTACTGAGCATTTTGTTTCTCAGAGAGAATAACTTTTGTAAATTTCCATTAAGAAATGCAAAATATACATTGTTAGTGAACACAGTAGCACCTAGTAACATCTGTGTTTGATCCCAATGCATATTTAACAATTACTCACTTGAACACAGAAAAATATTTGAAAATGAGCATTGTCAGAAGACAATCGGCAACTAAAAGCATCTGCTTGTTTCTGAGAGACCGAAAATGTGTGAATACACAATTAAACAATGATGGTGTGATGTAGTGCACATAGTAGGAATGTTAACTTTTCCCTGGCCCCAGTGAAGCTTGGAAAAACGTTTAGAAATTTTTAAAAGCCGGTGATTGAGAAAGTTCAGGCAAACATTTAACTTATGGCAAGGTACATCAGAGTTTTAGCACTTACAGGACTCAAACCCAACCTTTCAGCACTTTCCTAAAAGTGTCCTGAAGCAATTTTTTGTATGCTTGATTGCTGCTTGGATGAAATCTGCAGCTGCGCCTCATATACCAATACCAGTACCTCATATAAGCTCAAATCAAAAAAAAGTGAATTATCCCTTTAACCCTATTTGCTGCAAAGTCTGTATCAAACAGGGACCTTGTGCTAACACCATAAAACATGCACTGCAAACAGTGCACCAGCAAACATGTTCATATAAAAGTGCACTGAATATCTCGAGCAGTAGTTTCCCTATTCAGAACCCTGTTTTACACTGAGAGCTGATTTTTCAAGGTTTTATTTTGGGTGCCAGCTCACTTTTACCCAGGTTGAACATTACCTGCTGAACAAAGTGGAGGGTATTTTTCATACACTTGAGGTAGTCAAGGTGCAGGGCATAAATCAGGCCGAAAAGGACATAGAAGGCTTGAGGAAGGTTTCCAGTTCATCCATTACCACACTCCCCTCCAAGATGATCCCCACTCTGGATGGGTTGAGCTGAGGACTTTCTTGACCAATGCAGAGGTTTCCCACTGTAGTCTGACTGTAGGAGTGGCATCTCTGCTTAAACAGCCCCTCAAGTGAGAAACGTAGCTTTTAGCTAACTTCGCAGAGTTAGCTAACTAGCTAAAATGCCCGCCCGTCGACTTGACAAAAAAATCCATCAAAAGTAACAGGTGAAAAATGTCCGAATTGGATGAAAACGAACTTTCCCACGTCTCACCAGCAGCCCCGCAAATTCATCCACACTTCCACACGATAAATACTCCGCAGCAGCTTACATCCAGATTCAGTAGACAGCCTCTGTTGTCCTCTCTCCTCATGGACCGTGTGTCCTCGCCGGCCTCCTCTCTCCTCTCTCCTCCGCTGGAGCCCCGTCCTCCTCTCCCCCCTGCTGTAGTGCAGTGCCGTTTTCCGCGGTACCTTCTGTGCTCACAGCCTCTCAAATGACACAAAATCCGACAAAGAGTATAAAAAATGTCCGTTGAATTGGTTAAATTAAACTTTTTCACGTTTTGCCAGCAGCTCCAGAAAATGGCGGTGCACGGACAACTGGACGTCAAGGAGCGTTCAGTTTCAATGCGTCAGGAAATAGCCAATCACGAGCTTCTGTTGTCTGACGGCGCAGTAAAACTTAATAATTCTAAGTCATAGTAACTTAAAGTTATTCGTACATTCAAATATGTCTAGGTATTAAGAGAATGTACTTACATTTGATAGTAATGCAACAGAATATACTTACATTTGAATAGTAATGCAACCACACTTAAATCATTTAAGTATATTGTAATTACATTGTTTAATTAGATATGAAGTCCGGTTTACAGTGTAGTTGTAAGGTTGGGTTACTAACATTTACACAGCCACACCTGGGAGCTTAACATTACTTCCACAGTCAGCTGCTGAGCAGCTGAACTGTGGCGTCTGTGATTTCACAGTCCACCAGCTAGATTTTTATTTGCTGATCCAGCTCTTCAGAACAGGAGCTTCTCTAGCCATGGGTCTGCCTAACCTTGCTGGTTTGGCCCCTGAGGCAATGGCTCTTAAACCTTTCCAGCTTGGGACTCAAATGGGAATTGTAGTCTTTTTTCCCTGAGGCTCAGATACAAAGACAAGAAAAATAGTACTTTTTCTGGACGAGGAAATGCTACTGTATACTAACATTCCTCTTTACAATCAGATTAATTTGGACCCAGTTAAAGAAGAAGATCTTAGTCAGTGTCACTTGGTTTTTATGGAAAATATTTTTTTAAAAATCCAAGAATCTGTTACATACACAAGCTCATTTTAATCAGCAAAAATAGAAAAAACCCAGACATTTTCTTGTACCTATGAGTTTCATATAAAATCTTCTAATAAACCTTTTCAATCAACAGATACTGAATTCCTGATTACAAGAAAATGTCTCCAATTGCGCTCCCATACTCTCCTCTTGGACCAGAATGCTACTGATTTAGACTTTTTTAAAACTTATGTTAACACTATCCGAATACAGTCAGTTTTAATGTTTTATGGTCAAAACAGCCAGTGTCAAAACCGAACATAATGACCATAGCTCGGTTAGCCGTGAAGCTAAAAACAAAGCTAAACCATTTCTTTAAGTTTGATCATGTCAAATTGTTCTAACAAAGACATTTTTTTGTCTCAGTTAATGTTGTTATTAGCCTGTTTAATGCCAAGTTGTCATAACAAAAACAACTCTGACAATGTCATAACTGTCCAAATGACAGTCAGCGACAACAGTCTATGCATTCATAATGACTCCATGTTAATGACAGCTGTCATGATATGGTTATTACAGTGTAATGACAATCTTATGCACTCCCTTTAAATGAAGTGTTACCTACCAGTGAAATCTGTGATTTGAAGTAACAGCAGCTTGTCTCGGAGTTCGATCATCAGGGCTGTGGATCTTAAATGGCTTCATGTGAAGGTGACAGCTTATTGTCTTGTTATCACAGTGGTTACTGTGACTTGAAAGTTAAAGTTTTAGATATTGACTTACATTCACTTCAGGTGATTTTGCTCTGCACAAGCTTGTGTTGTTAGCATTGTTTTCTACTCCAGGCTACATGAAAGTATTGAATCTTCCTTGTGCCTTTGTCCTTATCCAGGCAATTTAGCACTGTGACTGCAGTGTGCCATGAAAGCATTGTCTTGAGGCACACTCCCAGGTGGATTGATTTATGGGTTTCTGCCTCCAAATTTTCATCCAGCTGTCAAGAGGAGTGAAACAGAAATGACGATCACTCAACGTTTCTTTATCTCACTCAGTATTTCCCAGTAGCTATTTTCACTCTGCAGGGGCCAAAGAGGTCATATGATGGTCAATTTCATAAGACAAGACAGGAAACAACTCTTTTTAAACAAGACCATTAGAGAAAGAAAGGCCTGGGGTCACAAGTACTATTTTTGCCATCCTATGGCACAAAATGATGGATCTGGATGACTGGTCCATTGATCAAACTAATGGCCCAATAATTACTGCACATTATCAAGTGTTGAAATTTCTAGTGCTGTCGTCAACCAAAGACCTTGGTTGACTGAAATTCTATCTACTCATCAACCAATCGATTGGTCAATGGAGAAGAAAAATCTGCATTTTATCACTGCATTTAAGGCATCTAGATTTCAGTATGCTGGATGGCATCTCAATATCATAGAACCATTTCCAGCAGTGGCACTCTAGCTGAGCAAAATGCCCCAGAAAAGCTGACATAGCTAGAAAGCAGTTTATGAGAGATGGAGACATGCCGGCATGTCTTCTTTGTATATATGTAGCTGTACGCTTTAATGTCTGCTTGTCATGATTAATATTAAACTTTTGCTTTCAGAGCTAGTTACTAAAACCAATGGTAATCAAATGCATGTAATAATATTAGTAGATACTAGGGCTGACTTTCAATAGTCGAATATTTGACAATTCGATTCGGAGAGGTCTGATTCGACTATGAACCTCGCAGTCGAATCGTCGGAAAATGTTGTTATGTAACTAGACCATACCATTCTGACTAGGCGGGGGTGCCCACGACTGCTGAGCAGAAATTGATACATAGAATGTCTTTTTTTCAATATATAAAAGCCTATTTTTGATACAAAATCATCTCCATGTCTCCCTCACTAGTCGTTTATATTATTAATCAATATTTCAATCATGCACGATGTCAGTTATCTGTCGCCGCATGCAGCCGCCCGCCACTAGTCGGGGCCGCGGCCCTCAGACGGCAGCCTCTCGCCCAGCGTGTACGCCCTGATCACCTAGGCAACCCCGGATGTTTATGTCAAAGTCGGACAGATGAAAACCAGCGCGGTTTGGCAGTGTTTTAATCTAGAAAATGGAAATAATGTTGAATGTAGACTGTGACAGAATAAGCTGATATATAATCACTCGACTGGAGAAACGTGCACACATTAAACACAGACACGGAAATCTGCAGGCGGAGCTGCTGCTGTCAGCTGCAAACGTCAGGTCTAGTTTACCTGCAGACTCCGTGATCCTCTTTGGTCTGAAAAGTTGAAGCATTTTGTGAGTTGCTCTAATGTTTTGTACGTTAATGTGTTTGGTTTGTATTGCATATTTAGCGTGCATAGCGCACATTTCAGCGGCATTTAAAGGACGATTTGGCGATTGTTGACTGTGATTAACGGCTTCAAATGGCTCTTAATACGCACAGTATTTTTTCCGAGTGTTTAACATTATAAATTAATAAATTCTGCTCAATTTTAACTGCTTTCTGACTGTTTTCTTAGTGTTAGACAAGTCGACTAATCTAAATTAAATTTTGCGTTTAATAGACAGGGAAATTAGTCGCCAGGAACATCCCTAAGAAAAAGTCCCGGGGGGGGGGTTGACTATTCAGTCGACTACAGCAAAATCTGACGAATCAGATTCGACTATGAAAATCCTTAGTCGAAAACAGCCCTAGTAGATACAAAATATAGACTTAAATTTGCAAGGGGCCCTTTGAGGGCAACCATAATGCTGATTTGGCCTGGGATGAAAATGAGTGTGACACCCGTGCCCTAGAAAACCTAAATCAGCCACAGTGCACCAAGTGCAGTCTAGTTGGTTGTCTAAATGGGTGCTAATCCAAGTTATGCAATGTTGCCGAGGAAATAAATTCCTGCAGTTTGATCATTTCTTTTTTTTACATGTAACTATATCATTACCCTCAGGGCATCAAGTCTATCAAGGCAATTTGCATACAGTGGCAACACACATGGGCACATACCAGCGAGGACCATCCAACCTACTTCTCTTATTATTTAGTTGGCTTCAAAAGAGACTTAACATTCACACAGTTTCTCTTGACTGTCCCTCAATATAACAACATTAGTCTAACATGGCCCCAGCCTGTGAGAAAAGCCACATTAGCAACATGCTAACAGCAAATTCAACAGGATAACCTACAAAGTAAACTATAAAACAACATAAAACATAACAAAATAGCTTTCAAGTTTGTCAGGTCACAGACTACCTAAATAGATCAGTATCGTTGAGTTTGAATCTTTACCAGCTCTTGTTGACAAAGCAGTACAACGGAGTAAAATCACACGTTGTCATTGAAAATAATTTTTTTATTGCTTTGTCCACTCAGCTCCTTTGTCCTCTGAGGCTGACTCAAAAATCAAGGTTTGCATCAAGTTTGCATATTTTCTGCCCACCAAAAGTAATCATTTAAGAAGCACTTTTCTCCCTATGAAAGTAACACGAATGACGAATGAGAATGACTAAAGCATATTGCATCACAACTTTCTGCATGCTGAGGCCCCACCTCATACAGCTTGGTACCCTTTTTAATTTCTTTGCCCCTGCCCCTCAAACAGCCTAATTCCGCCTCTGCCTGCAGCATGATGGACTACAGGCTAAACCAAATTTCCTGATGGAGTTTTCCTGATGACTGATGTGCATTCGCCTGGTGAGTTAATCACATACTTTTAATTTCCATCATCAATAAACCAGCATGGCACTTGGCATGGCAAGTAAAACTTCAAACAATTAATTTGATGGAAAGCAAAGCAAACAGCGTCAGAATTATTTACCAATAAAGTCAACTGGATTGCTGAAATGCAGCGATGAAATGTTTCAGTTTCTCTATGTCTCAATCTCCTTCCACTCCATCTCGGTGCCTAACTTCAGAAGTTATTGCTTGTATAGCAATTTTGTGTAATATGTTCATAAATTCAATTCATTCTGTGGTGAAATGAAAACTCCAATTTACTGCAGTAATATCTTCATTTGAACCACACCATATTTCATTTCATGTTTTATTGAAACCGATATTACAAGCAGGTCTTAATAGACTCTCACTGATTAGACCTTAAATGATACAATGTGTGTCTGTGTCCTTATATTTGTGTTAATGTTTATTGTCCCCAGAGTCCCAGCCTAACTATATAACACAACAATATACTCAACTCCTCTTAGGTGGTGATAAATCCCATTAGAATTCAGCAGTATAGTTTGACAGTATATTTACAGATTTAAGCTTTTGCATCTGCTTGCTCTGATGGGCTGAGCCCAAACCTCTGCTACAGCTCACTTCTTCAAAATATCTGACCTGCAACTAGTTTGTCAAATTTGAAAATACTCTATTATGCCCTATATACAATACACTTTAATGCTGAATTATCCTCCTGTACCGTATGACTGGAATTTTTAATGTATTTAAAACATACAGTAAGGAAAAAAGACAGCTTATCATTACTGTCCTGTAAAAACCTTGTATTTGAGTCTTTTCATGAAGAAAGAAAAGAATTCCAGTCTTAAGCCTCATCATGACAATGCATTGTTTTTTAAAACAACCCAATGCTTTTTAAATTGTTCAGTTGCCTTTAGAACATGGGTTCTCAAAGTGTGGTCTTCAGTCCAAGTCAGACCTCAGAAACATTTTGTTGCAGACTCATGAAATCCATGCATTATATTTTAATCATCTGCTGTTAATTTCAATGCTTTTACTTACTTTACAACAGCCCACATTTGACTACTGTGCCAAACATCAACATAAATAAAAAATGGACAGCATGTCTCCACTTCCTCCCGCTTTACAAAACTGAAACCAAAATATCCCTGATGCGAGCGCCGCCATCTTGGGCTGGTGATCGCATTTGGAGCCAGAGTCTGCACAGTGGTGATCAGTGTTGGAGCCGCACTTTCAAGTTCCTGCCCACAGAGCTGGCTGACTCAATCGCCAGCAGAGCTCTGCTGTCAATCATGGCATGAAAACCCCTTCCTATAGCATCAAATAGCTAATTTAAACCAAACAGATGAGGAAAAAAATGAACTCTTGAACGGACATCAGCGTGATAAGAACTACCTGGACTGGCAGAAACAATCTTTGGGAAAATTTATTCGATGTGTACTTAGTTTGGGTCATGTGCTGTCTATTAACATTAGGGAGGTAGAATTTATCATTTGTACTGCAGCCAGCCACCAGGGGGTGATCAGGACGCTTTGGTTTCACTTTTGGGGAGCTCTCGTTGTCCATTTCTGTATAAGTACTCTGATGCTAAACTGTCACAACTTGTAGAAAGCTACTGGTTGCATGGCAACTAGTGGCACATGAGAACATGAGACAGTTGGTATTGATTTTTGTCCGCAAATATATGCATTCGGACAGTTAAATAGAAGAGAAAATAGCATCTACCCTGAAAAACACAAAACTCACCCCCTAAAACTGATAACTTCACAGCAAACAAAGTCAATTTTTTACTCACAGTTCCTATGCCTTTGCATCTTTCTGATGGTTTCTCTCATTTTTCTTCCTTGTTGGTGGTTTGTTTTTATTTCATTCTAAATCCCATCCTGAGGTGATCAGCGGCAAGCATTATTTTACCACTCTGAAGATCAAAATGAATGAGAACTCCGTGGCGGTTGTCAGCAGCAGTTATTGTAATGAATGTCAAAGAAGAAAACAAATTCTGAGGCTTAAGATTTGGGTGTCCCAATGAGTAACAGAGGTTCTGTATTCAAATTTATGCAGTGAACAAGAGACTGGGGAGGGCCCGTCCTTCATCACTTTCTCACATCCACTTCCCAAGGCGATATGCAGAGCACTGATGGGTTGTAGAAACATAATTACAGCCCTGATGCATACACTTAAACTCTCCTCCTTCGACTTAATAAGTTTGGTCTTTCAAGACACCAAGTGCTTCTGAGGGGACAATTTATATAGCGCAACTTTAATGTGCAGATTGTAAGGTGTTTTTTGTGTGAATCTTTGATCTGAGCTTTCACCTTCCTGCCCTTTGTATTCTTTTTTCCTTATTGCATTTTTGTCATTTATATGGAAGCCCTGAAAGGCAAATGGGGGAAAAAATGGTGATCTGTTTTCTAAGTTTGATCTAAATACTTTTCTCTCCTGTGATCATGACTTAAAAAGTAGAATAAGTAGGATTTGTCAGTTGCTGTTTGTAAATGCACCAGAAAGATAGCTGATTGCTGACTCTCATTCCCAGGATGTCACAGATGTTTTGGGTTGGTAAAGTGTCCTGAGTACAGCAAAATAATGAGAAAATACGAGGGTACAGGCTGTGTCTCTTGGCCACCACACACTTCTGGTGGGTTGTGGGCAAATGAAAGGGATTATTTTTGTATGAGTCTGTGCATCATTTTTTGGGCAAACTCCTGTTGTCCTGCCATGATAATATTTCTAAGTTTCTAAAAGTGTTACCGCACCCCCAGGTCTGAGTCTAACTCCACACACTGTATAATTTTTTAAAAAATGTTAAAAAAGTGGGCAAGGGTTTGAAGAGGAGGTGTGGCCTTGTGGCTACGTAGTGTGTGACACTGTTCAATGTAGCAGTAGTAGGAGCTAGTAGTCAGATCTAGCCAACCATGGGCAGCTTCAAAACTCCACTTTTTAATCTTTCTAAATAAAAGGGAAGCATATTGTTGTGTAATGTTACTGCCACTGCAAACTGAATATTTCCTACTGCTGCAGCTTTACATCAGAAGCATTTAACTGGCGAAACAAGTCTTGACTTTTATTTTGAAGAAGTCACAGGAAATACAATGTTTGTCATAATGTGTCAGTATGCTGGCTTTGTCGCTTTTGTTCGTCAATAGTGTATCTACGAAATGAGACAATGGTCATTTTTAGCATTTGTTGACAGCGGATCAGTTTGAAATATTGCAGGGAGTAATAGAACAGTCAGGAGCAGCCACAGTGAGCTGTTAGATGAAGAGTTGCAGGCAATAGCCAGCACAAAAGTCATGCCAGTGCGCAGCAGAAAATCAGATTACGGTTGCCCACAGAATGATGGAAAAAGACAAATGTAAACTGGATGGGTTGATTAACATTTTCCGCCTATAAGGACTGCATTCTGCAGTTAGAGATTTTAACCATCACTCCTCAACAAACTGCCTCCTTGGCAGAACTCTGAGGGAATCTTTTAGTATCTAGTTATGGATTTCCTTTGTTTTTTTTAGGAGTCTACTCCCACCAAGACTAATAAACAACAACCTCAATTTTGTGGAGGCACTGCTGCCAAGGATTTAATCCTTGGCTGTTTTTTAAATTTTATTTAACCTTTATTTAGACAGGTAATATCATTGAGACACTGAGTCTCATTTTAAAGATAGACCTGGTTAAAACACAACAGCAATAGACAGTTTTACAGACCAGACATTTAATACTGAGACAAATAAAATACAAAACATAAAATGATGTACAAAAGTGCTAAAATGATCAGAACTAAATAATTTAAATGAGAGCCAATCCCTCGCAGAATCTCTCTCCAAACTTTGTAGAGGTAGTTTAAATTCCCCCGAAGGTGAATCATAGACAGCTTCAGTTCTTACTGCAGTGCATTCAGGTTGAATGGGCAGAATAGGAGAGGGCTTTATTTATTTATTTTTTAACCAAACTCCATCCAGACTGAGGGAATAGAGAGAGTAATGAAGCCCTGGGAGTGTAGGGTTATGACAAGGGCTGTTTTTGTATCACATAAATGGATAAATATGTGGTTAGCAGTCTAAGTATGGGGTTATAAATGAAGGTATATCCAGTGCAAAGTTTTTAACTGGCCATTACATGTATTATTTTCAGGATAATTGGGATACTCATTGTCATCATTTGGCATTTGACTGGTGGATACTTTTTATGAAAAGGAAGTTTGGTGGGTATACAGTATACAACTTTAAGCTCTGGCTGCCACTTATTTCTTTCTTCTGCTGACTGGGGTGCTTCTCTAACCTCTATTTTCTCGGGGCTTGATGGCTGCTGTCTGTGAGGAAAGTTCTTTTGGGATCTCTACAGAATTAGTCACACTGCATCTGACTGACTCAAAGGTCAGCTGTGCTCTGAAGGTAACAAAAAATGAGTTGTTGCCGGAAGGACGCCACTTTGAATTTCTGCACCAGTTGTTAAGAGTTGGTCAGATGCGGTGGGTGATGAGTTTTTACATTAAAAAAGGTTTGGTCGGAAACAATATGTCATTTGGATCTTCTTCTTTCAGCTTCTTGTTGTTGAAAAAAAATCTTCAGATGGGCCAAAAGTTTTCAGTTCTCCAAAACATACTTTTCCTAATGTCAAAAACTTACTTAGAAAATCAAGTTCATTGCAATGAAAGGTTTACGGTCTATGGAGAACCCACTGAGTTACAATCATTCAGGAGCCTTCTTTTATACCCATTCCTATTGGGGAGCTTAGTCTTCTGAGGCTTCTTCCTATTTCTCTTTAGGAGTGGAGGAAGGAGGGGTTATTGCTCAAAAACTTCTTTGTTTTTAACCTTTAAGTAAAGAATTGAATTTGTCAGTAGGTGCACCTGTGATGGCACCCAGACTCTGCGTTCCAAAAACAAGATACAAACAGTCTCAAGAGCTTTTTTTTTCTTGGCTTCTGAAGGGGGCCGTGCCAGAAAAAGTTTGGGAACCACTGCCACAGTGGATTATCTGTGTTGTTGGATGGGAACCAAGCAACCAGTCATACTGTACCATCTCTTGAACCCCCGAGAACACTCATCCAAGAGCAAAACATATTATTCAGGCCAGCAAACAACATCATGCCACCTCAAATAACTCTTTGTTCAATTATGTGTATTAATGTTCCTGTGCAGGCAAAAATAAAAAGCAATGGAGAAAAACAGTCCCTCCAAGAAAAAAAAAAAAAAAAAAAAAAAAAAATCCCCAAAACAAAATTCAGTCACTGTTCCACAAACAGCTCAGTTCAGCTGAATCCTTTGAGAAAAAAGTTCAATTTGATTCGATTTGATCAAAAATATGTCTCTCACGCATTTTACTGGAGTTACCTTCATGTGAGTCCGGTCCAGTCAAGTCCTGTCCGTGTTTTTCATCAAGTCATTTGGTTGTATTTCCAGCAGCATCTTTAGGAAGATCTGACTCAAAAGATGATCTGAAGAAGGAATTAAATGTCTGGAGGTTTCAGCAGGAGAGCTACACGGATTTATGCAACACAGACCAACTTTTTGCTCTGGCAGGATGGTCCCACCACTTCCCCCTTGCACAAGGCTGTTCTGGATTTTGGGGTCATCAACATTATGAAAGAAGGGACTTCATGATTTGGCTTATGAGTGGAGAGATGTGTCTGTGACTGTGAGAGATGTGTTTGTGTCGAGTTGAACGAACTACAGCATAATAACCCCCTGCATGAGAATCAGATTTACTGATCTGCATATTTGATTTGGCCTCGGCTTTTATGCTGGAAGTCTTCTTGACACAACCCTCCCCCTTTTATATGGCAATTAGGAATGCGCTGACTTGCGCATTCCCAGTGGAGATCGAACCGCCATGCCAGTGATCAGCAGATGACTATCTCATGAGCAGCAGCTGCATCCCATTGAGTGATCTACTTTCTTTGATACTTGCAAATGCTGCATCATGCAATCACCACTTCATGCGGACCTCATTCTCCCTCATTTACAGTTTAAACATGCATTACGCCAATGAGAGCAATACAGAGATGCCAGTGCCCATTTTAAATATGGTGGTCATCATCTATAATATATCTCCTACAACATTCGAGGTACACAGCATTCACTGCATAAAGATCTGCACAGCAGCACTTTCGAACAGATGTGTTTGGATTTGAACCACTGCATAATTTCACAGTAAAAAAGACAAATACACCTATTTTCATCAGCATTCAAATGATAAATTATACACTGCCTACACCTTCAACCCTCCTGCTTATCGAAAATTACTTCCAGTCAAATGAAATTCAAAACGTGCTTCTCTATATGAACTGAACGCTATATACGTATAATCTTATGCAAATAGGTTTGTCCAAGTAAAGAACATTCTATATGCGAATGCTTTTGAAGTACAGTGGCGCGTTGAATAAATGCCCTGAAGATGTACCTCCAACTAAAGAGAACATACATATTCAATAGGTGAACTCTTACAACTACGTGAGGGAAAACTGCGAGCCAAAGGCTACAGATGGAGAACAGGAGGGAGGCTGTAAGTGTTGACCCTCATCGTTCTGCCAATGTCACAGGAGCTGCTAGTTGTGTTTGCATGCCCAGATGCCTTTTATTTCAGCCAAAACAGTGGGATATGATACATTTTTGCCTTGTCTTTTTTTTAATTTTTTGCCACAGCTGAGTAAAAATATGTGTTGAAGGTTGTGCTAGGGAGAGGCACAGAGGGCACACAGATGAGGAAGAGACTGCTCACTACGTCTGGGCCTTGCAGAGGCAGCATGCACCTGGTGGGGAATTCTCTCTGATGACGACACAGAGCTTTGAAGTCTGTTGACGGTTTGATGTTGCGGCAGTCCAAAAGCTCACTGAGCCAGGACATCGATGAGTCTGTGCTCAGCCCGAGAGCAACATCACGGTGCACTCCTTCCCGTCTGTCTAATAAAAGACACGGCGCAGTAATTGGGGCAAAAATAGGTTTCCCTCTATGTGCTATAGGGCTCCCTAAGCCATATCTCCCTCTTCGTTTCATCCTGCCAAAAAAGCGCCGTGCAGAGATGACCAAAATAACCCAATCAGGTCTCTTCCATGGATTTCATTTGCTGTTAATTGCCTCGCCTGCGCTTTAGAGGTCACTCGCCACATTGCAGAGCTGGCCAAGGGCGCTTCTGACTACATCTCCATAATGGCCCCAATTCCCGACGGGATTACCAGTGATGGCACCTCTACATTCTGCACGCATCCGAAGCCATTACCCTCGGTCGAGCACCCGAGCCCTGCAGCATGTCAAACGCTGTTATTGCACGACGCTCTGTGCATTTAGCACCACTTGCCATATGCCATTTGGTGTTGAGCAACGTATCTATGTTTGTTGCCAAATCTCAATATTTGTGGGGACTTTTTTGCAATTCTCTGCCTGCATTATATTTTTTTATTTATTTATTTATTTTTTTTACATTTTTATCAATAATGTATACATGTATGGGTTTGGCTCCTGACACTGCAGGACTAAGTCAGATAACTAATGACAAGTAAAGCTATCAGGATGCTTGGAAAAGAATCAGGGAACCTCGGAATGACCTCTGTACTGTGTTCCCTGTTGGTCTCAGAGGCTGTGTTCAGCCGGCTGCTAAGTAGCAGAAACTCTGAACCAGTGTTGAAGCCAGAGGACATCCAAGGGACACCAGAGAGCATTTTCTCCATAAATATGATCCAGTTTTACCCAAATCAGTGAGCAGAGACATTAAGTTGTGGTTTAGTGCAAGTTATAAAGTTGTGCTTTTGTTCATTATGGTATTGAGTGAGGCCCAGCCCTTAGCCCTCGTATGCTGCATGGAGTGAGTGTTAGCTAGCTGCTGAAGTAGTCCACTGTAAAATGGCTCTTGCATAATCTGCTGTCACAGATACCACTTTCCCCAAAGTGAAAAAATTCTAGCCAGCAGGGCCATAACAACGTTTTTTTTTTGATGAAGCAGAACAAAATTTGGCGAACATCTTGAAAGACACACTGACGGATCATATTGTTGCTGTCTAGCCAACTAATAAAATGCTCTGCAACACTGAAAGTGGAGGAGTTATTGACAGGTGGATGTCATGATTGTTGAAATTGGTTGGTTCTTGATTATGTAAATACCTGTCATAAATATATATATATATATATATTTAAGTTTTCTTACTCCCCTTAAAATTATTGTATTTTATTGATGTCTGTTTATTGCCCCTCTACAGATGTACATGTAACAAAAGATGGTTGTGGTCGGTATTGCTTATGTGTGTTGTTGCTGCGTGTTGCACCATTTAGCACCACTTGCTGTGTGCTATTTGGTTTTTGAGCAATGCCTCTACGTTTGTTGATTCCTGCCAAGGTTCAGCAGAGCTGCCATATATCTCTATTTTTCAAGCCATTTACTTGTTATTTGCAGTTTTTGGATCCCAAAGAGCTGAGCTTTCACAAAGAGATCCAAGCACACAACTGATGAAAAAAGACTGATTCAAAGGTCTTTTTTTGTTCTTGTGGTTTTTCGGCCCTCTGTTTGAACCCAGCTGTTTAAAGCGATGACAGTCTCAGGTGGTGAAACCATTTTCAGAACAGCACGGTTGAATGTTGACAGGCCACAACAGCTTTGGTTGATACTTAGACACATATATTCTCAATTTATTTTCCCCTGTCTAAAGAGCACTGTGTTCTTTTTCTTTTTTTTTAACCACTCTCCTCTTTTTTTTTCCCTGAGACTGAATGTGGTGTTTGAAGCGGCGGCTGCTTTTACAGCCTCCCCTCTGCGGAGAAAAAAAGAGGCAGAGTGGGAGGAGAGAGAGTAAATGTAGGAGCAACAAAAAAAGCAGAAACGGCAGAAGAAGAACAGTGAGTGGGGTATGCTGTCTGCGCTGAGCGTGTGTATACAGATAAAAGTGATTGTTCGGGGGAAATACATTCATTATACATTGAAGAAACCCTGAATGAAAAACAGTCTATCCCTACAAAGAGATAAGAGTGCAGGGAGGGAGCTTCAGAGGAGCAGACAGTGTGGTGCCATGCATGCACACAGGGAGACCACATTCATCATCACAAAGACTATTATGTTATAAATGAACTTAAATCATACCTGGAGGTCTGTCTTTTCTCTATTGAATTTGTGATGCAACATCTGATCATGCATTTGCATTCAAGGCACTAAACTAATATTTTACACACAGTGACAAGACTAATTACCTGAAATTGAGATAAAGTAAATCAATTTTAGCCTTTTAGACATCACAGCATATGTTCATTCACTCTTGTGATGTAAGAATTGGCATTAGATTGTCGAATTTTATGAAATGAAGTACAGTAAATAATTATTTTTTAATACATAGATGATTCTCAACTGTTTCCTCTTTTGTTATTAAAGGTGGCATGTTTATGACTTTTTTAGACCAGTTTAATGATTGTTTTTTCTTTTTCAAAAGCCTGAAGAGGTAACCCTATCAAATACCTCACAACAAAAAAGCCAAGCTGGAGAAAAAGTCCAAGAATAAATCTAATTTTCTGCAGCACAGTTTAGTTTTAAAGGGGGCATATCATGCTTTTCCTTATTTTCTGTCTCATATATGAGTTTTAAATGTTGTATATTTATATTAAACCTGATCAAAATGCCAGATAATGAGGTAAACATATGTAAGAGTAATCCCTGGTCAGGTTTCAGACTACTCTAAATGCAATGTTAGCTCACCTAATGTGCTGTGGATGCAGGGAAAAACAGATCTCATCTGTCCCACTCACCCAAAAGCTGCTCCACTGGTCGCAGAGGAACATGAAGCGTTTCCAGAGACGTTATGTTCTTGCCAAATAGTGCCCTGCCTTTCTGCCACCTCCGTGCTGAGAGTGTTCTCCACCACAGAGCTTCCTGCTTCTGCCCTCCATACGGAGACATTTTTCTGCTCAATAACCAGGCTCTGACAAGGTACTGGTTAGATTTCTTCTTCAGGCTGGCGCTTTTGAATGTCATCGGGAACCCTGGTGAGGATTCAGAAGCAGGACAAAAGTGTGGTTTTATAGAACAGAATAATGTTCTGTTTCATTTTCAGATTTAATTTCATTAATGAAAACAGTCACATCAGACGTCATTTTCAGTGTTTCAGTCAAAACTGGAAAGATGCATCAATAAAAAAAAACAATAAATAGTAAACAAACATTATAAGAGGAAATATAAAAATAGGAACAATATATACAATATAAACTGTACTATGTACTATGTAATTTTATAACTCATATCTTTTGAAGCTATTCAAAATTTTTGTTTGTGTTTTGTTTTTGTGATACTTTGAGCCAGAAATTTCCACTTTAATAGCACTTATATACAACAACCTTTCCAGTTTTATTCCTGTTTATATTCTGAAAGTTTTCACAGAGGGATTTGTTCATATATCATTCATAGCCTGATATATATATTTTATTCCTAAACATATGGCATGTTTTTTTGTTTTTGTTTGTTGTTTTTTAAATGGCAGTTGACGGTATTTCTGATTTATGCAGTCTAAAAGAAAGAGATATCCAAAATTCCCTCTTCAAAACTTGTAGTTCTATATATCAAGTAAATGAAACAAGAACCTGGAAATGTATGCAAGTACATATTTATTAGATAATGCAACCTAAAATAAAGAAGAGGAAACTTGTAATACAAAAATGAATTATCTTCATGTAAATAATAAACTGGGGAGTTTTCATGGTGATATGTATTAATTACATTTTTTTTACCCTATTCACCTCCATTGTCTTGCCTGAATAAATGAAATACCTTTACAAATGTAATTGTTAAAGAGATCTGAGGTCTCGACAAACTACCTCAAACACTGTGTGATGTTTTTAATGTAAATGCTCACAAATCAATACACATTGCTGTCTGTTTTTTGATGGCAATGACACCAAATGTGATTTATTAGGAAGAATTTCTTCAGAATGATGAATTGCAGGGAGATAAAAAGAGACAGAGGGTGATGGATGAGTGATGACAAAAACACAGAGAACAAAACGGCTCATTATCACAGACAAAAGACTGGCGACAATGACACTTTACACACAAACACTCACAAACTGCTTATATGAATTCATGTTCACTTAGTAATGGAACACATCCATTTTGCACATGTTGCTGCACGTCTTATCCAATGCAGTACCACACACGCACACGCATGCACGCACGCACACACGCACACAGGATGAGGGATCAACTGCAAGGCTGCAGGTTTCTCAGGAGACTTCTGCTAAATGGAAGACATGATGGATCAGCTGTTTATAGTTTATGAATTCACTGAGGAATCAAAAGCTATGGTAATAAATAGGACTGTATGGGGGGGGGGGTGGGGGGGGGGGGGACTTCGTATATCTCGCGAGATGGATCGCAAGACTTCAGTTATCTCTTAATGGATGCACATGTGAAAATATCGCAAGATATACGAAAGTCCTGCGATACATCGACGCCATGTTTACAGTACATGCTACCTGGGAGGCTACAGTTGACATTTCGGCTAAAAACATGGCGTAAATGGCTTCTTTTGTGGTTAAATTTTTATGTCGCAGCTCACGGACACTTGGATTACACCACATGAGCAGGATGGAGACATTTGTGTTTGTTTTGTGTTCTTTTTTTCTTTTTTTTTACATTTTATCCATGATCTCCATCCACTGCCATTGTACTGGATTTGGCTGCAACCCTGTTTTCTGCTGAAACTCCAGGATTGTTTTGTGAACTGAAGATCTTCACCCATCCTCACATCGGCATAGGGGTGAGTACATATTGAGTGGATTATCATTCTGGGGTGGAATATCGCCTTAAGAACACTTGAAACCAGGGATTGAGACCGTGAACTCATTAGAAAAGTGTTTACTGAGATCATAAATCAAGTGAGAAATAGGGTCTTTTTCTCTGAGACCTCTATACACTCTGACTTCTTTTTGTAACTAGTGGAGTCACCCCCTGCTGGCCATGAGGAAGAATGCAGGTTTAAGACACCTGGATTGGCTTAATTTTTCAGTCCTGGAGGCTACGTCCACTTCTTGTAAACAGTCTATGGTTTCAACCTCTCAACCTCTAGGGAATTACTGTGTTCGCAAGTCAGGGTCTATAGCAGAACAAAAGGGCCTTTAAACGAAAGTTGAATTAATGCATATCTTAAAGTGAGTAAACGTAAGAGTATGGTTGAAATTAGCTCCACCTGAGCACTTTGAGGTGTTTCCTATAAAATCAATTGAGAGAAAAGTCTATATCGTATCTATCACCAGTAGTGGGGTTGTGTTTTGATCTCACAGATGTCAATTTTCTGCCCTGAATTATCATATTTTTTTACCAAATCATTTTGAGACGATCATTTTATTTGGTAATAAAACTAATTGTAATCCCCATCACTCTTCTGGATTAAATCTGGATCACTAATTTCCCGTTGAAGTATCTACCTGCAGTGTTATACTCATTTAAAAGTTAATTTCATCACTTAAATGCAGTCTTATCCTATTGACAGGACTCTTGACTTGTCTTTTCATGTATCTCTGCTGCCTTTTTCTCTGAGCTTGAGGTCTCTCAGATGTGAGAGAGAGAATAACATCAAAGACACACGCCTGGCTGCCTTCTGGGCTTTCCAAAAGAGAAAGCCCACCATCTTCACTTCAAGGACGGAGCAAGAAGAGGCAGATGAAAGACACGCCACCAGGTTTTACCCAAGCATTTGAACTTTTGACTTTCCAGCCATGTGGGATATTAGCTGAAGGGAGGAACTCTTGTCACATTTAGGTTTTTCGGTTTAGTTCATAGAGCCACACACACTCACACATCTGTGCAGGTAAAACGAGGTAACCACCAAAGAATAAAAAAATCACTGGCTGGAGGTTTCATCACCTGTTTAAACACAAAGCTCAGCTGTCAGAAAGGGTGATGTAATGAAAGAGTGATGTAATGACAGAGTGATGAAATTCTCATTGCAACACGATACAAAGTTTGATTAAAGTTTGTAAAGTACCATTAGTTGTCAAGCAGTCTATTATTAAGTGAAGAAGTGAGCATTTCCTCGAGAGTGAGCGTTCAAGCAGAAAACGGTGTAAAATTTGAGGTGCAATCTTCAGGTTACAAAGGAGCTGATTGTGAAATATTCTTGAGAGAAGAATTACTGTGATTATTACTTTTAAGTCTTCATGTGTGTTTTAACTCCACTGGTTTGAGGCATCCATTTCTGGTCATTAGTGCTGTGCCATAAAAGCTAAGAGATTCAAATCATATAAAAACTTGGCATAAGTAAATGATAAAACAGGATGTTTGTTGGTGCCAGTTGTCAGAGGGAAAACACAGCAATATCGCACAGTGACTGTGAAATTATCGTATTTAAACAAAAGGTATAACAACCTGGAAGGATGCTACATTCAATGAGAAAACTGTAATGTTGATCACACGACAGAGGCTTCAACATCTGAACACAGAACTGTGTATCTCCCTCCCATACCCTTCAAAACAAAAGCCCCAGATCTACACACCACTGCCTTACCAGCTGCTTGATCAGTGCAGTGCTGATGTGAGTGGTTGCTCTCAAACAAGTTTTATTGAAAAGGCAAGATTATCATCCATTCTGACTTGCAACTCGATTTGGACTTTAACACTAATGACTCGTGACTTCATTTGGACTTAAGTGTTTTTACTTGAAAAAACTTGACACCTTCCCCCAAGCCCAAAGATTAAAAAGTATTTTATTCAAAAAGTGCCATGAAGCAGTTCACTTACAGAAGCAGATGCAGCAACTTCCAACTTTGTTCAACATTGAAGTTGCACAGAGAACAACATTTTAACTGTTGTTAAAATGGCATTGCATTTGGTGAACAGCACATTATGACTTAAATAAAAATAAAATAAAAACTTTAGGACTTGGGACTTGACTCAGGACTTGAGTCCAAAGACTTGAGACTTACTTGTGGACTTGGTCCCACTTCTGATATGAACTTAAGTCAATACCATGTTGCCTCTGCCTTTGCTTCAAAGAAGAAACAGTCATTATTTACACGGCCACAAGAAATTGACCCTTCACGAATCTCTCTGTTACTGTTGGTATGCCCGTCAAGCTTTCCATTCACACATGGCACATTTTACAGCAGTTTGCAGTGATATCAGTGGCAGATTTAACACAGAAATTGGTTCTAATTGTTGAAACACAAGGTTCTCAATAGATCAGAGAAGTAAACAAAAGCAGCTTCTCATTTCCAGCTGATGACCGTGGAATTTGTCAGCTAAAATGATGACTCTAATGAGGAGATTTAATAAGTATAGCTTGCTAATGTAAGCTAATGCTAAAACTCCTTGAGTCAGCTGAGAAGCCCATCTCCAGCTGACTTTTTAACGTTTCAATCTGACACCCTGAACCCTGAGAAAGTGTATTAAATAAGTTATTTAATGGATGCATACATCATATTGTGTTAACACTACAAGATTGGCACTATAGCTAACTTACATCTCAGCAAACATTAGTCATATGGTGAAATACAACATGTATATGCACAGATGACAGATAATACACTCATTAATGTGGGATACAAGCTAAACTAACACGCTTTAAACCTGAAAGAGAAAACCAGACAGAGATTCAGCAGCAGCGGCAGTCCACTTTGAGTCTCCATAAGCCCACATCCTCCCACTCAAACCTCAAACCATAACAAATCCAAATTTAACCCTTGGGAGCAAATGCAGTGATATCAACACAAGTTTGGCTGGAGGTAACGTTACTGCAGCTAGTGAGCTGGCATTACTTAGCTGGACATGCTAACATGTGCAGCTTATGTTGGAGAAGATAAAGAAAAAGTTTAATCCATTCCCACACATTTGCTCTCGCTTTTCAAGAATTCAGGTTTGAACAAACAGCTGATGTTGTTGTATTCTGATGAGCATCATACCTATTATTTCACCGCATGACTGTCTACACAACAATACAGGATAAGAACATGGGCAAATCTTTTTACAAACCTTGTCTAGTTACATCTGTTACGCACTTGTCAACCTGATTATAATGAAATTGGGGAGAAGAGTAATTGATCAAATATTCAAAGCATTGTCCCAAGCAAGATTCAAATGAGAAAAATCTGATTTGGCCCTCCTGTTTGGACACGGACATATTTTTCACCTCCTTGTCATATTCTGTAAAATTCACAATTTGTACTCATCATTTCTAATAGGAAGTTGACATGAGCAGTGTTTATTAGCTGGAGTATGGTAATTTCTCAACAATATTTCTCTCCAGCGCAGCATTATTTTTTTTTTTTTTTTTTCTTTGATGTATTGCATGGGTTAGTAAAATATCTGACATTTTAACTGAAACACTCAGGGGAACACCAAATCTGCTGAAGCTGTGGTGTAAAGTGCTGACTCGCTTGAAGGTGATAATTAAATATATCTCAAAAAAATATGAAAAGAAACCGACATGATCACACCCTACGATTTCAAAAGCCAACAGTACAGAATGTTCATATTGAGCCCAGCACCCTTCCTAAAATATCTGCCATGTGCCAAGCCTTTTGGCAGCCTGTGTTTACCGTACATGATTGTTTCTCATACAGCATATATAGTAAGCTTCCTCTCCTCCTTACTATTAGACAGAAACAATCAATTTCCTGCTGTCAGTCCAACAACCTGAAGCCTAAATGAAATGAATCAGCTCCTGTATTGACATGAACATGCATGTGCCTGCACATTAAATAACAGAGCATGTTGACCCCTCAGGCTCTACATGTAAATATTTACTGGCGCCACATGTAGTCGAGTGGTACCTGTGTAAATTATATATATAACTGTCAATCATTGACTGTACTTTCCTGTGCTGCTGAATTCACACAGACTGAAAGCAGACACTGCCCCTGTCCTCAGGATCTAGCAGTCCTTCGGCTCCTTTTTAAATACGCTCTCATTGTTTTTATCTATTTATTTATTTTTGAAAATCAGTCTTCGCAGATTGGGCTCAGATAGAGCATGAGTCTGAGCCACTGAAATGAAGATGGACAATGTGCCTCCTTTTCCTCCCACTGAACAAAAAAATGAAGCCAAAATATCTGGAATACTAGTGCTGCCATATTGCATTGGAGCCGCAGAGTCTGCACAGTTGAAACTGCTGTATCGAGGTCCCAGCCATACACCCTGCCGATGTCTCAATCTTGACGTGAAAAAATCTTTTTATAGCATCAAATTACAAGATAGACCTTTTTCATGGCAGCTATATTGATATGAGATAGTAGAGTGAACGCAGGCCCTGCTCTTTTAGTGTAGCACAGGCATGTCCAAACTATTCCACATAGGACCGGATGGCTGCAGGTTTTCACTCCATCCAACCAACAACACACCTGATTCAACTAATCAGCTGTTTGAAGACTGAAATCAGTTGGATTAAATGAGTTGAGGCTGGTGTGTTCCAGCTTGGTAGGAACAAAAACCTGCAGCCGTATGGGCCTTCATGGAGCAATTTAGACATGCCTGGTGTAGCAGAAGCTTTCCAGTGACCCAACCTGCACAATAGCAGCACCCTGACTCTGTTTGACATGAATGGAACCATTTGTTGTCAAAACAGCTGCTATAAAAAGGTCTGACAGAAATCTGCCTTTAGGAAACATTTATTTTGACTTTCAGTTTTGTATGTGTCCCCTCTGCTAACATGGAGGGGTCGGGGTTTATGACCTATGCTGCAGTCAACCACCAGTAGAAGATGGAAATGTTTTGGCTTCACTTTTGTGGGTATATGTCAGTTGTTCGAACCATGAAAAGCGCAAACACTCACCTCTGCCAAACATCAACACACTAACAAAGGAGGACAGAATAAGGCCGTTGCACCAACAGGACTTACCCCTGGTCTTGAGCTAAGTTGGTTGTTACTTGGCATTTTAAGCCCGACCTCTACATCATCTAGGCTTAATCCTTCCTCTTATCTTCTGTGCCATGAACGCTCAAGAAAGAAACAGAACTGTGTAGAAAATTAAAGCAATACAAGTGGGAAATTAATGATATTCAGTTAAGTGCGTGCTACACCGATCTGTCCAGCTGACTTTAAAAGGATATTCCACTCCTACACGATAATCCACTCAATATGTACTCACCCCTATGCCGATGTGAGGATGGGTGACGATCTTCAGTTCACAAAATAATCCTGGAGTTTCAGCAGAAAACAGGGTTGCAGCCAAATCCGGTATAATGGCAGTGAATGGAGACCACAGATAAAATGTAAAAAAAAAAAAAAAAAAAAAGAACACAAAACAAACAAAATGTCTCCATCCTGCTCGTGTGGTGTAATCCAAGTGTCCGTGAGCCGCGACATTAAAATTTAACCACAAAAGAAGCCATTTACACCATGTTTTTAGCCGAAATGTCAACTGTAGCATGTAGCAGGTAGCATGTAAACATGGCGTCGTTCTCGTGATATTGTCACACGTGCATCCATTAAGAGATATACGAAGTCTCGTGATACATCAGCGCCATGTTTACATGCTAACAGGGAGGCTACAGTTGATATTTCGGCTAAAAACATGGCGTAAATGGCGTCTTTTGTGGTTAAATTTTAATGTTGTGGCTCACAGACACTTGGATTACACCACACGAGCAGGATGGAGACATTTTGTGTTTGTTTCGTGTTCTTTTTTTTTACATTTTATCCGTGGTCACCATTCACTGCCATTATACTGGATTTGGCTGCAACCCTGTTTTCTGCTGAAACTCCAGGATTGTTTTGTGAACTGAAGATCTTCACCCATCCTCACATCAGCATAGGGGTGAGTACATATTGAGTGGACTATTATTCTGCGCTGGAATATCACTTTAATGTGACATTAACAAGGCATATCATTTATCAAGACATAGCAACCAATACGCTGGGACACAATTTTGTTTCTACACTAATAATGAAATAACTTAGTAATGTAGAACATTTGGCAAATTTCAAATAAGGCCCAAATAATTAAGACTTTGTTACAGACAGAATTTCACAAAGTTTATTAAGTTTCTCCTGACTCTACAACTCTCAAGACTGGGGATATTGCAGTCACTAGTTCACTGGTGAAAAAGGTTAAAACAGACAGCGTGCTTGCTTAGATCAGCCCATCTATTTTATCTGAACAGCCATTTATGTCCTCTGCTATTTCTCTCCAAGTCAGCTGCTTCTTATTTGTTATTACGTTGGACTGCTTGACAGGCAGCAGTTTATTGTGCCAAGCTGCGCAGCTCTAGTAACTTTCTTACCTAAATGAGAGATAAAATAGCCTTCTCTTTATCTTTGATCCTCCATAACATTGATTCAAATTAGAAATGATAAGCTACAAATCAGAAGATTGTTGCCAAGCAACGCACGCTGCTGGCAACAGTCATAGACTTGTGCAGATTCACGTGAACAGTTATTGTTGAGACCAGATGGCTTAAGATGTAACTTGCAGGCTAAATGTTAATGAAATTTATTTGTCATCATGTGTAAAATGAGATCTTTTGGACATTAGGACAAAAAAATCAGAGGAAACTGTGACCTGTTTAACAAGGCTCTTAAAATCACGTTTTTTGTTGGGTTTTTTTTTTTTTTCAAATGCTGCGTCATATTAGGCAGGCAGAGGAAGTTCGCTCTGCTTGAGTCTGCATCTGACCTACGTGCAGAAGTAGCTGTTATTGAATTGAGCGGTTCGTCTTTCAGTGAGTTGGTACGTTTATCTAGTTTTACGGTGCATTTCACTTCTGGTAACCTGCTGAATCAATGTGTACGTCACAGGACCCAAACTCCTGCCTGTCAGGACATCGAGTCCATGGTTTCCCTGACAGTAGAGAGCGGGTGCGGTCCGACTGCTGGCTGACACTGACCACACAAGCACCTAACGTCACTTCCGAAAACAGCTCCAGAAGTCACTGTAGTGTGTATGTGTGTATATATTTTTTTTAATCAAGTTTCAACATCATATTGCTAAACACTGATTCACTCGGGGCTCCAACCTGCAAGTTATGCTTTAAATTTGGTTGGTGTAACTGACATAAAGTCCATTGTAAAGACTGTTCTTAATACAGACCACTTTAGCAGTTAGGACCAGGCTTAGTAAACACTAGTTAGCCATTTTTTCATCACACTGTATCATTTTGGGCCTATTTACTGTAATACACTTGTGTCCTACAGCGTTTGTAGCCCATAGCTAGACTATCTCTCTTTTCCTTGTAGAACTTTCCAGACTTTCCTGACATTCCTCACCTGTCCACCAGTTGATCTCAGAGTTTCTCTCTTTTGTCTTTCACTTGGCCATCCTCCTACCTGCACCCCTGCTCCTCATTCTTTGATTAAGCCCAGAGTATAAACCATCCACTTTCCATTTGATTGTCTTTGTTGGTGATTAGCTGAGGCCTCCCAGCTGCTCATGCCTGCTTATTCCCTGCGTGTTGTTTGTTAAACCTGTGCTTAAATTCAGCCGCCACTGTTCCACTACCTTATGTAACAAAATGCTTTTCTTACGGACGACCAACCCTAATGTCTGTTATTTTTTCTCTGCATTTGTGTTCTTGTACTTTTTATATATGTGAGGACCAATTTGCATCTGTTTTAGAAGGTGAGGATATTTTGTCTTCATCCTTCAGACAGGTTTATTTGCAGGTAGAGATTTGGTTTTAGAGTTAAAGCTGGGGTAAATGTTGGTCTTAGGAGTGTTGATGTGATGGTTTGCAGGTTTTAGGTCTCAGTATGCTTCAAACTACAGCCATTTGATGGGTTTATAACTGTTTCACACTCAAAGACGAGCCGAGAGCCTGTCATCATTGGAAGGACAGTTGTGCAGAACAATGGATCATACAATATGGGGATAATACTACATATTTTCAGTCAGTCTGCACACACACACACACACACACACACACACACACCCCACACACACACACAGAGTGGACAGAAGTCAAAGAATGAAAAGAAAGAACTTGAGAGAAAAGTTAAAAATAGCATGCTTCCTCAGTTTAGTACATCCAGCAAGTCGCTGCATAAATAATAAACTACATTTAAACTTTCTTGCACTTTTTTTAACAAGTTTAAGTTCTACAACAGTGGAAAAAACAGATAAAAACAAATAAAAACAACACAGGGATCATAAAACACCAGGGGATAAAATAAAGTTAAAACCTGGCAAATGGAAGAATGGAAAGACAAAACCCAGCAACATATTAAATAATCATTAAAACTTGTTCTTAAAACCCATAAAAAGTTTTTTGAGAAGGGATTTAAAAGGCGCTAATGATGTAGTCTGATCTCCACGTGCTCTTGGTGCTTCACAGTCAGGGGGCTCTAACAGCAAACCTTTGGTTACAGCCTGGATCTAGGAATAAACAGCAGATTCAATAAACGCAGGTCTAAGAGAACATCCAAGCACATAGGGAGTCAGTAAGTCCTGGAATAATTTGGATGTAGGCGATTTAATGCTTTTAAAGTGATCCATTAGGCATGAGCAATAAAATACCACAAGGTTATTATGAAAACAATTATACAAATGTTGTTTCTGAGGGACAGGCTTGGAAAATATGAAAATATGAAAGGACAGGTCAGCATGGAAGTGCTTTGGGTTTGTTTTTGTTTTTTTTAAGTTTATTTAGTTTATTACCCATGTGCCATGTGGTCTTTTTTGAAAAATGCCAAAAAGTATCAAGGGGCCGAAGAGGCAGCGGGGAGGGGCGTGCACATGACAACCACTGTCCACCAGGTGCGGCTGTGTCGCGTTACGGCTGCGCCATGTCAGCTGGAGCTGATTGCAACCATTCTAGACAATGCTTGATTCCACCAGCAGCGCCTCAGCGTGTCCCAGAGGCATGTCTCTGCTCTGCTCCGCCTCTGATACACGCCAAATCTATTTTTGATGGATGCCACATCAATTAGCACAGAGCAGATCAAATGGAGAAGAATCTGGTTAATTTTCAAAATAAAAGACCCCGTGCAGACTCATGATTATAGACAGCCAGAGAAGAAACTATTTAACCACGTAGCCTGTTTGTCCATGGTAGAAGCACAAAGAGCAAGGAAAGAGGACCTAATCAACAAAATCTGAGCAAGTAAACATGATCAGGCGAGCAAGACACACCGCTGCTGAAATGCCGCTGGTGGGGCTTGCAGCCGTGTGGAGGACAGATCAGAACCTTGGCGCAGACGTGTCGTGCTTGGTGGAATCAACCAATAACTTCACTGTGGTGCCATGGCCTTACTGTTTAACACAGGATCATCAATTGAGGGAGAGAGGGTTAGCATAAAACAGTGTAAACCTCTGGGAATGATGAATCTCAATAATATATTTGAAATATATTTGAAAATGAGTGCTGGGGCTGGGGGAGGCAGGCCCCCCACTTCTGATTAGAGGGCAAAGTCAGGTGACGTTGTGTTTTTTACAACCACCGGGTAGGAGGGGAGGGAGAGTTGGTTGGTGACAAAAGCTGTCACCATATAGTCCCTGATTTTAACAATATGCTCAGAAATCTTAATGTTTCTACGTGTAAATGCTTTAATTAAGAATTTTCTTAACCAATTACTGTTGAGTTCTTATTGTCTGTTTTTTGTTTGTTTGTTTTTTTCCTGTTTTGCTCATATTGTGTTTCTGCTTTTGTTGCCTGATGTAATCTCGGCATCATTGAAAAATGAAGGCCACCTCTCAGTGTATTCCTGAGAAGTATATAAAAGTTGACTGACTGAATGAATGAATGAATGAATAATCTCCAGATCTGCCAATTACAATCGCCAGGTTTCAACTAGTAGAGTTGTTTGCAATTGTTATGCATATTTATAACACAATATATAAAATTCAAATACTAAAATGTCAAGGTTTAGACTGGAATTAATCAGCAACACTACTAAATGTGCATATACATTGGTTTCAGCAGAAAAAAGTTGTTTGGGAGTTTAGTTACTCTTTAATTAATGAAGAGGTTAAATTCAACATTTTTGCTCCTGGTCTTTATTAAAAATAGGTCATTAAAGTGTAACTGTAGGTCTGAACTCCACCACACTGCATCATTTTGAAGTATAAGAAAAAAAGCAAGCAAGGGGATGAGAGAGGAGGGCAGGGTGGAGTGCAAAGGACTATCACTGTAGGTTTTGAGACACAGAGAGAGAGAGAGACAGACTGAACTGAACACTGCTTAAAGTCAGAGCAAACCAACCATGGGCAGCTGCTGTCAGTTTACTCTATCAGAGCATTCACCTCGCAGGACTCAGGGTGGTTTTAAAACAGTGAGGGGGCGGGGCTTTTCATCCAGGGTTCCCGCGGGGTCTTAAAAAGTCTTAAAAGCATTGAATTTATGAATTTGGAAATAATACCTTAAAAAGACTTGAAAAAGTCTTGAATTTTGATATCTGGGTCTTAAAAATTGTGCTGTATGTAACTTCTCCATATCGCATTTCTCGTCAAAAGTTTCATTTGTCAACCACGATTATTTTGATCAAATAATGTAAATAAACAGCGGCAGAACCAATGGGGGAAAATGCTCCGAACAGTCACTGAATACCTTGCGCTATGACTGATTCACCCTCCAGAACAGAAGGTGGCGGTAATGCACCAATACGCTGGATGCCAACCACCGGTAAAAAAAAAAAAAAAAAAAGAAAGAAAGAAGAAGAAGAAGAAAAAGAAGCGCGCTACAGCATCACAACACAGACACAGACCACAAACAACAAACAACAAGGCAAGCAGCTAGCTATTAGCTATTAGCTATTAGCCACTTCCGCCAACTTCTCCTTATGGCCTCTCCGAGAGGCCAGTGTTGCCAACTTGGCGACTTTCTCGCTAAATCTGGCGACTTTCCAAATCCTCTTGGCGACTTTTTTTGTCAAAAGCGACTAGCAACAAATCTAGCGACTTTTTCTGGTGTTATTGGAGACTTTTCTGGTGTTTTGGAGACTTTGGAGACGTGAAAGCATGTATCGTTCTGCAGTTACTGTCCTCGATGAGCAGCGGGTGCTGCCGTAAGCCCCTCCCCCGTCCCAGAGCACTCACAGGCGGTCAGTCTCACTGTAGCCTCGCGCAGCAGTCCCAGCTGCAGTCAGAGCAGAGAGGAGACCCACACCACTCCGCGTCCAGATGGCAAATGAATCGCGCATGCGCAACGCCGCTGCTGATCCTGTCCTGGCTTATAGAGCGGGATGTAAATGTAAATGTTTCTTCACTGTCACACTAATATCGAATCGTTATTATGAATAACGTCGTGGGAGAGACAAACAGTGAGTAAAAAACATCCTAAATATGTTAAGAACTACAAATGAACTTTCTACTGTTGATTCTTGGTTTGTTTTTGTTTTTTTTAAATTTTGCCATTGAAATAGGCCATCACTTCTCAAAATAACTTCATGACTTAAATATTGTCTCGACCCACATTACATAAATCAATTTTGTCCTGTATTGTTAAATGTTAGAATATCAAATTTAATCAAAAGACTGTTATGTGGGGTGGAATTGCTAGCTCTACGTCCAACCCTCCTCCTTTATCCAGGCTTGGCTTGGGACTGGCAAAGTGACCCAAAGAGACACTTTGGCAGAGTTACTTTAGGGTTTTTATTTATTTATTTATTTATTTATTTTTGAGGGGGGGTTGTTTAGTTTTCTTAAGTTTGGTTTAGTTTCTAACCCTATGCTTCACTTAGGAGCCTACAACAAGTCACAGTAAAACATGAACATTTTTTGCCATAACTAACATTTTTAACAATTTTTTGTATAGACTGTTTCACGAAATGATATATCAACCCTCCGATGTGTATCAAATAACTTATTCCTCTCTCCTACAGCGTCCATTGCAATTACATACAAATTGCCAATTATGTAAATTAGGCAATGACTCATTTAGTGACTTCTAGCGACTTTTAGGACAGCCAATAGCTACTTTCCTTACTGAGGAGTTGGCAACACTGCATAAGGAGAAGTTGGCGGAAGTGGCTGTCCTTGATGAAGAGATTGCTGCCAAGAGTGCAGAGCTGAGGAGTTGACTTTGTTTCTGATGTTTCTGAATGATGTTCATTGTTTATTGTTAATAGCCACAGATTTTTAAATTTATTATTTATTTATATTTAACATACAGGAGTACTGTGGTTTTGTTTGTTGAATAAATTAATGTTCTGAAATTCAAGGATTTAATTTTTCTTTGCCGGTAGGCTGTGAAATAGGCCGAGAAATAGGTATTAATTTTTGATATACATGGTCTTAAAAAGGTCTTAAAAAGACTTGAAGTTAACTTGAAGAAACCTGTAGGAACCCTGTTCATCATGGTACAATAATATAATTAAGTTTATAGCTCAAAAAAACATGATTAATCATAGTCATAGATTTTTCAACTATGTCACCCAGCCCTATGATAAGTAGAATTTTAAAATTAATTGATAACAGTGGTCGGAGACAGTGAAACAGATGCTGGTAGACAATCCAACAAGCACTTTGTCTGAAAAATACTGAGGCCTTTAGGCGCGTGCACATGCGTCCACCTGTGTCTGTTGCTTGATCGGATGTAGCATGGTAACAAATGCCCATTATTTGCCTTGTTCACACCACCGAGGGCTAATAAGGGCAAATCTCCAAAGGTTTTATACGTGCCGTTGCACAAGAATGCACATCCGTTACACAGTAACAGCAGGAAAAACAACACATTTGTTATTCTAGAGGCCAATACAACAAGTCACACTTGAATACCGATTGGAGACAGCTGAGCTTTTAGCATTTAATAACCTTTTTTAATCCACATCTTCCTTTGTCTTCTCTCACTGTGGTAATCCTGAAGATGCGTCTTTATACAACGAAATGTTATTCAGGAGTTTTGTTGAGAGAAATAAAGCATTTGAGGCTAAATCATTTTGTATCAAACTGTCAGGTTTGTTTTTGAAGGTATTTAAAGAACTTCTATACAGCTGAAATCCACATGCAGTTTAAATGTTATCACCAAGAAGTGTAGTGGTATTTTCAGTACTGACTCACTCAATATGTGTGTGGAAAGAGAGAAGAGGGTAGAGGGGGGAGTATTTCCACTCCTGGGTTTTAGCTGCCTGCACAAAGATTCAAACTGGAAACCTCCCAGAAATAAAAGAGTTTCTATAATTTGTTGACGTCTGAGACAAATTAATTTCAGAGCTTTTCCAAAACTGTTCCCCGGGTTCTGAAACATTTAGACTAGTGCTTTTCATTGAAACCAGTGCCAATGATTATTTTAATTTGTTCAGTGCCCCCACTGTAGACTGCTCAATATTAGAAATAACAGAGCAACATTTCAAAGAGTTCTCCACCTCACCCAACTGCATTCCTCCTCCATCTGAAGGATTCTTTTGTGTCCTGTAAGGAAATTTGAATGATGCAGAGAAATATTTTCATCAAATGCAGTTTCCACTACAATGGTCTTTGGCTGTGATAATGAGCTTTTTCAGCACAGCACAAAACTGCATCATCTCTGAACAGTAACAGTCTCTAAAGCATGACAAGCGACTTCCCGTGGACATGAACTCATTCATGGTTTCATCAACCTCAGGAGAACATGCAGTCTTGGAAATAAGAGTTCCAAAAGGGCCGAGGTTCTACCCAGACCGAAGAACCCTTTTTTTGAAGAGAGGGTTTGTCAGGGCATCCTCATAAGACTAAAGGTTCCATTAAGAACCTTTTTCATCCAAAGTGGCTGGAAGCCGGCTGGCAGCCTGAAGGGGAAATTCGAGGTGACTGCACAGATGAAATCCTTGGAATATAAACAAGTTCTCATTAGAAAGGTGGAGAGGTTCTGAATAGAACCCCCAGAGAGGGTTCTGGGTGGAACCAATACATCATAGAAGGATTCTCTGTGGGACCTCTCATATAGGGCTCTGAGTGAAACCTTTCACAGATAATTCTAGGTATAAGTTCTGTTCTATACCACATGCAAGTGATATCTATGCAGCACACCTGATGCAGCATGTCAAGCTTTTACATCAAATCTGTTCAGAACCTACAGAACCGACTCAATTTGTGTGCCCACCAACTGCTGTTCAACAAATAGAAGAGAGGAAACCTTGCCTCCCTAAGCTATGTTTTGATGTTAGTTTTGGAAAATGTTCAACGAGCGTACGAATGAACATACCAGAAGCTGCAACAGCACCAGCAGCTGGATGCAAATGGCATCTTTTTAATGTTGTCCCTATACAGCCAGCTCTGCGGGTCATAGAGCAGTGCCTCCACAAGATAAAACAGTGAAGTACATTTTCATGTTCATTTTCGTTTTCAGATTTTCATTTTAAAGCAATTTTATGTTTAAACGCTATTTCATGTGTTGCAGCAAGCTTGCACTAGGCAGCAAAAATAGAAATGTCGCAAGCCTGCTGCAGCCACAACATGCTGCGTTTGCATCTGGTGTAAGTGCATGCAATCTGCTGCCATTCAAATTAAAGGGATAGTTCACCCAAAAATGAAAATTCAGTCATTATCTACTCACCCTCATGCAGTTGAGGGTCAGGTTTAGTTTTGTAGTCCACTAAAACACTGCTGGAGTTTCACAGGAAAACAGTGTTGCAAAAATCTCCCAAAAAGTGGAAGTAAATGGTGACCAGTTTTCAATTCTAACAAAAAAAAAAAAAAAAAACAGAATCAAAATATAAAATGCCTCTATACTGCTTGTCTGATGTAATTCAAGTCTCCTAAAGCCCCAGCATGCCAAGTTGACTAAAAAATGTTATTTACACCATGTTTTTACCTAAATCTTCACTGTAGATCCTTAGCTTGGAGCCACACTCACATGCACACTGTCTGATCTGGGTGTGTGTGTGTGTGTGTGTGTGTTGTGATGGTGTGCAAACAGCATGTCAGGACTTTAGGAGACTCAGATTATGCCAGACAAGCAGTATGGAGACCTTTTATGTTTTTTTTTTTCTCCAGTTGTTTTTTGCATTTGAAAACTAGTCAACATTCACTTCCATTGTTTGGGAGATTCTGCAACACTGTTTTCCTGTGAAACTCCAGCAGTGTTTTGCGGACTAACAAATAAACCTGACTCTCAATTGGCATGAGAGTGAGTAGATAATAACTGAATTTTCATTTTTGGGTGAACTATCCCTTTAACATATTTTGGCTACTGCAAATGCTGCACAGCAGACGTGTAGTAATTGTGCTATATACATGCTGCATGTGGTGTGAAATGACAGTAACTCTTTATACGAGGTTCCAGGCAGAATTCTCTGAAAGGGATCCAACTGCAGTGGTATAACAGGTCTCGACAGGGACAAAAGTTCCCCTACAGGATCAAGCCAATAAACCAGTTCATGGCATGAGTGAGTAGTACCTTGAATTTCACTTTTTGTGTACTATCTTTAACATATTGTACTTTTTAAATACACTCTCATAAAGGAACTCTCAGTGTAGATGTTTTTTACTTATATATCCACCATCTGTTGCCAGTTCTTAAAAAACTCTTTAATACCGGTATCAAGCTACCACCTCCTCACCAGCACTGGAGTACTTCATACACAAACCATCATTAGCTGCCTCCTTACTGTAGCTTATACTTTACTATACATTGCACCCACTGACTATGTTGAACACTAATTTTTATCTATTGTCTTGCATTTAGAATCATGTTACAGTGTATGCCAATCAAGGAGCACTGATATGTTTGTGGTATTGGTGATGCTTTTTTCCCCCACTGTCTTGTCTGTACTCTCCAGGTGCCATCTGCTGATTGTCTCCACCTCTCTCCGGGTCTTAACCTTTCATTGGTCAGTTTGAAACAGAATGGTTCAGTCTTCTGGAGAAAGGCCTACACAACAAGAATCTTACAGCAAGAACAGGGCTCAGTTTCAGTCTGGATGCTCTGTCTGTTTCTAACACAGATGTCAAAATCCTATATTTGCTCCTACTCCTCCCAGACCATTGGGTCAATCATCCTGAAAATGAGTAAACATCATCTACAGAATTTTAGCCTTTTAGCCTAAGGCGTTCACCATATTTTATATTGAGGCGATCCAAAAGTATGGAAAGTAATCAAATTACATGACTTTAATATTGTGATACTTGGATTAGGTTACTGACAACACTTTTTAACATGTAATAAGTAACTTGGAATACATTTTTAAAATAACCTTCCCAAAACCTGTAAATACGACCGCAGAAAGAAAACCGTTCCTACATGAAACTGGAGAAAGAGACATTGTTGTTAAACTTATTTTTTACCACAAGTCGAGTGTCATGTAGTTCCATTATATTCAAGAGAAGACAGACATTTTCAAAACTCTGCAACTCACCAAAACTGTCTAGATGGATAAACAGATGAGAAGGAAAAAAATTGGATTTGGGGATGAATGTCCCTCAAAACATTTTAACACCAGTAGTTTTACCATTTTTTGTTCATTGCTGTACATGGTTGGAGATGTAGAGAATATTTTGCTGCTCTGTACCAGTGGTGTCTTTAAAAAGAGTGCTAAATGTTTGATGACCACGGCTACACATGCTAACAGCCATGCTAACAGCCAGCCATGTAAACAGCCACACATGCGCTCAGCCATGCTAACAGCCACACATGCTAACTGCCATGCTAATAGCCACACATGCTAACAGCCATGCTAACAGCCACACATGCTAACAGCTATGCTAACAGCATCACACTATGCTAACAGCCACATATGCTAACAGCTATGCTAACAGCCACATATGCTTACAACTATTCACACTCACCTGCACAGGTTCATTTCATCTGCAGTCAAACACCCAAACAATTCACATGACACAGTTTGTTTTTGTGAATCTTGTTAATTTGTTTGTATCTTTACTCTGTTTAAATGGAGTGCACACATTCATATACTGTGAGGTCAACAAGCTCATTTCTGTTATATTAACCATGTATTTCTTTGTCTTTGACTTACTGTGGTTGTTGGGGGGCCAGTCACTTCCTGGTTGAGCGAAAGGTGTGTCAGAGGGGTGGGTCCTCTTAAATCTGAAAGCCAGCTCATCAGACCAAACCATGTGCTGCCAAGTCAGAGGGGGGGTCAGGCTTTAGTTAGTTTTTGTCTTGTATTAGTTGTAGTTAATGTCCATCTTGTCTTCCCCTTGTGTGTTATTTGGTTTGACCTGGTCACTGTATATGTTCACTGCTGGCTCTATAACATTTGTTTTCCTTCCTCATCCACAGAGACAGCTGCTCCATGAAAGAGGCTTTTTATGGATTCACAGGTATGTTCAAGAATGAATAAATGCCACCTCTGCAGCTCGAGGGCGACTCCTGAGGCGGCTGCCTTAGGTTTTTATTTATCTTTATCCAAAAGGATAAAGGTCAACATCACTGTGGCATCATAATGTTCAGCTCTCTATCAACCTCTGTGCTCCTCTGTTAAAAGTTATCAAAATATTTAGCTGTCTTTGAAGGACGTCACTGTGGCGTGGTTTTGGTGGAAGTTTTGATGTTTCGCCCTCAAACAGGAAGAAAATCAGCAGGCACATCTATCATGTCCACGCATACAAAAAAAGCCTGTCGACCTAACCTCAAGAGGAAGGCATCCATTTTTAAATTTTGTGGTCAATTTTGGTGCTTTCCACGTGTTGTACTTTAACAAACTCCTCTGAGAGAATTGTGATCAAAAGTTATTAAAAGACGTGGTTGTTGTTGAAGGATGTAGCATGGCGCAGCGATTTGATGTCTCATCATAAAACAGGAAGTTAATATAATTTGAGTATAAATGATCCAATTAGCTCCTTCACATGTTTGATAAGAGTCTTTTCATGATCACATTTACATCTTCTGGCAACATTTACTGGCAACAGGAGGCAACACCTTTTGTCACAGTCATCATCTGATTTACATGAAATTTTCAGTATTTTCTACATTTAATATACTGGAACATAACATATAATTAGTGGCTGTTCTGTAGTGCCACTTATTGGAGACAGGAAGTGGCATCAAAATCCTTCCTGCTGTGTCCGAAACACGTGACAGTTCAGAGCCTTGTTGACCGGTCTGATAGGGTCATGGCGGGCGCTCATCCTGATGGGTGTGAGGGCCTGTTCAGTGCTGCTTGCAGCTTTAATTAGGATTTAGCAACAATTCAGTAATTAAAAACTAGCTCATAGTAGCATGTAGGTCAAAATTAAGAGTCTAATTTTGCACCACATGATCAAAATTGTATTTTAGGAAAAATAAGGCTTTTTGTTTCCACATAAACATTAGATCTGAAGAGAAAATCAGAACTGAGCTACTTTCAGCTTCGGTGTGAACAAATGTTTAAGACCCACTCAGAAAGTGTAAACCTGTATGTTGACTGCAGTTCTGCTCATGCATATACACATTGCAGTAGAGATCAAATTTATTGTAACAGACACTTAGACAACACATGTGGGTAACACATGATGACAGATAGGTTTCTCTTGTTTGTTAAGTGGCACAGATATGCCCTTAAAACCAAAACAAATCCTTAATATGACATGTGGTCCTTCCTGCCAAATCACATGCATGACGGACATCGGCTGTGGTTTATGGAAATACCACCTTTTGTTCTGCTGCAGGATACGAGACAGCCAGAAGAACACAAAAGCCTGGCATTTCTGCTTTGTCTATGACATTTACAAAGGGACAGATAAACACGGAGGCTGTGTAACTCATCAGAGGCTCGTTCCAAAAACGCTTTCCGATTGAACTGTCACACTGGGGCACGGCGCCACGTTAAACCCTGTTTTATTTTTCCCGTTTAATTTCTGCCATCTCGCACCGCTGCCATGTTTTTGGCGGCCAGCTGAGGGACGGGCACAGAGATGAAGGGCCAGTGGATGAGGAGGAAGGCGGGGGGTGGAGGACACAGCAGCCATGATGCACCTGTGTCTCTCATCACTGGATGAATTTCACGATGAAGACCCAGAGGTGTCATCAGCTTATGTGACTCATTCATTGTAAATGAGAGCTCCACTGTGGACAGAAAAAAAGGATATTTTCTCTTATGAATGTTATGAAATCAAAGCTGTAGCTATAACAAATCACTTGGACATCTAAAACATTTTGCTTCAACAAAAAAAAAATCGCTAGGAGAAGAAAATTAACCCCGCCATTATTCTGAAACCCCAATAGTGAGAAAAATGTCCCATTAGACTGAAAGCCCATTTATCAGACAGCTCGCTATTTTGAAAACAGCCATGGTTCCAAAGGCCCATTGCTCCAAATGCACGTGACTGCATTAGCGTAACTAACATACTAATCTTAGTTTAATTTCATTACCAATTTCACAGAACAGATGGTGCACCAACGCAAACAACTTCTACACGTTCCATGATTCAAAAAAACGGAGCAGGAGGGAGATAAATAACATTAATCTTAATAAGAACATAAATACAGATGACCTTTGTGGTTTTCACAGATCACATTAAAAACTTCAACAAATCATATTCAAATACACTCACTAAAGATTCAACCATACTCAAATACCATCGATGACAGTCATCTTAGCATAAATATTACTCAGTATGTGCATCATGTCCCACATACTCAGCTCAACCAAAAGCATGATCTTTTCCTCAACCTACCCAAGTAGTTCTGTTGCCTAAATCTAACCAACCTGCGACCGTGATGACAAAGGTCACTGTATCATGTGCAATATTATTTTTCACATTTTCATGACTGCTGTTGATGTACAAGATTACATTTAATATCCTATTATATTCATTATCATGTGCAATATTAGTTTTTTTTATTATAATTATCATGTATCATGAAAAAAATTACACTTCATAACTTAACTTTTTCATCATTCACTTTTCAGTATGACATGTCATTGCCAGTATCACTTTCTATTTTAGTTTAGTTTAGCTTACTTTTTTTTTAACTGAACTTCTTTTACTTCTTGTGTAATTCTGTTAGGCACTGTTGAATACATTTACTCCTTATGCACTTTATATTTTATATTTCTATTTTTCGACTGTTTTTTATATTATGTTCTTGTAATTTTGGAGCAATCACCGGCACAAATTTCCTTTGGGATCAATAATATCTTGTCGCTTTCCATATGTGCATCAGAATACACTTGGGTCTTGTGTCCATTCGTCCAATATGTTTTTTTTTGGTTTTTTTTCTCAGCGTCAGTGTCTTTTTTCAGTTGTTCCCAATCACAGGGGAGCGTCTGCGGCTGCATGCAATGCCTAGAGAAAAAGGGCTGCAGCCAGCATCTTTTTGGTCAGAGTGGGCCGACTTGTGGCTCTTTTGCCCTTCTCCAGTGGCTCCCTGTGGCTTTGACAAAAAATTATTGTTGAAGGCCTACAGCAGTTCTTACTTTTTTCAGTTGTAAAAATCTGTAGCCTGCACACCAGGCGCGGTGTTACGGGTGGGCCTGACGGGCCTGGGCCCACCCACTTGTACATTTGGCCCGCCCTAAATGACTGGGAGAACATATATTTCTTAACTTTTAATGATTAAAATCAGCATTTTAATACACCCTTAAGACAAAAACGTTTCCAGTTGAAAAAAACTCTTACTCTTATTCGGCTATTATCACATGTGAATCTGGATGGGCCATTATTCGTCGCCCCAGACGCTCGCGCACGCATGTAACACTGTGGCGGTTGTTCCAGGTCAGTGTCCTGAGGGAAGTATATCATTGTCTTATTTAATACCTGCAAATGCATTTCTCATTTAAACCAGAACTTGTAGAAAATGTAGACAATATGGGAGGTGGAGCTAAATATGCCTGCCTGACTTGATTGTCTTCAGATCACCTTCACAGCAGAGACAGTTAAGTTTATGAATGAACAGCGCGGCACACCTCGCTCTCTCTCTCCTGTTAAAAGTGATTGTAGCTCACCCACTGTTCTGATTGCTCCGTTTCTCCCTGCAGTCAGTTTATAGAGTAATCCAGCCAGATCAGATGGAAACGCATTACAAGGAATTAAAATGTCAGTTTTCTTAACGAATTGATGCATTAACGTACTTGACCCATAGCGAAAATATAGCCTAGATAACGAGATATCCTTTGTCACTTGAAATAACATACTGCCGCGGTGAAATAATAAGCTCTATCAGCACTGAAATCTTTAAAAAGTGTCATAATCAACAAGAAGTGCTAGTTGCTCTCCACAGCATTATACCAGTCATTTTTGTTAAGGTAAGATTACCAGTTGGAAACAGTGTTAACTTTTGTAATTAAAAGGCCCACCCAAAGTTACTGTGGCCCACCCAAAATTGAAATCCTGGCGCCGTGCCTGCTGCATATTAAATGGAAAAAAAAAATTGCTGGTGACTAGTCTTGAGTATCCCCATGGATGCCAATTCCAAAAACAGAAAAATGTCAAAGGAAAATAGAGAATTCAATACTTGTGGCTCCAGGCAGATTTTTTTTTCTTTTTGGGCCAAAAATGGCTCTTTTGATAGTAAAGGTTGCAGAGCCCTGTCCTACACATTGTAAACTTGTTGTTAGCTGCATAATAAACCTTCTATTAATGCAGCATCCTGCATCCCAGCACTTTGCCAGCAATTTTTTGCCACGAAAGAAAATGCGAAATGGACACAATATTCAGGGCAAAAAAAACTCCAGGGAATTTGTATTCTCAGAACAACGGGCCTTCCAAATGGTGGACTTTCGTTTTCAGGATAACGGGCAGTCAGTCAAAAGGATTTTGTTCCAATGGTACACTGGGATTTCATGAAAATGGGCCGGCGGAACAATGGGCAGTCCCTCGCCAGTGAACATCCTCATCCAGGATGTGTGTAAACTTCCTCTCCACGCAGACACATTTATATACAGCAGATTGTTCGCAGCTTCGTTGCCTCCAGTTGTCACAGCAGATATATGTATGCAGCAAAACAGTGTTTCTATTGCTTTTTGTCAAGTTTTAATGAAAACACAAAGGATATTTCAGCCTTAAGGCGGCTGAGAACAACCGCTTTATTGTACTCCTGGCAGCCATTGTGTAGATATTCCATCACATTTCCATCCTACATTAGAACAATAGAGGCAGGATTTGGTTATCAAATTTAGGAAGAACTGACAGAGAGCCTAATTTTAATCTTTCAAGTGAGATCTGTTACTGAAAATCAGTACAACAGCAGTAATGCCCTGTCAGATGCAGAATTACACTTGCATATCATTGTGTGAAATTGTCAACACATGCTTCATACCCAAACAACCGACAATGACTCCCAAAGCAGTAACTTAATAACTTTAATTAAGTCAATGTTGACTTTTGGTTTCACACAACCCGCAGTCTCCTGAGGGGGAAGGTCCTGTGTTTGTTTGCTCATATTTCATTTTTTCCCCTGCTTTTCTCCCATCATGGCTTAAAAGCTTTAGATTGTTTTTGTGCTGCTGCTGTTTCCAAGATCAATACCGAACTTTGAACCTCAAGATACACAACTTTTCAGACTCTGAGTGCTGCACATTAAAATGATTTCAACGCTTTTCTTTCAAAGCTGCGTTATCTGAGACGATGCATTGGCGTGTTATTTAAATACTAATGGCATTTGGCCTATCCAAAGCCTTTCTAATGTCTTTTTATATTATTATTTCAGTAAATAAATTAAATCTTTCATGGTTTCATTTTTAAGAAATACAAAATAATGGGGACAATTAAAGCAGCAGAGATGCTTGAGGCTCTGCAAAGCTGCATACTTATTTAGAAAGTGGGATGCTTACAGTAAACACAAACTACTAGCTTGGCTCAGAGGCTTTTTATTTCCAGTTATTAGTTCCCTTGAGAGTACTGATGTGTTTCTCGGGGTCAATACCATTGATTTGAATTCCACCTCTGTGGTTGCCTGAGTTTGACCTCTGACAGCTCATCCTGTGCATCGCTACGCAGGGACGATATGAAAAAATCCATTGCAAGCAGAAATACAAACCGAAGGACAAAGGTCAATGCTTCCTTTTAGCATCGTAGATAACAGCAGATAATTTTCACTAAGAAATACGTCCCATGTGACATTCAGTCAGCACAGGCAAATGCTTGTGTGTGCGCACACGCTAAGCCTGTTGTTGGATGCTTACCTCAGCCAAGTGGCATTGGATGAATAGTCCTCCAAAATGGCATTTAAGTGTCTTTATTTGGCAGTCTTCATCTCCCTGCTCCATAAAAATGCCTTTGAGTGGGAAGACGGAACGGAACAACTGAGGAAAAATAGCTTTAAGGTCATTTTGCAGCCAGACTAAATAATTTGTATGAATTTTGAAAACACATACTGACAAAATTCAGCCAACAGGCATCTAATAGAGAGCCCATCAGTGCTAAATTCTGTCTTAACTTTTAATGAAGCCCAATATTAAATAAAATTACGTAATTTTTTCTGAGAGGGAATTTGATCATGTAGTGTCTCTTGGGATGTCTGCATCTTGTCAAATGTTTATCTACTCTGCGAGTTTCTTTGACAAGTTAGTTTTCTCATGCCGTTTCTTTTATAAAGAGAATTCATGTGAAATATTTTCAGTCAACAGCTTTGCCTGTAAACAACAGAAATAATCAGGTCAAGCAAATTCTGCAGATTATTTAAATAAAAGTGACAAATTTTCAGGCTTTTTTTTTTGCACTACCATCAAATACAGCATGATTTATGAAGGGTAGGTACCCAGTGGGACCTACAACATTTTGACAACCTGTAAAAGTCCCTTTTTCTGTTGTTGGAGCCCCTCCAGTCTGACTGCATCAGGACCAATATCCATATTTTTAGCAGGTTAATAACATAAATTTTTTGACACTTAGATTTTATTAAATCATTTTTGGTAGGAAAGAACAAAAACAAACAAAACAAATATGCAGTACAACAACAAAAGATGTCAGATCGATCAATTTTGATCTAGCAGGCATATACTGTGGAGCATGTACAAGAGTGTCTTTATACAGTCACTTCATAATTTGTATCTGACTCTACAAGATTGTTAGAGTGTACCAAAGGCAGAAGGTAAACAACATTAAAAAAAAAAAAAAAATTAAACTGTGAAGATGGGGGAGTCACCAACCACATTCCTTATTCCGACAAGTATTTTATCCATTTTGTCCATCTTGTGATATATGTATCTTCTCTCAGTCTCAGAAGGAAGGTCAGTCTTTCCATCTCATGAATCTCTTTAATAATTTCAATCCAGTTATCTGCTCTAGGCTGGTTGGTTTGTATCACTTTACGAGTGATTTCTTTCTTTGCTGCTACAGTTGATATTTTCAGGAGGTATTTGTCATTTTTCCTGTAAACACTTCGGTAGATCACCCAAATAAAGTGACGTGCATGTCATCAGGATCTGCTGACCAACAATATGCTGCATGATTCTCCAAATGCTTTCCCAAACAGGTTAATAACATTTATAACCACAAACTGGAGATCTGTACAGATCCAGAAACAGACATGTGGGAAAACTGACCCAAAATGTGGAAAATGTGTTAGTTTTCAAGAAAAGAGGCCTGACAGTAATAGGACCTTTGTGAAATAGAGATGCTCTCTTTCTATTTTGATTGTAGTTTGGGGTTATTATGTGAACTTTTACTATGAGGGAGAGAAGTAGACAACAGGTCAGTTTTAGCTCCACCTCATACGGCTTCATACTTTCTGCTGTTTACATAGTTCAGCTCAATAAGAAGGTGTTGTATGTATGACAGGGCCATATTTTTGTCACAGTAAAAACTAGTTACAGCATCACTGAGACTGGGCACTCATGTCGATCACTTGGTAACAGCATCAACTCACCTGTAATGAGGTTTTTGCCACAGATGTTACATGCACTGACTGGCCCAGCATTGCAGCGCTTGTTTGCACCAAATGAAAGTGGGCCACCACTTAGCAGGACAGATGTGGGGGCATTAACAAAACCTTCTAAAAGTGCTGTGTGAATTATTTAAAAAAGGTGGAGTCAGTTTCTATGAAATATAAGCATAAGTCCTCTCTGTCCCAAAACGTTTACCAGGATCTATTCTTAATTTAAAGGGAAAATTCTTAGAAAACATCACAATTCTAAGGATTCTAGCAAGCAACTCTTTGTCCTGGGAAACTTCATGAATACGTCCCCTGATCATTACAGTTATCCAGTCTGTTGTTGTAACTGTTCATAAACTATTAATGAATTGCTATTCATCATGAAAGTAAAAACTTTTTAGCCTGATGGACTGAACGCTTTAAAATTCATCGCTTCATTTGCATCTCAGAGCCGGCCAGACCCCGACACCGCTTTGGTGACTTAGATCCAAACTGTGGTGATGTCCCGATCTGTTGGCTACAAGCACATGAAAGCGGCGGGTCGTGCCAGGTTACAGCCACATCTGGATGAGAGGAGTTTCTCGGCCCCGGTGGGACACGTGCAGGGGGAGTCATCAGACTGTCGCAGATGAGCATCAAAGCGAAACCTCCCTTTAATGATTCATCGCCGTTGTGGGTGCTGCGAGTCGGCACCAGTGGGACCTCGTGCATGTTCCAAATCTCCGCTGCTGACAAAACAGCTTTGTAACATTTGACTAAGTGTTAAAGCGGACAAATCAGTGTAAACACTGCACTCATAATGGCTTAAAATTCAAAAGGGAATACAAAATGAGAGGGTATTGTTTGGAGTTATTAAAGTGGTTTGGGGGGGATTTTTACAAATGAGAAGTTTAAACTGTTGTGAAAAGTCTTGAGGGCATCAGCACTACTTTTTGAGAGCCGGAAGAAGTGCATGATCACATTAGCATACATTACATCTGTGTGAAACTGAGGCCTCCAGGAGGGCAGACGTCTGTGTTTGTTTCTGAATAAAGACAGACTGCCAGTGAACTCATTCCGTGAGGTGAGGGAAAGCCTCTACAAAGAATATCAGTCTGTTTATTCTTTCTCTCTGCACAATGAGGCTGCGTGCCGTTTCAAAGCAGCCATGTTGAAAACAAGCACTTATGTCTCCACGGCTCTGCAGCGCTCGGCTTCAATCCAAATAAAGTCTTTTGTTCTAACGTGAACTTTTTCAGTGAGTAGGGTTGGAAATATATGACAAGTGCTACTCAATATTTCAACTGAGTTTTCAGTGTCAAGTGGTAAACTTGGGAGGAGGACTTACAGAAGAGATGTGCTCTTAAAGCCTTTGGTACTGGGAGCACCTGCTACATGGAGCAGCTTCCGAACAACAACTGCAAATATTTGTGAAAGTCATTTGAAAGTCAGGTTATTAGACAGCTACATAGAAACTTAACAGAGGAAGAACTATGACAGGAAAAGTGTTCAAAATATACACATTTTTTTTCTCTCTTCTATCTTTATTACGGTTAGAAAAGATTTGCTTTTTATAATTACCAAGACTGTCAAAGACATCCTGTTTGTCCCCAAAACATATTATAGTAATAGATAATATGAACAACATACACTATATTGCCAAAAGTATCAGGACATCTGCCTTTATACGTACATGAACTTTAATGACATCCCATTCTTAATCCGTAGGGTTTAATATGGAGTTGACCCACCCTTTGCAGCTATGACAGCTTCAACTCTTCTGGGAAGGCTTTACGCAAGGTTTAGGAGTGTGTTTAAGGCAATTTTTGACCATTCTTCCAGAAGTGCATTTGTGAGGTCAGGCACTGATGTAGGACAAGAAGGCCTGGCTCGCAGTCTCCTCTCTAATTCATCCCAAAGGTGTTCTGTCGGGTTGAGGTCAGGACTCTGTGCAGGCCAGTCAAGTTCCTCCACACCAAACTCGCTCATCCATGTCTTTATGGACCTTGCTTTGTGCACTGGTGCGCAGTCATGTTGGAACTGGAAGGAGCCATCCCCAAACTGTTCCCACAAAGTTGGGAGCATGAAATTGTCCAAAATGTCTTGGTATGCTGAAGCATTAAGAGTTCCTTTCACTGGAACTAAGAGGCCAAGCCCAACCTCTGAAAAACAACCCCACACCATAATCCCCCCTCCACCAAACTTTACACTTGGTACAATGCAGTCAGGCAAGTACCGTTCTCCTGGAAACCGCCAAACCCAGACCCGTCCATCGATGCGCATGCGCTGACCCCGCTCTGTGATTTTACGTGGCCTACCACTTCATGGCTGAGTTGCTGTTGTTTCCAATCGCTTCCACTTTGTTATAATTCCACTAACAGTTGACCGTGGAATATTTAGTGGTGAGGAAATCACAAATGGACTTATTGCACAGGTGGCAACCTATCACGGTACCATGCTTGAATTCTGTGAGCTCCTGAGAGTGACCCATTCTTTCACAAATGTTTGTAGAAACAGTCTGGATGCCTACAGCAGGTGCTTGATTTTATACACCTGTGACCATGGAAGTGACTGGAACACCTGAATTCAATGATTTGGAGGGGCGTCCTGATACTTTTGTCAATATAGTGTATGAATTTGTGAAAATATTCCCATCAAAACACTTATGTAGGCTATAATTCCTTATTGATTAGACTATCATAAATAACGGATTGTTGATGTAATTTGACCTGTTTTGAACCAGATGATGGAGAGTGCAGCCGCTACTGTGGGAGGAATTTCTGATAAAAAGAAAATATCTAAAAATGTGTTTATAAGCTCCTACAGCTTAATGACAAACTTATCTGCTGAGAAGGCGTTTTAAATGACTGTGACCTTCCTGTCACCTGTGTGTAATGGTTCACACGTCTTGTGAACACAGCCACTGCGCTTCATCCTCAGAATTTGCTGATTTCTGTAATATTAATAACAAATCACCAAAGTTTGAAGATAATCTATTTTTTTTTTCAAATTCAAATAAATGAATCTTCTAACATGACACAGTCTCCCCACAACGCCCTTGTCCTTAATTTTCACACCATTGTCATCTGATCACCGAAGGAGTTTGGATGACAGAAGTGCAAATGTTTGCAGTTGAAACCTGTTTCAGTGTGAGTGACAGGGACAGAATCCACTGTCCTTGTTTTGTGCAAAAAATTTCTGAAGCTAATCGAGGCATCTGCAGCCTAAGTCAAATCTCTCTTCCACAGACAGTGTTTCTTTTCCTCTCTCGAGCTACTGTTGAAGGGTTGCATTTTTGCAAAAAAAAAAAAACAAAAAACAAAAACAAAAGCAAAAAAAAAAAAAAAAACGAGGACTGTGGATTTTCTCCTCTATCACTTATGCTTAAAGCTAATGGATTTTTTTAATGTCTGGCATGGAGGAAGGATCACAGCTGTTTCAAACAGATTTGAAAAATGGTGGATCTCTCCTTTAAGTTTGGGAGGCTTTACCTAAACTGTTCCTCTGAAAGGTGAGAAAATATGGCTACTCTTTACTTGAAGAGAGCTGAGCAGTGAAAATCTGCAGACTTGTCTCTCATTACCATGTAGTTGGCCTCCTCTGATTTAGATTATGGATCGGAGTTTTAATTTTGTTTTGATTCTGTTTTCAAAGATTTGGGACAAAGTGTTTCTTTAATTAAAAATCTGCTGCACAGGTAACAATGTAACAAAATCAGGTTATGAACCCAAATTTATGAGACCTGGATTTATTAAGAAATCTGTAGACCCTTTTACATCCGATGTCATTTTAGAGCTGTGCACGCATTTCAGCAACAGAAGTATCGACCTCCCCCCAGTCATTCAGACGAGTTATCAAGCTGCAAATGTTGAATTAAATGTTTACCAGCACCAAAATCCCCAAAATGCATATCTGTGCGTATATGATATGTCAGCATTTATATTCTACCAGTCAGCTTAAGTTGTTCAGAATTTCGCCATGTGTTTTATACTTTTAGTTTGCATGAGCTGATGCGTTCTGACCCAGACTCCAGCTCCTCCTGCACAAGTGGGTCTCTGTCGACGCCCCCAGTCTTGTCACTCACCTGCACCCTGTGCAGTTTGTGTCAGAGTGAACATTGTCTCGAGCTGGTTGTTTTTCAGTAAGGTGGCTTTAAGGGTTAGCTGGCAGGCTGCCACAGTAGCAGCGTGATGCCTGGTGACAGCTTTGTGTCGATTTAATTAGCTATGAATAAGTAATAACATCTTAATTGAATCAGGCGGCTCAACACTGACATTGCTGTTCAAACTTCTCCTCTGCAGTCAACAAGATAAATAAAGTTCATGTCAAATATTTCTCCACTTTGTTTTCAAACAAGCCTTTCTGTCAGAAAATGATCAATTCGATTATGTCATGAAGATGATGATGATGATTAGACTTTTATCACTGAATCATGTCAACCCGGTCTTTTCAGTCTGCAGACAAATAGCACAAATTCACACTTTCAAATTGCGTGCAGGTGATTCACCACTTCTTCCCATTAATTTCTGTGGAGAGTAGATCCTGTCATGTGACCTTTGTCATAACAAAAACACATGGTTAACATTGTTAGGTGGTCAGAGTTTGGTTAGGATTTGGCAAGAAAAAAAAAAAAAAAACAAAAAAAAACACTCGGTCAGGTTTAGGAAAAGATCAAGGTAAAAATAAGTATGCTAAATTGAGTATGTTGCATGAGCAACGTAACGTTTTGCAACTTAAAATTATTTAAAGGTTGACTTTGATAGGGGCAGCACATGTGAATGAACATCATTACAAAAATACAAGATGTAAAAATGCCAGATTATAACAAAAATGCAAAGTTTCATCCGTAGACTCTCAACAAATGACAATGTACAAATATATAAAACACAGGTAAAAAAAAAAAGACAAAATATAATGTGCAGCATTTCAAGTTACAGGTGATCAGAGTTTTGGTTTATTTTAAGCCATTGTTTGACAAATGTCTTAAAAGTGGGATATGTCAGCCTGGTCTCACTTCCAACTCGTCACGCACCGATGAAATGTCCCCGCCCCTCTGCAACTCATACAGACATGGACTGTACCTGTTAGCAGCTGAAACATTGCACCGGGATTCTCAAATGACTTCAATTTAAACCAATCCACACCCCAGGCTGTTGAGATGTATTATAAATAGGGAGAAAGTCTGCATCTGTGGATGTAGGGTGGATGTCTCCAACAAACTCAGGACTTTCACCCAGAATACCAGGGTTTGTGTCCCGTATGAAACCAAAACAGTATTAAAAGTTGTAAGGCATGGTGATTTTTTGTTTTGCATGTTGCTTCAATGACGTCACAAGATGTACCTAACATAACGTTGTTATGGTAACCCCAACATGATGTTATCCAAAACCTACCCAAGTAGTTTTGGGTGCCTAAGCCTCACCAAACTGCAACCCTTTCACAGCATTAATCATATGTTAAAAACAGCTTCATGGTTGCATCAGCCGCAGCCACCAAAGGGTCTGCTTCAGTATCAGATGACGAGTGGCAGTGACAAATTGTCCATATGGGACTAATTGGGATGAGAACATGTTAGATATGCAGGGCACTTCTTTATTTCAAGTGGTTGGACATTCAACATTTACTTCCCTTTACTGACAGCACAGTTTGTCCAAATGTGGTGCTCCTGTGTGGTGCCTCACAGTCCCTACCAGTGGTGGCCCTGGTGCCAATGCCCCTGTCAGCCCTCGGTTTAATTAATTCATTTAGAAGAGGTGAGGTGAGCCTATGCACAGCTTTATAAGTAAGAAAAGGAGTATTTAAAGTATTTAAAATTCTCAACAAGTTGTGTTTTTTCACAATGTTAAAGTGATTCTGTGGTGTTACACATGGGACACAGACACCAGTCTCCTGTGTTTATTTGAGTCTTCAATCCACCCCACCTCCTCAATATGCGGACTGTCTCCCTCTTCATATTACACCACCTGACATTTTGTTATGTGTAGTATTTGGCCACATCTGCTCCCCAGAAAGGTTCACAGTCATAGATTGGTCTGTCACCTGCATAATTGGACTTTGGCGTATGCACTGCACACTGCGTGAAAGTATAAAGTCTTGTTGTACGCAGACCTGAGACACTGGGCTTAGCATGCACACAAATATGTTTGACCATGTGTGAATTTTGAGTTTTACACAAGTTTTTGCTACTTAGAGCCGACAAACAGAAACCCTGCACTTAGTGTCTACTCCTTCCCATTAGACCCATTTTCACAGAAGACATTTTGACATTCACAGTAGGAAAAACACTGGTGAAAATAAAACGAATGATGGCTGAATACAATTTGAATTTCAGTTTGTGGATATGGGCTTATTGTCTTGACTTACTGGGAAACTTGAACATGTCAACATGTTTCCTGTGAAAAAGAGAACAGTCCTCTGTATTTCTGTAAGTTACTGAGAGAAATTACACAAACACAGCTGCAGTACCGCCTCTGTGATCTGCTGTTACTGCACAGCTCCCTGCAGTGACATTAAGAAAACATGATGATGTTTTTATAAATCAGTTACTTTAATCCATATCTGACCTTTTTGTCCTGTTAATACCTAGTTTTTATGCTGGTGTACATGGAAACTTTTTGCCAACATAAATTAAAATGTACAGTGGTGGAAAAAAGTTTTCGGACACCCTTAAAATTTTACACAATCTCAAATATTATCATGAAATATTTGTGGAAAAATCTTTTTTGTGTTTCAAAAGGTGTGGCTGAATTAGACAGACACAAACAAATACAAATGATATTTTTTTGTTTATTGTTTACAAGAAAAACTAACAAAACTAAATTCTTGTCAGTTTCACTATGTCAGTTCTCAACATTGTCTGTATCAGAGTCAACAAATAACAGAGAACGTGTTCAAAACTGAACAAAAAATAAATAAACCATCACATCATCAAATTAATATTTAGTAGTCCTGTCATTAGCACGCAGTAGAGCTCTAATCCTGGCTGGCATGTTCCCCACGAGCCTTTCACACTGTTGAGGGGTAATCTTGTCCCATTCTTCTTGAATTACTGCTTTTAATTCTTCTAAATTCTTTGGTTTATGCTTTGAAACAGACCTTTTGATAATCCACCACACATTTTCAATGGGGCTCATGTCCAGGGATTGAGCTGGCCACTCTAAGACCTGGATACTCTGCTCCTGCAGCCAAGTTCTACTGGCCCTGGATGTGTGGCGAGGGGCATTATCTTGTTGAAACATCCAGTTTTGACCTCGACGGAACAGTGCATGTGCAGAAGGGAGCATGTGGGTTTCGAGAATGGCACAATACTTGGCAGAGTTCAATGTGTCATCACAGACAGTGAGATGACCAACACCAGCAGCACTCATGCATCCCCAAACCATGATACTGCCTCCACCATGCTTGACAGTAGGTACTGTACATGCTGGAGATAATGCTTCGCCTGGCCTTCTGCGTACCCTCACATTAGCAGGAGGAAGATGAAGCTGGAAACTGGACTCATCTGACCGCAGAATCTTCTTCCAATTCCTGGCTGTCCAGTTCTTGTGTGCTTGGGCCCATCGACGCCGGGCTAACCTCTGTCTCTCATTGATCAGGGGCTTCTTGACAGCCTTGTAGGGACCTTAAGCCATGATCTAAAAGTCGGCCACGTACAGTGCGGGTGGAACACTGGACACCACTTTGGTTTGACCACTGCTGCTGAAGCTCCTGTGATGTCATTCGGCGGTTTTCCCTGCACATGCGGATCAGGATGCAGTCATTTCTTGCTGAAGAAACCCTTGGACGCCCAGATCTTGGTTTGTCTTCCAAGCTGTCAGTTCGTCTGTATTTCTGCAGAGTGTATCCAACTGCTGAAGGACTGCATCTGCACTTCCTGGCTATCTGGCGGCAGCTGTACCCTTCCTGGCTGAGAATCTGTATCTTCAGGCGTGTTTCCTGCGTTAGGTTCCTTGTTTTAGCCATTTTTGTCTGAAGAACTTTCAAATGTGCTGGCTTTATATAGACACGAAGCACGGCAACAAAAATGGTGTCTTTTAATAAAAAGCACGACCTTCATTAGTGGATCACTGGTACCAAAATGTACCCAATACTCAAAATTTCTTATGTATTTTTATGGAACCAACCAATTTTAAGTTTTTAATGGCTTTTTTTAGGATTTGTTTAGTATTTTGGCTGTGACTGTACTAAAAGAAATTGCACTTGAAGACCTAAGAGTGATTCTTAATGCAATATTTCACAAATGCACGGGGTGTCCGAAAACTTTTTTCCACCACTGTATATTGCGTTGCAGCACACACACAGAAAAACCTGAAAGCTGTGAGTTCTGGTTGTCAAACATCCTTGAATCATCAGCTTCCTCTCAGAGGAAAAAAATATGAAAAATTAAGCTGTGAGCTGCCGTCATTTATTATTTATCTGTTTGTGCGTTCACTTCACGAAAATGGTACTTTTCAAAACCTGAAGCCCGGTGCTCCTGGCAGAGATGGATGGGCTGCTCAGAGGTAATGATTTAACCTTTATTCTAAGACGAACCAGATTGCAGTGATCTCTGTTTGTGTCACTCACAGGTGTCGTCAATCTTCCCCCAAGCAAGCCCTTCAAGTCTTTTTTGTTTATCTGGAGGAGGAAAATGCTGCAGTATTTTTATTTATTTGTCACACAGGAGCTTCTGACATGTGACAGGGTGACATTCAGTCACTTTGAGCAAGGCACTGCAAGCTGCTCCAATCATTTTGTGTATGTGGGTGTATCACTGTGTGTGGGAAAAGAAATAAAGTTGTGCACTATGCTATAGCCAGTTTTATTAAAACTATTGTTGCTAGGAGACAGGAAAACTCTCTGGAAGAGGACAAAAAGAATATTCTGGTCTTTTTATTTACATTTTTTTTTATCTGCATCCTGTTTTCCTACCATTTTTATCATTATGATCATTTAAGATGATTTTTTTAATTCAGTTTCAGATGTTTCCAATAGAGATCTGTCGATGACAAAAACAGTTTAAAAACATCTGCAGATGCTGGTCTACTCATATTTAGCTTTTGAATTTGAGGTAAATCAGATTTCACATGAACTGGACTTGGATTTCAAGTGATCTTTAAGCTCCAACAAATGGACTGAATGGATTTCCTCTCCCATAATACATTTGCAAAGCCAGTTTTTAAAAGGCTTTTTCCACCCTGCCTTTGTTGGCACATTGCAGTATATCTTGGCACCACCTATAGATCAGTGGGATAGTGTGAAACAATTGGCCGAAGATAAACAAGTCGGGGACCCAAAATAGCTCCATAATCCATCTAGAGGTCAAAAAGACAACAGGGAACCTTACAAAGAGTGGCTGTTGTTATAGCAGCAGATTAATGCCCATGGGTTCGGGACAGGATGTTTAACAGTCACACATGGATTTAATGTTCAAATGTCTACATTTTTTTTTTTACATTGTTATGTAGTCTTTTGCAAAACACTTGCAAATGAAACCAAAACTTAGATTAGATTCCAGTGGTGGCTGAGTAGGATCATCATTTCCAATAACTCCAGATGTTAAGTCCAAAATTCAAAGTGTATTGGAAAAAAAAAATACATGTAATCATTTGTGTTTAGCCTTTCAACAACATTTTCACTGTGGTCTACAGTTCGTTCTCTGGCTTGCTGCACACAAAGTGTGGCACATACCTGTATTAACAAGGTGGTCTAACAGTAACAGTGCCATAAATTACATGTTGATTAAATTACATTCATTTATATTAAATTATATCCATCACAGAAAGTTGATTTAAATCAGTGCATGACTTTATTTCGATTGGTGGATGGGATGTTGTTTGAGTTTTTTTTTTCCCTGTCTCCTACCATTAGACATTAAATATTTTATTTGCGTTATGCTGTGAATTCTCATGTTCAAGATATTTATGTTGAGACCTTTATTTTGAAATTGCGGCGTTTTTTTTTCCATTTCCTCCTCTATCCGCTCATAACAAGCTTTGAGCTTTCGCACTGAGTGTGTACAAATAATGTTGGTGCAGAAGTCACTGAAGTCACTAAAGTAAATTGTATTATAGCTGTAGGGTTCAAGTAAAACTCTCTCTGTTAATTGGTTCATGATGTTGTTTTGCTAATCGATGCTAAGCATGTTCCTTGTACCACTGCCATGTCTTAAAAGGCTCATTTGAGTAGCCTCACTAAGAGTTAAGCTAACTGGCTAGCCTAACCAGCTTGCTCTGTTTATTGTGAAGACACAGTAATAAAAACGTGGTTTCAGTGTGGGTGTTTTAGCGATAGTGGTTAATGCAACAGTTGATGTTCGGTGTTCACACTAGTAGTTTTCCTGTCAAATTTCCTAAACTACTTGTGTCCCAGAGCTATTTTTATTGTCTCCAGAAGAAGAAGAAGAAATGTAGTTGGAATAAAATCTTGAATGACCGTGATTGGACATCACTTAAACATTCGGTGAAATCAAATTGAAAAAAGTCAGCACCACTATGTTTAATAGTGACAGTAAGAGCATTTCCACACACACAATGTGAAGAGAACTCAAGGACTAAACAGCTGTGTGGCCTTAATAAAACCACTTATCAGTGAGGCTAATCAGAAAAAAAGGCTTCAATTTGCTAGGGAGCATAAAGATTGGACTCTGAAGCAATGGAAAAAGGTCTGATGAGTCCAGATTTACCCTGTTCCAGAGTGATGGGGCATCAGGGTAAGAAGAGAGGTGGATGAAGTGATGCTCCCATCATGCCTAGTGCCTACTGTACAAGCCTGTGGGGGCAGTGTTATGATCTGGGGTTGTTTCAGTTGATCAGGTTGAGGTTCAGCAATGTTATGTGTCCAAAAAATGAGGTCAGCTGACTACCTGAATGTACTGAATGAGCAGGTTTTTACATCAATGGATTTTTTCTTCCCTGATGGCACGGCATATTCCAAGATGACAATGTCAGGATTCATCGGCTCAAACAGTGAAAGACTGGTTCAGGGAGCATGAGACATTATTTTCACACATGGATTGACCACCACAGAGTCCAGACCTTAACCCCATTGAGAATCTTTGGGATGTGCTGGGTAAGACTTTACGCAGCGGTCCGACTCTCCAATCATCAGTACAAGATCTTGGTGAAAAATTAATGCAACAGAAATAAATGTTGTGACACTGCATAAGATCATCAAAATGATTCCATGGTGAATGTGTGCCTTAATCAAAGCTAAAAGCGATCCAATGAAATATTAGCATGTGTGATTTTTTTTTATTTTTTTATTTTGGCCAGGCAGTGTATAATAAGAGACATTCAAAGTTTAATTTGAAAACTTCAAAAGGGTGAAATAGAGATATAAAAAAAAGGGTAAATAATGGCAGGTAAAAAGAGTCAAGTTGGGTTAATTTAACAATATCATTCTGTCCATGTGTACTGCAATACTGTACAGCAGCTTACAATAATGTTCAACTCCAATTCACTGGTGTCATTGGGTTAAAATAAGATAAATTTTGATCACACACCGGGGAAATTCATGTGTGGTAGCTTTATACCACCTTAGTGGCCAACGGTTTCACCATTCAATTAACATAGAAACTGCACCTCATTTCACAATGATTAATGTCCCAGCATATTAATTAGTAACCACCCCTTACCTGATGAGTAACGATGTGCCGGGATCTGTTCATGGGACTGGAAGCCTGTACCTAGCCGCCACTTCATAACAAACGTAATCTGTCACGAGGGGGGTTTTCGACTTCACCCATGGGTGCTTTAGACGGTGAACAGTGCCGTTCATCTCGTCCTGCCCCGGTGCCTGGAGGCCATCATGGGCAGCTGGAGTCCAGATCATTGTTTCTGAATTATAGCTGCTAATTATCCAGCTCCCCAGCATGATGGGAATTCTAACAAATGGCCTTAATTCACATTCATGTTCTTGGATGGAGACTGCAGGGGTGATCGCTTAGCATGTGTTCATATGTGTGTATGTCAGTGCACTTGCATGCCCATACTCAAGTCCATTATCTATGAATTTTTTTATTTTAAAGTAATGATGTGACATTTTCTGGTAACCCTAAGCTGTGCCCCAATCCCATACATCATACTTATAATATACAATATATCAAAAAAAATGAGTCAATGTATTTTTACCGAACCAAGAAATTATGAAATTCATGCGCATGAACAAAAAACAAACTTGTAACTCATTTCAAAGACAAATTTCTGTCACAATTATATTTTGATTCAAATTCCAATTTTTTTTCAGATGTGAACACACCCTTGTCTATAAGTACTGAGTCCTTACAGTCATACTGACAGTAATGGATACTGACATATCAGTGCATACTGACAACATCTTTGAATTGAGCGTTTTTTTAACACGCTTTAACTTATGTCCACTCTGTTTGGCATCCTTTAAGAAAGCACTTGCCGTGAGCTTGTTTGTTTGTTTTTATGCTTGTGTTTTTTATGCTTTTAATTTTTAAAATTATTTTTATGTCCCAATATACAGCACTTTGGCTACCCCTGTGGTTTTTTAAAATGTGCTATATAAATAAAGTTGATTGATTGATTGAATATACCAAATTTCTGTCACTGTGCTATGAAAACCACATATCCCCTAAATGCCACATTTTTATTTGAAGAAAAACAGCTTTTTTTCCACCTTGGGCTGCTGGGGGGACATAGAGCTACTGCAGGTGGGGCGTGGATGAACAAGGGAGAAATACAGACTGAAACAAAGTTGAATGAATATGATTTATGTAAGGAAAATAAACAAATGAGATGCTGATAGCATCATGCTTAAGCTTTATTTCACTAAAACTCAGCTTATGAATTTGTCATTGTTAATGACTGATAATAATCGTAGAGTCGGGGTGGGGATGAACATTTTTTCGGCTTCTGAAGGGGGCCATGGCAGAAAAAGTTTGGGAACCACTGATCTAATGGGTTTTGAATGGTTAATTTCTCGATAGAAGGAGAATTTATGCTGCTGTGGTTGTCTGCTTCGTAGGTACCCCCCGTCGATGAGTGGGTCCATCCTCCTATGGAGGAAAACAGGGAAGCTGTACAGCGCCACAAGGGTAGAAGACGGCTAGTAATTGGATAAAGACATGAAAAACCTACTCGCAGGTATGCTTGAGAAAGTAGTCATTAGGGAGCGTTGTGGGTAGCACTCATAGTTTTGGTAAGGAAGACGGCCTGCCAGCTGCTACTGGCAGGTCGAGATGGACTCCCAGGACTGAGAGAAAACCACGACAGGCATTCGTGCAGATAAAAGGAGAATCAGAAGGTGCAGTGCCCCCCTGAGTGCCAGGAATCTTTTGACACACCGACAACAGCTTTAACAGAAGCACCTGTTTTAGCATATGCTAACTACTCTCTGCCCTTTATCGTCAACACAGATGCCAGCAACCAGGGTTTAGGAGCAGTTCTGGCTCAGGTTCAAGTCGTCGAACTCACCCCTGAAGGAGGAGACGAGTGGGCCAGCAGTGGATGGGAGGAGGCGCAAGCCAGTGAGCCTGACATTCAAACAGTTAGGAGGTATGTGGAGACACAAGTAATGCCTTATGAGTGCCAGGCAAAGAGACTGCTGCAACTGTGGAAAAAGCTTCAAATTAGGGGTAAAATACTGTGTTGTAAAGTGGACCATCACACTCATGAAGGACCTTGTTCAAATTTTATTTAATAATCCCTCATTCAGATTTCCCATTACCACCATTAGAAATATAATGTCAAAAATAAAATCATCTAAAGACAAAAAGTCCTCCTGCTTCCTCTTAACTGGCTAATATACAACTCACTGTAACTTAAACTGAGATTGTTTCATAATCTTAAAAACACCCTGCAGTATCTTTAAGTTTGGGTGTGAAATGTGAGTAGTATACTTAACTCTCTCCCCACCAGTGTTTTTTAATTAAGTTGCCAGCCAGCGCCAGTATTTTGACAAAATTCACAGATTTTTCAACACCTGCAGAATATTAGCTCTATGAATATGTTAACATGGAATATATCAAAAGAAAGAACAGATCTTCTTGTTTCAGACACAAAAAAACGTTTGGTTCTAGTTTCATTTATTCCTTCTTTATTCTTGAATGTTGGTTGCATCAAAAAATCCACTTTTCAGACAAAATACTGAGAAAATGGCATTTTTGTGAAAGACATTTTGTAAGCAGAATATCGACTTTTTTTTTATCACTTCATATTATGTGTGTGACATAACCGTCACCAGTGTGGTTAACGTTAGCTGTGTGTGTCCTCCACCCCATCCAAAACATTCTGTCCAAGAGGCCCAGGGGCTGGAGCACTCTCTGCCCTGACTGCAGGGCGGGTCCTAGGGGCTGCAGTGCAAGGAGCACTACTGTGTCCTGGCTGATGTGCAGGTCCGGGACTGCAGCACAAGCAGCCCCACTCTGTGCCCAGATTGCAGCGCTCTTTGACCGGCTGCGGCATGACTCCCTCCTACTCTGTGGCCTGGTCATGATGCTTTCTGATCTGCGGATCTGCAGCTGAGCACCGATGTTTTCATGATAGATAACATCATCTTCTTCTTCTGCTGCTGTTCAATTCCAGTGGTTCCCTTCTTCGAGTGACAGTTTTTTGGTCAGATGATGCGTCACAGCGTCCCCTGCTGCCTTGCAGTGAAAACAGCAATTGACAAGATATTTCATCAACGGCTGGGAAAGAGTTAAAAAAAAAGTCAGTTTAACTGTACATAATTACCGCTCTTAATCTAAACATGCATTTGGGCATAACAAAAGAAGGAATAGCTGACGCAGAACATAAAACACTATACTAGGCTGAGCAGTTTTACTGTATTTGGTATTGAAGTAATCCAAAAGTAATCATGTTACATTAATTAATACTGAGATACTTGGATTAAGTTACTGATTACATTGTTTAACAGGTAATTAATAATGATATCGGAACACATTTTTAAAGTAAACCTCTCTTTAGGACCACATGATGTAGGGATGGGGAATGCAAAAAAGACCATTACAAATGACCATTTATTTATGTTTCCTGTGATTTAATATCTAGAAGGAAGTGTAAATTCACCCTTTTTCCTGTTTCTATACCCAGTAAAACAGCTTGTGCATGTTTTGTTTTGTTTGTTTCTTTTCATCTCTCAGTGTACAAACCTATTATTTTCTAATCTGACACTTTACGCCGATAAAACACAAAATCAATGCTGACTCGGGTAGGAGATGTTTTGCTGATGCTTTTGTTCTTCCTGCTGGTTTGATAAAACTCACAGATGAACACGTTAAGTCCCTTTTTAAAATAAAGCTCTTATGTACAGCAGCAGCAGCAGCATGGGGCAGAAATTGCTGGTGGAGTGCAAGTTGCGTAGTTTTATACTGAGCAGCTCCTTTTAAACCAATGGGGAATAAATGGAAGGAGAGCACATTAAACACATTTGTTTCTTTTATGCTGGCTGCTCTGCATTAAACATTATTACAAACCGTTATTTTTCTTTTGCCAGCCATTATTTTTTACGAGGGAAGGTTTGCTGAGCGTGCTCTTTTCAGAGCTTTTACAGCCGCGCTGTACATCCGTATAATTAAACTCATTTACAGGAAGCTGCCCAGTACACAACACCAGTCTGCTGCTGCTGGCCGCTGTGCAGCTGCACCTGAACAGCTGTTGTCTTGTAGCCGAGACAAAAATAAGTTGCGTGATTATCTTGATATAACGATGATATTGTTGCCTGTGTCCTGTGGAGTGGCGTTTTTTCACTTCTTCACTTCATTTCTCAGGCTTGGTGACATTCTTCCTCGCCCGACCCTGTAGTCCAAGTAGCACCATACTGTAGTGTCTGTACAGACCCTGGGGTGCATGAACACTCATCCAAGGAACAAGTTTTTCAAATTAAACAACAAATCAGGTCTACACATGTAAGCGTTATCTGAGCTGAACTCCCTTCAATCTTCTCCCATGTCAGCTTTGTCAGTCCTTCAATATGTGCATGTTAATTAGAAAAATTTATCATAGGACCATTTTTTGATCTGACATCACAGTGATTAAGGTCCGGTTAAGTTCTGGCAACCAAAACTGTTGGGTTAAATGTCCAGTGTGTCAAATTTAAGGGGATTTATTGGCAGAATATGGCAGAAATGAATGTTTAGTCACCTGAAAAGAGGAATCATTGTGTTTTCATTACACTAAATTGAGCTGTTTATATCTACAGAGGAGGCAGGTATCAGACTGGCGCCAACAAACAAAGGACTCAGACAAAGGATCAAAAAGACTGTAGCTAAGCTGGTCAAGAATGTCTGGTCAAATCCAAAAAGAGAACACTAGGGAATATGGCTAGAACAACACACTCGAGGAACTGAGAAAGAAAGGAAAGCACAAGGGCTAAATACACAAGGGAGGAGGGGTAATGAGGGACAGGTGAAACCAATTAGGGCGGGGCAGGTAATCACACAGGAGGGAAACACACAGGGGCAGGAAGTAAAGTACCTGAAACGAGAGACAAGTGTGTGAGAATCAAAATAAAGCACGAAATACCGACAAAAACTGGAAACAAGGAAAACATGACCTCAATAGGGCATCAGGGCGAAACAGCGGGTCCTCTTCTATGCATGCTGCTATGTTGCACTGCGATGTTTCTACAGTAATTCCAAAAGGGGAAACCAACCAGGCCTGAAGTTATACCATTGAGGACACTGAGGTCATGTCATATTTTTTCTGCGTCATTTTAAACTTTATTAGGCCTGTAAATATTTCTTAAAACTTTGAATTAAAGTGACAAATTGCTGAACAGCAAACTGGACAACTCTGCGTGCTTGCTTACATTGAATGACATACATGTAACAAGCTGTGCATATACAGTCGAGTCATTCTGTTCACACCCCGTGGGCGAGAGGGCTGTGACCTTCATACACACAACGCTTAGGACAAGAATACAGGCTGCATGTAAAGCACACAACTGCATTCAAAATCTCAACTTAAAGTATGAATCTATAAGCTTTCAATACTTATGCTCATGACCTCAGTATTTGTGAAATCTTAGCTACGGCCCTTAAATCAGACACTCAAGCACATGGTCTAGATCCTTTTCATGACTTTCACAGCCTCCTACAAGCTAGAAGGGAGGAGGGGGAGGTTTGCAATCTGCAAGGTCACTGTAAGATGCCACTGAATCCTACACACTGGTCCTTTGAGGTCACAGTTGACTGTGATTAGGAGGCAGCATGTAAACAGCGATCTCCCATGGCAACACTTTGTTGACTCATCCATACACCCCTGACCTCCTTGACACATTTTTGCAGTGCTATAACAATGCTACGCTACATCTGACAGACAAGACAAAATTCAAAGATGTTTTAGGTGTAAAAATTGGTTTGGATTCTTTTATGATTTGAACAAATTACTAAAATTCTTGTTGGGGCAGTCTCTATTTTTTATTTACAGCTACTTAACAGACGTCCTGTAATGTATATCATTTGGTTTGTTGTAAGGGAAATGATGTATGGGCTCTGTTACCTGCAGCAGATGTTTGTGAACACACAAGTAACCCCAGACTCCATTTAAAAATTGCAGTATTTTGTGAGTTAATGAGTGAGGCAGAACTTTATCAACTTTGCGAAACACTGTTTCTGACAAATTTTTAATCACTTGGCCCTTCTTGTAAATTCGGCAAATGTTATAGATTAAGTTTATTTTTTTTCTTTGTGGAAAAAACACTGTGTTGGTTTGTCCCGCCAGGCCGCCGGAACGCATTCTGCAAACAGGTTTATTTATGTTACAGAACGAGATACTTGATTAATCCCTCAGAAGGGAAACTGAATGTCACCAACATAGGACACACAAAAGGATACACAATCAAGGCAGCACAAGACAAATGGAGAGTGCAGCAGCAAAATTAAGTAACCATCGATGAGACTTTACCACAATCCTTAATACATCCACCTTTCTAGTGGACAACAACAACAGTCAACAACATCAACCATAACATCAGCATCAGATCATCATCAACAGTGACAGTCAGTGACAATATTCAATACAGAACTTTACTGCAGCATAAGTGGCAAAGAAGAAACAGCTATGACAAATTCTTAATCAGCTGTACCTTCGTGTAAATTCAGCATTAAATGCAATACATTAAGTTGTTTCTTTCTATGTGAAAAACACTGTTGCTGTGAAGAGCTGACAGGAGAGCTGCTGTGCGGTTTACTCTGTTTGGCCCTCTAACTCTTGATCTTTGTCATCTGTGATGAGAAAACATGAATTTTTCATACAGCCAGGAAAAGTAAAACTGTGCTGAAAAACTTCAGAACTTATAACCACAAGTTCTTCTAACTTGAAGTCTTTTAATTTGAAATTATGAGTTGAAGAAATGTTCTGTAGAGAATTTAATCACCTCATTAAAATACATTTCTAATGAAACAGGATCACCATATTAGCAGACTCCTCAGGATTTAAAAGAGGGAGTTTAAAACTCTCCTGAGACTCTTCATCAAATGATTCTTCAAACTTTAAAAAGAAAACTTGCTGCCTGTCTCTAAATACTTCAAGATAAGCCACAGTTGTTTGTTTTCACAATAGTAAACATTGTAAATCACGATGAACTTTATTACTGAATTCAGTCCCCAGCTCCTTACACCTAAAATTTAATAAAGTCACTGGGAGCAGTTTCATATATTTTCTTTGTGCCAAAGCTGGAACAAAATAGTTCCAACGGGAGCAGCTGACACAGAACTTTGTTAAATGAATAAATGATTTTTAGTTTTCTCAAGTACAACTGAATTAATATCAAGTTTATTTGACTTGGAAAAGACAAGTTGAGGTAATTTGCAATTATCCAAAATAAATAAACTTTTCTAGTCAGTCAGTCTTAAATTTTTAAGGCAGTCTGGATACAAACTTTTTTCAGGTTAAAACAAGTAAATTTTACAGTACTTAAGTGATATACTGTGAATCCAGCGCCAGCAATAGTTAATTCAATTTTATTTGAATAGCACTAAATCATAAAGGTATCTCAGGGCTCTTTTCAGCAAGTCTTGACAATATAAACCCAATTGTTCCTACCAAGAGCAAGTACTGTGGCGACTTTGGCGAGGAAAATCCTCTTTTTAACAGGCAGAAACCTCGGGCGGATCCAGGCTCTTTATTAAGGGGGGGGCCATCCAGAGAGAGGAGGAGGAGAGAAATGAAGTAAATTAAGTTTTAGAAAAATGAAAATGGTTCACATCGAAGGCTATTGTCTACAATTTCACAGCTGTTGTTGGATGTTTTGCAGCAATTTTGGTTTTCTTCCAACACGGCTGAATGTCCCTTTTAACCACTACAAACCTCTTTGCAGACACTAAATGCCAAAATCTCTACAATAAAATGAGGCCGTAAGTAGATTAGACCAATAATATCTTCATATTAATGAGTGTGCAGTGACTAGGCATTCCCATTGAATGAGCGACCCAGGATAAACAAAAACCAAGCCCAAACATGGCTGCACATTAATCATCTGCTCCCAATCTGATGTAAACTGATGACACTGGCTTTTTAATCATAATTGAATTGGCATGAATTCACAAGATTCCTGACATGTCAATGTATCATGTTTTGGGAGCTTAGTTCCACTTGACAGGTTCATTCTCTCTTGCCCCCCCCCCCCCCCCCCCCCCCCCCCCCCCCCCCCAAGCATTCAGCTCTTGAGAACCCTTTCAATTCTCTCCTGTTGGCCCTGCTCACGATCATGGATCGGTGAAGAACCACATTGTCTGATGTGTGGGCTGCACTCCAAGTCTTTCTGTGCCTGAACACACACAAAAATATGGTGTCATTACAGCAGCGGCTAACCCAGTGCGCAGCAATTTGAACATTTAATCCTTTAACTATTTGGTGATAGCATCAGAGGAATTGCAAATTATCCTCTACTTGATAAGGATTACATTTCAGAGAGAGCTGCTGATAAGACGGTTCTGCTGCAAATATGCTTTTATACAGGGGCGAAGATTGTCCCGAACCAATCAGAATCCAGTGTTCTACCTGTCCATAAAATGAACTATCCTAGAAATCCAACTGCTGCTCTCTGTTGTGTTACAAGCAGACATTCAGTGCAACATACTGCCATCTGTATTATGACAGGAATCAGAAATATGGAAGGCCAGAGAGACAGTTGAAAAAATAAATCCGGAGATCCATTTTCTAAATCTGATCTAAATATTTTTCTTTTCATCTTTGAAACAGGTAAAAAAATGACCTTAATTGCCAAAATGAGCCCTTAAATGTTTTCTCTATCCTTGTTGACACAGTTATTGGAGTTATTTCACAGGCTGTATGGTCAGAGGCTTTAACACTGAAGGAGAGATGGATCAAATTCTCAGGTAATGTGACTTGATGACAATATTCGAAATATTTTCTCAGAATTTATATCAAAATCCAAGATGGCAGCTTACATGGACAGATGCTGGCCATGAAGAAGGTGTTCTTATTTTTTAATACTCATTGTTTTCGGGAGATTTTGCTTTAGAAAATAATTTTTAAAGATGATTTTATAGGTTCTTGTTGAAAAATAATAGATTAAATTTTCACAATTTTAATAATCAGGCGTTAAATATCTGTATTCTAGAGGATACACAGTCCAGAATGGGGTATAAAGCAGAGATTATCACTTAGATATGTTTGTTGTCATGAGGTCTATACTCTACAGATAATCAATAATATGAAAGTGTGAAATATTGATTACTCTTTATTTTATTCCCAAATGTTTGTTATTGATTAATTCACCAGTGTACACACGTTTTTAGTGAATTTGTGTCAGCAGTTTCTACAGTTCAAGAAAGAGAGAGGTGAAGTCTGTAGTTTTGCTACCCGTGTCAAAGATTACATTAGTCTCCGACCAAGTCTCCATTTAAAGGTTGAAATTTATTCAAAGCACATTCTGTTGTGTACATCCATTATTATATTCAAAAATGTTCCCATTCCCGTAGCAAGGGTCCAAATGTCCCATTCATAAGGGGGGGGAGTGTCCCGTTACAATACAGTAAACTAATGTGCAGTCAACTTGGTTGTAGCTGTTAGCTGGAGAGGGCCAAAATATATAACATATCAGCAGATTGACACAGATTAAAATACATTTCTAGCCAAGACAAAGACATAACAGTAATGTTACATTACTGGCTATAACATAATATATCTACCTTGTGTGTAGAGTGCATGGAGAAATTACAACCCACCTGGAGGAAAACTGCTCTTAGTCAGTGCATGTTTTTCACCTGCAAAACAAAAAAATCATCTGGAACATTTTTTGTTTTTTGTTTTTTCCCCCGACCATAAAAGAAAACAGTTTAGATCAGACTTAGACAGTGTATCACCAGATTTTTTTTCCCACTTCCTTCCATATGTAAAGACCTGGATTTTTTATATTTTATATCTCCACGCTGATGCTAAAAAGAGAACCTCCATCTGTCGACACCATCAACCAATTTTCCTTATCAGCTGATGCATCCCTCAACATGAGCTGAGCAGCAGCGTCTCCTGTGAAAACAATCACTGCCATGACTGTCTTATCTGACATGTAATCTAGCTCAGAGTGATTGGTTTTTTTCTTATGTGGACAGCCCTGCAGCTATCTCTGTGTTGCTTTGAACATACAAGGAAATTCCCATCAGTGGTTATTTATATATTTATTTATTTTTTTTGCTTCTGCATGCACGTGCCAGTGCAGTAAATGCCTCTCAAAGCTGTGTGTGCATGTGATTGATCAGCCTGTGCGCTGCCATTGATGTAAACATGTATCATCTGCAGCCCGTGACTAGCTGCCAGGACGGCTGTGTGAGTTTTAGCACTCAAGCTTATCAAGGATTTGGAATTAGTAATAGGAACACTTCCTCTGTTGACCTTTTGTTTCTAACACAGTTGCACATGTTTGCAGCAGTGAGTTACAGGGTGAAGCCTTTGTTTCATAATCCTGCCTTTACCCATCAAAGAGGTATATAGGACAACTGTTTTTATACAAATAATAACTACATTTAAAAGATAAAGGCAAGAAAAATACTTAGAAAAACTGATGTGTGCTCTAGATCCATTTATTAAAGGAGCAATATGTAAAAATGAGTACAGCAGTCCAAATAGCAAGTAGAGGCCATAAACAGTATATTAAATAGATTGAAAACCTACAACATAATACACAAGCGAGTTGCTTTACTCTGACCCTTCCTCCCCAGACTTCAGGAGGCTCAGGCAGGCTGCAGGAACACTGCAGAAGCACAAGACAAGCGCAACACTGTAACGGGACAATAACAAGAAACTTACAGTCCTCCACTGTCAGTTGATCAGCTGTTTATATGTGCCAGTTGTCTGTAATGTAAAACCCATTATCGTGACAACAAAAGACCACTGTTCCAAAAATACTGCACTGCAGCAAGGCAGGAAGGCACTGACCTCCAACTCCAGAGTGTGTATTTTCAGAGCAGTGACCTTTTGTTTTCAGGATAACAGGCTTAACTTTGCATCAGCAGACATTTAACATGTATAAACAGCTGATGAACTTACAGTGTAGGACTTGTCCTTGCATGTTGGGCTTGTGTTGACCTCCTGTGTTCCTGCAGCCTGCCTGAGCTTCCTCAAGTCTGGGGAGGAGGAGGAGATGAGGGGGGGAATTAAATAGGGATTCAACCTATTATGGCTCCAACTCACTATTTTGACTGCTATACTAATTTTTGAACACTAGCGTTTGCTCCTTTGATTAACCGACCTGAACAACTACGATGGAGTGCACTTTGATGTGCTGTGATGTTTATCACAGTTTTAACTTGACTTTACTTATATGTTTTTTGTTGTTTGTGGAGTCTAGGGAGACCAGCTGCTGCCTTAGAGGCAGCTAATGGGGATCTAATAAATGAATAAAGAATAAAACATGATGAAGTGCCCTCTAGGCTGACCCTCCAGCACGATACAGTGCCATGTTGGCTGCACCAGATGCTAGAAAATAAGTCGGCCTCTACGTGCTTCTAAATGGGTAAATAGTTGATAATTCCATTTTTAATACAGAGATGTAGTAGTTAAACTTTAAATCTGAGTCATTGTAGCAATTTTAATTTTAACCAGGGTTTAGAACTGTTTCACCATAAATGCATAAGGAAGTTTTGAGTACTGATGCTCCATCCCGTGCAGCTGGTGCCTGTTTCTTTTTTTTCTACCTCTCCTCAGACAGCCTGAGTCTGCCACTAAATCTGATAATGCTGTCAGCTTGCAAATTCAGTGCAGCTCTGTCGTATTGTCCCACATGGAAAATGTGTCTTGCAGCATGACAAAGTCAGACACATCAATACACTGAGAAAAAAAACAACAAAAAACTTGAAATTTGCAAGAGAAATCCACCACTTCAACATAAAATCGATGTACTTGTAGCTGTAGTGCCTTTTTGTCCATAATCCAGTTCAAACAAACTTGAAATCAAAAGGCCGGTGATGCACCTCTGGGCTACAGTGTACGCAGGAAACAGAAGAGCATTGTTCATGCAGAAATGTGTTTTTCTCTTGTGGTTTATTCACCCGTTGAATTGCAAACAAACAAGCTGAACAAAGAACAAACAAACAAACAAAGAACAAAGCAATAACCTCACTCCAGATCCATGATCGTTGTTCACCTGATGTCCTATACACTCTTAGAAATGAGGGTTCCAAAAGGCTTTTTCCTGAGGGACTGAGGTTCTACCCAGAACTATTTTAACTCTTTACTCTTTCATTAAGGGTTTGTCAAGGGTTCTCTGTAGCATAATATAAAAGAGTTTTGGTCGAATCCTCTCAGTGGGTCCAGATAAAACCACTGGGAATATAAAAGTAGTCACAGTAAAACTCCACGGGTGAGCTCTAGATGAACCATTGGAATATAAAAGGGTTCTTGGTAGAATCCCTCAGGTGCATTCTAGATAAAACTATCGGAATATGACAGGGTCTGGTAGAACCCCCTTGGTGGGTTCTATATAAAACCATTGGAATATAAAAGGGTTCTTGGTAGAACCCTCAGGTGCATTCTAGATAAAACCATCGGAATATGACAGGGGTCTTGGTAGAACCCCCTTGGTGGGTTCTATATAAAACTTTTGGAATATGAAAGGGTTCTTGGTAGATCCCTTTGGTGCATGCTAGATGAACCCCTTGGAACACAAAAGGGTCCTCAGTAGAACTCCCTGGGCGGGTTCTAGATGAAACCTTTGGAATATACAAAGGTTCTGGTTGGGTTCTTGTTAGCACCCTAAGAAGATGGAAAGAGTCTGGGTGGAACTATTAAACCTTCTCAGTAGAGCCTCTCAAAGGGGGATTTGGGTGAAACCTTTCATAGATGGTTCTGGGTATAACCCTCTATGTTGGGTTTGGGGTAGAACTGTATGAAAGGGTTTGAACCATTATTAAATGTTCCTCTTTTTTACCTTTTTTTAAAGGTTCCAAAAGCAAACCTACCAGAGAGATCTACTTAGTACCCAACATAAAAAATCTTCCACCAGGAACCAAAATGCGTTCTCTGAAGTGGACAAGCTGAAAAACCCTTTCTGGTTCTAGTTAGCACCTTTATCCATAGTGTCAAATTTTCAGAAAACAAAGGAAATAACCAGCAGCAGAAAATGTACTCATTATTTATTTTATACTTATTTATCAATTTATTTTTCTCCCTTTTTGCATTATTTTGTATATGGGTGAAGAACAAACAAACAAACAAAAAAAAAAGAGTCAAAATGGTTAACCAAACAGATATGTATCAATGATATGTACTGACACAATAATGTATTTAAAAAAGATAATATGAGAATTGATTAAATAATTACAGGATGATATAGTATGTCTTTGACTTAATCTGATGTCCCATTGAGACACAGTTGAACACTGTTAACTAACAACAGACACATGCAGAGTTATATGACCTTCCACTCGCAGTTTAAATGCCTTTTTGTGTAATGTTGGTGACAAAGTCTGAGAGTGGACAAAAAGCAGAAACAGAAACACTGAGGTCTTCAAAGCTGAGAGTAAACATGTCACAAATGGGTTGTGAGCCCAGTGGGAGAGCCGGGGTGAGCTTCTGATTGCTTTCATTATTTCCTCTCAAATCAAAATGTCAGCCAGCATGAAGAAAGCGGCCCCACTGTGTTCGCTGATAATTAGAGAATCCATTTTCCTGTTTCACATAAAGCGAGCTCTCTGGAATCAAAAAGATTGGCCGAGCGAGAAAACTCCAGCTTGTTTGTCACTTTGTGCCTCACTTCTTCTTCCAGACCTCCATCAACTATTACAGCACATGTTCCATTCACCTTCTCAGACAGGCTCTGCTGCTGTAATATGAGGTAATGTCATATCCCAGAGAAGTTTTTTTGATATATTTAACTTCTCTGTACGTGGGTTATTTTCTGTGGCGTTCCTGCACTTCATAGAGATCACTTGTCAGTCTAACGGTGTGGGCGATACTGACATTTTCCAGACATTTTCTGTAGATGAAGTTTCTGTTTCTGAGCTACATAACAACAGGTGTCGGAAATGAAAAAACAAAACTGAATGAGACACAAAATCACACAAGAAAAGCAAACATGAAGTAGAAGTTTCTTTCTTCAGTTACAGCACATTTAACAGGATTATGTAATCTGGGTACAAAAAGGTAAATGTATTTCAGGACAGTTACAGATAAAAATGATATAATCAGATTGCAGATACATTTAATGAAAATGGGGATTATTAGTGGGATTACAATTTTTAAATAAAGAACGATATACTACTATGCACAGTGTGCACACAGTTGCCGATTCATTATCATGGCCTCGAGTGAAAAAATGATTTAAAGACTAAAAATTGTGAAATTTCCACCCAGTGAATCAATTAATCAATAAATTGCACACGACAAAGGAAGGAACAGCTGGACAAATTAACAAACCAAACAATGAACATGAAACACTTAGAGCTGCAATGATGAATCTATTACTAATCAACAATTAAATCAATCTGCATCTATTTTGATTATAATAATAATAATAGAATTGTTTTGAGTTTTTTGTTTTTTTAACAAAAAGTCCAAATTCTCTGATTTCAGCTTCAGATTCAAACATGTAGAGCATCAATGTGCTCCACATGTTTGGATCTATTTTTAAATGACAAGACTGTGGCAGGAATAATTAAGTGATTCATCGTTTTAGTAATTTTTTAATTAAAAAAGCTTCTTAAATGTGAAATTTCAGATTTCTTTACTCCTCTCTGACAGTAAACTGAATATGTATGAGTTTGGACAAAACAAGACATTTGAAGATGTCATCTTGGACTTTAAACAACATTTTGTACTATTTTCTGACATTTCATGGACCAAACAACTAATTGATTAATTGAGGAAATACTATGTCACTCGGTGGCCTGGGAACGCCTCGGGATTCCCCCGGAAGAGCTGGAGGAAGTGTCTGGGGAGAGGGAAGTCTGGTATCCCTGCTTAGACTGCTGCCCCCGCGACCCGGACCCGGATAAGCGGAAGAAGATGGATGGATGGATAATCACTTAATCGATGATTAAAATAATCATTAGTTGCAGCTCTAAAAACACTATATTAGGCTTAACAATTTCAACATATTTTATACTGAGGTAATCCAAAAGTAACAGAAAGTCACATTACTTAATTTACATTACTTAAAAATTATGATACTTAGATTATGTTATTATGTATTACTACATTTTTTAACAGGTAATTAGTAACTGTATCGGAACACATTTTTAAATCAACCCTCTCAACCTTGTACGGATTCATACAGGAAAATGCTTTGAAAACAAAGATGATAAATAAATCCAGTAAAAGACTACAGAGAATACAAAAACAGAGGCATAGACATGAACACTGAAAAAAAAAAACAGGAAAGAAAAAGAATTTTACAGAAGCCTGCTGGTTTGATTTGATGTGCTGATGATTTAAGAGGAGGCTGTCAGTTTGAGCTCCTCTGGTACTTTAAAACAAAAGAAATATCACACAAAGGTTTTATTTTTTCAGGATCCACTGATATCTGACACATGGTAACTAAAGCATGAGAAAGTTTAAGCAACTAAACTTCTTTATTAAGGTCAGAATCAAGTGATCATGATCAGGGTGATGTTAAAGTTTGGAAATGTGTGTCTGGAAGTCAACTTGGCTGATTCAGATTAACTGATCACCTGATTCCCATGACCACCTGCGCACCTGCCCTTCATTCTCATTAGTCACTCAGTATGTGAACCTCTTTTCCTCATCTTGTACCAGAATGTCCGCTGTGATCTGTAGTCTTTCAGCTCTTTGCTGTAGTTAGTTGTGTGTCTGCTCATGACTGCCTGCTCTCGGTTCAGTTTTGTTTGCCTTCACTGACTGACTGCAGGTTACTGACCTCTGCCTCGGTTTCTAACCAAGTTAAACAGCTGTTTAACTCAATCCTCCTTTGTCCGAGTCTTGCTTTTCAGCCCAAATATCTGTGTTGAAAACATCACAGTGTCCACACACTTACTTTTCCCTGTGCTTTGAGTATCTACAGCCTCAAAGAATCAAGATCATTTATTATCATTGCACAACACAGGGCTGTACAACAAAATCAGAATTGCAGTTCCTTCATGCTACAAACAAAATGCAACATGCAGATAATTAAATTGTATTGGAATAGGATAACCAGGAAATAATTCTGTAGTGCTTTTTTTAAATTGGCATATGGTTTAATGTATACAGCAGCAATAAGATGGTGATAATAATATGGTCAACATCAGTAAAAATTGTCAACAGTCAAGCATCATCAGTGTAAAAACAGAGTCCCCCTCCTTTCATCCTGCTGGGGTCTTGCATGTTGTGTCCTGTCAGCCCAGAGCTAGTCCACCCATCAAGTGCAACAGCTTCATCTCTGATTTCCCAATTCTCTGCCTTAGCTTCATTTTTCTGGACTGGACACAGGAGCAGCCTTCAGTCCCTTCAGTGTGGCATGGTTCCTATCCCCGCTGTCCTCCTCTCCTCCTGGGGTGACTGGCACTGCATCCAGCTACTGACTGCGATGCTGATCCCCTCAGAGTTTGCTGCTCTTTAATCAAAACCCCACGCTTCCTTTTTCCCAATGCCTACAAGTGTGTTTCTGTAATGATTAATTCCGGTTTCAGCAAAAAAGCAGAAAAACAGTTTGTATGAATAAAAGTAACAGCTTGTACTTGCTGTAAATATTTCCTCTGAACTAAACTAATTGTTATCATGGATGTATTATGAGAATTTGATACTGGACTACAAATGGGATCCATTTGTTCTGAAAGTTGTTTCCATGTTGTGCGGCCCACTATGAATGTCTGAGAACTTATTTTTTTCCATCTCCATGCTTTAGAAATTCACAAAAATACAATATTTGGTTATATGTGCCATTTGAGGTGGCACAAGTGTTCTTGGATTTAATGTAATGTGTGATTAGCTCACCACTGCAGCAGCTACAACCTGTACAGTCTGTGGTGTGGTGAAGTGGACTGCAGAGTTTGCAGTTCAGCATGCCAAAAGATAAATGTGAAAGGATTATTTTACGAATGCTTCTATTCACATGATGGGTATCGAATGAAGTTCTCTACTGGTGTCTGGATCACTTTAAGGGTACTGGTATTGGTAATGATATGAATGTTTTATAAACGATTCACAGCCCTAACAAAAAAATGAGAGGTTAGAAAGCTGTGACATGATATCTACTTCCTATAAAAGTTATATACTGTAAGTGACATTCCTGCCACTAGAGGTTGCAGCAGACCGGCATCTCAGACCAAAACAAATCTGTTTTCTTTACTCAGTAAAGTTGGAAATGATCAGAAATAGGGTTGGACGGTTTCTATTTTTTCCTACCTTCCTGACATTTCACCGGGGTATACAGTATATGATGGTATTTGTGCAAAAAACAAACAAAAACATAAAAACTGAGCTGCTGGTGAAAGAAGTCAATTTTAGTATGACAAGGTCTAGCCAAATATTTTTGTGTTTTATATGCAGTCGGCCAACTTAGACAACTCTTCCTGGGTTTCTTCCATAGATTCTTGCAGGAGGACTCAGTGACGTTGCAGATAGCGACACTCAGTGGACTAAACCGAGATTATGTGCAGGTGTTGCTGGCTGACTGGAAATTAAATAAAATCATGTGGCTAATAAACTGCTATGTAGTAATATTTTCATGATTCCATAATGAGTCATTAATTGATTAGCTAGGAGACCTACAGTGCAGAAACAACCAGCCAATTATTTCCTTTCTCACTCCAAATAATTACTCTGTTGGCTAAGTTCCCTGTTTTAATAAGTTCATTTTATATTTTTATTTTCCATCAACAAAAAACAGTTAGAACTTCTGCAGTATGTTTCAGATGACTTTATTCACAATGAGGTATTGAAAATCATACCTTCAGGATTTCTAAATACCCTGGTATACTGTAATAGCCTTGATACCACCCAAGCCTATTCAGAAACCTAGTTTAGTGTTATGTTTAGCTGTAACATGAGAAAGTTAGTGGCATGTTGAAAGTGGGCAGTGGAAAGACAAAAATGGACTCACACATAGGTGCAGCATTGTAGTTTGACTTCATTCTTTTCCTAGGATGTTATCACTCCACTTTATATTTACATAGTGGCACACCTACACTCATGTCACCACATTTATGTGATAAAATTTGAAAGTAATAAGTAAGTAATTATATTTCCACTTTTAGGTTATTGTGTACAGTTATTTTAATAATAATGGGTCAGAGTAAATTTTCATTGCACTCATGGAGTGAAAAAAAGTACGTTTTGTTTGGGTAGCAGTGAGGTGGAACCATCTGTTCACTCCAGCTGCTCTGAGGACTGGTTAGAGAACGCACATCTCACCGTCTCCTCAAGGTAATCTGGAATACAATCAAAATACACAGCGTCGTCATTGCTCCTACTTAATCTACCTGATACAGGTTACATATGTTACTGTGGCACTCATTCCTGAGACCTGTAACACATAGCAAATAGTAGTTTGCAGACATCTAGTGAGGCTAAATGTTGCATATTGCTCCTTTAAACCTACAACAAGACTTTTATAATTTGGGGGCAGCACAAACCTGATGTAAACACAACACTTTTATATAAAATAGATAGATATTATATATATTATAAAGCTGATATCACATTCACAGTTCACATTCAGCAGTTACAGAGCAACACTTCCATTCCTCTCAGTCAGTTTCTGTCTGTCCAGTCAACTTCCCTTTAATTCAGATTACTTCATTGTCCATTAATTCACATAAATTGGAAATTCGGCTTTGGCACTGGCACATGGGGAGAATACACTCTATTTCACAAAAATACAATCAATACATAATTCCACATTAGATAAATAAAATCTTAAAGAGTTAAACTGTGAAAGTGACTGAGTGGCAGTGATAAAAGCGCTGAGCGAATCGTTCTTCAGCCGTCATAAACCTCACAACGCTACATATGGGCAGTGTACATACACAGCAGTAATAAGCAAGTAAAGTTCTCGTTTGATCTCCAGACTTGAGCTGCAAAATGCTCCACTATGTTCACCCCTACAGAGCTGCAGTGAAAAGTTCAATAGCGGTCACTCAGTAAGGAAGAGATCTGAAGAGGTGATGAGGTATAGATACCTTTATCAATAAGGAAGTGAAAGAGGCCAAATCAAACATTTCAATATCACATTTAAATTATTGCTGCAGGCTACACGTTGTTACCACCGCTGACTTAAATCAATACAGGACTGCTGCTGAACTGGCTCCCAGCTCCCTGTGAATGAATCTAATCTGTGTGCATGAAACAGAGCCGCTTGCCTGCCCAGCAAACCTTGTGGTTGAATAATGGCAAGGAAAAAAATAATCACAGTTTGTAATCATTTTAAAGCAGAGCAACCAGCATGAACGAAACAAATGTGTTTAATGTGCGCGTCATCCATTTATTTCCCATCGGTTTAAGGGAGCCGCTCTGTGGCAAACAGTGCAAAGCTGCAGAGCTGACACAATGTAAGAGTGTTGAATGTGTGTGCATCGTTCTCCCCCAGGCTGCTGCTGTAAATACAGTATGGATGCTGTCTTAAAGGGGTTTTAAGTGATGTGTGACCTCTACTTTGGACCAGCAGGAATTAAGCAGCATCATTAGAGCAATGGATTTGTTTTTCTACACAAGCGGGACGGCTAATTGGAGCAGAGATGCAATAGAAACATTTAGAGAAGAGGAAATACCTTGTGTGTTAAAAACGGAAGAACAAAATTGTTGTGTTTCGACTTGTGAACAAGGCTTCACAGCCTGAGTTGTTTTGTTACCATTGTCCTCTATTGTTAAGCAGCGTAAGCACTTCAAGGTTCGGCTGTTCAGTGGGTGTACTGCTGAACAGTGGAGTAGCTGTCAGTGCTCTTCAGCTCTGGAAACCACCTGTTTGAGAAACACAGGTTTTCAGAGTCAGTAACATCATTTAAAGCAACATTATGTAAGTTTTCCTCTTTTTTTTTTGTTTTTGCAGTTGTGCACCCTACAGTTTCTTAGTGCATTACATCACTGACATGAATATGGAGAATTTGTGCGTTGTGCATTTGTTATGATTACATTACCAAGGATTAAAAACTACTCATGCAATTGCAAAAACACAAGACATTGCAGCTAATATTCAGAGGTAGCAAAAGTACACACATTCTTTACTCAAGATGACGTACAGATACTTGTGTATCTTCTTTACTCAAGAAAAACTCCAAATATAAAAGTAGAAAGTATCCCTCTGAAGAACGTTTCTACCAGGTGTTTCTGTGCGAAGCTAACTGAACCTCACAATGCCGGGTCGAGGTCTTGTTGAGCCCTTCACGTCGGTTTTGTCTTGTATGTCTGGTATGCACTGATGGATACACTGAGGAATTTTCCTTTCTATGTGTTATTGTCCCTCCTACTTAAGTTGAAATGGGTCTGTTTGACAAGGACATAAAATAAAAAATCAATAATTACCCTTAGATGCATTAAAACTAAAGAAACAAGCCTGTTTTTGAACATGTAAGAAGTAAAAACTAGATATTGGTGTAAGAAATAAAAAGTTGTCAGGAAAATAAATACTCAAGTAAAGTACAGACACCTGAAAACTCTACTTAAGTACACTGACAAAGAAGTTATACTTCTGTTTCTTCCAGACTCTGCTTATAGTACTGGTCCAACAGCTGGAAGACCAGCTCAGTGTCTGTCTTGCAACCTTTGTTTCACTAAGCTCTTGCCAATGACTAAAAAGCCAGGCCAACAAGAGGGCTCTTGCTTGGTCACTCGCTCCTTTTCTCCTTTTAGCTTCCTCTGTCCATTGAAGTTGCTGAGTCTGATTATGTTGTACAGTACGCTCCTCTGACTCTGGTTTTGGTGCCCATTTTGGCGCCACTCCCCGTCAGCGTTCCCCTCGCCACGGACCTGAAAATCTCCTCCTCTTGGCAATTCAAAGCTTCTGTGCTAGCAGTGTAAAAACCAACTCTACCCTGGTGCTCCAATGAGCTCCCAGTCTATCTGACTGAGCTAACTGGAGCTAACCAGCTAACACCAGAGTTAAGGAAGCAGCAGTTAGTGGTTACTTTACTGTCCATCAGGAAACTGTTAATCAGAGCTGAGGCTGAACAGCCAGAGGACATCAGAGGGACAACCAGGAAACTTTTTCTCAATAAAATATGATTCACTTTCACTGAAATCTGTGACATAGTTGGTGGTGTGTGACTTACAGGCCATTCACATGCTCTTCAGATGGCCACATATCCAGAATTGGGAGGTCATTATTCCAACTCAAGTGCGTTCATGAGCTTTTAACTCACATGTGGGAAAAATATGGATGCTACTGAGGGTCAGTAGGGTAAGGTATGTTACATGCTGAATCAGTTTGCATCTAAGTTGTTTTCAGGGTTAATGCCAATATATAACTTTTCAAACTAATTTAGATCATTATGTGTCAGTGGTTCCCAAACTTTTTCTGGCATGCCCCTCCTTTGGAAGCCAAAAAAAGTTTGCATCCCCACACCCCAAAAATTTTAATCAATCATTAACAATAACTGGGGATGGAACTGGACAAAAGAAAAAAACAATTCAAAAGCTGAATATTGAAATATGAAATATTTAATTAAAATCAGCAAACTCTTGTTTGGTTATTTCCCCTACATAGATCATATTCATTCAACATAGTTTCACTCTTTATTTCTCCGCTGGTCTATTTTAAAATACAGCCTTAACAACAAAGCTTTTATAATGCCATATTTTTCTGATCTGTTTCTGTTTGTATGCACTTTAGTGTTTGTTTTCTTTTGTTTAAATGTTGATTTCTTTCATTTAAATATATATTTTTCATAATAGTTTTGCATAATTGCATTGGCAATGCTTCAGATGATTTGTACTAAAGGAAAAAAGAGTCAATTTGCCTGTTGCCACAAAAGCCACAAATTAACTAGCCTCAAGTGCATAAATATTTTTTTAAGTTGTCTGATATTCAGTGAATTCATAATTCATGTTTTATACTGTTATTTCTTTTTCGTCTCTACTCTGTCCCACTTTTTTAATTTAGTCTTGTCTCTTTTTATTACATTGTTTTGATTGGCTTCTTGGCAATCCTGCTTTGAATTGTGTTTTATATTGTAAATAAATTTAAAATAAGTACAAAATGCAGCCAGGCTTGTTGCCTTATTAGTCCAGAAAATGGGACATTTTTGTTCCAAACCAGACCAGAAAGTGTCTATAAAGCCACTTGAATCTCTGTACCTGGCCCACATGTGCAGATTTCTATGAATATTTTATAGCTTTTTATTTCACAGAGATCTGATTATGAATCTATGGTACAAAACTCCAAACAGAACTTCCCCACAGGTAGGAAACAGCAGCTGTTGTGTTGTGTTGTCTTATTAGACACACTGTGATATGTAGCAATAAAGATTTGGCTCAGTTTTTCATGTGCCGGGGACAAAACAATTTGGCCTCTGTCCCCCAAATCATACACCAGGGACCAGTGGTGAGAACTTGATTATGACAGCACATTAGCACTATCAGGGTAGTGCCCAAAACTCATTATATTCAATTAGTGATGTGCCTTAGAAGTGTTCAAGCTGTGGAGGGTTAGACACAGATATTTGTCATAGATTAGTCATATAGGGCCCATACATTTCAACAGAAAAAGCTGATAATTCTCACACTTTTTTCTTTGAATATGCTTTGACATCCACTAACTATTCTCCCAAAATACCCCAAAACTTTTGTGTGGAAGTAAACAGACATAATTGGTCACGACTCACTTACAAAACAATAAATAATGCAGTTTCTGTTTGCTTATCCGACTACTTTGGTCTCATCAGAAATGCAACCTGAATATTTTTGCCTGGATGTGCGCGCACTTGTTCCCTCATCAGAGATTACCATTGTTCGTACAAGAGGTGTCTCATTCCATTTTAAATTTAATGGAGCCGCGGGTAGAAATGGATTTTGTTCTTAATTTTCAGCATCAGAATTTCTTTAATAATAATTGTTAAATCTACTTGTCTTACCTGATATGAAAGCTTAAAAACTTGCCCTTTCAAAATAGGACCGTCATGAGGAAAAGCTTTTACATTTATCATTATCATGTAAGCAAATAGACTCTTTCAGGGTTCATTAATGTATCTGTCAGTAACTACAAATCCTCAAATCATAACTGATGTCTACACAGTTACTGAATGCTTGATAATATACTCGGATCCTTTACTTAAATAAAATTGCTAGTTCAAATAATCCTTTACAAATAAAAGTACATTCATGATCATAGTTACAGTCATATAGGAGTATCCATTGTTTCTGTTAGTACTGTAATATATTAGCATCAGGGGTGAAGTAACTAATTACAAATTCTCAAATTACTGTAATTAAGTAGTTTTTGGAAGTACTTGTACTTTTATGAGTAGATTTTCAAGTCTACTTTTACTCATACCTCAGTATGCATTACAAGATGTAATCTACTTAGTTACTTTTAAAATCATAGTTAAGTACTGAGTACAGTTTGAATTAATATCCAAACCTTTCACCTGCATTTTAGTAGCCAATCAGGTGATCTGATCACAGACAGGCCAATGAAAACCAGGACATATGGACGAAAAACAAAAGAAAACGCTCTAGCAGCACACATTTGGAGTAAGGATGTTAATGATTAATCAATGAGCAATTAATTTCCATTAAGAATTTAACCAATTAAAAATGTATTCATGGATATTTAATCAATAGTCACGGCGGTAATTGCACCTCATTTGACATTGTTTTGTCTAGCATGGCTAAACGTAAGACTTAAACTGAGAAAAATATGACAAGAAAGAAAAACAGAAGAAAATTGAAAATGAGGAAACAAACATTTTTTGTTTCTTATAATTTATTAATGATTAATTGATTGTTATTGTTTTCACCTATTGGTTTAGGAAAACACAAAATTTGCAACCGTAGTTTGGAGAAATGATGGTGACACCAACAGTTAAAAGTAACTAATACTCTGAGTAGTTTTTGCGACAAATACTTTGCACTTTTACTTAATTGTATTTCTGACACCAGTACTTTTATTTGTAATTAAGTATTATTTTATCAATTTAACAGTACTTTACTTGACTACAGATTTTCAGTACTCTTTCCACCACTGATTAGCATATATTTCCAGTGTTTGGGGGTAATGCATATTATATTACTTTTAGTGGTAACAAAGTCAGGTCCAGCTCTAACCATTTTAGCATCTTCATTAGCTAACTTTATTGGTAGTAATCTAACAAACCACTACAAATGAAACTCCTACATGCAAAACAGCATTTTAATGTAACTAATAGACAACGTTCTCATTGGGCTCTTCTCCTCCTCTTATCTCCGTTCTCTTCCTTGCACACCTGAGGGTTTGGTTTGTTTCACTGTGAAATTAAATGTGTACATAAATACCACTCCCTCTTGATATCTGTCAATAAATCAGTCAATCTCGCCATCCAGACATGGGCTGTCTGTGATGCACACCGTCCCTCAGAGCGTGCAGGCCAGGCCAGATGTAAAATTGTGAGGAACAGGGGTGTAGAGTGTATTTCTTTCTTTATTTATTTATTTATTTATTTATTTGTTCAATTGTTACCTCAAGGCAGAAAATAAAGACATGTGCCAAATCAGAAAATGATCATTATATGCCATCAGAGATTAACAAAAGATGTTAAGTTGAAATACTCTGCTCTGACATCAACGCTGCAGCTGCAGTGTCCCCTGTTTAAATTTCTATTCTGGGCTGGAATAACTGTTTTTGTTCACCCATTTCATGTTACTTAGAGTTAAAATTAATGCTGAATGTTTGCTGAATTAGTAAGTGTCTGTTTATGAGTCATAAGAAGTCATTAATAATCTTTTAGAAGGCATAGATGTTTTTAACGGTTAAATTGGGCAATATGTTAATGTAGTCTGGCAGGCAGTCACTGAACTCCAGAGAGTGTATTTTTAGAGCAGAAGGCTTTTGTTTTCAGGATAAACTTTACATGACTGATAGTTATAAGCAGCTGATCAACATACAGTGTAGGACTTGTCATCACTTGCACCGTGTTCCTGCAACCTGCCTGAGCTTCCCTGAGTGTGGGGAGGAGGAGGTTGGGGGGAAACAACTTGATTCAACCATAGATTGTATATTAAATGGTTAATGTACTGTCCTATGGCTCCAACTCAATATTTGGACTGCAATACTCATTTTTAGACCCGCAATTGCTGCATGTTGCTCCTTTAAGGGTTTTAAGTAAATATTAGCATAATGGTTTTATCCTTGACAATTCAAATTCTATTTGGACAGAATGCTACTACGACATGTTTATTTGGGCCATTCAGTAAAAGAGAAAAAAAAATTGTGAAGCTGTGGCAAGGTGGTAAAATTCTGAGATTAAAGTTATAAATTTATGTTGTCAAGATATGTTGTTGGCCTTCCCAATAAAACACTTTTTTTTTTCATTTTTCATTTTATTTCTCCTAAATTGTTATCTGTTATCTTATATCTTATAACTTTGTGAGTTTTCTCTCCTCTCCAGCTCCATATTTCTGTTCATGTGTATCTTTTATTTTAATTTGGAGATAAAATTTTTCAGTTTATTTCCATCTGCTTCCTTAACACTCATTAACTCCTCTCCAATGGACATCTTACCTCTTTTCCACTTAATCTTGATGGATGGATGAATTCAGGTCTCATTTTATCTCTTCGAATCAGCTTTACTGCTGCGGATTCCAAACCACAAGTGAGGCTTAAATGACATCTTCTCTGCTAGAGCAACAAGAGTATGATCTATGGAATCTGTGAGATAAGAGCAGGAGGGGAAATGTCTCTGTAAAGATCAATGTTCCCTGCGTGCACAAAGTCAGCAGGTGGAGGGAGCTTCAATGGGTCAGACATATAATTTTCCAGCACAGCATGAATGGAGTTAAATCCCTACTACAGCACACTCTTTCAGCTCTGTATGTTCTCTGCAGGATTTTTTTTTTTTTTTTTTTTTTTTGCTTGTAACAGTAATTTTTCTTGCCTTTAACCTGTTATCAAAGTAGGAATCGTCTTTTCCCTTGAATATATTACAGATGTGTTTCTTTTTTTTTTTTTTTTTTTTTTTTTGCTTGCTCAGCTTTTTCTGCGCCTGGGTGAAAGCTCATCTGCCCTTTGAAATGATCTGTCCTCTCTGCCTGTTTGATGCACCGCTCAATTGCAAAAGCTTTCCTGCACCGAGATAATTTCCTGTTAGGGTTGACTCTCTAAATGCCTCTGCAGTTTATCCTATAAAAGCCATGCCTCATTCATCAAACCTCTGCTGGTTTTATTGCAACAAAGTATAGCAGCAATTCGTAGCAAGTGCTCACTTTAAATTTTAAACAAATGCAATTTCCAGCCTGAGATGCAGGTGCACTGATAAGAAGTCTGGTTCATACAATATGCTTGCGAGGGGAACAATCAGGCTCCTTTGGCGGTGACTTCACACACGTTTGGCAGCCGGTGCTCGCGCTGCAACATAATGACTTGTTGTTTTCCAAGAGCATCCACTCCGATTTCTGCCTGCTCGTCCAGCTTTAGACGGCAGATCCAAATTTGTCTAAATGAAAGGCTATTAACATGTGTCACACCCAATTATGTTCAGCATCCTCATCTCTAATTGCATTCTGCCCGGCAACACAATGCTGGGAGATGTTTCCCTTCATTTTGTCAGACCACCCAGCTTGTGAATCATGGCTCCTTTGCACAGTTGTTCTGCAGATTTGGCTTCTCACAGAAAACTAAGAGCAGAACAATAGAGGCTTGATCTGTGCACTGTAGGAGACTCACTAAAAGATAATGTTGGATAAATGCTGTGCTCGATAAGAGAGTAATTTGTGTTGGTGACAAGCTGCTGCAGCATCTTTAACACTAACTAAACTCTAAAGTGTGTTTGACATATTAACTGTCACCTATAAATTGTGTTTATGTAGTACTGATTTGCAACAGCAAAGACTTTCAGAAGAACGGAGCAATATTTAACAATTGCACGTCCAAAAACAAGCACTGCAGTCCAAATAGCAAGTTAGAGCCACAGATGGTATATTAAATATGTTGAAATCCTACCTAATAGTCTATGGTTGACGCGAGTAGTTTTACCCGCCCCCTCCTCCCCAGACTCGAGGAAGGTCAGGCAGGCTGTAGGAACACTGCAGGAGTGCAAGATGCACGCAACATCATAAATTGACAATAAAAAAGTAATGACGAGGCCTCCACTGCAAGTTGATCAGCTGTTTATAACTAGTCAATGTAAAGCTAAGCCTGTTATTCTTAAAACAAAAGCCCACTGCTCTGAAAATACACACTCTAGAGTATAAGTTCAGTGAGATTTACTTCTTCTATAAGATTATTAATGATAGTTTATTAATGATTTCTTATGACTAATAAACCCAGGCCCAGCTGTGCACCATCAAAAAGTGCTTGTTTGTGCCACAGACAGGCTCAGACTGTTGTGTGCCTGATAACATGAAAATAATCCCTACAGAGATAGACCGTTTGTTAAAGAATAAAATGCACTTTGTTTAACCAGAAACAGCTGATTTATTGCTCTCGCCAAACTAACCAGACTCCCTTTGCAAAACTATAACTGTAACATCTCTATCTTCATTTGAACGTTAATGAAATAAAACTCTGGCTGTTAGACGTGAAAATATCAGGAGAGGAGCAGGAGGGAGGTCGGACATCAGAGAGGCAGGTGGGGAGAAACGATGTGTGCAGCCAGAATGTTTTCATATCTAACTTGATGAATTCAGGGCTTATTTCAGCTGTTAATTTTGACTCTTTATTTCAACCTCGATCCCATTGTCCCATGTCCCAGTATTGAGCAAGACTACTGCAGCCATAGCACTGAAACAGTAAATAAAATAAATAAAAACAATCAATATATCAACAATATATTATGTAAAAAAAAATAATAATAAAAATTGAACATACAGTATGATGATACTGATGTGGACTAATATATCTGCCTGTTCTATTCAGTATCAACATTTTTGCAACTTTCCAGGACACTATATTTTGTTGATTTGGGAGTCGCCTGTGGACAAAAGTAGTACTACAGTAGTAGTAGTAGTAGTAGCTAGTAGTAGTACTATAACAACAAAAATAAATTTATCTAACTGGCTAACGTTTGGCTAACATACGTGTAATGTGTCTGAGAAAATGTAATCACGGGTTTGTTTTATCTGATTTAAATGAGATGTAGCAGGAGTTAAGAATAACTGTCCACGGTTATTCACGGATGGTCTCATTAACTTATATAGGTCATATAGAGGCATCATTAACAAACTGAGACTGTTTCATAACCAGTTAAGAACTCCTTACTGAAGCTTTGATAGAAAACATATTTCAGTCACCATTACGTTTCCCTCAAAATGTATTTTCTGTTGCTAATTAGTTGTATATAAGTATAGTTTATAGGAAACAGAGCTGCATTGGGAGCATTTATCCATCCTACACCAAATCCAAAAACTGGCCCTCAAACTATCACAACAGGGTCTCTGTTCAACAGATAGCTTCCCTGGCGAACACTGAGGTTCAAAGCCATCTGGACCTTTGGACGCTCTCAACTTCATTAGAAAGAGAAAAGATCTTCAGCGACAGTGATGTGAATCCATCAGTTTCTATAGAAAGTTCTCCAGCCTCACTTTCATTTGCGGCTCTCAATCAGAAACCGATGTTTTATTGGTCTCGCCAAACCAGCCAAAAGTAATTTTATCGTTATCTTCATTCAAACTAGACGGAAACAAAATAAAACTCACCAAGATTAGATTCGATTCAACTTTATTGTTACTGCTCACAGTACAGGTACTGAGACAATAAAATATAGTGTAGAATCTAACAAGAAATGAAAAAAAGCAGCAAGTAAAGGTAGTTATATTTACCTTCAAAATGCAGTTGGCAATACGAAATGTTAATATATAAACAAACTTTCTAGGAGACAGAGTTGACTCAGATGAAGGTTAATGTAGCAGCAAGCCTATTAATGGAGCCCTCATGTTGGCAAGATAAAAGGCTTTACTCAGACTCACGCTGCAGCTCTAATTTGTACTTTGGTTGGATGAGCAAACATACAGTAACTTTGTGTTTTACTGGTTGAACAGCTATTATATAAGAGAAGATTGATCAAAAATCATCCACCCACACGCAACCACAATCATTCTCTTTACATTCTGCTGTAAACGTGCAAAAATAAGCTGTTACTGACACTGCAACATCACACATAATCAAACTACTCAATATCATTGGATGCTTCCAGGTTATGCTACTCTTATGCAAATCAGGATTATATTGTTTTTAAAGATTTTATTTGGATTTCTTATTATAGATAATAAACACTTTCCACATCAACAAAACAAAGACTCACAATCTTAATGCCAAAACAAGACAAGTCAAAAATAAAACAAGAAGACGAAACAAAACAAGACTTCTTACAACACCTACACAAATCTACTCCACATAAACACACAAGCTGTTCAGCTCTTCATATCAGAGGGGTGTACTACGAAGCAAGATTGTGTTAGTGAGGTATGCTGAGTCTAAAGCCAGGGTTTTCAGTGTCACGAAGGTGTCTCTCTTTTAACCTGGCTAGATCGCCATGGTAACTGATGCTGAACTCATAACCTGGTCAGGAGCAGGTTATGTTCTGAGTTTGAGATTAAATCGGCTGTAAAAAGCGTCGCTCTTTATCTAATTCTTTTCCTAACAAAGTTCTGTAGAAGTGATATAGATCATAAACTGAGGGAAGACATTAAAAATGAAAAGTTGCTGAGCTGTATGTTCATAATATATGCATGCATATTTATGTATGTATGCATCGTGTTGTCATGGGAACCTCCGTTTGGTGATGCAGTCATTTTTCCAGTTTGCTTCAGATCATAGTAACACTACTACTACTGTTTAAAGTCTGTTTTGCATCGCTGATATTGCAGCTCAGAACACTGATTAGAAAACTGATTAGTCTTTTCCTCTTTATCACAGAAAATCTTCAATCAGATTTGGCCAAAAACTTCAGTGATCTCCACATCTCTGTCATCATGGAACAGTGTCAGACTGACAGCGCGTGTATGAAGTTTAACTGTTTAATGTGCAGTTGTCATGTTAGAAATAAACGGCAGCATTAAAATCTCCTTCAGTCGATCAGTAATTTTCTGACTGCATTCTTCTTCTCCTGCTTTATTTGCAGCAACACTGTTGCTTTTTGCTGTAATATTTTTTTTTCACATTTTCCGTAGCTCTTAACTATAATAACCTGATCATTTTGACTGAAGTGGGCGGCTCACGATCGCTTTACTTTGTGCAGAAGACGAGTCAAATGATGCACCAAACGCCCCTTTTTATGTGAGTGTGCACAGATTCTGTAGAAGAAAGCCTGAGTTAACAAAGCAAGTTGATAACCACCGTCGTGATACCCTCTGACTGGGGGTTTAGGTTTTGTCGCTCATGTAAAGAGAGCCCGGCTGTGTTGAGCTGCCATCTTAGTACAGCCCTCTGACCAACCGCAAATATGTTAAAAGTAAATAAACATACATGTACATCATATAACTGGAATATCATTCCTCTTTATTGTGTAGCCCTGTCTTTTATCCTTCATCAGCTTAGATCTTTTTAAACGATCCTTCATATTGTGACCAGTAGCTATGTCCTGGGCCACATTATTGTCCAGTGTAACAACAACAACAAAAAACAGAATGAAAAATAAACAAATAAAAAACTCAAACCAGGTCAAATACATAGAACTCCTTTTTTTCTTATTGTTATTTTCTTTATACACACAATGCTTATAATGTTTCTCCCCATATTTCTTCAAATTGAGTTAATTTGTTCTTTTCCATGGCAATTGTCTTTTCCATATTCAAATAATGCCACATTTCTTTTTCTCCAGTGTAGTGTAGGAGGGGATGTGGATCACTAATGTATTATGTATCATATGTATTATTATACCTCACTGTGTCCTGTATGGACATGGATTAAAATTAAATCAACAACACATAACATGTACTTTATGCAAATCTCCCAGAAGGGGAAAACATAGTTTTTCCTATTTTATTTAACATTTGAGAGGGGTTACTGCACAATTTTGAGGCAAAATAATATCTAATGAAAATGTAATATTGAGGAAAAAGTTGAAGCAGTAATACTGGATCTGTAAATGTAGCCTCAGATGTAAAGCCGGAGTCTCTGTGGTAGTTTTTTTGAGTGGAAACTCACATTACTGCACTGAAGTGACAGAATTACTGATGTACAATAAGTCTTGAATTGGGCTGGAACCTCTTTCTTAGCTCTGCGTGCTCCACAGATGTATGTGGGAACTGCTGACCACATGTACAGCAGCTCTCATTTGAAGCACAGTAATCTTCTTTCCAAAAAAATATTTGAACTTTCTGCTCTCCGAGCTTTAAGATCTTCAAACAGAAAAGAATACGCAGCCGCTTGTGTCGTCGGGATTTCCTCAGTTTGAGAAACAAAAGGTGAGAAGCCACAGCAAAGGCTTAAAAAGAAACTTAATTGGACTAGCAGTTGAAAGAAAATGGATACAAAGCCTTGAAAAAAGACTTGTCGCTTATACAGCAGCTTTTAAAGGCTGTATATGGTTTCTCATATAACAAAACGTGTTCATTCTTCACATTTGGGCATTTCACATCACTGGGTAACCACGTCTCCTCGAACAGTGGTTCTCACATGGGGGTCCCCAGCAAAAAGGGAGGATGATTTATTTTCAGTGCAATTTCATCCACAAGTGACACAATGACAGAATGTGTTACTATTTGGTTATAGGTTTCATACATCAGTGCTTTGTCTGGATTAATTTAGCAGTGATGCACCACCACAGCAACAAGATTAGCACTACTGTCATATGTATAATCACTGTAATTTAGCCTTACTGTTTTTTATAACTAAACTAAGTGTAGTCCCGATGCTTTAGAAGTAATGATTAGACAATACTTTAAAAGTTTTTCAAAATTAGAAACTCAACTTTAAGAATATGTGAGCAGATATGAGACAAAACTAAAATTATTAGGCACCACAGCTGTATTACAATTATAGAGGAAACACTGAACATTTTCTGTAACAAAGCAAAAATCTAATCAGATGGGCTTCCGTGGTTTAATTGTCAGTTTGGCAACAGGAAAATGTTTGAGAACCACTGTCCTTGAAATTACATTTGTATAATACTAAATTGTTGTCATAATTAAGTTGTTGTGACATCGTAACTCCTGCCTGAATTACAGACAGCTTTTCTTTAGAACAATATATTTATATAACATGCTAGAAGCTGTGAGCTGCAACCATAGAGGAGTCATAACAGCAATGGTGACCGATATAGCTGCTGTTATTGAGGCTGTTTTTGGACGAATAAAGAAGAGAAGTATGCAGATCAGCTTGGGTTGCAGCATAATACTCAGTGAAAGCTGTGTGTTGTGTTTGCTGCCACAGAAAAGTAAAGGATCAAACAGCAATGCTGTCTATAAAATTAAAAGATGAAAAAAATAAAAACAATCTGCATGACATTCTGTAAAAAAAATATCAAATAGCATATTCGCAGATGCCCATATAGACTGATGTAGCTGTGCTAAGCCAATATGTTGTATATGTGTGGCTCTATTCAGTATCAACATTTTTGCAACTTGCCAGGTATGTTAATTAACGACATTTCCTCCTCCTATTAATACAATTGGAGAGCGGCATGTGTGTTTGTGCATTAGTGCGTTTGTGTGTGTATGTGTGCTATATGTATTGCAGCCCAGCCAAAACCATTGGTGCAGCTGGCCAGGCAGGCGTTTCCCCACTGGCCTTTGTTCTTTAAAAATTTCAAAAAATCTGCATGAGGTAAAATATGGGGTCCCACTCATGGGTGCAGCCTCAGCAAAAAAGCACAGTAGCTGCACCTGGAGCAAATGTGTATTTTTGGATCCCTATTTTTTTATTATACTGTACAACTTTGCTATTTAAAAATAGTTTGAAATAATTATCTGGCCATTGCCTATAGAATATATTGATTGAAAAATATACTTTGTTGTCATCTTTGCTCACACCCACAGTCGCATCTTTAAGGTGCCCGTTAAACTCAGTGTGTGCTGTCTTAAGTCATAATTGCAGTTGCCATTACGTTTTCCTCAAAATGTATTTCCTGTTGCACATAAGTTGTATATAAACATTACCCCTAGGAGACAGAGCGGCACTGGGAGTGTTTATCCATCCCATCCCACACCAAATCCAAAAACTGGCCCTCAAACTATCACAGCAGGGTCTCTGTTCAACAGATAGCTTCCCTGGCGAACACTGAGGTTCAAAGCCATCTGGACCTTTGGACACTGTCAGCTTCATTAGTAAGAGAAAAGATCTTTTACGACAGCGACATGAATCCAAACTGCATCACAGAACCATTCATCAGTTTCTATAGAAACTTCTCGAGCCTCACTTCCTCTTATATTTAGCGCCTGTTTATTGGCTTCCTGTGAAAACTTACAGCTCTCATGAAGACCTGGGAACAGAGTGGAAGCGTAACCTCGCCGACGCAGCAGCTCCAAATAGCTGGCATCAGATTCCCGAAGGCTCCCCCCGCCATCTGCAACTCAACACCCACAAGCAGCCAATACTCTCGCTAACGGGGGTGGGGGTTAATTAATGGAGCCCTCGCTCAGAAACAGCAAGCATATGCATTAATCATCTCATACATATTTAATATTCAAAATGCTTTGCTAATTTCTGATGCAGCGCAACAACATTGGGTTTCTCTACTTCCAAGAACTCAACCAGACTGGAGAAGTTATCCTCTTGCCGTGTCAGTAAAGCAGTGAAAATGACCACATGGATACACAGATGTGTTTCTCTCCAGTGCTGCTGTGTTTAGCCAAGTTGGCAGCCAGGAAGGGGCCCCCCATGCCTCCTTTCCTGTCAGCTCATCCACCATCTTTGCCTCAGATTTTTTGGATGACCCAATCCAGAGACAGATGGATCCGACCAGGCGCCCTTGTTCCCTCCCCGGAGTCAGAACAACCTGCCAAATCCACTGCAAAGTTCCTCTGAACTTGATTACGCCCTTTATTGCAGGGTACTCTGTCAGCACACAAGCTGCTGACTCGCTCATCAGGCCATATTGGCTGTTGCTGCTGTTTGTAACAAAAAGATCTTCCTCAGTTTCACATGCAGCTGCTTGATGGGTTAAATAGTAGTTGGTGATGAGGCACAATAGTTTTGGATTTTTAGATACTGTATGTTTAGGGCTGCTGTGTCTGCCTGTTGATGTTTTGCACTTTCCCTTCCACAGACTTTTCAGTCAGACAGTGTGGGTGGCACAGTGGCTACACAGCTGCACAGGAAACACAGTAAACAGTGTTCAACTTCAGAAAAAAAAAAAAAAATTAACTAGATGCAAAAGCAGGTCAAAACTGGTCTGTGTTTTGTTATTTGTTTTTTTGTTTTTTGTAATATTTTTGTGACAAAAATATCTCAGAATTTCATATTAAAGATAACATATTCCTAAAATATATTTTGAGCTCCCCCCATTAATTTTCAGCATTTTTCTACTCCAAACATTTCCTTTTTCACTCCAATTTTACACAAGTGTGTCAAAAATGACCCATATACATTTTCTATAGACGAATCTGGCGAAGTACCAGAAGTTAACAAGCAGCCATTGCTGCGGTGGCGTCTCCCTACAGTAAGAGTGCAAATAAATGCAAGCTATCATTAGAAGTTTTCAGTTTTATACTTTAACACTTGCTTTTTATGTAATGTTACTTTCGACAACAATGTATAGGAGGTTGGGAAGAACCTGTGCAGTTCGGCTGCTCCAACAGTTGTGTCAAATTTCAACTCTGGAAAAACAGGGAATGCAAAATACACAAACCTTTTCTTCAGGAAGAGTGCCACTGTCTGAGACCAAACACTCAAACCTACATAGATTCACTGAGGAGAGAGAAGATGGAGAGAGAAAGATGTGAATTCATATATGTATATTTTACACATCACTCAAACGTGGCAGAGCTGGTCCATTTTTTTCTCTTCTCCATTATCCATTTCTGGCTATTGTCACAACCAACGTCTAACTACTATGTAAAATTTTAAGAAAATTCATATCGCCATCCTAAAAAGAGCCTTCATCAGATACTGAGGGCCACTGTTTAATGTCATCAATCCAATTATCCCTACTGTTACTGTGAGCAGGCAGCAGCAGACACGGTGTCTGGAGGAGCATCCCAGACCCGCGAGATCTCGCGAGAGTGAACATTTTGACCAAAACCATGAAAAATCTTGCGAGACTCCGGCAAACTGGGATTCCATTCTAGACACAACCAGCAGACACCGAGAGTGACAGACATGACATGCCACCACAGTAATGGCGGTGCCCATAGATGGCGGAACACACAAAGCGGTCGCTGGATTTGTCTATAGCTTACTATATTGTATACTCTTGCCTTAGCTAAGCAGCTAAATAAGCATAACATGTAAAAATATCTATTAAATGTATGAGTTTGATCATTTGATAATGAACATTTAAAACATCACAAATCTTGAATTTAGATAATTATTACAAGTGAACACCATCATCGTTCTATTCATGTTGAAATAATGATATTTCCATTTGTAACCTCTACATATGCTGGGTTAATGTTTGGTCGTACTTCTCTTTCCTGTGGGAATGGTCAAATTAATCTGTTAGATATGTAAACTATTCTTTCTCAGGCAACAAACTCCAGCGGGAATCAACTGATTTGACTCATACAGCAGCAGACTTACATGTGAACCAATCAACACACAGTATTGGCACCTTTCAAGTGGCACATACAAACTCACAGATTAGCTCCGTTGTGAGTATGCTGCTATTTTTAAGCAAAGATTGCAGGTACAGTAAATTACAGCAAACGTGTGTGGAAAGCTGTCAACCTGCACGTCATATCTGTAAATGTGTATTCAGATGTCCCACACGCCACCTGCTCAGTCTACCTTTTGGATCTCGCACTTTGCAAGCAGCTGCATCGCTCAATGCTCACGTGGTTTTTCAACAACTTGTGCACATGGCAAATACAGGGTTACAGATAAAAGAACATTATGACTTGCAGGTCTGTGACTACATACAAACTGAGATCTCCAGCATTCAATCTGGATGACAGTCTTTAAATAAATTTCACATACTGTCTGCGTTGGAGCTGGATATCATGCACTGCAGAATCATCCAATATAAACAGAATTCTTTGAACTGGGCAGTCTCAAAGATTATTTTAATGGTATTATTTTCTCTTTACTGGACAGATGACAACGAAGGCTGACAGAAAACATGGTGAGAGATAAGCGGATAACAAGCAACTTCACATTTAGTGCTGGTGTCTTTGACTTGAAGCCGCAGTTAGAAGTCAATAAATACTGGAGGGCTTGTTGATTTCTGGACTAACACTTATTATCCTTGAAATCACATATTATTGAAAAAGTGAAAGTAGAAAAATTTAATAGAAATGAATATCTTAGTAATATTATTTAACTGATCCTACATTTAAAGCACAAAACATTCAGTTTTCTGCCCTTATTCCATAAAAGACAATTCCTAAGATGTTCACATAATGAACAGGAATAATCCACTAATATTACAGCAAGTGGACACTTGAGCCACTGTACTTTTTTGAAAAAACATTATTTCAATGTAAAGTTTTCTATTGGTTGTGGACATATTCCACTATACAAATGCAGCTTCCCTGTGTCATTCGTTCAACCACCTTCTTGAAAAGTTTGGTTTGCAATGTTTGCACATAACCAAAAACCTGTTGATATCCAAGCCTTAAATAATGTTTAAAAGTAGGTGTGTTTCTCCTTCTGGGCAGAGATGTGGGCTTTTTTTCTGTGCATGCATTTTGCAAACTGTTGGTTTGTTTACGATGCGCAGAGCTGACCATAAACAGGCAAGAGGCTGCGTGTCGCAAATTGCAGAAAAAACTGAGACCTATATTCTGAATTTGCTGTGTGCATGTCCAAAGACTACTCCTAAAACCTTAATAATACTGCTATATCCCACATGTCTCAATCTGAAAATGCTATATTTAGGATAACCCCTCGTTATCACACTCCCATAACAACAGCGCTCATGCCACACTGATGCATCTGTCCATATAGGTTCCATCTTGTCTGCACATTTCAAAGCATCAGCAGCAAATGAGCAGCCAAACGTTTTGTGCAATATGCAGTCTTCCTTTGACATGTGTGAATATTCCTGATCTAGTTTTTCCCATCAATACAATGCATATGATTGTGGCATGAACATAGCAGTGTGTTTGTGTGTGTGTGTGTGTGTGTGTGTGTGTGTGTGTGTGTGTGTGTGTGTGTGTAGTGGGTGTTGATGAGCAAGACAGAGAAAGGAAAAAAAGCTGGTGGCTTCACTCAAAGCAGACAGGTGTTGGCAATCAGCAGAGGGATTGAAGTTTAGCAGTTAAGTTGTCAAGTGCAGTGTTGGGCACGTTACTTTTAAAAAGTAATTAGTTATAGTTACTAGTTACTTCTCCCAAAAAGTAACTGAGTTAGTAACTGAATTACTCCACTGTAAAAGTAACTAGTTACCAGGGAAAGTAACTACTGCATTACTCTTTTTTTTTTAAGTTTAAATATGTCATAAGAATTTGGATTTTTTCTAAGCAGGTTTCACAAGCCAGTTGCATAGAGTAGAATTGCACGACAGGTACTTACACAGAACTTTTAATATTTATTGATTAGAGTTGCTTACAACGGATGTGGACAAACACTTCGCTCTGGGACATAATGTACACTTCACATGTATGTTCTTGCCTTTTACCTCAAGGAGAATAAAGTAGTGTCTGTACTTCCATTTTGAAAACGCCAGCCTTCCCTCCAGACTCGCCATTGCTGCAGTTTACCTCTGCTAGTTTGGGTGTGTGGGGCTGCTGTGTGCGAGTGTGGTTTGTGTGTAAACTGAACACTGCCTCTGATTGGCTTACCATGAAAGCTTACTCTACCTTAGCCAATCATCATCACTTATGCAGTTGCCTCGTCCCTCCCTCCTCCCTCACCAAAAAAATAAACAGCTTTGCAGCTCCTGTGGCTGAGAGCCGAGTCAGATGACAAGAGCTTCAATGAGTAGCTTTAGTTTATAACGCGCCCCATTTAATTGTCGGTAACGGTAACGGCGTTGTAACGATGGAAATAGTAATTAGTTAGATTACCCGTTACTGAAAAAAATAATGCCGTTAGTAACGCCGTTTATTTTAACGCCGTCATTCCCATCACTGGTCAAGTGGCAGTAAATGTACAGTTTGAACACGAATAAACCCTGCAGAAGAAGTTCAAGAAGCTTGCATGTCTTGCTTCCCAGCTGCTGGATAAAGTGAGTAAAGAGAGTCTTTGGGATTAAACCGGAGAGGAGTGAGCTGATTTCTGGCTCTGGAGCGTACTCTGCTCCACCAAGGTTACAGAATGCAATACTGGGTATCAACCTTGCATTGTCATGTAGAGCCTTGAGGACAAAATAAATGCTTAAGCTTGCATTTATGCCCGTCAGATGCAGCTGGAACATGTGACGCACGGACCTGCTGCAGATAGCTGCAAAGAATAAATGAGAGCGTTTATGTTGCATGAGACGTGCAAGTGAAACACACATATGACTTGCTTGTGGTCAAGACAGGGGGTATAGTAAAGCCTAATTCAGAATTTCCAAATGGAACGTGTTCTGTACATGAATGCCTGAATAATAGTGAAAAATTAGTGTGCATGTAAATTTAAGGAAAACTCAGAAATTTCGTCATTGAAGAAATTTAGCCCATTCAGCTGAGCAGGGAACATCATGATGAGCTTCATCGTAAGTCCTGACTGAACAGACCAACCATCAACTTGATCAGATGATTTAACTCGTTTCATTGCCTGACTTGGATAAATTTCATATACAGCATAATCTGACTGTTGAGAGAAGTGACGAGTTTCTATTCTTGTCATTTTGTAAAGGGCGTTCTCAGAACTCAAAGTAGTGGAATCAAAGCCAAGACGCCATCATAGTCTCTTGTTTATAATATCCACAGGCAGAGCTGAAGAGGCGACTTGTTAATTACAGATTCAGCTCCTACAGGTGCATTACATGACGGAGCTAAAGGTCACAGCTGCTTCACACAAACTCTCGAAGCCTGTATTTTTCTTGTCACATTATCATCTCAATGCTTCTCGCGGCAGCATAACACCAGCGTCGTTCTGCTTCAGCGGCTGTGAATGTGAGAATCGTCGGGATGTGTGATTGCTTAGTTCGGTGGCCTCAGATTGGTGCGTGTTGTGCAAAGAGGTAAAGCATAATTGTACGTGCACTTTGTCCACCTTTTGTGCTCTTCATGCTATGCTGTAATTGCTGCCTTAGCATAAAGAAAGGTTGGCAGGGAGCTATAATTTCTCTCTGTAACTTAGCGGGACCAATCAGAAAACATATACAGCCTTCAATAGCGGATGTCATCTTTGCAGAGATGTTTTCTGAACAAACTTTGATGAACACCAGGAGTACAAACAAAAAAACAAGCTTCTCTAACAGTGAGTTTCTAAGAAGCTTATGATTAGAAAGTGTAAGTCTGAGCTGTAAAGCATTCTGTCATTTCCTCTGGCTTGCTAATCCAACATATCTAATTGAAATGTAATGCAGCTCATTACAATGTTGGTGAAAAAGTATGACTCATCAGACAGGAGTGATGTCGACCAGTGGAAGCATGAATGAGACCAAGAATCTACAGCCATGATAGCAGCTCAGTGCCTGGCCAAAAAAAAAAAAAAAAAAAAAAAGTCACACACTCTAATATTTTGTTGCACCTCCTTTAGCTTTGATTACAGCACACATTCACCATGGCATCGTATTGAGGATCTTGTACTGATGATGGGAGAGTCGGACCGCTGCGTAAAGTCTTCTCCAGCACATCCCAAAGATTCTCAATGGGGTTCAGGTCTGGACTCTGTGGTGGCCAATCCATGTGTGAAAATGATGTCTCATGCTCCCTGAACCACTCTTTCACTATTTGAGCCCCATGAATCCTGACATTGTCATCTTGGAATATGCCTGTGTCATCAGGGAAGAAAAAATCCATTGATGTAAAAACCTGCTCATTCAGTATATTCAGGTAGTGAGCTGACCTCATTTTTTGGCCACATAATGATGCTGAACCTTGAACTCAGCAACTGAAGCAACCCCAGATCATAACACTGCCCCCACAGGCTTGTACAGTAGGCACTAGGCATGATGGGAGCATCACTTCATCCACCTCTCTTCTTACCCTGATGCCCCCATCACTCTGGAACAGGGTAAATCTGGACTCATCAGACCACATGACCTTTTTCCATTGATTCAGAGTCTAATCTTTATGCTCCCCAGCAAATTGAAGCCTTTTTTTCTGATTAGCCTCACTGATAAGTGGTTTTCTTAAAGCTACACAGCTGTTTAGTCCCAATCCCTTGAGTTCTCTTCACATTGTGTAGAAATGCTCATACTTTCACTATTAAACATAGCCGTGAGTTCTACTGTTGATTTTTTATTATTTTATTTCACCAAACATTTAAGTGATCTCTGATCACGATCATTCAAGATTTTTTTCCGACCACATTTCTTCCTTGAAGATGATGGTTCACCACTATCTTTCCAGGTTTTAATAATGTGTTGGACAGTTCTTAACACAGTTTTAGTAGTTTCATCAGTCTCCTTAGTTGTTTTCTTTGCTTGATGCAGGCCAATAATTTGACCCTTCTGAAACAGAGTAACATCTTTTCCACGACCACAGGATATGTCTTCTGACATGGATGTTTAAGAAATGATAAGCTTCTTACTGCATCAGTTAGGGTTAAATAACTTGTTGTCAGCTGAAACATATGAATCACTGCAGTAATAATCCAGTGGAAGGATCTTATCTGTTTGCTGTGTTAAATCCAGGTGGTGCCTTTTTTTGGCCAGGCAGTGTATAATGTTTACCTTGGTTCATCATATTAGTTTTCACTTAACACAGAGTACATTGCCAAGAAAATTTCTAAAAAATGTGCCCCCTTTATTGCCCCTAAGATAGATAAAACATGATAAAGTGCCCTCTAGAGTGTCCTTCCAGTGGATAAAATGTGGTTTGAAAAATTGTGATGGTCTTTACTCCCCTTGTACCGTTTTTTGCGTCATACTTGTAAAAGTAAATATCTACCTATAGAATAGAACCAGCTTGAATGGATATTTTGAAACATACAGGGTGTCCATAAAGTCCCTTTACAATTTAACAAATTTATTACAAAAGCAAATGAATAGACAAATCTGTGGAAATTATTACAAAATGAAGAGTAGATACTGATGTTTTTTGCCTCATTTAATACACCTCTATATGGGCACCATTAGTTGCACGAAGCACATCAAGATGGTACTCGATTTCTTGCCATGTTTGCTGTAGCACAGCCTCATCAATGGTGGCAATGGCATCAGTGATCTTTTGCATGAATTGACGGACGTGACGGCGACGGCGTCTTCCATACTTAATCCTATAGTTTAGCTGAGTCTGCGTATCCGATTTTGTTTCAATAAACCACGATACACATTGTGCCTTTTCTTGAGGAGTAGCCATTTTTTAGGGGTTTATTTAACAGAACCTATTTCATCAACAGGGTACCTGAAATACACAAATGCAATGTGATTAAAAACTTTGATAACCACTGAGTACTAAGAACAAATCTGATTAACATCTCATCAATTGCTTTTGTAATAAATTTTTTTAATTGTAAAGAGACTTCGTGAACACCCTGTATATTTATATTCTGTTAATTATTGTTATTCAAAATGGGATTCTGTATTATCACACTGGCGTAAAATCCAGGCTGAAAAACCGATCAGATTCTGGTACTGGCAGATAATTTATAACAAGCATGGATATCATGCGTAAATGGCAGTAAAAATCCCTCCCATGTCTTACAGTCACCAGCAGTACTTAATGGTTCCATATTAAAATTTCCATTACAGGGAAATTCTCCCAGTAGAGACCAACGTTTCTTGTTATGTTTCCCGTCAAAGAAAACACATTAAGAGGATTTAGGGATTATTTTCTGTACATGCGGTGACACCAGTCCTTTACATACTATTAAAGTTGGGGGAAATACATCACATTTTGTCATAATTGCCTGGAAAGTCAATGCACCACATGCGAGTCTCTATCTTAGGAAAACCCCATTAATTTACTGCGCTCGCTCCCCGAGGATTTCCTCGTGGGAAGCTGAGTGCCAACAAATGAGACGTACCGAGCCGATTGTGATTTGCTAAAGCAACATCTTCTTCAAGATGTTCCTTTGTTTCATATATGTATGTACCTATAAAAGATTCTGTGACGTGCACATTCATTTTCATAATTATCCTCGCATATGTTATATTTTATTTTACACTATATTTTCCCTCAGCTCCACATATTCACATGTAAAAGCTGTGCAGCAAATTGGCTCTGCTGCTCCAAACGCTCCTCAATAAAAATTAAAAAAATCTGTTCATTATTTATATTTCTGTTGTTGTTGTTTTTTTTGTACTGGAAGATTCAACTGATGCAAGTTTCAAACCAAACTACGGGACTCTCAGATTGGCTGTGGCCAGGAAGAAACTTCCAAACTATCATTTCTCCCTGTTAATAAATAGTACACAATAATCCACAGTGAGATATCCTGTTAAAGGATAAAACCAGATGAGATGAAGTTCTTTTCATTCATTTTTTTTTATCAGTACACCTCTAACTATTCATACCATGAGAAAGAAGGTGGACTGTGTTTAAATTTTAGGTTGTTTTCAGTGGAGAGTGGTAACATAGTGTGACACATTAGTATTGTTGCCATGGTTACCAGCAGTTTAATGCACCCTGAGCAGTAATGTCTCCTAGAAATTAGATTTACATATTATTGAACCGTTTAGCCAAATATGTTTCATATTTCCTTTTCTGTGTACCAAGGGGGGCGAGGTTCCCACACATCCTTCACACATCCAATCAGTGTTTTGTTTACCTTGGAATGAGCTGTTTGTATAAAAATGCTTCACTGGGTTGTCTTTAATTCTGAGAAGAGGAACAACATGACAGTACAGTAACAGTTGTGCCTTCAGTTGTGAAAATACTGTCATCATCCAAGAACTCAACATCTAATTTAAAGAAATATTTAGACAAACCGCTTATGTTAGCAACATAAGCCAACCGCTACACAGACCAACCACTAACATTAGCTACACAGACCAACTGCTAACGTTAGCTACACAGAAACCCAGTTAGTTAACTAATCTGTCAATACTACTACTGACAAATAACTTGGGACTGTAGGTGGTGATGCTGGTGACTGGAATGGAGTTTGGGTAAAAACACAAGTCCCAAATTAGAATAAGTTTATGTCGGTTTACTTGAAGTTTGAGTTTGAAGTGTGAATAGCATGCCAAACAAAGTATATAGTACATTCCAAGAAATGAGCATTTTAACAGGGATTGTATTGGAATATATTTTTAAGGTAACCCTCCCTACCCTGATGAATATATTGTGAATTTGCACATAATTATTAAAAACACTGTATCATGATTTAGTGATATAATACTACTACTAGTCTTTATTGCTATTGCAAATTAGGTATATGTAGAACACAGGTTGGATTTTAAACCATTAAAAGCTTCATGATGTTATGTATGTGTTTATGTTATGTGTAAGTGTATTTGTTGTGTATGCATAGAAGCACGCAACATCGTGTATGTACACATACACAAGTAAATCTTTGTTACTGCGCATGGTGATTATTTTCTCATTCACTTGCAACCAAAGTGATGTATTATATCTTTTCATGCTCATGCAGAGATGCATGCACAGACCAAAGTCATAAAAGGCACATAATGTTTTCTACACAAACCCACGCACTCGATAGGGTGGTGATTCTGATATATAGCACCATTCATCATCCTGTTGCCTGTGCTCCATCCAAGTATTACTCATTAAAGTAAAAGAAACCACATGTATTTCTTGTCTTTACAAACTCTCTGCAGGAGGAGAATGAGCACTTTAATTTAATTCGCCTTTCCTCCTGCTCGTCAGTTAGAACAAGAGGAATAAAAAAGGTTTAACAAGGACTGCGGTTCAACTGCTGCCATAAATACAGCTCTCCCATATAACCAGGACACACAGTATAGCAACCCCTTCAAGAATAAATTAAAAGCATTCTGAAAAAAGCACATTTCAAACAGCCAGGTATTTTAATTTTAAGTTAAAGTTCCCATGTGTCCAATTGTCCCATATCTTCATTATAATATCATTAGGATGTCGCTGCGGTAACCAAAGTGTTCCTAGTATTACTGTCCAAAAATGTCTCACAGCAGTGCAGAAATCCTCAAGCAATTAAGAGGTTCTTAGTTGTAAAGAAGACCCAAAGGGGCGAGGAAGTCTGTCTCATCCACTCTAGTGAAGCTCTTTTGGTTCTGACAGTAATACACCTGTGGGAAAGACAGCAGAGAGGATGTTGCTCTGGTCTGCCATTAATGATTTTCCCCTGGACACTGCCACACTGTGCTCAAATGATTTGTCACGGCAAGATTTTTCTGTCTCTAGTGGATTATTGGATCTGAAATTCCACCAAATCGAGACTCTCGCAGAACTAATGAATGAGAATGGAATTATTCACAGGGCAGATGTCTACAGATGGAAAAAGCCACGCAACTGGTACACAGGTAAATCACACGTGGGTCACAGCTGAAGGTGGGAGTCATTGTTGTGAGCATTAATTTAACTTATTTTACTTTTTTTTAAAAAGGCAAAATGTGGAATCCCCTCATCTAGGGATCTTGTAAGCTCCATCCTCTATATTTGTGTATTTACAGTGTGCAAAAGGCTTTCAAGAACAGTGTTTTAGAAGGTGGTTTACAACTGTTTAATGAAATTATTAGGGAATAATGACCTATTTAGTGAAATACAACAACTGGTTCCAGCAGTACCTTAAAACTTGCCGGCTTTGAACAACATCCAGGTGGTTTCTAAATGTAGTTAAACAAGACAATGTTGGAGCAGTCAACATATTTTCTCTTTTGGTAGAGGCTACATGTAATACATGTGTTTGCTGATAATTTAATTAATGAATAAACGAATAAACAAATTAATATTTTTGTCCTCATACCATTAAAATGGTGAATCCCACATCGGATTACATGACACACTAATACATTAAGTCCTCTTGTCACTGCCAAACATTTCCTGGACCTATCTCTCTACTGGATGCACATGCTATAAATTCACATTCTTATTTTACCCAGTAAGCAAATATTTTTATTGCCCAGAATGTCTGAGAGTTTCTGGGAGAAGAACAAAATACAGCTCAGCAAATCAAAGTCATTTAGCCACAAGTGTGGTCGGCTACGTTTACATGCACACCAGTTTTACATTAGTATTCAGAATATGGCAATATTCTGAATTTGATAAAGGTCATGTAATGTGACTTGAATCTAATCTTAATTAGGCCTTATTCTGAATGGAGCACATTCTGATTAAGACATGCCGGTATGCTAATATTATTCAGGTTTTAGGAGCATTCTTTGGACATGTAAACAGAAAATCCAGAATATTTGTCTCAGTTGGGTTTTTACAGCAGTTTGCAACAGACAACCTCTTCCACTCTGCGCTGTAAACAAACCAACTAGCCAACAGTTTGCAAGGCTGGGGCAGAGACGCGTGCACAAAAGAAAATCTCAAATGTGTGGTTGGAGGAAGAAAACACACCTACTTTTAAACATTATTAGACATTTTATGACATATTTTTGGATATGCTGAGCTTTTCAAGAAGATGGTTGAATGAATGAAAGAGGGTGGCTGTGTTCACACAGTCATACAAGTCTACCACCAGTGGAAAACTTTGAAAAAAATACTATTTTGACAGAATGAAGCACTGATAATTATGCATGGCTGCACGTATACGGGAATATTAAAGGAATTTTTATTATCCATGTAAACACTTTAGTAAGAATATTGCCTTTTTTGGAATAAGGGTAAAAACAGAATATTGTGTGCATGTCAATTAGTCAGTGTTGATAAGTACTAAGTTTCCAGTTCATAGAACCACCTAGCTACAAGTAATGCAATATAATCACAGATTTCATATGAGAAGTACTTCTGGCCCTTAAAAGTGAAACCAGTGCAGAGGTGCCTTAAACCTGGCCATCAGGGGGCGACTCCACTGGTTACAAAACAAGAAGTCTGTGAGAAAATGAGCCAACTTCTCACTTCTCACCTCTATAAACAGTTTCCTATTAGCATTAAGTTTATTAGTAAATTATGATCCCATTTAGAGTAAAAAAGACCATATAGCAGGGTATGCTCTTGGATGTGGCTGCCTTGTGATTGACAGGTTACTATATCAGTAACATGTTAAATCACTACCATGGCGATCTCCCCACCTCCACCCTCTTGTTCAAATATGGTCACTTCTGGCTCCAAAAACCAAGATGGCGATGGCTATAATGCCAAAACAAGCTAGTGGGTGCCTTCACGGTGACTAAAATTCACTTAGTCTGTGATTCTAATACAACAGTCCTGCAATAAATCCAGCCTCCATGAGGGTTAAGTCTGTGCTGAAAATGTTTTAGAGAGGCGTTGCTTCAATTGTCTCATCATTTTGGATGCTGTCGTTTGTGTTTCTGTTCAACTGTATTGCGTTATACTGACAGGTATGTTATTTATCAATTTACCCTCACTGATATGAATGGGATGGACAAAATGACGCAATACTATTCACAGAACCACAAACTACATCCTCCAAATTATTAAAATGATTTTAATAATTGTTGAATTATAAAAATTCCAACATTGAACATTATAGCATTCATGCAGAGAGGAGTTATTGCAGGACTGTTGTAAGAGACTTTATTAGCTTTAGCTTTATTAGCTGTATCTAATGAACTAGCCAAATTCAGCCAAGTACTTGTATATATGACTCTATACTGTCATGTCATATTTTGCTATCCTATGTGAATGCTAAAATACACAAAGTACATCTAAAATAGTCAGTTGCACCCTGTGGCTTATTAGTTCAGATGGAGCACTGAAGTCACATGTGCATTACCTGATCACCATCAGCTGTTTTCATCCATGCTTTACCATCAGCGGCTCACTCTTAAGCTTGGCTACCACCTGACCAGTGACATCCAGTTATACCCACACAGGTTGCCACAGCGGCCTATTTTGGTATAAACGGTCAATTCATTGATTTAAGTGTTTCTAGCTAAATTCAGTTTTACTCATGGAGCATCCATGACATCACCCACAGGTTTCTGAACAGCCACTTTAAAGCTCACAGTGCGGCGGCTCTGACCGTCGCCATCTTGCCAGTGCATGACTCGGCTAACACGCTCTCAATTATGCATAACTTTGAGCCTTAATATAATTGAAATGGGTGTATTATATTATATTTAAAAAAAATTCTCCGCCTGCAATTTTGATGACCAGAAAAATTAGCCAGAGATCAAATAGTTTTTTTGTACCAGGCTGTGAACATGTTTATTTCTGCTGTATTTTTCATTTTAATATAAGGATCTATAGGGATTAACTCACTTTTGGAGCCTCAAGTGGCCATTTAAGGAACTGCAGTTTTTGGCAACAGAGGTTGCCGCATGTGTGCCTATTAAGAGCGATGCTAGGACTAATTATTTTGCATTTGGTGTGTTTCAGCACCTCGTTCAGGAAGTGTGTGTGTGTCTTTATGTGTGAGTGTATATACTTCTATATGCTTATGTAAGAGTGTGCGTGGGTGTGTAAAGGCAGAACCAATGAAGTGTATCCCTGCATTGTTTCACACCACAGAGGTGAGCTGACCTTCTACAAGCTAATTAGGGTTTGCAAGAGCAGAGCTAATGAGAGGGAAGCACGCCACATGTGAAAAATACATGACTCCCCCATTTACCGACAAATTAGCTGCCTGGATGGTGTGTAACTCAAAACAACAACTGTTAAAGGTCAAAAAGGAGTCACAGCTAGATGGATATCCTCAGGTCCTCCAGCACTGCCTGCTTTCTCCTAAGATGCCTGGTAATTCCTTTATCTTTGGGGCCTAATTAGTCATCAGCGAGGATGAAAGAGGGCAGGAGGTGCACAGACCTGGATGTTTTTACTCCTCTGCCATCTCCCCTGGAGCCGGAGGATAACATTGTCACCAGCGGCCGGCGCTCATTACACCCTGGACTGAGCTCCAGAACGAGAACACTGACAGGACTCTCAACCTCCAGACGTGAGGAGGACGAAAGAGCCCAATGTCATTTATTCATATCACAAAAGTCATTATCCCAGCCCCGTGGCTGTCCACAGCTCCAGCTTGAAGTCCGAGAGGGAGGACGTGTTCTTGATGGAAGCCGGGAGCTGAAATCGAAGATTGTTCACTAAGGTGTGTGAAGAGAGTCCTGAACAAGACATCTGCCTTTTGAAATTTTATCCCCCAGTGAAAAATTATTTGATAACACAGGAAGGCACAGGTTTAAATTGAGTCTAAAGTTTTTAAAAAATTGGGCTGGCAAAATGAATAAAACTTAAAAATGCTTTTAACTTAATAACCACTCAGCTGAAGTCAATAATTTAATGTAAACACAGTAAACACGCTTCTCTCAGCTATGCCCATGTAGCATTCAGAGAAGTTGTCATCACTGTTTCTACTAGTGCCTCCAGCCTGGGGCTGAGGAGGCTGATAGCAATTTCAAGGGGCAGTTTTCTTCATCAGATAAAATTCATTGATTTGACTTTACAATAGCCGAGGAAATCCTGAATAACATCAACATAATATAATAACATACTGTTTCAAAATCAAAGAATGCATTCATGGTCGCGCTGTATATTACAGTACACTAATAAGATGTAACAAGCTGTAGCTGTTATTTATAAGACAATATTAGACCCTTCAATACAGTGGTTCCCAACCTTTTTTTCCCAGTAGCCCCCCTTACCTCAATCTATGTATAGTTGAGCCTTTGAGCTTTGGGGATCCATCGTGATCTTTGGCACCACTCCAGGGGGTTCCGGACCCCAGTTGAGAACCAAAGCTTTAATAGATCCTTATTAGACTGCCTTAAAGGGTAATTTGGGATCAGAACTGTAAACTAAAACAGTATAATACACTAAAATATTACCCTTCAGTTTAGAGTACGGTTCAGAACCTCTTAAGGCCCCAGTTTAGATCATTTTTATTCAGTTGAACAGGTAAAACTGGCCTCTCCTCTCACCAGCGCAGTATAGTTGAAATTAACAGGACCCTGAGTTCCATAAACTCAGGCCAACACACACATCTGACAACTGTGACAGTTAAAACTATAAGTCATTTCAGTTTTTTACAACTAAGCTGACATTCCTTTCCTATTTGAATTATTATTCTATCACTGATCTGTGATAAAATACTTGCAAAGCTTACATCTGTTCATACGAGTGAAAACTTTTAATATTTAATGTAACAATTTTTAGTTGGCTGTTGATGAATTGAGAGTGAGACCAGGCTGAAACAAGACAGAAGGGGGAGCAAAACACTTCTAAATTATAAGCAAAAATTAACCAAATTACAAATAAGTTGAGAGTAGGACCTGAGACAAAGACACAAAACTCTCTGTTCCTCTGTTGATCTGTGCCAGAGAATTCTTTCCTGGGAAAGGTCAAAATATCCTGGCGTTCATAATTACAAATGGAGCAGCTTTAAGAAATGTACACACTTTGTAACATGACTTTCTTTAACTGTTTAAAGTTTCCTGTTAGCTTAATTTTTCACATATGAAACATAAGAGGAAATGATTATTGCGTTTTTTGTGTTTTGTGCCACTATGGTGAAAGCAACTGCCCACAAAACTGAAGCCAGCACAGAAATTTCTTAAGATCGGTGCAACATCACTAATACTGGCATCAGTACTACCACATGATTTATCGCCTGTGGGACAACTGTGGCTGAATTAAATACAAGTTATCAATAAATGACTAAATTTAAACCAGCTGCAGAAAACACTTTTCCATATATATTGCACTGGCTATTACATCAAATTAAATCCACTGTGTAGTATTTTTCTTGCAGATTGTTTAAATGATGATGATGAAAAACAACCACAAACCAAAGCTTACACACGGTGTTCCTAATGATTTTGTGATAGTGAGACTCTGGAGAAGTCTTCCATTAACAGCTGCAGTGTTGTTGCTGCATTAAACGTCACTGCGCCTGTGCTCTCTCAGAAGGGAATTTCTCTCTTTTGTTATAAGATTAGACTCTGTTCCAGTGATTACTCAGAGCTCAGCAGTCAACCTGCAGGTGAGAATTATGCCTATGCATATCTTTGCATATTTAAGCCTGAATATTTAAACGGAGAACATTCTAATCACTGAATATTTTCATGTCCTCGATGTTGATACTGTGATGTTCATGGTGCCACCTCGCTCGTGTTCCTGCGAGGCTGCTGAGAGCAATAGGGGAGGATATCTTACCAGGAAAGCAGGAAGTGGTTTAATGTGGACACATCTCCGAGCACACACTCACACAACTTAATGCATGATTCCTTGTATTATTTCTTCACCCATGTTTTCCTTAAAGACCAATCTCAGTTGTTACAAATACTAATTTATTAAACACCGTTTACTGATTTCAGTAAATAATTAAACATCGGCATGTTTAATACAGTAAGCTGAAGCTCTCTTCTCAACAGCAGACTTTAACTACTTAAAAGCATCAGTTGCAGCAGGAGGATTGTTATGTCAGAGCTGCTGGTTGAATCACTGGCCTGACGGGAAAATCTGGATAAGGAAAGTGAAAAACACTAGCGCCTTCTGAAGTATCGCATTAGAAAAGGTTGATGAAAACAGCAAAATTATCATTTAAAAAGCACACAATTTTGCAAAGCAGTTTTTTCACTAGTTTTACACCAGCACCTTTGTTTCTAAGAGTGTACAGTAGTGCTAAACACTAAACCATTGTATCATTGTTCATTTTATTTCATGACACAAGATGATGCACAGATTCTAATGTTGCCAAACGGATTTAACAACCTCAAGTACAGCCTTTGATAACTCAAGGTACACAGCTTGTAATCATAATCCCCATTTAAAGCCTGTACATTGCATCTACCAGCAGATGACTGGAGGCTATAAAGACATATATGAATAATAAAAGCCACATCCAGTACTGGGCTGTGCATTTTACAAACAACAGAGGCAATTCAAACTATATAATACTGACAGTTGGCCTACCGTGATTACAGCGCGCCTAAACGCTGTTCAGCGGGCCAGGGCGCCAGCTACAGGTGTCCCTAAATCAGGGGTCTTCAACGTGTTTCAGGCCATGGGCGCCATAGCCAATAGAGAGACGGAGCAGGGACCCCCTACTATATTACATTGATTATTTTCTCTTGTTTGTGCTTTCCTGTAGCTGCTAAGTCAGCATGGCTGTTGTAGCATGGCTAATGTTAGCTGCGTTAGCATCACCCTCTACACTTTTGCCAGTGGTTTCTGTGGTGGAGGGTATATCAGAGTCTCTTGCTTGTAAAGTTACAAAATGATCTATTGTGGCTCACATGAGTGTCTGTACACTTGCAGTAATAATACAGCTAACTGGACAAAATCTTTCAATAATATGTAGCTAGTTCACTGTTAAGCATATGTGCTGCACATTGATTTAGTAGCTTATGTAGTTTTATATATATATAACATATATATATGTGTGTGTGTGTGTGTGTGTGTGTGTTATATGTGTGTATATATATCTTTTTTTTTTTTTTTTTTTTTTTAATAGTCTGGTTTATATTTTCAGTTTTTGATACATGTTAATATGCACATTTAGACATATTTTAATCATTTAAGAAATACTTATCAAACAGTTATCTGGGGGCCCCCCTGCAGTAACTCTTTGTGAAGACTCATGCCCTAAATAATCTTCTCCCACTCCCCAGGGTCCTAAAGGCCATCTTGTTACATAGAAAACAATGCTCAAGTGTTCATGTGGCAGAATGACAATTAGGGCTGGGTATAATTTCAAACTGATACCAATGGAGTACTTCGTTCAATACTTTTTCCCCCTAGTTCCTTCTTTTCTTCTTCTTCTTCTTTTTTTCTTCTATATAATGTATGTCTGAATACATCAACATATGTGGTTAGTAACATTACAGATTGGTCCTTTAAGAATTATGCAACGTTGTTTTGACAGTCCTCACATTCTGAATATCAACTACCTGAGAAAATCCACAGGGATCCATATATCAAGCAACGTCACTGAGGAGCTCAGTAACCTATTTATAATGCTGGGGGGGGTGTGTGAAAAACTCGCTGCTGTCGGCTCTCACCAGGGGCCTCGATGCAAAGCGACGATTCACAAGCTCCTAATCAGCCATGTCAGAGCATAGTAGGAAACAATGCCAAGATCAAGGCTCCATACATCAGTTGCTCTGTCACATCCTCTTCCATCTTGAACGTTAACCGAGCAGTGGCGGGTTAGCCTCCAGCTCTCCTGCGGTTCAATCGAAAAGTGCAAGGGAAAAAGAAACCTCCTGATACTTTCCGAAGCCGGACCAACACAGAGGCGCCTTGTAAATATTCCCTTTGATCCGGCCGGCCTGGCACAGGTTGACTGAGATCCAAGCAGGCATTAGACGACAAAGGGATCCGAGAGAGGACAAGCCACATTCACACCGAGCTCTGAGGAGGCCAGCTGATCGCGCCATCTGGCCTCACCGGGCAGGCTTGTGCTCCTTGAAAAGCCCCTCGACTGATCTGCGATGTCTCAAGGAAGTGAGACGCTGCCTCGTGACAATAGCTGCTGCTCAGATGTGGAGGGATGACTGAAACCTGCAGCCTATTTTTGGTGAACACACGGGTTTCAAGGTTTAATCAGCTGGTAATTCAGCTGGCCATTTTGAAAGTATGTTTAAAAAAAATTATAAATCAAAGCTGTTTAAGGACATTTGTTATGATGTCATATCACTAAAAATGAAACCACTAACTGCCACATCAAGCTGTAACATGCTAATCTGATCAAAGGCTGACAGACAATATATCCTGGTCATTGAAGGAGCAGGCAATGAGAATTTTTCAAAAAATTATGTTTTCATTAAATTTACTGATATCATTTATCAGATTACGTGGTGGTATTTTTAGTAGAACAATATTCCTCTTAAAAGAACACCATCCCGAAAGGTAGAAAAATGCAACGTCCACCATACAGGATCATATGATCCACTTTGTCTTTTTTTCTATCCTGTCCTCTTACCATTTTTATGCTGGCTGAGTGTAGGGCTGCATTTAACTTGCAAGGCAGCTGAATTTGAATCCATCTTGCCAGGCTCCATTTGTGTCTACAGTGGTGTGAGCCAATCACCGTCCTCAGAGGGACTACTGGCAGCTACTGGCGTAGTTTTGGGTGCACCCACAGCGAGAAGCATCCATGGAAGCGACTCGTCTCGAACAAGCAGTGGCGGCTCCTGGAGAGCTTAGCGTAGATACTGTGATAGCATCAGTTATATCAGAACTGGAGAGTATTTCTTCATTTAAAGAGGAGCAAGGAACTGTGGAAAAGTTTTCGCTGCGTATGGTAAACAAAAACATATTGCAATTATTTTGACAGATATTGCGATTATGATATGTGATACCATTGGTGGGAATGATCATTTCTGCATCACGATTGTTATGTTCAGTGAAAAAACTATTAAAATCATGAGTATGTGACATTTTTTGGGGTCTGTACCAAACAAACATGTTTTTGTACCACTGGACGACAAGACTTTTAGGCCAGAGCATCTGGCATTATAAAGCTGTTTTGTCACACATTTTTCTTTTATCACAAATAGGTTTGCAGGGTTCTGCAATTTGAATATTGCACTTGTCCCTATTGCGATTTCTGTAATATCTAGATTAATTGTGCGGCCCTAGATGAGTGGTTATATGGGAACTTCATAGAGCAAACCTGAGGTTATAACTGCATGCAGTGGTAGCAAAGGAATATCTATCACATGTGGCCATTCAGGGCCATGATATTGTGATGTTTGAGAAATTCACTTTCTTTACTGGATCTAAAAAGACATCTTGCCATCCAGAAAATGCCATTTTAGCACTCAAGTGCCAGCTCAAAGTTTATCAAGTTTTGTTTAAAGTGGGGCGTACACTATCACAACAGTTTGTGAAATAGTCATGGAATTGAATCAATAGACTTGTGTGCACAAACATTAATCTTCTAATATTTTTTTTATGACACTCTGGATGACTTTCAAACTAACTAGGAGAGGTCACTCTGTAGAGTGCAGATCCCCAGCAGGCAACAGATGGTGAAGCACCTACTGCAATGCCACCACAACTGCCAGATGCAACCAGCAGAGATTTGCAAAGTTCTGCCAACAGTAACATGACCCATCACAGTTGTTTTTCTCCACCAACCAGTCAAGTTACAGTTTACATCCATGTCTGTCCAGATTCATAATGTATGTAGTAAAGACTTAGAAGGACTTACCACTATACTGACCTGTAACTTTGAAGGAATTCGATTAAAGTATTAAGTGTATTTTTTGGCAAACTGGAAGTTTCATTATGTTGACATGCGCGATTCCAGTTAATAATTTCCAGGTAGAAACATGCTGTCTTCACTTAGACACTGCTTTTGACAGAGGAGGACAGAGGACTGATAGAGAACTGAACATTATGATGTCACAGTCAAGTTGGCCTTTGACCTTTTAGGTATAAAATGCCATCACCTCATCATTTTGTCCTATTAGATATTTGTGTGTAATTTTGTTGTAATTAATGTACATGAATTATTGCGTTATGGCCAAAAATGATGTCAGTGAGGTCACCCTGACCTTGACTTTTAACCTTTGACCACCAAAATCTAATCAGTTCATCTTCGAGTCTAAGTGGTCATTTGTGTCAAGAGATACGCTCTGGAGAAGATGCAGGTCCGTTGATTATGCATGCATGCACTCACTCAATTCTAGGCTCTTGCAGGTATTTTTCCCAGAAAACGGACAAAATTTTTGACAAGAATTCCCAGAAAATACTGGGATCTCAATTCCTGGTATTCATATCATTTTGCAACCTTTTTCAGACGTTTTGGACCTGTTTTGATATTCTCAAAAAGCTACATCAAAAGACTGCAAGTAGATATACAGGCCCAGGATTCTAGGCATAGGTACTCTAGTAGTGATAGAAAAGTTGTATTTTTGTTTCTTTTCAGCCAATTTCCTTCTTTAGCAGCAATATAATTGTGTTCCTCAGCAATAGTGTGAGGTTCAGTTTTTCGGCAGGTCAAACTCATTTATGAGAAGAGCATGAGCTGCAAGTTTTCTTGAGAAGGAGCCCTTGTTGCGGCCGAGGCTCCTGCGGTTTGCTGGGGATTGATTTATATACTGAAGCACCAGGATACCTGCTGCTGTTTTGCCCTCCCAGATCTTTTCAGTTTTGTTTACATCATTTTGATTCACCTCAGCCCATAACTGCTCGGATGCACTCTCTGAAGGCGAAACAGCTCTTTAACCTTCCCTTTTATAGCTCCTGGAGCGGTGCGCAGCTGACAGAGAGGCAGCAATGTTCCACAGTTTCCCGCCTGCATGCAGTCGACTCATCGCTCAATAGTCTTTTTATTTTGCAGTCTTTGCTGTGACAGGTTGAGTCTAATCTCTGGGTGGATTTTGCAGATAGAGATGTGAGTTAAGTGCCGTGCACGAAGCTTGGTACACCATGGTTTTCTTGGTTGTCATGTTGGCCCAAGCTAAAGTCATTCACAGCTCTCACATCACTCATCATTTTATCACATATTAAATAGAAACATCAATCATTATATTCAGTTATTTGTCTCTGTATCTGTTTGAGACTTGGGGAGGAAGAGTCTTTAATGTTTTGTCTCAGCTTGACAGAGCAAAGCAAGCTCAGACTCACTGTTTCTCCAGCTTTTTAACATTTTTGCATCATTGCAACAAGCTATTCTGAACTACCATAATTTATTTAGGATCTAACTTTTATACTTCATGGTCTGAAAACTTAAAGAAACATATTTTCTTTTCTTCTTCCCCCTGAGCAAAAGCACACAAAAAGACTTTGGTCAGGTTTTCATCCAAATGTAGCTCATATTTTAACTTAATTTCCAGAAAATCTGTAACAGAAAATGCAAATTACTATGCGTTTCCATCCGTGTCTGATATGTGAATTTACAATTCTCCAGTGTCTGTCATTAAACCACTGCAGAAGAAGAGGGTGCAACCAGATGATGTAATTAGTGCCAGCTAAAGCTCAAACAGCGGGAAACGTGATGGAAATAAGACATTTATATTTGTTTCATGTATTAATTTAAGGAATGTTACTGTCTCATTGCTCCACAAAGATCTGATGGTTCATCACATACTTTATGTACGTCATAACTTAGTCCTTAAGTCTGTTTTCAGTGCACTTTATATCAATAAATCAACTTTTCAACCTCTCTTGAAAGTAAACACTTTTTTGCACAAATCAAAAATCCACATAAACCATGGACAGGGACAGTTATTATAGACATCAAGGCTGTTTTGGACACAGCTCCTATCTAAAGTAATACCAAGACTTTTTGACAGAAAACCCATTTTAAATGTCTGCAGACTTTCAAAACAGGTAGCAGGCAGATATCCTCATTTTGAGCCGTCTGCCACATCTGTGGATCTCCAATAATGCCCTGGCTTGACATCTTTATAATACCTTATCTTGTCTGCCCACAGACGTAAATAAAACATCACATCAATGTGACAAAAATATCTTGAGCCTAACACACACACACACATTTTGATGCCATTTTCTTTCTCTTGTGTTTATTTATTTATCTTATTTAACTAAATGAATCATTTCATTAAGTAGAATCATTGAATTAAGTAGAAAGAGTCATTTTCATTTGAACGCTTTGGCAGCATTGTTCACAAGATATTCCTGCCAATAAAGCAAATTTATATGAATTGAACTGAACTGATTTGTGTCACGGCCAAAAGACCAGATATTGAACCACTGTTGGAGATCTACAGTCATCCAAAAGGGCAAAAGGGATCTTATCCAGACATGCTGATAAAGACGAGATGCCGGTAATCATGATGTAAACTTACTGAAGATATGAGACTCTTAAGCACTGATTATTAGTAATAACCCAGAGTCATAAATCCTCCCACCTTCTTTTTTTTCTGAAGCGACTATAGTCCAAGTCACAGAAGTGTTTGATGTATTGGTGGTTTTTTTTTTTTTTTTTTTTTTTAAATCACAGCAAGTGAGCCTTCCAAGCGTGGGCGCCTGCTGGAGGCGGAGTAATCCTCCTTGGTCTTGGAATCCAAACAGACCCAACATGAAAGGAAAGTGCAATTACCCAGCCTTATTCCAGATCAATTGGACGCCACCACCAATAAACGTGGAGTTGTTTCTCATCATTCTGACTCAGTTGTCTCCTCTGTGCGCGAGGGGCCGTGTGGGCTTTTTCTTTGTTTCTGGGACATGATGAGAGAAGTCTCGGGTGAAAAGTAGGTGTTCATAACAGGGATGAATTGATAAAATACTTGATTTTAAGGCACATTATGTCCCAGAGTTTCTCTACACCACTGAACAGATTAGAGTGGAAAAACTTCACAAATCAACTTTGGTTGCACTTTATTGTACAATGCACTATAGGACGTAACAAGCTGTACAAAAACTAGAAATAATACATTCTTTATTAGATTGTATTAGATACTTTATTAGACCCTTATTAGACTTTCTTAGAGGATCATTTGGAACACATTTCAACAGAACTGTACTGTAAACTAAAGTGTATTATTTCCCACTGTTAGACCCTTCTCTGACTTTCCTAGAGGGTAATTAAAGGAGCATACATATGATTGGGGGTATCAATACTGGGATAAGAGTAATTTGACTTAAAAGTTAGTAATTAGCACATCTCCACAGATGCACCTTGCTCAAGCCAGCTCATCAGCTAAGAAAATTCTTTGTAATCACCGGTGTGTATTGTATAGTTTTTGGAAATCATGGACATTGTGTCCTCCGGGCTAAAGAGGAAAAGGACCATTCTGATTGTTAACAGTGCTAATTTCAAAAGCCAGCATCTGTGATGGTATGGGGGCGTGCATCATGGGTAACTGTCACATCTGTGAATGCTGAAAGGCACATTTAGGTTTTGGGAAACATATGCTGCCATCCAGGCGACGTCTTTTTCAGAGATGTCACTGCTTATTTCAGCAAGACAAATCCAAGACACCTTCTGCATGTGTTACAACAGCGTGGCTTCATCGTAAAAGAGTTCAGGTACTTGACTGATCTGCCTACAGTCCTGACCTGTCTCCCATTGAAAATGTGTGGTGCATTATGAAGTGCAAAATATGGAACCCCGGACTGTTGAGCACCTGAGGTCATATATAAAGCAAGAATGGGAAAGAATTTCACTTTCAAAACTTAGTGCCACTTTTCAAAAGTTGAAAGAACATTACATTTATTGTCTTTGTACTGTAAAAGTACTGCACTGTAAAGTTTTTTGCAAAACTGGGGTTGTATTTAATTCATCATTTCAATTTTAATAATTAATTAATGCATTGTACTTTTGATAATAAATCAAAATATTGTGAGAATCAACAGGAAATTTAACCAATTGCAATAATGTACAAAAAAGATGTATTTGTATATATCTCATTATTGCCTGTTGGGCATCAGAGATGCATGAATTCAAACACATTAAAGTGATATTCCTCCCAAAAATGAAAATTCACTCAATATGTACTCACTACTATGCCGATGTGAGGATGGGTGAAGATCTTCAGTTCTCAAAACAATCCTGGAGTTTCAGCAGAAAACAGGGTTGCAGCTAATGGCAGTGAATGGTGACCACAGGTAAAATGTAAAAAAAAAGAACACAAAACAAACACAAAATGTCTCCATCCTGCTCATGTGGTGTAATCAAAGTGTCCGTGAGCCTCGACATTAAAATTTAACCACAAAAGACGCCATTTACGCCATGTTTTTATCCAAAATGTCAACTGTAGCCTCCCAGGTAGCATGTAAACATGGCGCTGATGTATCGTGAGACTTCATATATCTCTTAATGGATGCATGACATGTGAAAATATCGCGAGATATACAAAGTCTCACTGCTGAAACTCCAGGATTGTTTTGTGAACTGAAGATCTTCACCCATCCTCACATCAGCATAGGGGTGAGTACATATTGAGTGGATTATCATTCTGGGGTGGAATATCACTTTAATTTTACATTAATTAGGTTCATGCCAACAGGGGTTACATATATCACCATGCTTCTCAGCTCAAAGCCAGTCAGAAACCTATTTCAAATAATAGTCTGCATCAATCCCCAAATATATAAAATCTTAACAGGATATAGGTCACTTCACTCAGATAATCATGGTTACATGTGTAACCTTCTCTTCGCCTATTGCTTGGTGTAAATTACCATTTTAAATTTAAAACCTGTCAGACTGGTAAAGGTGCACAGCTCTGACAGTGACAGTCCAATTCCACGACTCATTCATTCTGGGCTGTCACCTTTACGCTAAATATAGTAGCGAGTTTCTCCCCCAAAGTATTCGTCTGACAGGTGATGAAGGCATATTCTCTGCCACTCAATCAAAGTGTCATCCACTGAGAGTCCACTCTTTCAGACCACACAATGGCTTCTTTCCATGAAATATGTATTTTATTCTTTTCAGCTATATAAAGATATGCCTTTCTATGTGCACATGGAAATGAAACCACTTCAAGGTGAAACAGATATTTCCATAAACATGCAAAAAGTCAAGGATTTTGCAGAACTATTTCATTTCACAACAAGTGGAATCTCAATTTTCCCACTCCAGAACAAACCCACTCTGTATTCTCCTCTCACAATCTCTTGCATGCACATCCTCAAAGACATAATCCGCCTACACCCCGCTCAGCTCATGACAAATCATCCCGATGCATGGCAAATTCTCCCATACTAAGAGGCCCTGAGAGGGCTGTGGTCTGTATGTTCTACACCAGTAACGTCATACTTTAGCTCTCACTGAGCCATGAACACTCAGTTTCATCACCACATGTACTGTACAATGTATGGATTTTGCTCAGTAATACTCATGCTAAATGTATTGTCCTGAAGGAAAAAGTAATCTGGACCGCTGCATAAAGAGAACCTGAATGTCAAATAAATCTTAGAATTTGTAATATTGCAGATACATCTTATATTCCTGTTTATATTAGATTTAATTTTTATTTGTTCCAGCTTTGCCAATCCTTAATTGTGGCGCAAATGATTGTTTTACAAATGAAATTAGAAATGATTGTAATTGTGTCAGAGGAATAACATGTCATGGTGCACCTGATGGTTTTGCTTTTATGTTTATTTTAAAATAATAAAAATCTTACTCTGTAAACTTAGAAGACTCAAAACACAAAACTTGGACATCAGTGCAAGTTGTTGGTCTCGACTTAGGACTTGACTCCCCTCTTAACAGCCAAAACTTAAGACTTACTTGTAACTTGCAAAACATTTTGGGGGACAAAATGACTTTATCACACATATATCATGCTTTGAATTAGGGATGCACGATAATATGGGCACGTGATTGGCTGTAAAGGCTTTAAAAGTGTAATATTTTATCGGCCCAAAACAGCAGTGGAACTGCCGTTTATGCAGGGAATGCAGCTGCATAAAGGCTCTCATGCACAAGCCTCCAATAATTTACCTCACATGGGCTAGCCCTAATCTTTATGGAGTTTGCAGCTGTTAGTTCAAAAGAGCATTAAATGTCCAGCCAGCGTATGATCAGATCCAATTATTTGATTCTGAACAGCGGCGCAGCAAATATTCAAGACACTTACTTCATGGTGTCTTATACTTAATGTCATTCACCAAATAAATAACATTACAATAACACAAAATAAGTTTTACATATACGTGCATGTAGTTTATTGACTCATACCTCTACGTGACGTGTCTAAATTAAGTTCAAGTCAGGATTAATGGGTGATATGATGTTCAAAAATGTACAAAGTGTGCACATGCAGAATTCTGGGTTATTGCACTTACATCCACAATATTACTGTGAGGGAAAAACAACACAGCAAATAAGTGAGACACAACGAGGCTTGGGTGGGTTGCTTTAAAAATGTATTCCCACACAGTTTCTAATTACCTGTTAAGAAATGTAGTCAGTATGTAATCTAAGTATCACAATATGAAAGTTAAGTTAGTAACTTGATTACTTCTCATTACTTTTGTATTACTTCAATATTAACTGGTCGATCATTTTGATCATGGTGAAAAATGTTGATCAGAGCTTGAGGTGACGTCCTCAAATGTCTTGATTTGCCCACAACTCAAAGATATTCAGTTTAGTGTCAGAGAGGAGTGAAGAATCTAAGAAATATTCAGATTTAAGAAGCTGAAATTAGAGAAATTTGGCTTTTCTTCTTTAAAAAATGAATCAATCAAAAATGACTCAAAATGATATGGTCACAGTTTGGTTAGGTTTAGGCAATAAAACTGCGTGGATAGATTTAGAAAAAGATGGTGGTTGGGGTTAAAATAATTGTTACGTATTTCAGGTGGCAGAAGTGACAACACTCATGTGACGGAAGAAAAAAAAAACATTTTGTGAAAATCTACATCTTATTTGTCTCAATGCTAAGAGTTTTTTTTCCCTCTTACTGATGTGGACATACACAGTGAAACGTGAGTTGTATCCCATCTCATCCAACATATGTAAATGTTAATATTATAAAATATTCAACAACATCTGTGTTCAAAAATGTCTCTTTTTTTTTGAAGCCGTGTTTCTATCACATCACATGTGAGTGCATATAATTATCATGGAGCTTTACTATGGGAGGGGACACCCAGAACATCAAAGGAACTAACATGCATGCAGCGCTCCAATCCCACATCTTATGCAAATCATCATGCGGGGTTTTACATTTCCAACAGAAGACCACACAGAGAAAAATCAAAGAATGCACAGGAGAAGACTTGAGCGGGATGATGTAACTGTTTGGACGACGCAGCAGCCAGGATTCTGGGAGGTACGGAAAAATAACAACCTCCCAATGTGAAAGTAAAAGTAAAGTGACCTGTTTGGGTTTTTTTTTTTTGGGTTTTTGTTGTTTTTTTAAATCTAGGTAGCTGCTTTGATAAAAAAATTTGACTCTTAAGAGACAGTTTTCACACCGCCGCTCAGGAGGTGATGCAATGATACTGACTTATTGAAACTGTGCCACATGTGCTATCAACTTCTGAAAACCCTCCCATGAAATAATTGCTCCCTAAGGCTTCTGTCATTTGCTCAATCTTAGTGAAATGTTGCACTATCTGCTACGGGTAAACAGGAAGGATTTGAAAGTGTTATAATATACGCTCTCCTCTGGCTGGCAATTCAGATGTGCCATGCGAGTCATAAAGGAAGGTTATTATCTCTGAAAGTCACATTTCCCTCTCTATTCTTCTGTTATTCTTCTCTCTAGCAATTTTTTTAGCATCTTGAAAACACTCACTAGATACCTATTGTTTAGTTTGTCTTCCAAAATACTAAAATCCCTTTTTAATAAAAGTACAACAGAACGAAAGAATAACAGGAGTGAGAGGAAAATAGGGTGAAATCATGGCTAAACAGAGCTGGATGGCAGGTACCTTCTCATGGGGAATTATTTTAAAAATGTTAAATAATGACCTTTACGGCACTATGTGTTCATCTTCTACTCATTGTGTATTGTATTGGTTCATTGCACACAAGAAATCCCATGAAGCCCAATCCAAAAGTAATTTAATGGAACTGCTGCTGGCTAATAACCAGGAAATTATGTCAGTTTGCATTGTGTACAGTCTCATCCCGCTGATTATAGTTCGATGTTGTTGAACAGAGTTTGAATCACTTGGGTTTTGGTTTCCTATTTCCAATTAATATTCCGGGCCCTTGTTTTTAAAGTTGTTTTATCAGCCTTCAAGCCATTGTTAATTTTCATCCGACTGGTAAATCTTTTATTTCATCTTCTCAAAGGTACTGCATAATATTTATCTAGGAAGAGAAACAGCCTCGTGTTGTCAGAAAATTTGACAGATACCCCCAAAAAAAAGTGCTACCGACTGGTTGCTAAAGCAACATGTATGACCTTTGGAGAGAGCCAGTGTCAGCCATATCAGACCTTTGTTGCACTTGACCTTCACCATCAAATAGTTTAGGCACCAAAATTACTTGGTTAGGTGCTTCGGGTTAAAATAACTTACATACCTGACATCAGTTATGTCGGCTATATTATGTAAGTGGACTTAGGTACCTAAGATGAAATAAGAAAGTATGAGGGTGTTTGACCCATCCATCCATCCCAACCCCCTCCTACGCTGTGTTCAGAATTGGATACTAACACAGTGTATACATAGTACATACTCAGTCAGTATGTACTGCATATTACATAATAAACGAACAATAAAGTGTCAGTACCAGCAGACTGTATACATTGTAGTGTATACGAACAATACGTCTTCTCCGCATCACGTGACTGTATCGATAATGCAATCGCCAGTTTGAGCTACCACTGAATGAAAGTGTTTATCTCAAAAGTAAATCAACAGTACCTCATTCAATGTAATGTTTCCAGGTATTATTTTAGGGCATATTAAAAATTATTACATATTTTAGTGTTAAAAATGTTCAATGCAAATTCTTGAATACTGACGTTTTGTCACTGCTACTTACGACTCATATATGCAAGCATGGTGCCCATTAGTGCTGCACCAGGCCTTCAAGTGACTTCAGTGTAAACTTATCTGTGGCTGTACAAGACACATCAGGCTTTTGACATACAGTAGTATACAGAGGGAGGAGGTAGGGATGGATGGCTTAAACAAACACAGGACTTTCACTCAGGGGACTGGGTTTTGCGTCTCATATGAAACCAAAACATTATTTAGAGTTTGGACAGGTTAGATGCTCACAGCGTTCCATAACACCACAAATGGGTTAATATTAGAGTGAATGGACAGCCCAGTGCATACAGATGCTCAAAGGTACCTGGTTAAGGGTCTGAGACACCAAAGGGGCATGACAAAATGTCATGTCATGTCAAAGGGATGAGATCGGGTTGAAAATCCACATACTATGCATACTCAATACTCAGTTAAACACCACACCTTGCACTGAAATTACATTAGTATGCAATTCCAAACACAGGTATTATCAGTCTCTATACAATGCACCTGACCTACTACAGTTGCTATATGAAATGAAATATAGTCAGACATTGGCAAAGTGGAAGCCTAATCAGGGATCAAGTAAGTTTAGCAATCCCTAAAGATCCCTTCTCCTCAGGGATCAGACATGGAAATGTAATTTGTGCTCTAATTGCTTTTTCATCCCTTCTTATTTATAATTAATGTAATGTGTTTATTGTTTTGAGTTCTGGAGGCCTTTATATAAGCCTTAAGCTTTCCACCTCCACTGTGCAGGACTTCATGTACATGTATATATGTTTGTGTGTTTGCATGTATGTGGGAGTAACCTGAATGTCTACATCATGCAACCACAGAGTGAAACAGCTCAGTAACAGCAGGTTCAGTGCTCCATACAATCTGACAAACTGCTGAAAATGGACTTTAAGACTGGGATGCACCAACAAAGTTGAATTTAATCTAAGATTAGTTTGAATCAGAATTTAGTGAAATTAGATTTAAAATAAGAAAATCCAGATTAAATCGAGCTCTGCTGCACAATTAAAAAATAGTAGTAAATCCAAGTTTAAAGATGTAAACCAAATATTTAGTTGAGTTTAATCATTATGAACATGCTTACTTACCCAAACTGATAAAAATTAATAATTAAAAATACATTTGAGAGCTGTTGGAACCTAGAAAGTATAAAAGAGGGGGAAAAACCATTAACAACTCCTCTGTATTCCTGACCAAAACGTTGCATTGTTTGCTAACTATAACTGTAGCTAAAAAGTTAACAGAACATTAGGTCTACATTGTTTGCTGGATAAAAAGTTAACAAAACATTATAGTTTGCTAGCTATAGCTAAAAGGAGGAACTTGATTATTTTGCTCAGTCCATCTCAAAAAGACAGCCATTTTAAAAGTTAAACATCCTCAATAATAAATAAGTTAATATTGAATCACATTTAAAATTTGGAGTTAAAAGTTTTGGTGCAACAGAATTCAATTTAAATCTAGGTTTAGAGAGTAAAAACTAAAATGAGGTTTAAAGAGAGGTTTAAAATCAATCTTTCTAAATGTTAAACTGTTTAAAAACTTTAAAAGTTTGGTGTTAAAGCCCTGATTTAATCTGGTTTAAAAATTCATCCTGGTTGGTGCAACCCAGCCTAAAGCCACAATGTGTAAAATTACGTGACAATATAATCTCTATAAAATCAGATTTTCATGACAGCATGAGTTTGCGTTTGTAGAGAAGCTTTGTGCGTTGTTGTCCTGTTTTTTATCATACTACCACTAGAGGGCGCGAATGTCAGAAATTTTTAAATTCTGCATGTTCTGCTTTGGGGAAAAGTACAGCCCATAACGTTTGTTTTGTCAGATTTCAGCCTCAAATGGAAAGAGATGCCTGAAGAAGATTAGGATTTAAGATGCAGATTAGAGATAACTCTGGATTTAGGAGATTCATGTCAGAGAAGTTGCTGACAGAAATCCCTTTCTGGTCTTGAGAACAGTTTAGTTGTATTTTTGTCACAGTGTCAGCCGGCTCTAAGTGTTGCATTAGTTGAAGCTGAGCAGTGATCCGTTCTGAGAGGAGACTTGGATGAGATAATTACAGTAATACATTACACCAAATCGGTCGAGTGGAGAATTCTGGGTGTGTTTTTACCTTCCTCACCGCCTCTGCAGGTCAAAGTCATTCATTTGGAATTAAAAAGGTTTGACGATGATGTGCAGGAAACTGTAAGTTGCTTTGAGGGGTGCGAGTTCACATGAACATGTCAGAGCTCCTGTTATTATTAAGGGCAAGATTCAACGAGGTTTTTGATTACACTGTATTCACCTCACTGTATTATTTCAGTAACACTTTATTTGAAGGGCTGTGCACAAGCATCACTTCACTGTCATAACTATGTCATGACACCTGTCATGAAGATGAAGTGTGTCTTTGTTAAAACATAAAGCTGAACAATTTCTTTAAGTTTGATAACGTTCATTTGTCATAACTCATCACTCTGTGCATTTGTGGCCTCAACTTTGTAGCTTCAGCCAGCTCATTGCAAAGAAAGATGGGACTTTTTTAACCAAAGACATTTTGACCATGGATGTCTGAGGAGTATTTCCTCCCCAGCTGTGCACCGAGTTCGCTGACACGAACCAATCAAATGCAGATGATTGTTAAAGTTTAGGGCTAGTGTCATGGTTATACAAGAGAATCAGCTGGAAGTTTATTAGTGGATAGCCTGTTGGGATGAACCATCTTGTTTTTGAGTTGTCCAACACAAAACATACAATGTGACACGGCAGACACAATCACATACAACATATGTACATAAGGCTCTCATTTACTGACCCACACATCATTTCCATAAACCCACAACACCCAAAATACACAAACTCAAAAACACACAAAAAATAAGTAGGAAGTAGATACCACAGTACACACTGTACTATAATAATAAGACCAACAAAAATCTGTGCAATATTAGAGGGATAGGAAGATATTACCATTAAAAGCAGCAGCAGCAGAATAAAGACAGGATTTATTAGCTGCTTGAGAGTAAGGTTAGCCTGTGAGACTTAACTCATCTCTAGATGGTGCCATCCTATTTATGGAAGAAACCACAAACATGAGGAAAAGTAGGGTTATTTATGAGATTTCAAATCCTGTGAGCTGTGCTGGATTTTTCTCAAACATGTTAAAAACACTTTCAGAGGTGTTCAGATGACAGTGGAGCCTCCAACACGCAGCACACTTCAGGTGATAAAAACTACAGCTACAGCGCTCTGACTTTATCAGATTGGAAATGAAGTGCTTTTTGTGTCATGCTGTCATATTTCAAGTGTCCCGGCTGAAATATTGCAACTAAGAATATATCTTGTGACACCAACACTTTCGGTTGAATATTCTGTTGCTATAGCAACACCTACTGGCACAGTTCTATGGCAGTTTTACTGACATTGTTCGGGATCCAAGCTGCAAAGCTTCTTCTCCTTCTTCTGCTCCTATCCTCAAAATATCTGGATCCCAGAAACTGTAACGGCTACAGATCCCAACTCGACAGACAGGAATGTTGGAAATCTCAACCACTACTCAGACAAAAAAAATGTACAAACTGGCCAGATGGTGGCACTATAACTACAAACTTTATTTTGGCCAATAACTTTTGAACTTTAGTTCCAGAAACAAAAGCCATGCCCACTTGACCTTAGCAGAATTTCCACCATTTTTCCAAATTTGTTTCTAGCTACTTCTCCTACAGATGTTGAGCTGGTAAAAATTTGATCCATTCGGTCCAATAACATTGTAATTTACATGTAGGTAAGTTAGTTGAGTAATACTGGCTTATTAATTACTTTAGATTCACTCTAAATTAGAGAACCCTTTTATTTAACTAGTCACCAGGACTGGTGACTAGTTTAAATGAGAGGGTTCTCGCTGCAGAAGTGGAATGGGGCGGGGTCGAAGTAAAAGTTGGGATTAGCGCTATACTGGGGTACCAGAAGTGAGTCTCGAGACTAAATCAGATAGTCTCGAGGCACTTCTGTTCTTCTCTTTTTTATTTTTAAGATTGAGAGTAATTTTTTAAGTCATTTTCAAATGCTTAAAAAACTGCTTTAAAAATCTACATTTATGTATATAAAAATGACCTAAATTCACAATATTATTACCTAAAAATTCACATTCCTTGTTTTGCAAAAGAACACCAAACTGTACCATATCATGCTCAATAACAGGTATAACATTCTTCATAACTAACCATTTGTGTATTTTTTTTTCCTCCCCAAATTTTAACCTTATTACAGTTGTTTAACTATTATTGTTGGCTGGAAATTAAGATTTAGTTTTTCATACATCATATAGTAATAGTGAATATCATCCAATACACAATTAATTTAAGAGCAAAATTATGAGATTTTGATCAAATTTTTGTTTAGTTTTGTAGCCTCATACCTGCCAAAGTTCAAAAGCACCACACAGAGTAGTATTTTACATTATTTTTTCATTTTTATTTTATTTTTAATTTTTGTTTTTCAGTTTCAGTTAGTTTTCAGAGAATGTTTGCTTGTTTCAGTTTTGTTTTTACTGTTGAAAAATGTTCAGTTTTAGTTTCATTTGTTAGTTTCATTATTAGGTTTACTTGAAGGCGATTGGTTCCCAGTCATGCAGACATCCCAGTTTCATTAGCACCACAGCCTCCTCATGCTTATTGTGATGACAAATTTGACCAAAGTCTAAAACTAAATTCATTTCCTGTAGTGTATTTTTATTTTTATTTCAGCTAACCTAAATGTTTTTTTGTTCACAGCTGTTTTTTTTCACAGCTGGTTTAAGTTTACTTTTAGTTAACAGTAATAATGTTTGTCTTTTTTTCTGTCTGCTCTGCGTAGGTCCCTCTGTACTTATGAAGTATGTAACTTTATAATTGTTTCATGGAATACATTTCATATCACGAAATTTAAAAAGACAGAGTCTGGGAGAAGAGGAGAGGAGTTTTTCAAAATATACAGCCTGATTTAAAGGTCCAGTGTGTAAGATTTACAGGGATTTATTGGCATAATATGGAAGAAATAAAATGTAATGCTCATAAGTATGTTTTCAGGTTAGGATGGTCAGAAAAACTGAAACGATCAGCTGTTCACCCGCTCACTCATATCACCTCCAGGTAGGAAGTTGTGTGAGCTTTGACAGCGATGCTCTTTAACGTTGCTATGGTTACATGTTGGGAAGTGGACAAATTTCAAACTGTGATTAAACTTGAGCCAAACTACATGTTCATTAAATGGTTTTAACGCACACCTGCCGGCCAACCAGAAAAGAGTATTCACCCAGACCATGGTATAATCTTACATAACTCGCATTAACAAGAAATTATATAATAATTACATATATAATTAGATTATACATTATATAATGTGCAGCATCCCACCAAATGGCTTTCAGTGTTTACCTAACTCAACGTAGATTACCAATGGAATTGTGGGAGTCGGTGCTGGCTGGTGAGCTCGAGGCTCACGATGCACAGGTCAACTCATTTTCCATTCCAAGTGGTTGCTATGCAACTACATGATCGGGCGCCTGAAGACCCAAAGTAAACAAGCTTTATTCTGTCTTTGCAATGATAAGTCTGAAATAACATGCTGGGCCAGAAGCAGTTGAAAGCTTCATTCAGAACACTGGGAGCTTCAGACGCTGTGTCACCTCCTGTTTCTTTGCTGGAGGGTCTACGGTAAACATCTCAGGACGTCAGGAGAACTATTTGTCTGACGTGATTTTTTTGATGCTTCAAGAGGAATCTGAACTATAAAAAGCTTCACAGAAGTTCAAAACTCATCGCCAGTTCACACAAACCGAGGCAGAATTTCAAGCAGCTCAGCTTTAGAGTGATATTCGTACAATAAAAGAAGACACCCCCCCCCACATATCTGAAAACTTATCTGCATATAATTACATTAAGAGTCTCGGTGGAGGCGTCATTCCTATCATTCACATAAATCAAAGTGGACATTTTAATGGAATTTCCCTTTAACTTTCATCCATCTTTTTGCTCTTCTTTTAATCCAAGTGAGACATTGATACATAAACCACCACCTGCCTCCCTTTAAGCAACATCACAATAAAACATAACTGACAAAACTGTATCTTCAGTGGGTGGATGTGACAACTCAAGAAGTGCCTTTATTTCTTAGTAATCTTTAACCAACCAACCAACATATAATCAATCTGAATTAAAGCACTTTGATGAAGGCTTCAGAGACTGTAATTCATGTGCAAACATGCAGTACAACATGGAAAATAACGAAATGCAGCAATGAGTCTGTTCTGAAGGGGCTATGAATACCCACTAATGCTAATGTAGCATTCCATTGATAACAACAGGACTGCTTCTTCTTTTGAAGATATTCACAAACCTTTTCCTGCCTGCGTTGTTTTGATGCTGAGAGATCAAATGAGTCACAGCCAGCGCTTTGATGCCGTGATGTATGTGAAGGAGCGTACTCATTGTGAGTTTTGAGTTATGATGAGTGAAGATAATTTTAAAGACATTTTCCTTGGCGTCTGCCACACTAAACAAGTGAAGGTGAATTGGACCATAAATAAACAAAATGAATCAAGTGAATTTCTGCTTTAGTAAGCAGCTGTCAGGAAATAAAAGAGCAAGATGCTGGTGGCTTTTATCAAGGCTGTCCTCAAAAAACAAAAAACAAAAAAAAACACAGAACACAAAATGGAAAAGCTAACATAGTTTATGAGCTGTGTTAGCGCAATCTACTGTTATTTTACCACCCAAGTACAACCTGTTGCAAAAAAAAGAGGTGTGGTTTGAAGACAGTAATGAGATAGGAGTCAAAACTAGTTAACTAGCTTGCCAATCAGTTAACTAGCTTGCCAAAATGAACTAGCTTGCCAACAGACCTCCTGGATAGAAGAATTCTCATTTCTTACAGAAAGTTTTAAAGGAGAGGCCCTATTAGCATACCCTGAGAAAAAAAAAAAAGGAAAATATTCACTTTCTATGTTACTAGAATAAAATTTTAAGTTGGAACAGGCTGAATGCTGCGGTCTCGTTGAGTTAATCCAGCTAATAAGTGTCAGTTTTAGGTCATCTACAGGCATCTGCTTGCCAATAATGTGTACTTAATGTTATTTTCATTAAAAATTCATAAAAGTCACCAAAATATAGGAAGCAAAGTCTATGAAGCTCAATTTTTTCTGGGGGAAGACCCCAGACCTGACAGATCACAACAGAAGAAAAATGTTTCAGGGTTCCCCAAACTCTACAACACAACAGTAAAAGCAGACTACGATCACACCAGTAAATATAATACCTGTGGAAATGTGAACAGTCAGGTTGTGTTATAAGATTTGTGAATCATATAGTTTATGAACTTAGCTACTTCCAGAGCTAAAGGTAGCTCAGCTGTTTGTATACCAGGCAGACAGGATGCAGCGGTTGTAGCGCTGTGCTTTGCCTCTCTGTGCTCTACCTCGTGGAGAGTCCGGGACAGATTTCTTATCATGTAAAAGCCCCTTAAGTTTTGTTATGGACATGACTTCCGTTATGTCGCTTCCATTGTGTGAGTGATGTCAGTTCTGTCACGTGACATCTAACATAGTTTTTTGAAGTTTTGTTGACGTACCCAAATATTTTTATTTACAAGACCCTGAGATACCTGAACTTCCCTAATCTCAACTCAATAGTTTTAATAGCTTAAACTTGACCAGAGCTAAACCATATATATGGTACAGTCAGATAGGTAATTGTAGAAGACACTGAAAAACATTTTGTCATGTGCATCATGGGCTGATGTGACATGACAACAACAAGATATGTACCCTATCCTACACACATGATCTAGAACATCTTTATTTATCCCAGAGGGATTCACTATCAGTTAATGATATGTGTGCATGAATTTACTGTACGTTCTACTGAATAAACCAATGAAATTCATCTCCTATTGTGGGGCTATGAGTGCCCACAGGTGCAAATGAATGGCTCTCAATTGAGAGCAACTAGGCTGCTATTCTCCCTGCTGCCAATCTGCCAATTACAATCCATTTCCTTCCCTCATGCTGGCACTCCATTCTCCGCTCCAGCTTCCTGCATTTATCTCCAGTCTGTTTATGAAAAGAGAAGCTGCATTCCTGCATGGAAAGAGAGTAAAAAAAAAAAAATCCCCAGAGGCGGGAGCAGCTGCAGGGCGATGAAGCAAAGACAGCACTTACGGTGGAAAAGGAGCAAAGCGCTCTGGGGTGAACTCTGTTTGTGAGGGCTGTGATAGCATTTGCATATAAACGACATGTAAAGAAGAGGCGCCAGAGAACTCTGTCCACTGAAGCCCGTCAGAGCCCGAGGAAACAATCTGTGTAAGCTGGTGCATTTCTACAGGGGCTCAGGCACGTTTCAGCTAATTGGTTAAAGGTCGATTGTCTTTAAAGTACAGGTGTCACTTAATCAGTAAACTAAAAGAGGACAAGTTATTGATCACCTTAAGCCCTTTGTGTCCAGTGGCAGTAGCAGGTGTAGGCAACCGCCAACAGCAATGACCAGATTAGGAGGAGATGATGGGCCTATTTCATAGCTTTTAATCACGGGTAAATAGAGGCAGGTATTTTTTCATTTGCTGCATGTGTAAAGATCAAAATCATTCACATCAAAAACCTTAAAACCTCTAACATTTTACAGGTCTGTTACTTCCTGTCATTTCTTGATAAGTTTATGAAAAGAATGCTGATTTCTAAAAAAGTCAAGGTTCTGAAACTGCACTGTAAAAATAAAAACGATAAAATGCAAAATTTCAAGGCAACTTACTTTGATAGATTTTTAAGTTTTGAAAGAGTTTGGAAAAAGTTTTACAAACTTTTAGTGCTTTGTTGAGATAATTTACTTTTCTTCTTTTGTTTGTTGTGTTGCATTTAAAAGTAATTCAATTTCATTGGAAAAACCGTTCCGCTTAAACCCAAATAAACGTTTGTTCATGAATATATTATTTAAAACTTTATTCTTCATATATGTTGAATCATGTGCTCTCCTGTGTACAAAATATCCCATTTTTTGTGCACCAACTAAAAGATTCTGTACCAGGCATCTCCAACATTTTTCAGGCCATGGACCCTTTAGACCAGTGTTTCCCAACCCTGGTCCTCAGGGACCCCTGTCCTGTTTGTTTTAGATGTCTCCCTGCTCCAACACACCTGATTCAAATGATCAGGTTGTTGTCAGCCTTCTGCAGAGGCTTGATGGCAAGCTGATCATTTGAATCAGGTGTGTTGAATCTACTTTAGACAGAGCAGTAAATATACTAAAGAGCTAGAGCTACTAAATATATTACATTGAATATTTTCTGATCTTCCCTCATGTTTGCTTAAATGTATAAAATCACCACATTTTATCTTATTAGACAATTGTGTGAAATTGTATCATAATTAGCATTTGAATTCTTGAATTGTGGTCAAAAACATGTTTAGTGAAGTCATAGTGACCTTTGACCTCCAAAATTTAATCAGTTCATCCTTGAGTCCAAGTGGACGTTTACACCAAATTTGAAGAAATTGCCTCAAGGCGTTCTTCAGATATCAGATCAGATTGTCAGATTCACAAGAATGGGGACAGACAGTCAGATGGACAACCCAAAAACATAATTCCTCCAGCTACGGCTGTCGCTGGCGCGGAGACATAAAAACCCACTTGAATGCTGTTCAGCTGCATCATGAGACACCCAGAGAAATATAGACGAGCCAAGAATGCAGACAAAGAATGATTGGTAGTATATGCACCACAAACTGAGGCACAGATGTGTGAAATGTTTTTATCTGGAGCAAAACATTGCAGTTCTGAGCCGTTTTATGACTCAATTTTATTATACAGAGACAATGGAGCGAAATAAGAAATTCTGTAAAATACAGGAAACCAGCGAAGCTCCCTGTAAGTTAAGAAATCAGTCTGTCTGAGGTGTCAAACACAGACGCAAACTCCACACACAGAGTGGGAGTGTGTTGATACAGAAAACATCTGCACTGTCAGTTGAGGAACTTGTCAATGACGAAAAAAAAAAAGCCTGATCTGAGAGAAAAGTGAGATGAAATTTTGCTTTGAATAGTGTCTGAACACAGGCTCGTTGTTTTCTGTGGCGTGACCCTCTGTGTTAATCAGTGCCGGTGGTTTCACCTGTGTTGATTGCTCTCATAGTTTGCACCTGTGTTCTGCCTCCGTTTGGATCTCTCACTCTTGGGTCATTTCTGCACTCAAAAAGACAAGAGGAACTTGTTTCGCTCTCCTTTCCCCACCCCCTCTTTATTCAGTCTGTCACATTGCAGCGAGGTTTTTAACTTTGTCTCCAGAGTCTGGTCGTGCTAAAATGCCTCCATGCGAGGATAAAGCTGTGGAACATCCATCTGCCTCTCCGTGCAGCTCTGCATCTGCGTTCTCACTCTGATGAAACTGTTACACAACAACAGTCAGAAGCTCTTTTTGTTTTTTGTGTGTGTGTGTGTGTTTTTTTTCAACACAGGGTAGTGTTTTGGTTTACTTTATCCATCTTTTTCCCCAGACTTGTGTTTAGACATTCACAACATGGGCCCCCCATTTAGAAAATGCTCTAATCAAAAGCCACCTTAACTAGTGGCTGAAACCTTTGATCAAGTATGTTTCTAGAAAGTTAAGTGTTTTTCCTCTATTGGTTTGGGGAAGAAAAAAGTACACAATGGTTCAAAGGGGAGAACATTTTTTCAGTTTAATCACATCACCTTTTATTAAAGGTTCAGACTTGTGTGAAACAGTTTGAAAACAGTATCTAGACTATAGCTGGTGTTGTGTTAAGGTGATGTCAGCGCGGGGTAACGGGACCAAAATAACATCTTGCTCCATTATGAAGTGGCTTCAATTCACTTTCCCCTCTAAATGTTTTGTCAAAGAAAGATATGACAGAATCATATCAGCTGTCACAAGCCAGGGACCTCATTACAGAAACTCCCCAAGTCTGAAATCCTCTCTTATCTCAGTTTAGAATGACATTTAAGCTTTTTGCTATTACAGAAACATGTTTCTAGGAATTTAACTATTGCAGAACTGTCCTAACTGAAGAATTTCCTAAGTTAGTAATCGTCAGGATGGTGTAGACCAGGTGTGTACAAACTGTTCCATAAAGGGCAGAGTGGCTGCGGGTTTCTGTTCCAACCAATCAGCAGCACACCTGATGCAACTCATCAGCTGTTTGATGACTGACACCAGTTGATTAAATGAGTCGAGCCAGGTGTGCTCCAGCTTGGTAGGAATGAAAACCTGCAGCCACATGGAGTAGTCTGGACATGCTTGGTGTAGAGCCTGTCCTAAATTCAAAAGAACTGCCAAAATGGCACCACCACTGTTGTTATGTCTGTATGGTAATAAAAAAGAAGATGCAGAACATGAACACTGAAATATGATTGGAAAGACAACTCAAACTGTACAATTTTGCGTTTAATTTCCAGGACCATGTATTTAATGACTACCAAGACAATTTAATTTTGAATTTGATCATTATGATCAGTCCTTTCTCTCACGCTGAGTGTATTTCTGTCATCATGTAGATATACCTGCCGTATTTCACTATCCGACCAATGAGATGTAAGCTAGCTTTGGCCTCAGTCTTTCAGCATTAACATTAAAGGTGCGCAGCTGTCAAGTAACTTTACATTTACACTTTCACAGTGTTTGCTTGCTTTTAAAAAATGTCAGATGTTAACATCACAATGGACATTTTGGCAACTGAAGTTAGCAGAAGCTTACATCAGCCAGCTGCACTTATAAAATCTGCTTGAGTCATTATTTTAGCCGACAAAATCCACCATTGTCGGCTAGAAATGAGAAGCTGCTTTTGTTTACATCTCTAAGGATTCAAAGACCTCATGTTTCAACAGTTACCCCCAATTTTGATGTTATATCTGCCACCGTTATCACTGTAAACTACATAAATGCAGTGCGAGAATGGAAAGTTTGGCAGGCTTAGCAACAGTAACTAAGGAGGGCGGGGCTTAGCGAAGGGTCAGTTGAGAAGAAAACCTCCATTAAAAACTTGTTTCCTCTCCTCCATGCCATGATTAATTCCTCTGACTTGTCAAAGCCAAAATTGAATGTCCAGCTTTTCTTGTCCATTTGAAAGCTAGCTAGTCAGTGTTAAGCGAAGACAGCCATTGTCAAGGATACAACTTTGTTTATAGCTCTAGTTAGGAAAGTAGAAAAAAATCCCATCTTGAACACTTTAGTCAACAGAAGCAGTCAGGAAAATTTTCTGTAATGTGGCCCCTTTTTCATTCAAATTTCATGCAAATTTTTACCAAAATTTCAGAAAATCTAAAGGACAAAATGCAACTTATGCACATTTCCATCTACTACTGTTATGTGAATAGCAGTACATGACACTAATTCTACAGCCAGGTGTCATTGTACCAGTGTACTGTAGAAGAAGAGGATGCAACAAGAGTTCTAGTCAAACCTCAAAGCTATCAAGCAGAGTTTCAGGAGCAAATAAATACCCACCATGGCAACAGCTTGAGATTTATTTTTGTGTTTCCTTCTACACATACACCAACACATGCTTAGCATTACTGAATGACTAACTAATTATTACATGTTGTATTCTTTGGCTCATGTTTTCTACTTTCCTTAGCTGCCAACTCATGTTGTCTCCTTCTTTGTTACAGTTTTTAAGCCAGGCTGTGACACTGTTTCCATCACACTTCGTTGCATGTTCTTTTTTATTGATACACCAATTTTTCTACCTCACCTAAGCATAAAAACATTTTTGCAGTATTTTGACTTTTTTTTCATTTTCAGCATTTCCACTTCATTAAAGCAGCACTAATTATTTTAATATTTATGATAAGACTGCAATGTGAAATATGCCAGTTCTAGCGACAAACTCAGAATTGTCAGTTTACCTCAATTCTTTGGAGGATTTAGTATCTTTCAGCTCATTGTTTTGGTTTTCCAGCCCCCAGATTGTATCCTCATCAACCTTGTTTCCAAAAAAAAGTGCAGAACCCACCCACCCCCCACCCCAACCCACAAGGCCATAGTGGGTTTAAAAAAAAAGCAATTTAAAGGGAACAATGATTATTAAATGAATAAAATTGCAAGGCTGTTCAACAAATTCTTTAAAGGGGGGCTGGATTTTAGTATCTGTCCTGGGAGCTTGTATGTCCACTTCTCTGGTAGACTCACAGAGTACTTGCTTGACCCAGAGTTTAAACGAGGGAGGTTTCACCAACTTCCAGTGCAGAAGAATTAGCCTCTGGGACGGCAGTGTTACAAATGCTCTAGCATTAGCCTGGAGAACAGTAAGTTGTTCTTCTGATGGAGACAACCCAAAGACAGCAATCATGGGGGTAGGATCCACTGTCCCACAACAAATGTAATCCTTACTCTGAATGTTGACGTTGGCAGATTTTAAAAATATCCAGGAGGACGACAGGTTATGAGAAATGTGTGATTTAGGAGAAGTTGAGAATGAATCACATTTTCTTCTGTATTATTGTAACGAGTTAAAATACCAGTATTTAATGAAATGTTCTGGTGGTCTGATGACACAATGGAATGGTTGTTTAACTTTAATGTCTATGAGTTGGCTAACCTGTAACTAAAGCTTGATCACGATGGTTTATTTGTTTAACATTAATTGTAATTTCTACATGGGCTGGGCACATTGCTTGTGCATGACATAAGTATAAAAATTCATGAATTCATTCATTCATTCAGGAGATTGCTTCAAAACTCAGCTGTACACAGTTTTTGTTCAAATATTTTGCAGGTAAAGAACAAAATATTTCCTCAAGAGCTGGTGGAGATGAAACTAGTTGGAGAATTATGAATAAGAACGCTAGAAATTCTGACATTTTTCTTTTCATCACTTGATTAGTAACAGTCTGCCATATTTCACTTGAGTTAACAGCTTATTGTGCTGCCCCCAGGTGGCCAAAAATCACCCAAGATGTTAACAAGATGTTAATAAATCAAAAATAATCACTGCATGTGAGTCTTGCTTCATTTACCTGCTGTTGTTTTTTTCATAATCATTCATAGTAAGCTTCATAAATTCATAACTCTCTCCCCTGTACTTACCACTGGAACAGGTGGGAAGTTGACTGTAACTCACTCACCCTCTCCACCTGGTTCCCAGCTCAATGGGAGAATCGAACCAACAACTTTTGGGTCTCTAATCTAATTACCTAATTACTGTCCTCCCCATAAGAACAAACACAGTAGTACTGACATGAAGCACAGTGTCTATATCAATTCTGTGGGCTTATCTATAGAGGAACCCTCGACCCTGCTGGTTAGCGTGCTTTGCTCTACTTATTAAACTCCACAGGACCACACGTTAAGCTCTCTGAGCCTCTCTGACTTGTTTTTGTTTTTGGAAAAACCCCAACAGGCTTCATTTTTCTCTGCACCTGGGTGATTAAACAGCAGCTTAATAGAGCCTCAGGTGATTTCGATGTGGAGCTGTTGAGTTGAGCAGGGGGCTTTGAGAAAGTAGATGAATTCATCTGTTACAGCCTCTTGTTCTACTCGGCACTGTAGACGAGGGAATACTTCCCAGCTTTCTGTGTGTGTGTGTGTGTGTGTGTGTGTGTGTGTGTTGTGTGTGTGTGTGTGTGTGTGTGTGTGTGTGTGTGTGTGTGTGTGTGTGTTTGTGTGTGTTTGTGCTCGAAATCACAGCAAGAGCACGATTTTCTTGTTTTTCCTCTCGACTTCAACTAAGATTGTTTGTGCATCTCGCTCTCTAAATTGCAGTGTGGGTAAAATTGCTTCAACTGCTTTCCACGGAAACTGTTTGATCAAAATCTCTCAATGTGCCACAAAGGGCACAGCTGAGAGGATAATAGACGTGAGGGGATTTATTAATCAACAATGATTGCCTTCTTATGTATTAATTCATTATTATGAATTTTAGCATTTAACATGCTGTACACACTCTTTTTATTTCAGCTTCATTCTTCACACGCACCCAGAGAAACTGGCCTCCTCGTGCTGAGGGAGGAAAGATCAGTAATATGTCACTTTAGAAACTTTCAAGGGATTTTAAAGACATCCTGTCAAATGTCTCTGATTTAAGTTACGTGATGACCAGGGTTGGGAGGGTTACTTTACCTAAGATTACCTAAAAAATGTAGGCAGTGACATAATCCATGTATCACAATAATAAAGTAATGGAACTTGATTACTTTCGTTTAGTGTTTAGCCTATTATAGTGTTTTCAGGACAGCAACTAACAATTATTTTCATCACTGATTAATTGGTCAGTTATTTTCTCAATCAATTCGTAGTTTGTTCAACAAAATGTCAGAAAATGGTGGGAAAAAAGTTGATCAAAGTCCAAGTTGATATCCTCAATCGTCTTTTGTCCACAACTTTAAGATATTCAGTTTACTGTCAGAGGAGTAAAGAAACCAGAGAATATTCACATTTAAGAAGCTGAAATCAGAGAATTTGGAGTGTTAAATCCTTTTTTTGTGTCCAACTTTTGTATCCAGACTACATAATCCTGTTACATGTAATCCTTTACTCCACAAGCCTGGTGATGACAAGATTGTAAAGTCTGAGGGATCAAGACGATATTAATTGAAATCAAACAGCAGAACTGTCTTTTATATTAAAGACATTTCATCAAGTGTTTACTTTACATGTATGATTGAATTCAACAAATGCAGTTGCAACCTGTGTCAGGTTGATTATGCGACATGAAGGAAAAATTAGCCATTCAGAGTCCAACAAAAGCAGGAAAGAAATGAGCAAAATAAAACACTTCACCCTGTAGCAGAAATGCTAAATTCTTCCTGAGGGGTACAGACCAGCCAGCTGAGCAGCTGTACAGAAAGTGTTTGAATATAAGACCTGCAGTCTGAACTCATTTTTTGTGTGTTGAGCGGGGTCATTTTGCTGAGATTTCCATTGGGGATTTGGGAACAAGAACTTGGATTTAGGGTTAAGATTAACAGCCAGGCTTGGGTTTAGATTTTAAATCCAAAAAGCTGAAATGAATTTAGCCAGTCAGGACCACCTGATGGACAGTCAAGCATATTACTGAGTATACTTTGAACCCACAGAACAGTAATTTAAATTGTAGTCCAGATCCCAAATTTAAATCAGCCCTCTATTCCTGGCTTAATCTAAGCCCTGTCTGTCAAGCTGGTCTTGCCAGCGGCCCTGTGAGTTTCTACATAAGAACAGCTGTACTTTGAGACAAAAGCGAACATCAGCATGCTAACATGCAGATGTTTAGCAGGTATGATGTTAAAAAAAAGTACAGCAAAGTCTGATGGGAATGCAATTTTTGCAGGTATTTTTGACATGATTTCTGTGTGTGTGGTGATGTATTCCTCTATAAAACTTTGTATTAGGTGTCCTGCAGCATTCTGTGAATTTGTGTTTTGTTTTTTGTAACTTGTGACCTGCTAGGGGACTGTCGATGAAAATTAGCTAAGAGGAACTGTGGTACATCAAAGTAAAACATTTATGTACTAGATTCTCGACAAATAATTTAAATATTTGTTCTTTTTTAGCACTTTATGAATGTTTTTTTTTTTTTTTTGTGAAATAGCGTGATAACAATAAAACAGTGACACAGGAAACAACAGACACATAATGGACAGAATTACAGACAGCTTGGACATGACATGATAACACAAAGCAGTTATGATGGCAACAGGGAGCAGAAGTTAGGTTGGCTTAGGCAGAGTTACGTGTGATACTTCTTTGTGCCCATGTGTGATAGTGAAGAGGATTGCTGTGGAGTTGGAAGTCAGGGTTGTGCCATTTTGGAGTGCATTTACAGTGCTGGAGTAGAATTAAAGATCTTAATGACTTTCCACCAGAATGTCAGAGTTGTGGAGATTACAGTACTTTTGAGGAAGGAATGTTTGTTCGGTTGTGTTGTGGAATGGAAAATCAGAGAGTGAGATGTTTTTGCATGATAGTTGTTCCAAGTCCATCCATGGGATATTGTGGTTGGTTTGATGGATCCATTTAGCAATATATTGTATTTGATTTGCAAATAACATGGTTGAAAACAAAGTATTGGACAAAATTCTGATCTGATGATGGTGCTAGATGAAAGGTCACCAGAGTTATTACAGTTCATCCTGATGGAAACAAAGGAGCTTGCAGAATGCAGGTTCAATCCCTCAGCTTGGCAGGATAAATCTGGATGAAGAGAGTGAAAGGCAGCACATACTCCTAATGCACTACTACCACGGAGATGCCCATGAGCAAGGTGGTTAACCCCGCTCCAATGGAGTTTCTCAGCGGCCGGCAGATCAGACTATGGTTGTACTGGGCAGCCTACAGGTGTGAATGAATCTAACTATAGCCCCAGGGGGAAATAAAGGTGCAACATTCCCGCCTTGAACAGGTTGTGTAAAAGGGGCTTATGCAAATGTGATCAGAGCGTTCCTGAAAAAGAGGCTCCCCAAATAAATAAGGGTTTAAAAATATTATATTTTAGTCTGAAGGGATTGACTGACGTGTCCCTCTGAATTACAACATGTGTAAATACATCTATTCTCCCATGAAATCTAATGATACGAACATTAAGAAAGTGTCTACTTTCATTATAAGTGGTAATATTTCTGAACTGGAGAAAGCAGATCCACAATGTTACTGAAGGGGGATTTTAAAGGAGCAATATGTAGCAACTGACCCTTCGCTAAGCTACGACTACTGTCACTGTTTCTACACCTGTCAAGCTTTCCATACTCGCACTGCACAGATGCTGTTTACAGTGATAACGCTGATATTAGTCCTGAGTGTGACCCTCTTTTGTCTACACAACGCTGACACAAGTAATTGTGAGCGCACAAGGTCTTCGATTCCACAGGGAAGTAAACAAAAGTAGCTTCTCATTTCTGGCTGACGACCATGGATTTTGTCGGCTGAAATGATGGCAGTCGCTGGCAGTTTTCATAAGCATAGCTGGTAATGTAAGCTAATGCTGATGCTTAAACTCTGAGTCAGATGAGTCTGCAACAGACTTTTTAATGTTTCCATCTGACATGCCAGCAAACACTGAGTGGAAGGTGAAATATGAAACGTATTTTAACTCAAACTGACAATGACAAAAACACACGTTACGGACCAGAATAGAAATTTTAAAGGACACCACAGCTGTAGCATTGTAGTATTTCAACTCTGCATGTTTCCTTACTCTCAAGACATGTCATGGTCATTTTATAATTGAGTAAAATAAAGTATATTACAGATTTCTCTTTTTAAAGGTAACATCAGAATAATATTAATTTAGTGTCTGAATGTTGCCAGTGGAATGGTATTACAGCCCACTATTTTAAATGTCTGTGTGTGGGTAATTTAGATGTCTCAGTCATAATTCCCACCTCAGAGTGAATTTACAACCGTCTGGAGGAAGAGAAATGATTGAACGCCATCAAAATCACGGCTGAGTCACAGCTGTCAAGGCACATAACGTCATGAAAGCAGTCTTTTTTTTTTTAAATCCAGATGTCATTTTACTACTATATCCCAGCTCCTTGGATCTGAATTTTTAAAAATGAGGGAAAAAAAAACTTGTGTTTGACCACCCTGCTTGGATATTTTTCTCCAATCACTCCTGGGCTGTGAAATAAATAAACCTGGTCCTGTTGTTTCTGTTGTTGCCTGCCCAGTCGTGCAGGAGACTTTCAGAAGGTGGAGCCTAATTGGTTTTAAGCAGAGGTGCGGAAGAACAGATCAGATGAGGTCAGTGAGAGGCAGATCGATGAGGAGCTGTTAAGATCACACAGTCAATAGAGGAAGTAGAGAAGCTGATTCTTTGCATTGATGTCTTTCACTTCATCTGAACAACCTGAAGAAGCAGCCTGGGGGAGGATTACGGAGTTGAAAGGGGGTGACTGTGTTCTTGATGGGAAACGGGAAGTCTCTCTCCTCCCAAGAAACTGCCGGAAGAATTTGAAGATTAGGATGATAATGGTTTGCGTATATACATGCGTGGTTTTCAGTGGTGGAAAAAGTACTGAAAATCTGTACTCGAGTAAGTACATCTAGCATCCATTTTCTTCCACTCATCCGGTGTCGGGTTATGGTGGCGCTAGGCTAAGGCGGTATTCCAGACGCGGGATATGTGATCCCTCCTGCCACTCCTGGGTCTACCCTCTGGGTAGTCATCCAGGAAGCATTCTGATCAGATGTCCTACTCCCTACTCGGATTCTCTATTCTGAGCTTCCTCTGGGTGTCTGAGCTCCTCACCCTATCTCTAAGGCTTGCCCCAGCCTCCTGTGGAGGTAACCTATTTCAGCCACTTCTGTCCGCCACCTCATTTTTGGATCACTACCCAAAGCTGGAAGGTAGATCAACTGGCAGTCCAAAAGCTTTACTTCCCAGCTCAGCTCCCTTTTCACTACAGCGCCCCAGCACCAATCCGCCTGTGGATCTCATTCTCCATCTTACTGTCACTTGTGAACCAGACCCCATGTCAGAAACTGCAAGTTTACTTGCCTCATTACCTCAGGGATGCTGGCATATAGGTGACATACATAAAAACACTTAAACATTGGTCATACCTTCATAGGAACTTTAATCTCCTTCCCATGACCTCAGACTTCAAGGTGCTTTGACTTTTGGTTTCACATGGAACGATCCCCAAGAATCCTGTTTGTTTGGCACATCCATTCAGCTCCTCCATATTCAGACTTTCTCGCTTTTTATACCGCTCCTGTCATAACTACTATGGCCACTAGAGGTCCCTGTCTAATAACAAACATAAATATGGGTTGTAATAAGCTGCTTGCACACACGACTGACCAGTTTTTTTCTGTTGAGGACGAGCTGAAAAACCATCGAATAGGTGAGCTGCTCCTTTAAAAGAAACAAGCATTTTGAATGAAGGTTTACAGTGTTCATGACATGTTGACAGAGTTTACAAAACGAAGACTGTGGTATTGTGATATATAATCTCACTCCATGTTGTCACCGCACTGCTGTAACACCGTCAGATTGACAGCTGAGTGGTGAGCAGAGTTAACGAGCCCATTCAGACAAGAAATGAGTTTGTTTAAATCTCAGGAGGACTGACAGCGGAGAAACCTGCAGAGTGCTGAATTAAGAGGCGTATATAGGGTGTGTGTGTGTGTGTGTGTGTGTCACAGCCTAGTTCTCCCTCCCTATCTGCCTCTCAGGGCAATGATAGACTAGAGTTACTTTGAGACATAGACCACTAATGGAGAGGTTAAAGAGAGAAATCCCAGAACTCCAGGAATGAGAAATGGTCCTCGTTCAGAAACCACTGTTCACCGTGGAGGTTACATTACATCTGCAGCCAGAAATCATTTCACTAGTTGGATTTAATTCCAGTCAGCAGTGCAGAAGTGTTGTATGTCCACGACAAATTTAAATCACAAAAAGAATTTAAATTTATTAGTTTTCCTGGATACCATTGCTATTTAGAACACAATGTGGAACGACATAGACGTGGCTGATTAAATGTCACACACAAGTCTCTGAAGGGATGTTTTTGAAGCTGAGTTGAGACTCCTGACATTTTTGTTACTGGATCCAGAAACTAGTTTGGTGAAACTAATTTGCTGCCCTTGTCCCCGTCCAACAAGGCTTTAGCTTCAGCTATAGACATCCTGCTCCTGTAGTTCCCAGGTGCACTCATCCAAGTTCGTGGTTGCTTTTTAATGTACCCTGGGTTTTGACAGGGTTGAAAACCTGCATTTTTCTACAAAAGATCTAAAATTGGACACATTTGTGTCCATGGATGAATCTGAGGGCATCAGAGAATGTAGTGCTCTTTAGAGCAAATTCAAAATGAGTGTATATTCACAAAAAACAGTAAAGTTTATTAATTTGAACATTAAATATTCTATTAAATATCTTGTCTTTGTACTGTATACAATTTAATATAAGTCAAAGCTTTGACAGATCATAGTATTCTGTTTTTATTTACGCTTTACACAGCATCCCAACTTTTTTGGAACTGGGGTTGTGTATTAATACTCAGATTGTGAAACAATGAACATATGCTCAGTCAGACTTTCTTAAAAAACAAAAACATGTTATGCTTGGTCTGTTGCCGCCTGCAGTGATGCAGTTTTCCAGGTACAGGTTTGTTTTTAAGAGCGACAAGCCTCTGCAGAATCTCCACCAGTCATATATCACCCGTATATAAGTGCCGTGTACATTGGTCTCAGTGGAGGTTGTAATGTTTACACAGACTCACACCACAGTTTACCTCTTGTGAATGACTCTGTGATGCTGCTAATTGGTGCAGCAAAGAATGTGCCCTTCATGCTTTCAGGGTGTGTGTGTGTGTGATTTGGTCTGCATGTAGGAGTTTCATTCTGTGTGTGTGTGTGTGTGTGTGTGTGTCTCTGCGGGGCGGAGGTTGACAGCCGTTGCCATGGGGACAGTTAATACCGGGGCTTTGGGAGATGCTCCTCTGAGTGTCATTACTCCCAGTTCATGGCTGTTGACACCATGTGTAGCCTTAAATCCAGCCGACATGGATCAGTGTGCTCTGCAGTTCTTAAATCACCATCTCACTCACACACACACATGCACACACAGCGGTTTCTTTTTGATTTCCTGAAGCACAAGCAATACATCTCTAATCATGGCACTGTGTCTTTTCTCATGCAGGTTTTTTTTTTTAAATGTCCAGTCATTTGAGGTTTACCTTTGATGTAAAGAAATCTGCAAGTTTCTCCTAAGAACCAGTGGATTTAAAAGAAAATGTAGAGGGCTGAGTACTTTTAAAAGTAGCTGAAGAAAAGTTTGATTGGAATAAATTCATAAATTCATGCCTCTTCAGATCAAACAAGTTCAAAGTAACAAAAACAACATCAAGTTTTCCCAGCTCCACACTCTGGAAACCGACTAATGACATGTTCACATTATTGCAGAAAAACAGTCTTTATGTGCGTCTCCTCATTACTGTGCACATCGTGCGTTGCAGCAGCTCTGCGCAGATGTTCACGTCGGTGCGCCGAAAGTTAATTCTGAATTTTGACCTGAGATGAATTGAAAGATGGATGAAAATCGAATTACTTCTGTTTTTGAATTTCCAAAACTGCACAATTACACGTTGGCCTCCACAGACTAGATTTAAAAAATAAAAAAAAGATATTTGTTTGACAAAATATCATCGTGCAGATGCAGCTGCCAAGTTTGTTACAAAAACAGTTTTAACCTCTGAAACATGCATCCTGTGAGATTAGTGTGCGTGCACCAGAGACATGCAGCAAACTGACAGCTGCATCACTGATTAGCTCTTGTGAGCCGTTCTTTTCAGAAAAGAAACACCAAATAACAGCTGAGTTGTGACTTTCAGTAAAAAGTGCTGAAATACAGTAGAAAAAACACATTTATGGAGATGTGTTAATTAAGACTTCATAACTGACTGGTTGCTAAAACCCCTACTCTGAACAGCAACAGACCTTTTTCATGGCAGCCATATTAATATTAAATAGTAGGCTATACACAGGTGTGTTACTAATGATACTAGTGCACTGATTCAAATAAACTCTAGCTTTAGTTAACTAAACTGACAACAGTAGCAACAGTAATTGTAATAACAATAAATTCTCTCCCATCATATGTCTAACAGAAGGTGTACTACTCAAACAGACTTCTTTATGACATATTTGTTTCAAACATATGATGGTAAATTGCTAATCTGTTATTAGCAATTGGGTCAAATCTTAATATATCATCTATTTACATACCTTCCCTACACAAGCCCCATGTATTATTTTATGAAAAGTTCCAAAATGCCAAATCATGATTCTACCAACAGGCCATTTTCCACTAAAACATCACTCTAGTAACCTAGTCACTTTTTTTTATCAGTGGCATTTAGTTCACCAATGGCACTGTTATGTTTTCTAAATTTAAAGTGGGAATCAATGTGCCTTTATTGGTCATTCTGTCTGACACAACAGAGCCACTGTAGTTTAGAAATACTAATAGTAGCTCCATGCTATTAAACATTTTTAAAAGCACTAAAATTAAACCCCAAAATAATTGTAGCTTAATATGATGATGATGTTAAAGACATTGTATAAAGTGCAAGTTTCTATTAATACTTCGTTTCTATTAAGTGCCGAGATTTTTTATGTGCATTCTTGACTGTTTGCTGAAGGACCTCTGTGATTCACAATTTTTGAAAAATCTTTCTTTTTATGCCACCATGCTGGCGACAGCTGAGGCCAGAGGCATTATGTTTTAGTGCCATACCATTCTTGGAGCACAATATCTCCTCCTATCACCTGCACTGAATTTCTTAAAACTTGACACAAATGACCGCTCGGACTCGAGGATGACCTGACTAGATTTTGGTTGTCAAAGGTCACCATAAACTTACATCCATACCACTGTTGTGATAGTGAATTTCAACAGATTTGGTCCAAATATTTGCTTGGACTCAAGGATGAATGGACTAGATTTTGGTGGTCCATTGTCACTGTGACCTCACAAAACACCTTTTTGGCTTGACTGCAGTGAATATTTAATTAATATGCTTAATTAGGCTACTACCAACCACTGATAAAAGCATGTTTCTTATTTGCTGATAGCTGTTAATTTTGCCAGCTGTCACTGGCACATTTTATTTACCTCTGTCTCAAATCAAAAAGTCAAAAGATTAACAAAAAATGTTATGACTCTTTCAAATGGTAAATCTGTCCCCAATTTCATGTCAGACTTGATAGGTGTTTGCCTTGCAAGGCAGCTGGATTCATGAGATCACAAGATCATGCGAGTATCCATCTTGCCAGGCTCCAAGTTGTCTGTTTGTGCAATCAGCGTCCTTTGAGGGACTATTGGCAGCTACAGGCATGGTTTAGGTGCGCTGACAGCAAAAGGCGTCCATGGAAGCGACTCGTCTCAAACAAGCAATGGCAGCTCCTGAAGAGGTTAGTTAGGTTAGAACTAACAAGTATTTCTTCATCGAAAGAAGAGCAAAGAACGGCACTGTAGGTTTTTATCAATGGAAAAGATGTTTTCAACCTTCTTCCAGCCGGCTTCGGATCAGTGAGTTGATTGGTTAAAGTTAGCCCATGTTAGACGTGACAGATGGTTCGTCCAGTCACCTGCCAAGTGTTGTTTGAAAGCGCCTGCCCTTTTCCAAACAGTTTCTATGGGAGGCTTACCAGATGGTTCTGTTTAACAAACCATCTGGCCTGTCAGGTGAGATGGATGTACCAAGAGAAACTAAATCTTAGCAAAAGCTCAATTATTCCTGAGCACTTCAAAGCATAGACATTTCATGAGTCTTCTCATATTTGAGATTCATAGCTTCTTCTAATTATGATAAACCTATGTTGTACTTTAGCCAAAAAATAGTCATAATTTTATATACACATAATATAAAATGCATCAAAAGTTTTCTTGTGGCATACAGTAGTGTCTGCTGTCTGGAGGTGAAAGATATTTTTTGTGTTGCCACCTCTGATGAATTATTGACCTTTCCATCCTCTGCCGGCCTCTCTGCCTCCATCACACACAGCGGTAATAACCTGAAGCAACAATATTGCCAAACCCATAAAGGGCGAGAATTGAAAGTAAATGAAAAGAAATAAATAAGAAAAAATGAATTAATAAAAGACAGGAGGGTAAAACTCCTGCAAGGTTTTTCATCTCTGAGGTGCAATTTTCTCAAACTCCAAAGGTTAAATTTTCTCTGAATCCAATTTCAGCCAACCACTGTCATATTAAACTCACCGCAGTCTTCCAGCTAATTGTGATTTAATGTTAATGACCAAACTTTGAGGTCCTATCTTTCAAGGAGCCGACAAACTGACGAGGTTAAGTATTAAAGTGATTCACAGTAGCCATGCTAACTGTAGATAGCAGGCTTTGATTTTTCAGTCGAGGCGAGAGAGGAGACGGACGGGGGAGGCTGCTGTCAAAACCAGCAGCACTGAGGATATCATGCGGCTCAGGCAGGGCTGCTCTCGCTGTCATTCCACCCATGGCTGTCTAGACACATCAAGAGAATTGGGCGCTGGGGCACTGAAAAAAGCCGTGACACTTGCCGATCCCTCCACTTACCTCCTTCAAGCATCGAACCGCGTCCACTGGGTCGCCCAGTACGAGGGAAATCTTGTTCATCCACGGCGCTGGCTCAGACGTCCCTGATCTGCTGTAACCCACAGCTGTCAGCGTGTTCACATGATGTGGAAGGGGCCATTTAAGGACAGTTGTACCAATTAGGATCTCCCTAAAAATATGGATTTGCACAGCCCTGGCTGTACGTCTCCCTTGTTTAGTTTTGAAACTGTGCAAGGCAACTTCTGCACCGGTGCTCCCAAGAGAAAACTATAACTAGAGCAGTAGAGGAAGAAGTATTCAAATACACAGAAGTGGTACAGAAGTATTGGCTGCAAAATACTTGGGTATTAATAGAAAACTACTTATCCTGGAGAGTTAAATTACTGATGTGTTACTATGTAGGAACTCTATTATTCATGCTTTTATCTCCTCGTGGTTGAACTATTTTAATGGTCTTTTCACAGGTATAAATCAGATATCAATTAATAGACTCCAAATTGTTCAGAATGTGCCCCAAAAGTTGGGACGCTGTTTAAAATGTAAATAAAAACAATGCAATGATTTGCAAATGCTTTTCAACCTATATTCAACTGCATACAGTACAAAGAGGAAATGTTGTTTTTTGTAAATATACACTCATTCTGAATTTGATGCCTGCAATATTTCCAAAAGAGTTTGGATGGGAGCGTCCCCTGGTAGCTTTTTGCACCACACATTTTCAGTGGGAGGCAGGTCTGGACTGCAGGCGGGTCAGTCTAGTACCTGAACTCTTTTACCATGAAGCTAAGCTGTTGGAACACATGTAACACAAGAATGTGTCTTGGCATTGTTTTGCTGAAATGAGCAGGGACATCTCTGAAAAAGACGTTGTCTGGATGTTGCTCCACAACCTGTATGTACTTTTCAGCACTGATGGGGCCTTCACAGATGTGACAATTACCCATGATGCCATGGGCACTCACACATACCCATACCATCACAGATGCTGGCTTTTGAAGTTAGTGCTGGTAACAATCTGGATGGTCCTTCTCCTCTTTAGCCTGGGGAACACAATGTCCATGATTTCCAAAAACAATCTGAAACGTGGACTCGTCAGACCACAGCACACTTTTCCATTTTCAGTCACTCTATCTTAAAAAAGCCCAGGAAAGCTCAGAGAAATCTGCAGCATTTCTGGATGATCTTTTTTGGAACAAGGTGCAGGCATCAAGCAAGTTTATCAGTTTGAACATCAAATATCTTGTTCTGTATGTAGTTAGAAAAGGATTTGCAAATCACTGCCCTCTGTTTTTATCTTCACTTTGCACAGCATCCCAGCTGTTTTGGAATTAAGGTTGTTCATAATGTACATCTAACATTCAATGTTTGCACATTCGACACATTTAATATTTGCTTACTCATGGAGGGGAATCAATGAATCTGTTGCTTAAACCATTTTATCTTATTTAATTTTAATTAACCCATATTTTTGTAAGCTATGGTTGCATCTACAACTTATTTAAAACGATGTGAGACAGGAAAATCTTTGATACAAGCAACCATTATCAAGAGTCAGAAGAAGTTGCTTTGTTTGTACAGTATGAAGTCATAACCTAAAAAGATTGGAAACCATGCAGTCAAAACACTCTTTCAGCATCTCATCCTGAATAGCTGCCCTGAATTTGACACCCGTTGCCCTTGCTGGTGTAACAACAGCACCATGTGGTTAAAAAAAAAAAAACAGTGATGGGAAACAAAAGAAAGATCCTCAGTCTCCACACCACGGACTTGCTTAATGACTCAATAATATGGTTTTCCTCTTCTCATTTCACACATCTGAGCACTCCGCCCACAGACGCTGACTGAAATAGCTGCCATCTAATAGTCCTGAGAAAACAAACAACACGTTGCATCCTGTTGTCTTCTGAGAGTAATTTCTCCTCGAGCAGCGAATAAAACCTGGACTCTGTTCCTGCGCCACAGGAGGGACCATTGATACAAATATATTTATCGTTTGGGACGAATAATCAGCTATCAGTGGCGCAGTGGGGATGATTATAGATGTCCATTTATGTTTAATGTTCATGCATACAAGTCTATTCATGGTAGTTGGATAGTTTAGAACTATTTATTACAAGTTTAAGTATTGCACAAGTATTAATGAGACTGTGTCCATTCCAAACCTCATTTAATTTTTTTTTTTCAACTAATGCCGATGCAGAGAAATCTATCAGCCGCAGCTCCAAATAGCAGGACCTGATAACAGCTGTGAAGCAGCCACAACTGTCACGCTTCAAACCAGTTATGTGTGAAATTGTGTTTGAAAAAATAATCCATTATTTTAATCTTCTCCGAGTAACAGATTGGCAGGATTCACCACAGCTTAAAATGCATCTGACAAAAGAAAAACAGACGACGGAGAGTTTCAGATACTTTGTGGCAAACGTCAGCCATATGATCAGGGGTGGAAGTAACTAATTACAAATACTCAAGTTACTGCATTTAAGTAGTTTTTTTGGGGGGTACTTGTATTTTTGTGAGTAGATGAGTAGTATTTGTTAATCCATGTAACCTACTTAGTTACTTTCAAAATCATAATGGAGTACTGAGTACAAGTTGAATCAATGTCCAAACCTTTCATCTGCATTTTTGTAGCCAATCAAGTGATCTGATTGCAAATGGATCAATGAAAACCAGGACATTTGGATATATTGCACCTCATTCAACTTTGTTTTGTCTGGTTATCATAGAGCATTACCTAAGTAATATTAGGCTACTACATGTCAAGACTTAACAGCTAAATGTATCTGCAGCTGCAATGTGAACAGATGGAAACTTGAGTCTCGTCCACTGACTGCCTGACATTAAACATCTGCCACAGTGCTGTGAGGCTGCTGTTTGGGATAAATGCTCCTTTGATTGATACATGCAGCATTTATTGCATTGTACAGCCAAGGGACAAAACTCCGAATAACAAACAACGAAGAACTTGAATCATAAAAAGATCAGTATTTGTTCTGACGAATGAAACTCACTTGGTGATCAAAGCCACTCAAAACTAAAGACTTCTCTCACTGTGCGCTCAGTGTGAGAAACTGGGCTGATGGGTCACTCTGCTCTGCTCTCACAGCTGCTCTGCAGGAGGCTCAACACTTTTATTTCAAACAGACAAGTTTATACTAGCTGTGGAACAGGGGAAGCTGAGGAACTTTGCAGCAATCTCATAGAGCCACTGACTGAAGATAATTAGCAAGAAACTTAAAAACTTTACAGCACATTTCACTCCAGGTCAAGGGACAATGTGCTGCAAAGAGTGTGAGTTGTCACTGAAGTCACAGCCACAAAAACTATGTGGATAGTCTAAAGGTAAAACATAAGACATAAACACAATTTAAAGAAGACACATAAAGGATCTGCCTTAAAAACTAGAACAAGAAAAATAAAATAAAGTAACTAATAAAATCATAATTAAGACCAACAGTTGACCAATAAAAATAATGAGACATGTGATTTAAAACCAATAAGACAGGGCATTTGGACAGAATTTAGATATTTGACACTGCTCAAAAAATGAAGGGAACACTTATACTTACACCACAGTATAAGACCAAGTCAAACTAAACTTCTGGGATTTCCATCTGTCCAGTTATGAAGCATAAGCAATTGTGAATCAATTTCATCTGCTTTGGTGCAAATGAAAGCAACAACAGGTGGACAGGAGAGGCAACTGCAAGACAATCCCCAAAAAGGGCATGGTAGTGGCCACAGACCATTTCTCTCCCTTATCCTTCCTGACTGATATTTCTCCAGTCTTGCATTTTGCCTGTGCCCTTGTAACTGCTGATAGCATGAGGCGGTACCCTGCAGCCCACAGGTAGTCCAGCTCCTCCAGGATGTCACGTCCTTACGAGCCGTCGCAAGAAGGTTTGCTGTGTCTCCCAGCACAGTCTCAAGAGCATGGAGGAGATACTAGAAGACAGGCCATTACACAAGGAGAGCTGGACAGAGTCATAGAAGGGCAACGACCCAGCAGCGGGAGCAGTATCTGCTCTTTTGTGCAAGGAGGATCAGGAAGAGCACTGCCAGAGCCCCACAAAATGACCTCCAGCAGGCTACTGTGTGCATGTTTCTGACCAAACTGTTAGAAACAGACTCCATAAGGGTGGCCTGAGGGCCCAATGTCCTCTAGTGGGACCTGTGCTCAAAGCCTAGCACCATGCAGCTTGACTTGTATTTGCCAGAGAACACCAGAATTGGCAGGTTCACCGCTGGTTCTCTTCACAGTGATGGTCTGGGAAGGAATATCCTTGGAAGGTCGTATAAATCTACACGTGCTAGTCAGCGGTACCTTGACTGCTGTTTGGGTCTGAGGACTTCATCCCAGTACCTTTGTCAGACCTTACGCTGATACAGTGGACCCTGGGTTCCTCCTGGTGCAGGACAACACCTGCCTTCATGTGGCCTGAGTGTGTAGGCAGATCCTAGATTACGAAGGCATTGATGCCATTGACTGGCCTTCACGTTCCCCAGACCTCAATCCAACTGAGAACCTCTGAGACGTTATGTATCTGTGCTGCCAAATAGCACCACAGACTGTCCAGAAGCTCACTGATGCCCTGATCCTCGTCTGGCAGGAGATCCCCAGGACCCCATCCACCCTCTCATCAGGTGCATGCCCAGATGTTGTCGGGAGTGCATACAGGCATGTGGGGACCATACACTAGTGATGGGCAGGTGAAGCCTCATGAAGCTCTGAGGCTTTCCTTCTAATTGTGCCGAAAAAGATTCAAAACTTCAAGGCTTCAGTCTAACAAAGAACAGTGACATCTAGTGGCCAACTGAAGCCATAGCAACCTCTCAAGAGCGCGACTGAAGCACTGACACTGTTTCAATCCCATGTCAGCAATAAAAGTTAAGAAAAAACTGTGTGGTCGTTTTAATCTGCTGACGTTTTTGTTCAAAAGTCTATACAAACAAGACCAGAGATCCTTCCAGCTGCATCTTTGCAACTGATTATGGTGTTTGGATGAACACAGAAACATCTTGCTTTTTGTTTAGTGTTGTAGTCCAGTGTTTTTTAAAGAAAACCTTTAAATATAATGGTTTATCAGTCATTTGTGGACTTCTATGGTCCATCAGGAATGCTTATTCACAGAAGCAAGGTGACAAAGGTTTTGTTCTTCACAGGTTTTTAGTCAGAAATAATATTTTCTCTATTGTGGCAGGCTTCAGTCTGCTCCTCTTCTGGCATACCAGCTCCCCAGCTTTACAAAATATTCTTTCACATGGAACAGATGATGCTGGAATGCACAGATACTTGCAGGCAAGTTTCCATAATGTACGATATAATGTCCTGCGTACTGCCCAGTATTTCAGGGGGTCGTCTGGTCTTGCCAAATGTTGCTCTCTCAAATACCTATGAGACAGAAAGAAAGGCAATGCATGACTGAATAAAACAACTTAAGTTTCAGCAGCACTCATTGGTTTGCTACAATACCTCTGGATCTCCACCGTGGCGCTGGCAGATGCAGTGCTGGTGCGGTGTTGAGATTCTACGTGGCTGTCGAGCAAAGCCCACAAGTTGTAGTGCTCTTCACTGGCAGATGTTGCTGCATGCTCTGGAGGCACATCTTCTGTCAAGTCATGTTCAATAAGGCTGGCACACTCCCGTGTCAGCCTTTCAACAGCAGCCTGAGCGTTAATTGCTTTACAAAATCCAACCTCTTTGAAGCGTGGATCCAGGATGGTGGCCACAGACAGGGAGGTGACCTTTTCCAAGCCACTGAATTTCTCGTTCAGATTGTTTTTCAAGTGGTTGGCAAGTGTGGCACCAATACTAGGAGCCATTTTGGCACATTCAGCAGCAATAACATGTCTTAACATTTTGGTTATTGGAATAGCCTTAGACCCTGACACTCTCCTCTCCTTAGAGAGCTCAACAGTTGCCTGATGGAATGGCCTTAAAACTGCTAGGCACTGGTTGATGGCTTCATGTTCCTCAGCACTGAAAGGAACTATTTCGGTACTTAGAGATGCCGGGGCTGCCCCCAGTGGTTCTCTCTGCTCAAAAAGCCCTTGAAACATGGCAAAGGTGCTGTTCCATCTGGTATCCACCTCTTGAACCAGCTTCATTTGTGGCATGACCATATTTGCTTGAATAGCACACAATTTTTCCTTTGCTCTTGTGCTTGACTTGAAGTGTCCTACTATTTTGCAGGCCCTGCTGCGCATATTTTCCAGCTCAGTAGTTTGGGAAAGTGATTTTTTCACAACAAGATTAAGCATGTGGGCAAAGCAATAAATAATTCTGATGTTTAGCTGATTTACACTTGCTACGATATTGTGGGTCCCATCAGTAACCATGCCACTGACTTTTTCAGTTATTCCCCACTCAGCTATTAAATTCGCAATAACTTCTGCAATGTGGGCTGCTGAGTGGGCCAGAGGAAAATACTGTACCCCTAAAAGTACAGTAGCCAGATCTTGGCTGTCTGACACATACATGACATGTTAAACCAAGGTATGCATCCATGTTTATGGATGTAAACATGTCTGCCGTCAAGCTCACAGCTCTGCCAAGGCCTTTTCTTTGGTTATGGTGTATCGTGCCTCCACCATTGCCTTTGCAGCTTTGCAGCTTGGAATGGAGTATGACGGATCCAGGATTTTAATGAAGTTTCTAAATCCTTCCTCCTCAACCATTGAAAAAGGCTAGCCATCCTTGACAATCATATCCACGAAGGCCTCATCCAGCCTCTGTTTTCTGGACACTATGTGGGAGAAAAGTTTGTCTATATGTTGATAAGTTCCTATATACACAGTATGTTGCTACACATACATATATATATATATATATATATATACATATATAGACACACACACACACAATATGTACATATATATATTTGGAGACATTTTTAGCTTACTGTCAGGATTTCCAGCGTTGACAGGGTCATTGGTTTGCTGGCCATGATTGTCATCATGCCGGGAGTGCAAGTGTCTCAGCATGGATGAGATATTGTTGTTATAAGACAACTCTTGTGTGCACAGCAAACACTGCACCTACAAATAATTGTAATTTTGAGACCCATTTAAAAATAAAAATACAGTTCAATAATTGAAACATAACATGTAGGACATCATCATCATCATGAAACGCTAAGTGAAGCAGCGATTATGTTCGAAGCTTCGGACGTCATCGGTCACGTGACAGCAGTGGTTTGATACAAGCTCCAACACAGTGTTTTGATGCACTCCATTTCAGGAAGAGTGACACAAGCTCCAAAGCCACGGTATCATTTGTCCATCACTACCATACACACATACGCACGCACACACAACTGAGCCACATTATGAGTTGTCGTGATTAAATTCACACAAGTTGGATCAGCCTGTGATTTAAAGTTTTCACTTTGATTTTCAGTGTGATTTTGAATCCAGCCCTCAATGGGTTAATGATTTTGGTTTCCATTGACCGCTGTTATGTCATTTTGTTCTTGATGAATTGCACAATGAAGATAATAATATATCAGTAGAGATTTTCACCTTCAATATTTCAATCCAATGTGTGATTTAAGTGTACCCCTAATTTTTTTTTTTTCACTGTAAATAAACTGGAGCTTTTAAAGGCAGTGTCAGGTTTGGTGCAGCAACATGAAATATCAGTATGTTGGAGAATTTTGCATACCTGAGGACTGTGGGCTGTGCAGTTAATCTATTTAAATGTCAAGAAGAAGAAAAAGCATCTGCAATGAACAACAAAACATGTGCAGGTTATACTAACAGTAGAAGAAATGAGTCACTGCAGCATCATGGACACTTTTAAAGGCATTTATTGATGAAATACACACTTAGGTTTTGACAAAAGCTTCTGTAGTTTTGTACGTAAGAAATTCCAGCCCCATTCTAGACCCAAAACTCCTTGAATTAAATGTGGCAATGGAAACCAGTTCATTACATGTGCAATAAATAACAATAATACAAAAGGAGGCAAGAAAATGGACACCCGAATAAGTGCCCGTGATAACCTGAAAATTAAAAAAAAAAAGAAAAGAAAAACCCAAAGTCTGAGAAAACTGTCACAGACAAAAAAAAAGGGGGAGGAAAGAAAAGAGAGAGAGACAAGACTAAAATAAAATCCAGTCGTTTTGTATTTCGGGTGCATTAGTGTATGTTCTGAGATTTCCTGGTCACCCTCAGGACCAGAAGGCATTTAGTGACCTGAGGAACTGACTGGAAAAAAGAAATAGTCAAAAATTAAATATTGGAGTTCTACGCTGAAACCTGGAACCATCTGAGAACCGTATATTGCACATTTTCCTTGCAAATACAATAACCACATTGCCAGATTCACACAATTTAGATTTTTTTTTCTTTTTTTTTTTTTTTGAGCTTGACCTAAAAAAAAAAAAAAGAGAGAAGACACCTATGTGTTTGTTATACACAGACAGAGCTTTGCGTAGATGTTAACACACTCGGAATAATACCAAAAAAAGGGAATTCAATTGCAAAATTCATAATTTAAGCCATTTAATGCATGAGCTCAGTACAGGTTTCACCAAAAAAAAGAGAGAGAAATACAAAATTCTTGAGCAAAAAAAAAAGAGGAAATCTCTTCAAAAATTCAATAACCAAGAAACTACTGCAGAAGTCACTTTCAGCATAAATAAATAACAATTAAAAAAAATGGACAGATTTATCGATGTCTGCTATGGCTCATGGGGGCTCGCCACAGTGAGGTTTGGTAGCTGTGGACCAACTTCCCATTTCATTTGGGAATTTCTGAAACCAGCAGTCTCAACTGAACACCTGTACACAAAACTCAAGGGGAGTTATTCTGTGAGAAAGGACTTTTCTGATCCTGCCACCAGTGAACGTCTCTAAAAGCAACAGCCTCGATCCTGAAGCAGTCAAACAATCCATAATTTAACCAGCATTTAACCAGTGTAGGCTGTGTCTCGGCATTGTCTTGCTCAAACAAGTAAGGACGTTGTCTGGATGGCAGCGAATGTTGCTCCAAAACCCGTGTGAACCTTTCAGCATCAATGGGGCCTTCACAGATGTGACAATTAGACATGTTGCCAGAGTCACTAGCACACCCCCCATACCATCACAGATGCTTGCTTTTGAAGTTAGCGCTGGTAACATCATCTGGATGGTTCTTTTCCTCTTTAGCATGGAGGACGCAACGTCCATTCCTTCTGAAAATATTCTTAAATGTGGACTTTTCCGATTTCCCGGTTCATTACCGAAACCAACAATCTCAATTGAACACAAAAGCCAAGGGGAGTCCTTCTTTAAAAAAAAAGAAAAATAAAGGACTTTGCTGATCCTACCACCAGCGAACAATCTCTAAAAGCAACAGCCACGATCCTGAAGTGGTCAAACAATCCTTAATTTAACCAGTCATTTGCTCCTCAAACTGCACCACCCATGGGGACGTGATTTGGTGCACTTGAGTGTGACACTGTTCAGAGCAGAGCAGCCTTTTAAAACAGGCGGCAGAACCAGCGGCGCCCCAGCTTGGAGTGCGGTTTTAGTCCACGCAGCCATCTGAGTGACCCCCTCAATGTCTCCCCCTCCGTCCTCACACACACACACACACACACACACACACACCACATAAAGCCTGCCTGTGAGATTACTGAGCTTTTTACAGAGGACTCAGAAATGAGGAAGAAGGAGTGAGCCGGGCAACAAAAGAAAGCTATCACACTCCCGGAGTGGACACTTGTTACAGTGGAGTGAACACAGAGGAGCCATTTTAAGTTGCCAGGAATGTTTCTTGCTGCCAACATGCTCGAAATGAGGGTTGCTGAGCTTCTGAGATGTCTCCGAGCTCAAACACAATGTAGCACAAAAAAAAAAAAAAAAAAATTGTTTACTCGTCCTCACAACATGGTGGTGCGGTACGCTACGATCTGCTCGCACAGAGGATGGATTTCCACCCACCTCGCCCACAGATCCCAGGAGATAACAAGCAGCCTGACAGGTATTCAAGGTCAAAGCAGAGAAGGGAGGCGAACCTCTGACAGATCACGGCCTCTCCTCCATCTCGGAGACCTTTCGGAGCTGATACCGACCCCCCCTCCCCTCATCTGCAGCGAGGCTAAAATCGAGCCTCCTGTAAGCCTCTTAGCTCGGCTGTCAAGCATAGCGGCACTGACGTCTCAATGTTAGTGCCGATAAAAAGCATGAACATCGATCCATTCTGGTTCACGGGAGGCGGGGGGGATGCAACATTCATGCACACTTGGTGCTGTGAAGGTCAAATCTCCCAAGAGCTCAAGAGAACTTGGGGAACATTAAAACAAAATCAACTCTGTGATGTTTTTGAAGTTATGGATGTTGCAGAGCCAACTATCTGTTAGAGACTGAGGCAAGCCTCAATCTGACTGAGAAGGTGCAAACGTCTCACCAGAGAAGCCTGTAATAAGTGTGAGCTTCTCTTTGAGGCAGGAAATTGCAGCTGGCACACCCAATTTCTCACCAGTTTTCTTTTATTTTTCACAGCATCAGCCCCGTCACAGTCTATGACTTATTTAAATTCCCTCTATTTGCTTTCCAGAACGAGCCCAGCCAACAAACCAATGAAAAAGAGAGACAAAAAAAATCAAATAAACAAATAAAAGCCAGCACCTTTCTTTATCTGCACAGCGAGACAGCTCCGACAAGAGAAGACACCCCCCGAGGACTCGAGCACGTACACGTACAGTGCAAAGACGTTGTGAGGAAAAAAAAAAGGTGACAGGAGAACTTCGCAACACAGAGCCTTTCTGTCTCTGACAGAATCTTTCTTGGAGAAGTTTGAAACAAGGAGTTGTTAGCACCATAGAGACACTGTGGCAGCGACCCCACCTTTCCATCAGGTTCCTCCCGACCGTCACACAGATTACAGGGTTCTTTGATTAATACTCAAAAAAATACAAGAGGGCAAAGTGAAAGGTGTTGTTCACACTGCGGCCTTTTGTGCTGAAATCTAACACACATCAGATTTTCGGGTTTATTTGCGTCTACTGTGTGATGTAACAAGTGAAGGGGAGCTTTGCAGGCTGTAAAATAGATGTTAACTGCTCCCAAAAAGAAAGCTGGTTACTTTGATTCTGGTGGTGACGAAAGCGCAGACCTTGAACCCATACACGTGGACAAACAGGCTATTTGGTCTTCTGTCCACTGTTGTTTTTGTCCTAGATAGTAACACTGTTAAACCAATTCAGGTTCTCAGGTGAAGGTTCAAGTTGAGTTGAAAGGATTTAACAATGTCTACACAGCCAGTGTAGGAGAAGCAGCACATTAACAGAGCAGCAGAGGCAGGTTCAGTGCTCGGTCTGTGCAGGGATGAAATCAGGCACAGTGTTGAGTGCAGAGGGCTTTTCACACTGCGCTCAGCCCAGGGCTAAAAAGCATTCTTAGAACCTTCATAGCTCCAGGCTAACAAAGATTTCACACTGGCACAATCCAAAGTGGGCTAACGCAGACTTTAGCCTAGGGCTCTGGAGCAGGGTTAGCCCTGAGTTTGTAGGGTTATCCACTGAAGAATAGGTGGCAGTGTGAAACGGGGCTAAAGGCTGTTAAAGAGTAGTCACGCATCATTCGAGAATATAATAGCCTAGGTCCTAAGCCCTGATCTAGACGATTCACTAAGAATATACAGTGTGAAGAGGTCACACATGTTTTGCAGCACCCAGGATCCAATATGCAGTCACTGTAGTTGTGCGCATAAAACTCAAGAAAGTAGACTTTAAGCGCAAACATATGCTTCGTGTTTTGCATGGTGTAGGGGTCACGTCCACTGGCTGCTTTGTCATTGTTAGACTGCTGAGTCTTGATTTGTAAAGATCAACAGATCATTGGTTTTATGCTCTGACAAACGTCACTTACATTTTCAAATTCTTCTTTAAAAAGATAGCATCAAGTGTGATATGATGGCCTGACAAACACCTGATGCTGCAAGTAAGAGGGGATGGAAAGAAAAACAAACCCTCTTTTGATTCGATTATTGAAATTGAAAGCTCATTTTGATCGATAAAATAATTGTTTTTAAAAAAGGGATCTGTTATTTCAAGCATGGGTGAGACATGTCCTGTGACGCACTGAATAAAGACAAAAAGGATGACAAAATGTTTTCTTCTTCACAGCAGTGAGTAAAAATCTATGTGAGAAAAATTATACCACCAAAAGGTGCAGTGTGAACGCAACCACATCAAAGAAAATGGGGGGGGGGGGGGGGGACCAAAATACAGATGTAACCATTGTTTCAATGCCAGTCCTTCTGAACGGTACAAAGCAGTGAATGCCGTGCTCTGCATAATACAGAAATGTATGTGTTCTGTTTGTAGTCGTCATTATAGTAGCACCTTGTTGGGGGTTTACAGCTTAATCACCAGAGGAAAAAGCTTTAGCACGTTTATCATAAACAGACTGAATCCTTACAGGAGAACCATGAGGCGAAAAACACTTTAAACATGACGAGGACTCTGATTGGGTGAAGTGAGGAGCAAAAACTGTAGTTACAGGTAGCTGAATGGCTGAATAACACCCTGGTATCAGTCACTGCAGATGTTAAACAGCATTTTCCAAACAAACCAGATCACTGTGATGTCGACCTCAGAGAAATTTACTTGACATTGTTCTTACTTCTATGAAACAACCTGTTCATAAGCCTTTGAAACACCAAGTCTGCACTTACAAAGACAGAATAGCGCACATTATTACATTATTTCTGTGGGGATGTTCTAACACAATACTCTTCCATGAGCTGACAAGCTCGTAGGGCTCATTGTTTTTGGTTTTTTAACCATTTTTAAAGAGTAGATCAGCTTTAATGTGTTTCATATAGGTTTAAAAAAAAAATCATGAATTTCTGGTTTTTGTCTGTTTCTGCTCATCAGAAACTGTTGCAAGAGTTCACAGTTGTTAACAGTGTTTACACAAATCAAAGGAAAGAATGCATCGTGAAGGCAAAAAAAAAAGAAAAAAAATGCAGAATGTTCGTACTGCAAAGGATAATTTAATAATCAGATTTTCACCTACACCTGCAAGCCAACCTTTTTTTTTTAATGCATGATTTTAGGTACCAAAATTGGTACAAAAACCAAAAACAATGAACACTTGACAGAGGTTACTGGATTGAGGGCCTTGAAACATATAGGTTGCCATAATATGAAGTGATATCAAAGACTGCAGGAGTTTTGGTTGAGCTGGTTAGGTACAGACCTGTAGGCTATAAAAATGTTCATTTAATACACACGTCATAGGTCCTTATTTGGCAGGGTTCCTATACATTTCTCCATCCTCAAATCCCAAATTCTCCACATCTTGAATTTAGAGTTTACGACAGATCATCACAGGAAACAAAAGCCACAATCCTGCTAAGTTGTTGGGTTTTTGTTTTTTTTTACATTTGCTGGGTTTGTAATACATTTTCCCAGACTTCTGGAACCTAAGATGGATAGGAACCCTGCACGTGAACATACAGACAAAACAGCTTGTTGTGGGCAGATACAACGCAGAAGGGTAAGTAACTGTGGTTTAATTACTGCCGAGATGGGTCAGTGAGGTAATACTACTTGAGGTCTGACACGGCATTCAGGGATCCAGTTGCGGTTAAAGTTAAAGACAGTTTAGCAGTTCGAATGTTGTGAGTTAAGACATTTAGTTGTTGAACAGAACATTGGTTCGCTGTGTCACACGGTTACAGTAAGAACAGCATGTTCCTGAGGAACAATCCTCCTCAGGATTAGAAACACACATTAATAAGCACCAAATGACCAAACAGTAGTCATTTTATCCAGAATTTCATTATCAAAATGTTCAAAAAACCTCAGTCCCTGTGCGAAACCTGAATTTGCAAGTTATTTCTCAAAAAGACTCAGAAATTTGTGTCTTGTGAAGTCAACAATATTGAACATCGGCTATCCTGCAAAAAAAACCAAAACATCCAAGTTTTATACAGATTTTGTGACAAAAACGATATCCACTTGACTTTCAGAAATGTTCTTAAATTGATTTTCTAAAACACTGTGCATCTTTGCACATTTGCAACTCCAACTGGCAGTGACAGGAAACTGAAAAATACCCTATAAACACAACAATGTGATGTCAGTCATCTGCATTTGCGTTTATCAAACCGGACCATCTGTGGTGCTTCATACTGAGGAGGTCCTGCTCTGGAGAGAAAGCTTGCAGTTTACCAGACAGCTTATATTTTGCTCTTAAATGACAAATGTCCATTCGCTTAGTATGGGCAAGAAAATGGCCATCTTTAAAGGGATAATTCAGATTTCTTATCCACAGTCCACATATTGGCTACAGTAGATGGCGGCTGACACACACCCTAGTTTGGAGAAGCAACAGGAGTACCGGAAGAGGAACCTAAGCAATGAACTGCTGTGGACACAGTCAGCAACAAAGCTACCTAAAAAAGTGATGATAAAAAAAATCTATATTCATTTAAGTTTACACTATATTTAGAATATCTTCACCGCTTTACCTTGCCATCACACAGCCTTTTCCAATGGGAAACCACCATTATAAAAGCCAAGTATCACTTCCTCCAAACCAACCAAACTCCACAGGCAAAATCAGTAATTTAACCTCTCAGAACACAGAAGTTGCTGGCCTACAGCTGCCTCGATCCGTTAGTTTGACAGTGTTATAGTGTGACTTTGGTGTTTTCAAAGCTTAGTTTGGATTCACCGAAGTTTATGCAATAACACAAACAAGATAACTGATTGAGGCCACAGTAGACTAGCAACTCCTGTGCTCTGTGAGGTAAAATGACTGTTTTGCCAAAGGAGTTTGGTTGCTTTGGAGAGAACATCTGGCTGATATAATGGCTGTTTTCCATCAGAAAAGGCTGTCTGATGGCAAGATAAAATGGTGAAAATATTCTAAATGTACATACTCTTAAATATTTTTTTTTTTTTAGGTGTCTAAAATTCATTTTGCTGCTGACCATGTCCACAGCACTACACTGCTTAGCTTCCTACACTGGTTCTCCTGCTGCTTCTCCAAACTGGAGCCGTGCTGACCACCACCTACTGGAGGTTATACACTGACAATGGATAAGTCTCTTGCACAAGTTCACTTCAAAAAATCCAAACTATCCCTTTAGCACCAGAATTTCATTTGGGCAAATAGGATAAAATGCTTTACTGTGTTGCAGCCCCCCCCCCCACTGTTAAGAAAAGTGTGTATTTTACAGTTACATAAATCAGCACTATTGCAGCTTCGAGAGAGTTTTGCAGTACAGTTTCAACAAACTTAGCAGAGGGAAATGCATGGCTCAACCCAAAAGCTGTAAACATGTGGGTGTATTTGCCTGCCCGGTGCTGCTGATGACTGCAGAACACACAAGGGTGGGTTTTAAGGACTGCACGGTGCGAAAACAGAGCGATTAAAATCAATAAAAATGTTCTCTGCTGCCAAAATATTGCATTTTTATGTCTCGCAGGCATTTTGGAACATGAGTGTTTTTGTGTAGCATTATTGTTAAGACAGAACTGGTTGATAATGACGTCCAAAAACAACAACAACAACAACAAAAAAAAACAAACAAAAAAAACAGAAAAAGACAACTATAGCTGTATTCCATAGAAGGCAGGTGAGATGAGGAGCATGGGGGCGGGGGTTTGAAACTTTCTTCTTCTCTGCCCTAAACTCTTGTAATGCTATGAGAGCAATGTAACATACTTAGACCCCACATACACACAAACAGCAGAGGATTTGATATATTTGTTTTGTGTCTTTGTCAGACAACATAAAGATGCATTTATATATTTTGATACTGATAATGAGTCTGTCTTTAAAAATCCTAATTTATCACCTCCGGACAACTTATCGCCCAAAATATAGATAGCACTTCTGGGATCCACTCTTTTCTTTTAACAGTCTAAAGTCTCTCTTACTCTCTTCAATCTCTCTCTCTGTAATGACATTTTATGTACAATATTGGTATATAGAACATAAATTACTACACAAAACATTTTAGCCTATTCACAATTGACAATCATCAAGAACCCAATAGCAAATTAGACAAAGCCAACAAAATGAAAATTAAAAAAAAACAAAAAAAAACAAAAAAGATTCAGAGACAATTTACTTGATAAACAGCTTAAAATTGATGCCTGTTATATAACTTTTTCCATATACTTTCTGTGCTCCCAAGACGTGTCGAGTGTATTGTGAAAAAAGAGAGAGAAAAAAACACCTTTTATAAAAACGTCCTCCTCTGCGCTCAGTCATTGTCTCAGGAGGATGAAATCTGCATGAAGCTCAAAAAGACGGTCACGTGTTTCCCGACATCTTGTTCGTGTGTAAACAGAGCACCAGTAGTGTCTTGGTTCCATGTGTCTCTTCTGTACAAAAGTATAAATATATGCTTTCTCTCCATTTTTTTCTTTTTTTTTTTTGTTTTTTTTGTTTTTTGTTCACATATCTAGGATGTAAGCGGACAAAAAAAAATGGTTGTTTTAGTTCCTAAAAACACACCAGTGATGCAGTATCTGTGCTGGAGGTTGCCAGTTTTTTTGTTGTTGTATTTGTCCCGCCCCCACCCCCCTCTTTAGATCCCGATTTGCTGGCTTGTGTTGACTTTTACCGTCGGGTGTTTGCTTGGTGTTGGTTGATCGTCTTTGCATAAATAAAAAGGTTTCGGCACAGTCTGCGGCCACTGGGCAAAAAAAAACAAACAAAACAAACAAAACAAAAAAAAACAACCGTTGTGTCCGTTTTAGCTACAGCAGATCCATCTTGGGTCTGTAATGGAGCAGGAGGGGGGATTTCTGCAGGGAAAAACAGAAACACAACTTCAGTATACAGTTTTTGTTAAAACTCCTTGAGGGAACAGTTCATCCTAAAATCCAAAATACATATTTTCACAATGGCCTCTAGTGCTGTTTATCCATCTAGATAGCTTTGGTGAGAGTTGCAGAGTTTTGAAGATATCAGCTGTAGAGATTTCTGCCTTCTCTCCAGTATAATCGAACTGAATGGCACTTCTTTTACAGCACCAGTCTCTTTTGTCCTTTTTTATTGACAGTGTTCAGTGACTTTTTCTGCATCAGCACTGTGAACAGGTTGTTAACTTTTCTTTTTGCCGTGGGTATCAAAAGAGACTGAGTATTCATTTTCTATTACATGGCTTTGTTGATTACAGCATTCTAATGTCTGTTATTTCTGTATAACAGACTGTTGCTAGGAAGAAGAGACTGTTGCTATGGTTGCAGTTCTGATCGTAAAGTGGAGGAGCAGTAAAATCAATTTTAAATTGTTTTTTTATTGTGTTCAATAAATGATTTTTTTTGGTACAGTAAGAAACTGTGTAATAAGCAGGATGATGTTCAGTGAGCAGCTTATTATGTCAGAGATAATGTACAGTGAGCAGGTCATTATTGCAAAATAAACCCTAACGGGATGATGCATGATCCCAAAGTCAAGCAGTGGGGTCTTGAATCATCCTGAAGGGGTTTATTTCACATTAATGACCTGCTCACTGTACATTATTCTGCTTAATACATGGTTAGCTACCAAAAAATTCAATAATTTGACAAAATATTTATTTTGTCAAAATTTTGTAATATTAATCATTGAAGGCAAACAAATCAACAAAGCTGAGATGCCTTTATACAGCAATTTAACTTAAATAGGCATACAACTTAAAAGAAACAATACAAATTTATCCTCACATCATGTCACAGTAATCAGCTTTCTGAGGGATGTGTTACCTTAAATCTCCATCTTGTCACAACAACAAATTTCAAAGTGTGGTCCTTTCCCAAGATTTCCTCGTTGCATAAAATGTCCAGCTGTGGAAAGACAACAAAAGAGCAAATTAGTGAACAATTTCTGACTTCAGAGTGTTTGAAAATGTATTTCCATTTCCCTACAGAGACTAAACTATGACAAACACTGGTTAGAAGCCTCTGCTGTTGGATTTTCAGGCTGCACCTGAGCAGCTTCATATAGACTTTAAACTTCCCCCACCTATCCGCTGCCTCTCTGCTCCCATTTTTTTTCCCAGAGGAAGCTGTGGGAAGCTTATTTTGATGTGGAGCGGCCCCTGGCTCCTGTGAAGCAGTAGCAGTAGTTGGGGGGAATTTTGGGGGGAAAGGAAACAAGTTCAATACCGAACACGAGGCTGGCTCGGAAAATCTGAAGTCAACATTGATATTCTGCTGAGCAGTGCCTCACATCTGCATCTGCCAGTCAATACTGTGAGACAGAGGGGGCTGGAGACAAACACTGCCACAGCGCCACCTGCTGGCTCTGACTGGAAGGACGCTCTGATGGATACACAGCAGCCGGCCTTTATCAGCACTGACAGAGCAATGGAAACTATCCAGGTCTGTGACTAGGGAAAAAAATAATCCAGAGGGAGGGCTGGAGAGCTGTGATCTCATCTTGAAAGTCAATGAGGGCTTTTGTGTCAAAATAAAAGAAAACTGAGGGAGGAAAAAAAGCTATTTGATTTCCTTGTACAAACCAGAAGGTGGTGCATCACAGCTTTGAAATGATGCTGATAATCTTCATCAAAAAAAAAAAAAAACAAAAAAAAAAACTGCAGAAGCAGAGTAATGACACTTCTTCAATCAAGTCCATTTTAAAGCAAAAAATACCAAGAAAATTCACTTGCTTCAGCTTCTCAAAGGTGAATATTTGCTGGGTTTCTCTGTCTCCTGTGAAAGAAGAAATTTCAAGGGGCATTTTTCACCACTTTTCTGACATGTTATAGACCCAAATGGTTAACCTATTAAGCCCTATTCGCACGGAACCTGGGGAACATCTAGTAATATGTAATAATTGTGGAGGTCATTTGTCATCTTTATCTTCTGTGAATCTTCCATGTACGTAATTTGTGATTTAAAAATTCTACTGCAAAATTACCTACAACATTTCCTAGTCCTGTGCAAATCAGCATATGAATTATTTAGGGTCATAATTTTAGGACTTTTTTAGGACTTTGCATGTTTTTGTTTTTTTTTTTTTGGTTTTTTTTTGTTTTGTTTTGTGCGCCTTTTTTTTTTTCCTCTTTCCAAGTCAAATTAAGCAGGATGCATTGCTAACAATTAATGAAAGTTTTGATATCATTTTGGGTGCAAATTCAGGAGGGTTGCCTGGCTACACAGCATGGAGACCCATTTACAGAAAGAGCAAGCTCAAATTCATCGGAAGAGCCAAATCTCGAATGATGAGATGGATGACATGCAAGGCAGTTAGGAGCATTTTTCTATCTTCTAACAGACCTGACATCAGACATTAGAGCCTTAACATCATATCAAGGGAATGAGGTCAGTAAAATTGAGAAAAACACTAATTTTGCTTACTCCTTCTAAACCACACAAGTTCCCCTAGTAATACTAGCCCTGTGTGAATAACTGAGAAAATGATTTGCAGATTACCAAATACTGTAAATAATTAGGGCTGGGTATCAGTATATTGGTGCATTAAGTATCACCCAACATAACCCAGTGCCAAGTAGTATCAACACTTCTACAACAATACCTGCATTTGATCCTTTTTGTACAGAGATCTTAAAAAACTTACTATTTTATATGATTTTGCTTGCAGGCGATCACTGTAAGCCTGTGGTGTGGTGAAGTCAATGTAGTGTCGTTTACTGTTTTGCGTTTGAGATTCTGTGTAGTAGTTTATTGGTATCTGTATCGCTTTAAGGGTACTGGTACTAGTATAGTATTTTTTTAAATAATACCCTGCACTATAAATGATCAGTAGCTGCAAGCCTATAGATGATGAAGAGAGTGATTGCACATTATATTAAGACCGAGATAAAAGCATTCTCTAAAACAGCCCTCAAGCTCTCACAAGGGGAATCCAAGGGGTCACAAGATGATTAACAGGAAAAGAGAGATGAAGAAAAAACAGTTTTTAAACTTTTGTCAAGTGTTTGCTTCTTTCTTGTGATACACTTGAAAATTTTTCCTCCTCAGGACTCTTCAAACTATAAAAATGAATCAAAGAAGGAAACATCCATTTCTGACACCTCATGGCTGCCCAGTGAAAACCACACACACTGCAAATGTGGTGATTTTGAATTTTCCAGATAAACTGAAATGTCCTTAATGAGTTAATATCTCCAATATCCTGACTTTAAGATACACAGTCAGTTTGGAAGGTTAAGTAAAGCTTCTTACAGAGGCTGGTCAGTTTCTTCTGCTCCTTTATGCAGGCGTTCACTTCCTGCAGAGACATTTAGATGGGTGACAAGACCACAACGGAGGGTTTACAAACACGAGGAATGAGTAAATAGCGCACTGTTCTCTGACAAAGCCGAGTGTTGTAAGGCTCTGCTCGGCTCGCCGCTGAAAACAGAATCCGTTCGAACAACAGCTTTTGATAGTCAATAGAAAGGACAACAATGGCTGGTGGGGAGAGCGGCCGCCTCACCAAAGTTGTGCAATGGAGGCCGACGATATGATGGAGCCTGCCCACTCATCTCTGTGACAGCCAGTAAAAAAAGAAGACAGAACATAAAAAAATAGACATCACAAAGGCGTCTGTGATGATTATTCACGGCATTCTGAAAATCCATCTGTCAAATTATCGCCCACGACTTCCCCCCGCTGCTCTGAGCGGGGCGGTAAAGACAATAAATAGAAAAATTACCACATCGAGATATCATAAGGGCTCGTTTCCTGCTAAATATAACACAAAGGCCTTTATGAGTCAGTGCTGGAAAATATATAATACGAACTGACCTTTATGTACTTTCTTGTGTTTAGCTAAACTTTCTGATACACATGGCCCACACCGCCCAGCTGGTGCTCCAAACACGTCCAAACAAACGCCAAGAATTAAAAAGATTTGTTCCAAACTGATACAAATCCACTTTAAACAAAGAAAAACATGCCAGTTTTGTCTCATTTTAACAAGCACAGGAATTAAGATGACTGAGAACAATGATCCATAGTCGCACTCATTTAGAGCTGCAACAATTAACTGAATTGACTATTAATCGATTATTAAATTAATTGCCAACTATTCTGATATTCAATTCATCAGTCTGAGTAAGTTTTCAAGAAAGAAGTCACAAGTCTCTGATTCCAGATTCTTAAATGTGAATATTTTCTGGTTTCTTTGCTCCTCTGACTGTAAACTGGATATCTTTGGGTTGTAGACAAAATCAGACATTTATAGACATTATCTTGGGCTTTTCTGACATTTTATAGACTAAACGATTAATAGGGAAAATAATTGATAATGAAAATAATTATTAACTGTAAAATTAAATGCGGACGAAAACTCCTTGAACTGAAAGCCAATATTTCACTCTCATCTTTTCCCACCACCCATTCAAGATTCTTTGAGTAAGAATAATTCATGAGCTCAGGTGATTTTCTAACCCTGTCTCAACTGCAAGAGATTCAGATGCGGTTTTCACACATATCTGACACAACTGACTGCATCTCACATCCCAGCTGCACCTGATGGGCGTAAATGTGACCTGAAGTGCTTATTTAGACTTTGAGTCTATTTTTTTTTTACAATACATGTGTAAACGCAAGGCTGGTGCCCAGTTAAAAGGTACTGAAAATGTCTTTTATCTACATTCTGTAACCTAGGTGGAGCAGGGTGTGCTCCAGAGCAGCTGGGAAACACGACACTGGAACTTCTGTCTCTTATTCTGCAGTGCTTTCGCAGGGAAAACTGTACATTTACTGCCACTAGACAACTTCATTGCTAAATTTTAAACCCTTTGCTTTAATCACCAACACCTGTCTGCTCTGAGTGCAGCCACAGTCTTTATCATCCATACCCACTGTGCCCACACACTCATGAACATTGCAGTGTTCATGCATTGTGTTGATGGAAAACAGATCTGGAATATTCACACATATTGAATGAAAACTGCAGACTGCACAGAAAGTTTGGTGTTCACTTGTTCTGGACGCTTTGAAATGTGTAGACAATATGGAGCCTGTATGGACAAATACTTCAGTGTGGTGTGAACACAGTCATCACACAGGCAACGTGATGTCTGCAGTCTAGATGAGGAGTAACGTTTCAACACTTTCATGTATTTAACATTTTATATATCTTTTCCTTTTGTGAGGCAGACTGATGTAAAACTTCAAAATGCCCTGTGCAGCCTGACCTTTTCAGAATCTCAGCAGGTGTGACCTGCAGGTCAGCTTTAGCTTTTAGCAATAAACAATTTGACTTGTACCAAATGTTAGTTTAAAGGTTACCGACATGTACAGGACTGTACTTAGGCAGGAAAAAAACAACAACAACGAATTGATTTTGTCTCTTTATCCTGTGATCTTTGCAGTCACAGTTTTAGACCTTCACTAAAACTACATTTAGCCTGTGACAGATTTACAATGGCCTCCTCTCAGCTCACTTCTCTCTGGGCTGGCGGAGCGTGTTATTATCCGTACCTCATTAAATGATGTCAGGTTAAGCTTTTTGGCGATGAACTTCTTGAGGTGGAGGACTGTGGCTTGTGCTGAACAGCGGATCCACTTGCGCTTCAGGCCTCGAAGCTTGCTGCTGTTGCACTCCAAGCAGATGCTGACCTGTTAGAGGAAACACACAACATGAAAATATAAATAAGAGTTTTTTTTGTTGTTTTTTACCTGCCTATTTTACATAAAAAACAACACACTTTGCTCATAGTAATTTACAATTATTTTATTTATTAGTGATTATCAAATAACAACAATGACTTAAGTTAACTGTGATGTTATATAAGGCTGTAACATCACAAATAGTGAAAAATGTCCATCTCAGTTTCTCCATGATGTCTTTAAATGTCTCATTCTGCCAGTCTAAAGCCAAAGATACTCAGTTTAATATGATAATAAACAAAGACAAGTGTGAACTCTCAATATTCGAGAGGCTGAAAACAGTATTTTCTGTCATTCTGCATGAAAAATTACTTTAACAATTAATCAGTTATTAAAATAGTTTAATTCTGTTGCCAAATTTACTCGCTTCTGCTACTGCTGTGCTAAACTAAAAGGAAATTTTGCTCTGACAATTTTTAGTACAACTTGAACCTTAGACTGATGAAAAAAAAGCGTTTAAGGATCCAGGATTAGCAGTCAGTTTTTCATTTATTTAACTAATGAAAACTGCTACTTCACATGACCATCTGCAATACATCGACTGTATATAAGATGGACAACATGACAGCTCCACAAAAATGAAGCAAAAACATCTCGACTGCTCCCTGGTGGCTGGCTGCAGTATAGGTCATAAATCCCATCTCATAGCTGCATTTCCACTGCAGGAACTTTCCCCAGGGACTAAGAACCTTTGGATGAACTCTGTGCATTTCCACTGCAGGGACCAGGGTCTAAATTAAGTCAAGGACATCATTTTACCCCCAGAAATGTCCCTGGACAGGAACTGTGGGCTTGCAGCACTGAACATTTCTGGTTGAGTCCTCACAGCATTTATTTAAGCCACCACTTTTAGAAATTGACGCCACAAACCACTTAGTTTTTTGCGACAAACACAACAACATGGAGTCGTAGATGAAAGCTTTCAACAGATAATGATACAGATAATGATACCTGTATGTCATGTTATGCACAACCATTGTTAAAAAAAAAAAGAGGTGTCAAAACAGCCGGTAATTTCTCATGTCAGTGGAGTAATTTGTCTAAACTTTGCAGGTCTAAACCATGGTAGAAATCCAGACAAAAGGCAGAAGGAACCTTTCAGTTCTTGGAAAGTAGCTCCTGGTTCCAGGTACTTTGGGTGGAAATGCGGCTAAAGTTAGTGGATGATACATGTGCCAAACAGAAAAAATCTAAATACATGTCAATTTTTTTCCCGAAGGTGGTCTCTGTCATTTTAGATAGCTCTTTCTCATGCTGATGCATGTACAAGTGTTCATTTTTCTCACAAGTTTGGTTTTAATAGATTTTCGGATGCTACAAAAAGTGTGTTTCATGTCATGCTGCACAGCCATGCAAGACAGCAGCGCTCATATCTGGGATATTTTGACTTCATTTTTGTCTTTATGTACAGTCAGTGGTTCAATATCAAAAAGTAGGAAAGCAGCAGGAGCAGTTCTGCTGTTTCCTAACATGAGAGATCCCAAGTATAATCTGTATTCTCAGTATCTCAAATGCGGCAAGTTCAATGTCAAAAAATGACCCGAGAGTTACTTATTTCTCCCGATCTTTAATAAAAACAGACTTAAGGACTTTATGAAAAGGACAATATGATAGCTGGTTAATCCAGCCTGGCACTGGTGCTGATTTCCTACTCTGCACGTCCCGCTGAACCAGTGTTGTCTGTTTGTGTTCTGCTTGTCTTCTTTAACGCGGCTTCCTTCCCTGCCGTTGGCCTGTGCACTTGTTTTCCCCCTAAGGTGAAACGGTTGGTGGTTTTGGCAGCGGATGGTTGCAGGAGTCAGAAAGCATTACTGCCACTGAGCTCCTGCCCCCACATATCATAAGCCAGAAGAGGAGGACCGCAGCCCTGTATTTCTTCATTTGTTGGCGTCCTTCTGTCACACTCCCTCTGTCTGTCTCTTTTTTATCTGTCAATTCAGAGACGGCAAAAAGCAACATCACCCTGGCTTCTGCTTAAACTTGGAAATCATCTCTCTTCTCAAATAAACACTGGCAGCGCTTCAGTGCACCACCGGCCCCCTCTACAAGCAAAGAGCAGCACCGCAATATATCTGCTTTCCAGTGGCGCTGGCGATGAGGGAGGCTCATAATGCGAAGTAAAAGCCTCGGTGGCGATCTGGACTGCACAGCGGCTCCATGGCAGTTTCATTATATTACAGTACATTAGTGACGTCGCCATGGAGCCAAAGAGTCCTGCTACAGCTACACACACTCACAGACATGACTGATGCAACAGTGAGGCACATCAAGAAAAGATCACGCAGGGAAAGCTTAATACTATTTTATGGGCTCATTAGAGAGTCCTGAATGCTCACAGAGATCTGAGGCAATATGTCTACTGGTATTGTTTTACTTAAATCTGTGTGTGTGTGTTTGTGTGTGTAGAGTCTGTTGAGTATCTCTGTGTGAGTACTGTGTGAGTCCAGGCTTTGAGAATCAAAGGCTCCATTAATAATTCAGAGCAAAGCTGCGTTCTCAAGTTTCTCCAAAGTGGACCCTTTAAAGGGATAGTCTGGGTTATTTAATGTGGGGTTGTGTGAGGTACTTATCGATAGTTGGTGTATAAGTTATGCCAGTCAGCATGCCCCCAATTTACAGAAGCAGAGAGCAGCACCAACACAGAAGCTAAGCAATGTAACAACATATTTTAGTCATCTACTAAGTGTGCTCTATATTTAGAATATGTTCATTGCTTTACGTTGCCATCAGGCAACCTTTTCTGATGGGAAACCACTGCTATATAACCCAAGTGTTCCTTTCTCCAAACAAGCAGAACTCCTTAGGCAAAAACAGTCATTTTACCTGGCGGAACATTGGAGTTGCTAGTCTATCGCAGCCTCAATCTGTTACTTTATTTGCATTATTGTGCGACATTTGTGAATCCGAACTATTCTTTTAAAACAATGAAGTCACAAAATAACACAAACAAACTAATCAAGCAGTAGATGAGTGCCTTCTGTGCTCTGCAAGTTAAATTACTGATTTCACCCATGGAGTTTGGTTGGTTTTGAGAGAGTGGTTTCCCAGGCCTGGTTCCAGAATAAAACGATTGGAGGTGTATCTGAAATTAGTGGGGGTACACTAATATCTACAGTGTGGGCTGGTAACAGCAGTGAAAAGTAGTAGGTATTATGGGTCTGACTGTCGGCAAAGGTTTAGTTTATGAGTCAGAACAGCTCCAATATACGTTAATAAATACGCAGCCTCTGTGAGCGTAGTGCTGTTACTGAAAACAACACCAGGCTGATTCAGTATGACCGTACTGACCTGTACACTCATCAGACTGGTCCGTTATAACTTGTTATTCTGCTTTTTTATGAAGGAGGCGTCTTGTTACCAGGGCTCCAGTGCTTTTTGCACATTGCATTAGTGCACATACATGAATCAAAATAGATGGTGCCCAAAGAGACAATCTGTGCGCCCTGAATATATTTCCAAACGGAGGCGTACATGAACAGCTGTGGACACCAAGGATGCCAGATCTACCACCTTGCACTTGGCATTTATTATTCAAATTTCAACTAAGGGTGCAAAATAATAAACTGAGGGTGCAATGCATGATTCTACACTGTTGCAGATCTGGGCCTGCAGTTTTCCCATCATAAGTACCTCATAAAACCCCAAATGAAATAATCTGAACTAGCCCTTTAAACCCAAAATAGCTGCAGTTTATTAAGCTTACATCTTTTTCTCATCTCTTCTCACCCCACGGAGATCTCACCCTCTTCACAGACTTCATACGTCATCTGAAACTCCACTACTTCATTCTTTGCTCCTGGGTTCTTCTCTGATTAATTGTGGCTCTACTGTTATCCTTTTTTTGTTCTTTTTTTGGTGCGTCACTGCTTTATTAGCTTTCTCTGGCACTGCCTCACACCCCAAGGTTACAGTCTGAAAGGTCGTCCAGAAGACAGCGGGGAAGTGTTCTGGAAATCGGCCATGCGTGCCGGTTTGCCTGCCGGTTCTTACATCCTGGTGGCTTCTACATCTTCGGTGACATCGTGATGGGAGGCCAGGCAACTTTCTGGAACAATTTCATCCCTCATCTTCATTCTTCTTGATGGCAATTGCTGCAATCATTCACCTGGAATTCTTTCTCTTTATTTATCACGCATAACTATAAAACATGTCTTGGTTTACATTTTCCAAACTATTCACTACGCTGCTTTTATAATGTTGTTCATCTTTCATGATGACATCCTCTCCTCTGCTACAAACTGGGCTGGTTGCTACATTCTGGAAAATAAATGAGCTTTTAAGGACCTTTACAGCATTAAGTGTCCTCAAATGTCTCTTATACTGCTTCATAGTTGAAGTTAGTATAAACGTAAACAAAGTGCTATCTTTCAAGTAAGTAGGAGTGGGCAAGTAGATGTAAGAAAAAAAATTGTTCTCTTAACCCCTCTTGTTGCTGGAGCACTTATTGAAGTTAAAAAGACTCGATTCTTCCAAACAACACCTTCTTTCCTCTGAAGATGAGATGCAGCATTAGTTTGGAGAGTAAACAGTAATATGTGGGATCTCTGCAGTGGTAAAATCTATGGATTATCTTTAGGTAGTCTGCAAAAAGAAAGAAATGCTGAAGGTTCCCCAGACAAAGTCTATATACGAGGTCCTGTAATCCGATGGCACCTCCACAAATCTCTTATTCTTACACAGAATGAGAGGTTAACGACAGGATTTTACAACTCTGTGAGGCAGCAATCTTTTTTTTATCATCCAGCTAGATGACTGTGTGGGTGATTATAGAAGTACACCTCTCGTATTTCTGCCAGGAAAGTGTGCTTGTACGATGAACGCCTTGCATTGTCTTGACCGTTTTATTTCATTAGCCAGGTTTCAATCCGAATGTATGCAATGTAGTTAAAAGAGCGCCTGTTGAAACTCAAACGGTGTAGGACAAACAATGTAGGAAACAGGACAAAGTATGGCATTTTTTGGTTTTAGGGCTGGAACTAACAACTATTTTCACTGACGATAATCAGAGCGATGCGGAGGCTGTTGGAGTGGAAACAGCTCATCAGTCATCTGAGCTAAATATTTGCTATGTCAGAACTTATTCAGACAAAGTGGTTCCATCTTCCATTGGTCACATGAACTCTTCAAAACATAGGCAAAAAAACACTTCAAAACAAACAAAAAAAATTTTTGCTGTTTCCACGTTTTCAAATTTGATACTTCACAATGCACACAAAAATATCAGGGTTTAAAATTATTCAGGGCCCTCTATGGCCACCAAGTAGTTATATATAGTGGCCCCCTGTGGCCACGAGGTTTTATACCCACACTGTGAGCCTACGCCATCACAGCGTTCCAGGTCCACAAACAACCCATTTCTTGTCTGTGCTACTGAAGTACAGGTTTACCAAGCTTATTCAAACTGCTGTGATCCTAGGGCTGACTATGAAAAAATATAATGGCAACGAAAATGTAGGAATGAATGAAAGCAGGAAATTAAGCTGCTAGAATATGATGCATCTAATGTAATATACCACGGTGTGTGCCGCCACTTTTTTCCCAAGTAACCGAGAAGTCAAGCTTTTTTTTTTTTTTTTTCTTGTTTTTTTCAAATCGGAAACAATGCCTTCAGGAAACACCATATCACAATTCATGGAACATTTACAAATCAGGAAGTGAGCTGAGGCATTAAAACTATGACATCACTGCAAAAGAAAAGGTAACAAGCTGTTCGCTTGTTGATGTTCATACCATTAGCATCCCAGGTGCTAATTTGCCATTTTCAGCATAAAGGTTGCCATTCTGGAGGTTGTTGTTGTTGTTTCCTGGCAACTTTGAAAACATAGCGGATGCTACGATGTTGACCGAAACAAGTCATCCACTGGCATGTTTATACCCACAGTGTGGCAAAGTGGACAACACAAGTGTCACAGTTAAAGAAAGCTGAGTTTAGTTTTGTTAAATTGCCTTTTCTGTATTGTTTGTTAGGCTTTCTAAGTTTACATTTGGGTCCAAAAATTGTACTTAATGTTTTGTACTTGTGTGTCCAAAATTTAGGGCTTGGTGGCCTATGGTGCCAGCGCTTTAAAATATTAGCATCTATCCCTGAATATGTTGATGGAAACATTATGGGTTTATGGGGATCTTTTCATCTCAATGATATCTGCTTTTCCTGGTGTGCAGATCTCAAACATATATCTGTATCTTGTTCCATCACGATCCTTTCTCTTAATCACGATCTCATTTCAGCCATTTCCCTTCTGTCTGTACTGACAAGCATCACCTTCTTAATGTTCACCACTTACTCTTAACTCTCATGATCCCTTCAACATTAATTCCTAACAATTACCTTCTATCATTTTTCACCCTTGCAATGGTGACTTGTTTTCATCAGCAGGTCTTTTTCTCTCTCAGACCTGCAAATCTCTCATTTTCATCAGTCATCTTGTATTCCTCGGCTCTTTGCCTCCCTCCTCCTCCCTCCTCCTCCTCCTCCTCCTCCTCCTCCTGGTGACATTTGACATGACTGCATTCAGCTCACACAGACTGCCGTATTAGCTATTCTGAACGCATTCTGCACCACTGCTGAAAATCCAAAAGGGCAAGATCTTCACCCTCATCGGGGCAGCCTGCCTTCCCCACGTGGCAGTAAGGAGCTGGCTGATTGGAGACAACTGGCTTGTTTTTATTTGCAATCTGCCTGTTAGATTTTTGTCCTCAACAACTAAAAATCTACAAAACCAATCTTCTTCATCCTGTGCCGTACTGAGATGGGGGAGGGGGGGGGGGACGCTTTGTGTTCGTGATAGCGCCTGTCCAGCACAACAATAACTCCTCTCTCTCTCTGCATTATTAATATCATTTTGCAGAGCGTGAGAATGTGCCAGAATACAAATGAAATCAAGAAACTCCCATTTCCATTTTAAATGTGTTCAGTTGGATGGCAGTGGTGTGGCACTGTGGTGTCTGTCACTAAGTGGATCTGCACGACTCAAACAGCCGAAAAACCACAGACAAAAGAAACCAGTAATTGTAAAACAGCCTGGTAAATCCCATGGGGGCCACTTTTATAAAGACAATAATTGATGTGCAGGCTTTTAAGGCAATTGTACCCACAATTATCACCAACAGTATTTTTTTTCCCTTAGCGCCTTTGTTCCTGACAGACTGCTTTGAAACCTATAATTATTTTATCCAATTTGCTTTTTTCTAATCACTGCTAAAAGACAAAGCAATGTGCACTGCCTCCCAAATTCCACTCTAAATGAGAAAACTAAATTATTGTTAAAGGGCTGGTTCCCCTAAATTACAATTTAAAAAAACATTCTTACTTACCTCTAGTAGGGATGGGTAATATATTGCTGTTATATCTATATCATGACATCAGACTAGATATCATCTTAGATTATGGCTGATGTTCTACCATGATACAACATAGGTGTTGTTCTTTAAAGGTTTTAAAGGCTGCATTACAGTAAAGTGATGTAATTTTCTGAACTTACCAGACTGTTCTAGCTGTTCTATTATTTGCCTCTACTCACTAACCGGTTGATTTCACCAAGCACAGCACGTCTGTGCTATGGTTCTGATCCGTCCTCCGCACGGCTGTGAGCCCCACCAGCAGGGTTTCTGAAGCATTTCAGCAGCAGTTTTTTGTGTTTTGCCTGCCTGATTACATTTACTTGCTCAGATTTTGTTGATTAGGTTCTCCTTCCTTGCTCTTTGTGCTTCTACCATGGATAAGCAGGCTACGTGGTTAAATAGTTTCTTTTCTGTCTGTCTTTATGATCGTGAGTCAGCACGGGGTCTTTTATTTTGAAAATTAAGCGGATTCTCCCTGTCTTTTCTGTGTCTGACTTCCTGCCTGTTCGATCTGTTATGTGCTAATTGATGCAGCATCTGTCAAAAATAGACTTGCTGCTTCTGGGACGTGCCGAGGCACTGCTGGAGAAATCACAAGCATTGTGCAGAATGGCTGCGATCAGCTTGGGCTGACATGGCGCAGCCGTAATGCGACACAGCCATGCCCAAAGAGATTTGGTCAAAAATAATATGATATTTGATTTAGTCAATACCAGCCAGCCCTGGCTTACTGTGGTATCTATCCATGCAGATAGTTTTTAATTATAGATAAATAATATAGATAATTACAGATAATTTTACTTCCACATTCTTACTCATCTAACTCTGATATTTCTGCCTCCATCCCATTAAAATTAAAGATGTGATTATGTTTGTGGTGGTCAAAACAATGCCCCCGTTACTCTGGATAGCACTCTAAAGTGCTAATGTCAGTATGAAAAGAGTTTAAGGTTCACAGGGGAACTTTTATGGGAGTAGAAAGTAATTTGAATTTGACAGGCACATCTGTTGAGTCCAGCAGTTGGTGATCAGAGCTGGCATATCTGCCCTGGCTGCCTTGACTTTTAGCTCATCCTACTTCTCCTCAAAGTGTTTTTTGATGCGTTTAGTCACAGTGGTTCTCAGTGGCATGACACACTTGGACTCGAGGTTCCAAACTAGCTTTAAATCTTTCGCCATCCATCACACTGATTGGCAGCATATCGGTCTCAATCATTCGGCACACCAACTGAGTGATGGCCTCAGACCGGCATACATCACACGTTCTCCTCCCAGCTACCAGCGACATGATCTTTGGCTGCGAGCAACCCTCGGACATGGCAGCCGGGTGTTTGTTCTAATGTCTTACAGCACAGGGCAGAATCACATAATTTACATTTGACTTTGTGGCCTTACTGGAGGAAATGTTCCCACAAAGACCTTCAGTTTTTTTTTTTTACCTCTGAATGCTAGATAGTGAAGCCACTCCAGAGTGTGTGGATATGAAAGTAAACTTATATCCCTGGCCTATTCAATTACTTTTTCAGAAGGGTCAGATTGAAAAAAAGTGTTAAAGTTAAGTGCCAAGGGGCCGAACGAAATTTAAATATGTAAAACAAATCACCTTTTATTTTTTCTCCAATCTATCAATCTTCTCAGTCAGAAAAACATATTGTACAAAACTTCATATTTGTATACCTAGATTAGAAGTAGCTAATGACTTCTAATAGAAATAATGATCTTCCAATCAGTGTAAACACCCTTAAACTTAGAACCAGTCAAAAATATTATGAGTGGTTAATTGATTTATGGTTATTTGTTGAGATACCTTGGGCAGACATCTCAAAACCTGGACAAAGAAAATCTAAAATATCTTCCTGGTCACCGGGGGAGGTGATTTTTCTTTCTATTTTTGGCAAACCAAGCCTTCAAATAACTAAAAGAGTGGCTGTTATCTTTAAGATCCCCTGGAGAGGGAATTAGAGGCATAAAGTGCTGCCCATCAGTAAGTGAGGGGCTTACCTGCTCGTCGCTACGGTGATAGTCGTTGTCCTCTTCTGGTTTCTCCTCTCCAGCCTCTTTATTGGCCGTGTCCTCTGATTTTGCATCGCCTGTGCAGAAAACCAAAGAGAGGGAAAGCACTGAGCTGCCATGTTGCAAACAGTAACTAAACATGCACATACAATACACAAGATAAAACACAAACACTTCTTAAGTGTATAGTTCATGGACACTTTGTTGTCTCAAATTGCATTTTTCAGGTTTTTGTTTTTGCTTCAGTCAATCCGGTGATTGAGCAGCGGATATCTCTTATCCTGCACATTATCTTAAGTCAAGAGGCTTGCCGGTGTTGGCCCTGTTGAAAACACGATTTGTCGGACACGCAGGGGAAACAGGCATGTTTGTCTCTCTGCAGCATTTAAACAGCCTGTGCCTGTTGGAGCGTAAAAACACCCCCTGCAGAGGTCCATTTATAGGCAATTACATATTGGAGGGTGTTGGAGCATCCTTTATATGACTTATCCGCTGACTGGGGATGTCTCTAATAAAGGGTAACTTCTAACCAGAAAAAAAATTAGGGTCATTCCCCATACCACGAGGGCCGGCATCAGTTCTACCTTAATTGAGTTCTTCTGGTTTTGCCATTTGTTCACTTTTCCCAGGAAAATGGAGGCAGATATGGGAGGATATTAGAGGGAGCAGCAATCTCCAGTGAACGTACAGTAAAATAGGAAGAGGGTGATTTCTCACACACTGTGCAGCTGAGGGTAATGTGTTCAGAGTGGTGCAAGAAAAGGTAAGGCACTGTTTAATAATACACCACACTGAGATTGTGGTTTGGAGCCGGAGAGGAGCCCTAAATGACACAGTTCACCTTAAGTCAAACACATTAAAAGAGCTGATGTGAAAAGCGTGAGGGAAAATTTGTTTGAGGGAATTTAAAAGAACATTTAGGAAATGATTATAATCTTGTGTTAACTCACTAAATGTGTTCTGCAATCTGAAAGAACCTTTAATTTTTCCATCCAGAGGTAATACAGTTAGAGCAGAGGGAGAGTTTGTAACAGTAAAAATTAAAAGGAAGGATTCAGATTCTACAGAACCGTCAAACAGCTTTTGTAGCTGCATTAACCTTGTAGTTAAATGTTATATAAATGAAAAACTAGTTGAAAGCTACTTCAAGGAACTTTCATATTTTTTAAACAAAAGCTGTAGTGTTTCCACCGCCACAACCACACAATATAACGTCAAAAATGATAATATTTAAAAGAATATGTGTGTATATATATATATGAAACTTCTTTTAGACTAGTTAATTTACTACTCACTGTAACTTTGCATGAGAAAATGTAAACACAGGCTCTGTCATGTGATTTCAAGGATACTCCGAACTGGTGGCAGACATTAAGAATAACTATATAGAAATAGCCAAACTGCTCGCGGATGGATTCGTTAACTTATGGAGGTCATATGGAGGCATCAGTTGAAACAAGTTGAAAACTCATTCTGATAGTAGCTTTAAAACAGCAAGAATAAAATCGAAAGAAACTTAACAAATACAAGTGCACACCAGAAACTTCAGATGGAGAAGGAATTAGTGCAGAGGCTGTGCAGACAAACCATTATTAGTAGCAGTGAATCTAGGACTGCAACTAACACGTGTTTTCATCCTCAGTTAATCTCAGAATTACTTTCTCGATGAATCAACGTGAAAAGTCTCCCTCATACAAATCCTCTGTGGCATCTTCAGATTGCTTTTTTGTCTGATCAAAACTGTGAAACCCCAAAATATTCAATGACATAAAACAGATAAAGCAGCAAATCTACACATTTGAGAAGCTGGAATTAGGGAATATTTGGCTTTTTTGCTTCAAAATCAACTTGTATGATTTATCAATTATTCAAGTTGCCTGCTGCTTAAACTTGGATGCCACAGCTCCACCTTCTTCAACCGTACAAAACTGAAGCTAAATATTTCTGAATTCTGAATAATGCTGCCATCTTGCGCTTGTGAGGTCATTTGCAGCCCGAGTCTGTGCAGCAGTGATCAGCGTCTGAACTGCACTTTCATATTCCCGCCCACACAGCTGGCCAACAGGGCTCAGCTGTCAATCATGGCATGACAAAGCCTTTTTATAGGATCAAATATCTAATTAAAACAAACTGATCAGTGTGATAAGAACTACCTAAAATCATCAAGAATCATCTAAAATACATCTTTGATGCTTTCACTGACATTAGGTTGGAGACCTAATTTACCTGTTGAGCCACAGACTAAAGAAAATGACAGCTTGACTAGTGCAGGTAGACTTAAACTTAGGCTGTGTGGGGGTTAGGGAGTGTTTCTTTGTGTTTTGACCATAAGCGCTGTGAAAATATCAGAAAATAGCATTTTATTTCTCTGATTCACCAGCTTTCTCGCTACCAACGCTCATCCCATAGAGTTTCTTTGGCTGAGTTAGTAGGAACAACGGAATAACAGTGTTGGGTAGGTATCAAAGGCGCTAACAAAGCAACACAGTACATAAAATAATTGCAGGAGAAATGTTTATTTTTGCTGTTATTTCAGCTGTAAAGATATATAAGTGAAAGTGAAACAAGTTTGTCAATTTTTCATATCTCCGCAATTCAAATCAGCTGCCAGTTTTCTACCCAGAAGTGACTTTTGTTGTTAGCATGAAGTCACAGTGATTTGGTCTACATCACTTAAATATCAAAGCTCTCAGTACAACCTTTTATCCAGAATACTAAAATCAAAAGTTGGGCTGAAACTGTATAAAATATGTCTTAGTATCTGAGCTTCCAAGTGTCCTGTTGTCTCTCTACAGAGACTTTATAGAGACTTCCAGCCTTAATCTGGTTTCCTGTGTGCACATAAACACAGTGGAAGACAGACACCTAACCAACTTTTAAAACCCAGAGAAGCAGCAGCAGCAAAGCTGTCCAGGACAGGTGTGGTTATGTTTTTCTTCTTGTTGGCTGGGATACTGTCATAGTATTGAATTTTTAGATATGAAACTTAGTTATCAAAGTCAAAATTGCAGTGCAGTGACAAAATTGCTGCACAGATGGGTACTGCTTTTCTGTAACCTTTAAAAACAAAGGAAATTCAGTCTATTCTTCCTGGATTCAGTGGCTGTAATAACGTGGAGTGTGTGTGTGTGTGTGGGTGTGTGGGTTGTGTGTGTGTGTGTGTGTGTGTGTGTGTGTGGACAGTTTACTTCAGCTCAGACTGCAGATGGGATTGCGTTCACCCCTCTGTGACCATTTTCCGTTCAGGCTAACTGTCACCAATTCCACTGAGAATTACCGGGAAAAGGTCTGAGCTTGCCCTGGTGTCTCTGCGGTGATTGTCTCCAGAGTCGGCCTCGCTGATTGCCTATCAAGAGGGGCTCGCTCTTATTGTTGTGTCTCAACCTTCAAACAACCCTGGAGTATCTCAGTCCCACTAAACAGACATGAAGACCCTGTTTGTGTTTGAGGTAATGGGATGATTGCTTGTGTCTGGGGATTTTCAAAACTGAGCAGTCCGTCAGACTTTCTTTCTGTCTCTCTCGCTCGCTCATTTGGGATCTCTCACATACAATGAAATCACAAAGGCATGTACGGTGACAATATAAAGAGAGGCCACACAGGAAATGAGATGGGAGCGTGTGTGTGTGGGAGTTTTATATTGTTGTGAAAGAGAAAAGTGCACTCAGCAGACTCATCACAGCACCGTGTATGTCCATTTTCTTTAAGTGCTCGGGAAAACAGGCAATTTTGACAAATTGTGTGTTGTGCCCTGGTGGAAACCAACTTTTTGTTCTGCCTGTGTTAAGTAGTGCTTAGAAAAAAAAAAACTGCGTACGCACTTAAAAGCAAAGTGAATAGAGCTTATAATCATATATAATGTTTCAAATAGCGTGATGTTATCATGTTACCACTATCGATGGTTGACTGGCGGTGACAGATACCGTGTGTGCTTTTCTGTCCTGTTGTAACATCTTAGGAACTCCTTTCATTTGAGAACCAAACAATACAAATACACACTTAAGCGTGAAGTGTGGCTCTGAAACATTTGTAGTTTTAAGAGTTTGACAGCATAACCAGGGTTTTACAGTAATGTTTAATCGTTCGAACATGGTGCCAAAATGTTTCATCCCTCCTAGTTTAATCAAAATTAGACGAGTTGTGTCTGAAGCATCATGTTTCACAAATACCATATCAGAATGAACAGTTTAAATGGCCCAAACAAATTTTGATTCAATTTTATTCTTATGCAGGAGTTTGGAGTGTTGAATCCAAAGTAAAGTATATGCACCAGTAAGCGACAGCTTGACTCAGCTCCTCCTCCACAGAGGGCTCTAAATTAGCTTCAGCAGGACACCATATATACCTTAACTGTTGTAAATCTGCATTTAACCATGTTTTTGTTATATAAATAAAACGCTTACTGGTTCTTCTTCTGCAGTTGTAGTTAGCTTTGATTTACAGCTGTTATAGGGGATTCAAAATGGAGAAGAAGACCCACAACAAAAAATTTATCAGAAGGCTTCTTAAAAACTTTTCAAATGCTCCTAAAGCATCCTTCACTTCTTGGCAACTGATTCATATACCCAGTATGTCCTAAACAATCTTTGCCTCTCAGTTAAATTGCTAAATAAACAACTTCCGACAGATCGTCAGGAATACGAAGTGAAAGCGAGAGGTGATGGTGAGGTATGAAGTTATAGTGTTGTACCAATTAACACCAACGGAACACTTTGAATGCGTCATACAGAGAGGAGAAGTAGCAGTAACCACTATGTGCAGATACTGCAGAAGGTGCAAATGTGATAGAATTTCTGCTGGCCTGACAAAATGGATGCGCATCACTGCTGGGAAATACTCGGGTGGTTGCAAATCCTGAATCCATGAATGCTACAGTTATTCAGAGCCAAATTTCAAGCCGCAGCTGCAAAACAGGGAACCCAGATCCCCCAGGTTCAGGTTATGGCATCGCCTTTTTGGTAATCCGATTAACTGACACTTTATTAGGGAAGTGCCATGCCCTGGTGGCCTGGGGATTAAGGTGCCGATCTTGAATGACAACATCAGAATAGGGACCTTTGTAAAATGTCATCCCTCAGCTTTCCCTCCCCTCATTTCCTGTCATTGCTCTGTGGTTGTCTGTCGAATAAAGAGGGATACCAACACCCAAAAAAATAGCTTTTTGAGAGAATTTGTACAACAAAAGTGGAATATCCCCAAGCGCTACTTTATGACTTAATCTTGTGGTCCTGTCTTGTAAAGGACCACAAGATTAAGTAAGTGTTGAGTTGTTGGATATTTCATTTTTTGTCCGTAACAGGTCAATCTGGCACGGGGGATGAGTATCATTTTGCTGTTATTTAAATACCATGTCAACTACAGTCTTGGTATATGGTCTTCCAGGAAATAAATAGAAATTATAAAACTCTTTCAGTTCCCCGTTGAATAAGATGAATGAATGCACTGTCACTCGATTTTATTTCTGTTCATGAAAAGCAGATGTTGGTATTTATCCCCACCAAAGTCACTGAGACTAACTCCAGCAAATGTATTGGACTTAAGGTTAGCAGCATTAACATTTCTGGCCCTGAATTCAGCTCTGAGGAATTTAGAAAAGCTGCTCTGTCCTGTGTCATTAGCAATGTGCCAGAAGAATTCATTTAACTCAGCTGGTTAGAGAGGACCCCAGAGAAAGTTTCTATTTCTGAGGGATTCTGGATAAATGAGCCTTTAATTAAGTGTAATGTGGTTCAGCTTGGCTGGCAGGGGCCACATTAACAGAGTGCCCACTGTCGCCTGTAGTTAGTGGAGTGTGATCTCTGCTTTACCATGTGTTAACTTTGGTTTGCCTTTTTTAAATAAAAGCTAATGAGGTGCATCCATTTTCTCAGACTGTAAGAGAAGGACTAAACAAGCCAGAGTCTGGCTGTGTGTTTTACTGCAAAAAGTTACTTTAAAACCCCTGTGGTGATGCTGGATATACAAAATCTCTCTATGGCCTGTGTGAAATCATCAAAAAGATGTTTTGGGCCTTGTTAGTGAAACTGTCTGGCTCTAAAGAGAACTACATCAGTTGCTTTTGGTTGATTGTAAGGAACAGCAGAGCCTCTAGAGGTCACTAGCTGGGTATTTAGACTATTAGGTTGTGTTCATACTCAACTCTGTTCGTGGGAATATGCAGTGTAGTGTCAGCTTGCACTATCAAACAGTCTGAAGGCTGATTTATATTTTTTAGGCGTACACAGGCTCTACACAAGTGGCCTACATCATAGTGAGCATTTATACTTGTGAGCTGGTGAGTCTGCGTTGCTCTGCAATTACAATCCCAAAATGCTAGTTGACGGTGGGGTTTCTGTGCCACTGTGTCGAGTTTGTTTGTGTAGTTCAAACAACTGTGACTGAAGCTGAGCGGATCATTTTAGAGCTGGAGTTAAGAAATGTTGAACAGCAGTTACTTTAAATGAAATTACTGCAGTGCAGGAAAGAGAGGAGATATCGGAGGTTAATATGTACACTTGTACAACTTAAGGACCTTGTCAGTTAACCTTGCATCAATTTCTTCATTCAAGTCACAATCAAGGAGCAGCTAAAAATGCAATGCTACCAAGCAGACCAGTCACAGTTGTTGCAGTCTGCATCGCTGCGACATGTCGTTGGCCCTTTGAATCGGACTCGAATTGAACCATGAGGTACCAAGACGATCCCACCCCTGTGCTCCACACATCCATTTCATCACAGCAGATATCACAGAAACCTTTTAAAGGTTATCTCATCATCTAAATGCTGCTACTTCGGTCCATCTACCATTATAAAAACAGAGATATCCAGCCTGAGTGGTTCGCAAAGCATATTGATGTGTTTCTATTAGGAGTGAGAGGTAAACAGCCTGCAGAATTAGACCCTTTGCACTCTTTTCATGCAGTGAATTAAGAATTTATTTCGACCACACCAGAGCTAGTGACTGTTGGAGGACAGGACAGGCTAACAAAGATGGTTTTGGTGAGTTTGACATGTTTTTCTGTCGAGTGTGTGTTTTCCAAGGAGTTAAGGAGCCAATTATGGTCGTCTTAGCTCGGTAAAAGAGAGAAACTTGAATTCAGAAGGTGAACGGTTGTATTTCTCCATTTAAAAAGGAAAAATAAGTGTAAGAATATTTCATCTCTTGACACTTTGTGAGTTTACTTTGTCCATTGGATGTAGTGAATGTACGCAGCGTGCGTAACATAGTGAACTCACCGCTTGCGCACATCTCCCAGCTGAGACTCGAGAGGACGGGAGGAGGTGGGACGAGGGGACGGAGAAAGAGCCAATCGCCATTTGATGGTCTGACAATGGTCGTTTGGAAAATTTTATCATATCGCTCAACTCTAGTTTCTATAATGCTTACATTGAAATACACTGCATGCTGCAGGTAAAGACATTTAATGTGACATTTTCAGGCAAACACATCATTTCGGTGTGTGGAGCTGAGAGGGGGAAGCAAACCCTGAGTCCAGCTTTGAGAAGGACTGGACGATTGATTCATTTTCTCAACTGCACTCGGGTTCAACATCAGCTTTCACAATTCACAGAACTCATTTATTAAAAATGTGTGAAAAGGCTGATGGGAAAAAAAACTGCACAAAAAAAAAAAGCCTTCATTGACCCAGGAGAGAAAACTTCCTGGTTGATGAGCCTCTAAATGATGTGCACATGTGATTTTTTCACAGTTTTTCTTGTGTGTGAAAGCCAAAACATATTTTAATCACCACCCAAGGCTTAAGACATCATATTTGTTTCTGCTTTAGCACACTGAACGGAAATGATGTTGAAATTCAATTGAGGAGTCTCTGGGTCTCCACTTCCGTTGGCGTCTGTGTGATGGATCCTTAAAATGTGCTTGTGTATGAACATGTATGTGTATTTGTGTGTGTGTGTGTGTGTGTGTGTGTGTGTGTGTGTGTGTGCTGTAGCTAAACCTGTCTTCAAGCGAGAAGGCACTGGAAGCCGGAGAGCAGTTCTACTTCCATTTGAGCCTTAATTACCAAAATCAGAGAGGGGGATTAAGCGAGCGATTAGGCCTGCCAGCATGACAGCCCTCTGGGCACACATTTACACCAGCCCTTGGAAACGAGTTGGTACGGAAAAGCCGTTGTGCACCAGAAGCAGGCCAGGGACTCATTCTGATTGGCTAAATTACCTTCATCTCTACTGCTTAATGGCTTCCGCTGTTACTTGTGGTCGTGCTTCTAATGTTACTCATTAGAGTTGGGGGCTTTGTGCTTTCTATAGAACGATGAGAAGAAGACGCTTGTGCTGCCGAGGTGTCGACCTTTTCACGAGACAAGTTCTAGAAGTTTTGTTACTGCACATTTACAGTGTTTAGTCCAAAATGTAAAATTAGACTGTTTATCCACAGGGGAGGTTTAGCCCATTTTAACTTGTAACTGCCACCAGTTAATCAGAGCATTAGTGTGTAGAGCTTTAACAACGGCTCTATTAATTACCAACTATGAAATTAATCTCTCACTATTTTGATCAACAATTAATTGGAAATTGATGGAGTAATTTTTAAGAAAAAAGTAAAATCTCTCTGATCCAGCTTCTTGTATGTGAATATATCCTAGATTCTTCACTCCTCTGTGACAGTACACTGAATATCTTCAGGTTGTGAGCAAAAAAAGACAGCTGAGGATGCCATCTTGGGCTTGGGAAGCACTGATGGACGTTTTTGTTTTTGAAAATAATCATTACTTGCAGCCTTAATAGTCTGAAACCACTGGTGGGACATTGTTTTGCACAACCCCAGTGCCTGCACATGGATGTGCTTTCTTGTACAACTACAGGTCTAAAACTCTACTGGGAACCTTTAAATTAAATCCTACAGGTGTCTGATGAGTTTGATGAAAAGGAAAAAACAACAATAGCAAATTGAAGAAAGGCTGAGTTATCTGCTTCCTTTTAGTAACATCTCTAACAAACCATCTTCACTGCAAAGCTCAGCCATCACATTCACACATTTTGAATGAAAGAATGTCAGCATGGTGGCTGCATGGCAGCGGGTTCCTATTCTGTAATGAGACCAGGCAAACTTTCCAATCAGTTCTCAAAATTACACTGAAAATGAAAGAATGTAATAAATAAGGCAATCAGTAAAAGACAATGCTGTCGATATCCTCCCCTTAACTTCTTTCATCAAGTAAAAACCAGGCTTTGATGAGCCCAAAAACAAACAGTACAAATTTATGTTGAGTCTACTGTCATCCAAAGGCCAAACCATAATGACATTATATTACATTTTTGGTTGAATTTGAATTATAACCAAAAATGAACTTCTTGATATCCGTTTTATCTTGTGACAAAGTTTCAGAGTTCAATTTTGCCTTGTTTTAGAGAAAAAGTGGTTTCAAAATTGCAGTAATTACAAAATCTGGCCAGTGGAAAAAGTTTAAAGCCATTTTTCTCAGTTTCACCCTTTGCTTAGTAACTGCAGTTCAGCTTTGAAGGGCAGAATACTGTGTGATTCATGTGCTACAATTTGTTTCTCTCAGGCAAATTCTAATGTTTTTTCCATCACAGAGGGTGCATTCTCTTTGTTGTTCTTTCTTTGATCACCACAGTCAAGTTGACCCCTACAGCTACTTCCACTCTTATGTCACATAATAAGATAAACAACACCTTTTGGCGTGCTGTGGCCCCCCATGCCTGTTATGTACTACCTTAAGGTCAAGTTGAACAGTCGAAAACTTGGAACAAACTGGTAAATAAAGCTATGAAAGCCAACAGGGGTGGTCACTGGAGTCACACAGGAGGTGTTGTCACTGAAACACTTTTCAGAATCAACAGATGTCAGGTACCATACAGAATCTGTGGTCATGTGGGAATGCATAGAGTCTAGATGGGATCGATCAACTGCTGCTAGCTTGGAGGATGCACCTTCTCTGTTTTATAAAAGTAGCACAAAGATGCAACGAAACCAACACTATTTTTCATAAAGTTACTACGAATATAAACATATACACAAGCAGCATTAATGTGTAACTAACATTACATTTTCAAGGTTCAACATTTCACTAGCCCTGTCAGGCAAGTGGATCAGAAATTTACTTGCCCAAAATCAATTTGTACTTGCACCTGTACAATTTTTTTTTTTATTTCTCAATGGTTATCAAATAACAACAAAGACTTAAGTTAATTGTCATGTTTAATCTAGGGTTGCAATGTCTGTAAAATGTCAGAAAATAGTGACAAGTGTCCATACCAGTTTTTCAAACTCCCAGGTGATGTCTCTAAATGTCTTGTTTTGTCAGTCTAAACCCCAAAGATATTCAGTTTGATATGAAAATAACTGAAGAAAAGCAGGGAATCTCTGTATTTGAGAGGCTGAATATTGCCATATTTGCATTAAAAGTTCTTAAACAATAAATCAATTATCAAAATAGTTTAATTGTTTAACTCTTGGGGAAGTGATTTTTTTTGCTACTAAGGCAATCTTTACTGTAGAGCCATGATTTCTGCATTATATGATGGTGACTTGATTACATAGATGTTTTGTCAGGCAGGTGAAAATTCAAAGTTGAGTCTATGTTTAGCTATACAGTGAGCTACCTGTCACTTACATTCATTGTAGGACTGTTTATATGTCACTTTATTTAGTTTAATCATTTTTAGGTGAGAAAATAACTATTTAGATTCTCAATATGTGGTCAGTTTATCCAAATATTATTTGGAAATTTGCTCCAACATTTCTGTTCCTCTACTGACCCAGAAACCATATCTTTGTGTCCCAGGTGCTATTTTTATTCTCCTCAGGACATCCTTCATTGTGAGCTGACCATTATCACTCGGTGCTTAAACTGTTGGGATCCATTTTCATATGTGAGAATTTATTTGAGAGTTTTGTTAAGAATGAACCAAAGACAAAATCTGTGACTCCTCTGAGCGTTTTCTGAAGGTGCATGTGTGAGGAGGACCGTACCATTGCGCTGATCTAAATGAGTCTTCATGTTGCAAAGCTCTCCTTTAATGTCTCCAGGCACCTCCATCCCCAACTTCTGATAGAACTCCCTCTGCTTCTTTATCTCCGCTGTAAAAGAGGGAGAGAGAGAGAGAAAAAATAAGAGCAGGCAGCGTCTTTTTCTCACAGTTACCACTGTAACTGCGCATTCAAATTCAACAGTGTGTGTGCAATGTAACCTGCTTCATTAAGACCAGCAACGACAGCAAGAATATTTTATTAAAATGCATTTGTATCTAAGTGATGTCAAGCCAGTTTGTGAATATATACCGATATTAGTTGGATCTCTATCATAAAGAAAGACAACACATGGCACTTACCCTCTTGAAGTCCCGGTACCAACTTGTAGACAATGTCTTGCATTGTTCTGTCATGGCTAAAAAGAACAAGAAAATGATTAGTTACCTCATTGTAGTTGGTGAGAATTAACATTACGGGTCAACACAAAGAAATGTAAACCACACTTCTAAAATGTTGGAGATGCACTTGGTAGTGTATCCCTTTAGATTTAAAACTGTTTTGTATGAGGAGTCACAGGATAATTTAATCAACAAGACAAAAGAGCAAGAGAAACATTTCTGCTACAGAATATTGTGTTTATTTTTTGATATTTGCTTTTTAGTAAGTTTAAGTAAGTTAAGTGCTCAAATGAAGCAGCCTGAGAAGAAATAACCAGTCTTTGGTTTAAAGTGTGTAAATATACTGATCAGCCGCAGCATTAAACAGCTCTGACGCATCAAAGCATGAGCTCAACAAGACCTCTGAAGGTCACCAAGACTGGACTTGTTCCAGTACATCCCACAGATCCTCAAACAGATTGAGATCTGGGGAAAATGGAAACCAAGTCAACACCTTGTCATCACTACGCTGCCTTCGTCCATTGCTACATGGTTCAGCTCACATGCCTAATGTAGGCACTTGGGTGGGGGACAGGGGTCAGCATGGGTACTCTGTCTGTGGTGACAAAGACCCATACATAAAAAGCTGCAATGCACAGTGTTCTATAAATCAACTTTTTCAGCAATTTGCGCTACAGTAGCTCTTCTGTGGGACAGGCAGGCTAGTCTTCACTCACCACGTGCAGCAGTGATCCTTGGGCACTCTTATCCCTGCCTGTTCACTAGGAGATCTTTTCCATCAACGTGGAACCAGCTGTTTCTCAGTTCAAGCACCTATTTTTGAACTGGTTCTGAGCATTTCTGCCAAAAATAAACTAGTTTGGAACCTGAAAAGTTGGTTTCAGCCAAAAAAAAATATCAAGTTTTGCTTTGTAATCAAAGTGGGCATGTCATATTCTACAGGTTGTTGTGCACTCTGCAACAGCCTCTCTTGATGACATCTTTGATTTCAATGGTTCTGCTCAAAACTGTTGGAGATGCGGACCGCCAAGGTTCCCAGGATCTTAAACGCAACAAGTTCCAGAACCAGAGTTTATTTGGCAGAAAAGGTCCTGTTTCGTTCCTTCCTGGAGCACTTTTGGTAGGTACCTGACATTTTGGAGATGCTCTGACCCAGTCTTCAATCATAATTCCGCCTAGAGATGTTCTGATACCAATTTTTATTTCTCAGTACCGATACCTGAACTTTGCTTATCAGCCAATAGCAAATACTGACCCGATACCAATGCAATTCAAAATATATATACTGTATGTATAACCCTATAACCCTAACCCTAACCCCAACTGTGATTTGTAAAACATGAATGAACATTATAAGAAAATTAAAGCCACAGAATATGACCTCACCATCCTGGGGAAAAAATGGCATACATGATGCTGCTGGAAAGTAGCAGGGTCCCATTTTGGGGTTAAAAAATCATGTGGCATTCAATCAGTGCATGTACTCGGATACTCGCCGATACCGATTCCACCATTTTAGGCAGTATTGGAGGCCGATATTGATATCAGTATCAAACAATCCTGATGTGGCTCTAGTCAAAGTCGCTCAGATCCCTACACTTGCCCATTTTTCCTACTCTCAACACATGAACTTCCAGAACTGACTGCTAAATATATCCCACCATTGTAACCCGATGATCAATTTCATTCACTTCACCTGTCAGTGATTTTCATGCTCTTGCTGATCAGTGTGCGTAACCTGTGATAAGGGGTTTCCAAATAGACAGTGCTTTGTTTAAAGTGGTCACAAGTCAAAGACACTGAGAACCACTGATCTGGAGGTCCAATTCTGGGCACAGCCGACTGAGAAAAAACAGGATATATCAAACTGACACAGATGGATCCACAACAAACATGATGATAGACTGAAAAATTCAAATAACACCGGCTCTCAGAGGCCAGCGTGCAGCATATGCTCCGACAGTCAGAGTGTTAAATAGCATTTCACTGTTAAGCATCGCAGGTGACACAGGTGCACACAGTGTGGGCTCCGGTCTGTCATCACCACGATGGTGAGTTCTGACAACCAGCCGTGGCAGCCAGATAACGGGCACGACATGTTGAGTTTGCTGCAGTGTTATGAAGGAAAAAAACCTGAGAAAAGTGTGGCACGTTTGTCTCCCCTGCTGTCCACTGGAAGAGTCAGTGTATCTGAGGCCAAAATAAGCAGCCTGATGCCGAGCCTTGCTCCAAAACGCAGCAAAACACTGACCCCTGCTGGACAGAGCTGGGAGTGTACTCTCACAGACAACTCGGGAGGTTTTAACACTGTAACTGAGATCTGTTGTGTGCAAATGTGACAATTAAAATGAACACCTCTGTGTTAGCCTTAGCAAAGATTTTAAAAGTCAGTGGAACTCTACTGAAGGGATGAACACCATTCCTCCAAAGGATTTTTCCTTATTTGTCCGTCTGACATGCCTATCTCTAATTCTCCTGAGGGAGAGATATGGTGACTGTGAAGGCCACAGCATATATTTCACATCAATTTATATTCACCAAATCATTTAGTATCTTGTGCTTGTATGCAGACATCCGGATCTGTGTTCTTTCTCCACTCATTAATTCAGGTTTTTCCTTTGGTGTTCATAAAGGCAGACAAAATGCCTGAATGTGTATTCCACCTGCATAATCGGTTGTGTCACGGTTTAAATTAGCCTGTATGCTGTATGTTGTCTGTATCATATTTTCAGTTTTTATGTACCCATGGTTGGGTATATGTACTATATGTTACACAGTTTTGTTAAGTATTTCTTTTTTTTTTTTTTTAACTATATCCAGGTATAAATGTACAGGAGTTTTTTGTACATATTGTGTGTTTATGTATTTTATTTCAATTCTTGTATATTTTTAAATATTAAAATATTTTGTCACAATGTTTTCTATGTAGTTTATCTTCCTGTTTTATGTATTTATATTTTTATTATGTGTTTTGCTAATGTTGTTTATTATTGTTCCAGTTTATGTTCAGCCCCTTGAGACATGCTTTGTGATATCGGGCTATAATAAACTTTGACTTGATCTGTCTTTTTTGAACTAACGTTTTTTTTTTTGCACTGCCATTTGAAAATGAGACTTAACCAGTTTTAATAAGTTTGCTTAAAAAAACAGTTCAAAGTGCTTACTAAAGCAATGGTTACTGAACACTAAAAAGTCCTCTTTAAGGTTGTAAAATGAGGAAAGAATACATTTTTACAAATTCATTTAGCAGTGGTGAAACTCTGCCAACATGCACTTACAATGTTCCTTCCTGTAGCCATGACAGTTTATGTGTTTATGAGTGAAAAGTAACCATGCACTACAGACTTAAAGATTAGCTGTTACCAAAATAAAATTACCTCTAAGGTGGAGTAAGAGACTCTAAAGAAAGTCAGTTGATAGTTCACTCTCATTATCAGGTTGTCAAACACTGACTTTTTGGGTTTGGTTGATTGTTGAGTCTCATTGTTTTGTTGAGGCGCTTGATTCAAGCCTCCACGACAAAGACTCAGTAGTCACCATTCTTTCTCCACAATCTCTTACTTCACCTTTAAAATCACAAAAAAATGTCATAAAACCACAAGAGAGGCTTCAATCAGATTCAGCTTGTGTTAAAGTCCCCCTCCAGTGAAAATCACATTTTTAACCTTGTCAGCATGTCCATGTGGTGTTTTTCATTTGTTACTAAACATATGAGGAACATATGTCTGAGCATGTCATGCTTTGAAACTACAGTGAGCAAGGTAGTCTAAAAAACAAAAACAAAAAAACAAAAAACAAAAACAGATTCAGTCAGGCTGGGTATATGACATCATAAACCTAAGGAACCAGTCCCATTAATCGAGGGGGTGGTGCTACAATATCATTAGCAGCGATGCCGAGCCCACAGGAGAAATCTGATGTAGCTTCTTTGGGGTAGCGGTGGGGGTCGGGGGGTTAGGGTGAGTGGAGAGGGCGGGGACTATTTGCATAATGAATTCTTGAATACTAACTGAAGACAAGGTGTAGAGCTGCATGTGAGCCATCTTAACAAGGTATCTGAACTTATTTTGCAGACACAATTTGTTGCTTCTTGCAGATCATTTTGTATTGTTTAAAACATGACTGGAGGTGGACTTTAAGATTGTCTAATAATATATCTTTTCCCACAAGCTGAAGTAATCACAACCTTTAATTTCACTGATTACCTTCCATACCAACTGTACCACTGTGCCTCTAATCTATCTTGTATCAACCGTACACAGACTAATACATGATCTGTCAAGGCCCACACACAGCTTTTCACTCGTGCTGGCCGATTAGACCTCTGTTCAGGCCGAACCAGACCTGATTTTTCACCAAATTAGCTCCGGGTCTTGAAACAGTTCTGTCAAAGATTCTCGGAATCTTGATCCTATCTAGTGAACCAGCCCTCATTTCCAGCAGTTTTGAGTGGAACCATTGTAATCAAAGATGTTATCAACAGAAGGCGTTGCACAAAGCACAAGGACCTGCAGACTACACACAACCACTTCGGTTCCCAAGAAAAAGGCTGCTGCCTTTTGGTTTTAGCTGGGAACCAACTTGCCGGGCTCCAGTCTAATTTATTTTTGTTGTTAAATGTGCAGAACAGGTCAAAATCAGATGTTACAAGCCGAACAGAACCGGTCCTATAAGAGTCACTGAATGAGTAAAATCATGTGTGTGCAGGGCCTTTATGATCATCAAAAACACTTTGAGTTTTTTAAAATTAGTGGCCTTTAAGCTGTTACTTTAACTCTTATGCAATTTTTACAAAAAAAAAAGTTAATCACATTAACTTATGATAATTAATTTCATCCTCACAACTAAAGAATATCTAAAGAATGTCTTTGCAGGCATTTAGCATAATGTTAAGTATGAATTTTTGATGGTTTTATTGTCATAATCTGAATCATTTCATGTCTGTTGGAGAAAATGGATTAAAACCATCAAGGAAAGCCACACTTGACAGTACAAGAGGCAGGATTAGTTCTGCTGAGCTAATTCTCTGTGAGGAGACGTCTGTGTGTGATTTTTGAGTTCAATCTCAAACATCAACTTTGATCAATCTTCTTGATGAGCAGATGGGGTTTTTATCTGTCGTCTGTTGGGCGTTTTGCCTTCAAATCACTTGTGATGTTTCCCATCAACTCCAATTTCCTGCAAACAATGAGGCAAAAAACAGCTGTGCGAGGAGCTAATGTGTTTGAAATGGAGCATTTCCTGGAAAACAATGAGTCTGCAGACGGCGCAGTTTAGGCGGTAATGACTAAATTGCTGGTACACATTAAGTTTGTGTGTCGCATTAATCAGACATTAATGCATGAGTGCTCAGAGGGGGCACCAACAACAAAATCCCTCGGTGAGGGGGATTTAGTCTGGCAGAGTGAACTTCCCAAAACATTAAGAAGCAGACTTGACTTCTAAAATAGCATGTCTTCATTTTTACCTGACGAGAAAATCATCTCATTAAATTCATCGTTCAAAGTTCTTGATATTACTGTGCGGGATGAAACTTTTTAGTTTTCATTTTAAGTGGTCAATTATTTTGAAGATAAGGTGCAATTTTTCTGTCATTTCTGAAGCTAAGTTATTCAAATATTTCACAGCTGTGCTTGTTGAGGCCCACAGCAGCTTCATAACACGAACAGTCACGTTTTGTTTTAACTCTATCAGCAGTGGTGAGCAGCTTTCAGTAGCTGCAGTGATGGTGCTCCATTTATCTGATTAGTGGTTATGTACAGTATGTAATGTACGTAATCAAGTGTCCCTGTGAACAAAGCTCTGTTACCTTTTGGTGTCTGGCAAAAATGTGTGATATGTACAGACTTTTATGTGGAACAATAAAAAAAAGATATTTGTGGTTCTTCTGCATCAGCTTTAATCTTTTTTTCTAACTGTCCATCTTGACTCTGGCAGTTTTAGAGGAGTGTGATGCTGTTTGGTCGAGCACTCTGAACAGTATGAGAGGCCTTCACAGGCTCACATGGAGCAGGAGACAAGGATATATATGAGTAACACCTTATAACAACCATCACTGGTAAATAGCAAATTGATAGTTAATTATACTTTAGTTCATAGATGAACTGTTAACGGTGAAGTGACAATCTATTAGTTATTTATCAAGTTGTTTCATCATAAGTTTGTGTATGTATAAAATTATTTGTTAATGCTTTGCTAATGGTTAATAATTAGCTTGTAAATCATCTGTAAACATTATCTGGCTGCCAATTTTAAAGTTGCAACTGATGATTTCAATACCTTACGTAGTCACATATGTAAGACAGTTATAATATTCTAATCAACAAGCATGATCTTGTCCTAAATCTATCCAAGTAGTTTTGCTCCCCAAACATAAGGAGGTAGTTTTGTTGCCCTAACCTACCCAAACAATTTTTGTGCCTGTATTTTGAAAGTCTACCCAGATGTTACATATTTATTTTGCTAACGGAGCCCTGCACCACAGGCATCACAGTTTGGAGCAAAACTGCTGTATTTGACGAACTGTGAGTGAAAAACATGTTGTCCGTAAATATTATTTAGATGGCCAAAATTGCAGCTGATGTTTATGAAACTTAACAGTCGCTTAATAAATGGTTTATGAAGCACATACAAACATTTTAATACTTGTTAACAGTAAAATAACAATTAATTAAAGTTTAGCTATTAATTTACCACTTATTAATGGTAGGTATTATCAGGTTTAACCTATCAAGGACTGATATGATATTCTTGTTATTATTAATTAACAGTAACAACCTTTATTTAAGCAGGGAGTCACATTAGGGGAGTGACATTATCACTTTGACTGCAGTGATGTGTTATCATGCAGGGCACAGAGTGAGATAGTTTTCATTCCCATCATCATATTACAGAGAAATTAATCAGTAAAACCATGTTAATTAATGTTGATTGATTAAAATCTGCACATTCTCAGCCATTTATCAAACAATCCATTTACAGAGTAATAGTACTTTTATTGTATTCATGCATTTAATGAATAAATGCATATATTATGTGTTGCATATCATACTGTCTGTATTTACAAGAAGCCCATCTAGGAAACACAATTATAAGTGAGTTAAAGTTAGAAATGCTATCATGTGTAGCATTAATTCATTAACTGAACCTTCTTAAGTTCATGTAGCATCTAAAACTATAAAAAATAGCAACACAGAGCACCGTCAGCACACGTCCAGGAGCTTTTTTGCTGCAGAAGATAAGAAATAAAATGGACAAAGGCCAGCAGCACTTTGTTGCTCAGTAGTTTATTCTTTACTGGCAGTTCACTGCTGATGCTCCCAGAGGCAGCGAGCAGCTCCCTGCACACTGATGGAACACTGTCACAACACCAGTGTGTGTGTGTGTGTGTGTGTGTGTGTGTGTGTGGACGTGTATTACTTATTGTTGTGGGGACACAAATCTGTTTACACACTCACATTGCGGGGTCTCGCCTACTTTATGGGGACAGATTGCAAGTCCCCATGAGGTAAATCATTAAATTTTAGGGTGAAGACTTGAGTCAGGGTTAGGGTAAGGTTAGGTTTAGGATATAGGTCAGGGTTAGGGTTAGGTTTAGGCAGGGACTTGTGATGGGTAGGGTCAGGATAAGTCTCCAGGAAATGAATGTAAGTTAATGTAATGTCCCCAGAAGTGATGGAAACACAACGTGTGTGTGTGTGTGTGTGTGAGCATGCACGGGTGTGCAAGTAGGTGGGTGTGTGTGTAAACTGTATGTTTGAAAACGAGATATGCAAAGATAAACCCAGAGAGAGGAGCTGTGTGCTGTATATAGACAAACAGAGTAAAAGACAGCGTCTCACTGTACCTGCGCAAGTGTGTGTGTGTGTGTATGTGTGTGTGTGCATGTGTGCGTGTTCTGCAGCAGCTCCCTCACTCACCCGATGTACTGCAGTGGATGGCTCTGATGAATAACAATCCTACACGTGGGGCACGTGTTGTTTTCCTCCAGATACTTCACTAGGCAGCTTCTACAGACTGGAAACAAACACACACAGTCATGGTTACTTGTCAAGCTGAAGATTATTATTATGCGTGTATTTAGTATGTTTTCAGAAGGATGTTTAAATTTGTTTCTTTTTTAATCACGCTTGAGTAAAGTCTGTGTGACTGCAGCTAAAACGATAATCTGGATTATCTGATAAATACTCAGATCACAATCACTCTTAATGATTAGATGACTAAGTACCTACATCTCTTATCATTACACTTTCAGCTGCAGAGTGAGCAAACTTTACTACTGATTGCTTGTAATCACAGCTGGAATGATAAACTGTCCAGCTCTTATCAAAGAGATATAGATATAGATATAGATATCATATCGCCATGTATGCTGGTTGAAATGTCCATACAGAGTTGTCAAATATACTGTATATTTGAGGGAATTTAAAAACTGTAACCATGTTTCCATCCAAACGTAGCACAAATTTAACCACATTTTAACAAAATCTTCAAAAGAAAACAATAACTTATGCACGTTTCCATCCTTTACTGTTATGCTAATGTTAGGGAGTTTGTTCATTGAGATAACCAGTAGGTGGGGCTAATGCTTCACTCAAGTGTCAAAGAGGGCACATTGAGATGATGTTATTAAAGAGCTGCAGTCAAACCAGAAACAGTAGGAAAAAAATTGTAAAAAACATGATGAAAATATGGACGCATCTGATGTTTTCATCTGCTGACATCTTTCATTTCCTCAGTGGACAAATCACATGCTTTATGTGCATCGTGATTTAGTCATCAAATCTGTTTCCAATGTATTTTGTCACATTTTCTTTTCATGTTTGCACATCTGTCAAGCATTAAAAGGGTTGTAGGGTTTTTTTCCCTGAATTTTTTAAGGTTTCCTCTAAGGTCTTTTTATTTGAAAACGTGCATAAAACCAGGTGGATGGAAGCCCACCTTGTGTGTCCAATAGCTACTTTGTCCACCAGAGAGCACTGATCAAAAATGTTCATGTTCTGTATATTAAAAAGAAAATATTCAGCCTCCAGCCTCAAAAATCCAGCACTGGTTGAGCTCCACTTGTAATGTTGGTGATTTAAGAGTTACACAAACTACACACAGCTACACACACTGTGAGATGATAGGGGCATCAGCTGAAATATGAAGCTGTGCATGTAGCCATTAAGATCTGATTTACCTCTTTAGTCACTGTTTACAATCGTTCGCAATGTTTGTCGTTTCATGTTGATTATTCACAAGTTTAATAACATGGCTTTTTATTCATTCACACAACTACACCAACTATTATTACAATTTCGATCACAGTTTCCAAAATCCAGGGTGACTTTCAAAATGACTGCTTCGCCTGATCAACAGTCCAAACAGGATATCAAGATTAAAAGGATATAAAACTGAAAAATTCTGCAGATATTCACATTTGAGAGGCTGGAAACAAAGCAGTCAAAGCAGTTAAAAGGTGGACAAGATATAATGAAAAGACTCTCTTTAATATCTAAAGCACTGGTTTCACAGCTGTTGCAGCAATCTAATTTTGATGAATGATCTAATATTAAAAATGATGTTTTAAACATATATTACTTATACTTTCACCTCTGGAAACCTCCATGTGCTTAATATGGGACATATTCTAAGATTCAGCGGTGTGTTTCACTGCACCCAGGCCTCCATCACATCCATCTCCACCTGACATTTTTTATTGCGGTGGAGCTCAGAGTGTCAGAACAGCTGCAGCGGTGACGTGATGTGAATCTCTTTGTCTCGACTCTCCATCGGTGGAGCCCCGTTTTTTTCCAAAGTGAGAGGGAGAATCAAGGCGTCTCGACGAGGCTCTGATGTTTACAGCGAGCAGAGCGGCTCCCATCTGTGGTGGAAGAGCTCCCTCTGCAGGACAGATGCGGTATTACACTGTCTGAGTTCGCCCTATATGTCTAATGCAAATCGATTATTCTTTGATTAAGCTGCACATTCTTGTTGCCGTTAAAGTGCTTAGTTCAGTATCTTAACAAGAGTGAATAAGAATGCTTAAAACATCAGCAGAGAAAAAATGTTAGTTTGTTTTTTTGTGTCTAAAAAGTGCACTAACAAATTAAGATACTCAAAATCAGGACTCCATTTGAATTAACGGGGTTACACCTTTTCTTAAGTCAGATTCAAGAACTTTTTTAAGCATTTGCAGGTGCATTGTTAAGCTTTTCTGGAACCTTACAGCTGTGGTAAATTACATACATCAATTGGGCCAAAATTGTATTTTTAGAGGGTTTTGATTTTTGGATTCTTGGAAAAAATATTTTAAAAGGAAAAACTCTTGGCTAATAAAGCACAGCCACATGCACTTGCCTTGCACTGAGCGGAGTCTTCTTCATGTTGTATAAAAGGCAACAGCAATTAGGCTCTCTGACTTATTTTATTTATTTATCTAACAAACTATTCAGTCAGGTAGTGATGTATTATGAAAGGAATGCAGTCACAACTTCAAGCAGTTTCAAGCACTTTATCCAAATCCAAGCACATTTCAAAGCATGAAAACACTACACTAAAATTCAAGGCCTTTCAAGGATTTTCAGAAGCCGTCAGAACCCTGAATAAATAAAACAGCTTTCACATTAAAAGGAACAGTTCACCTCAAACTCAAAAATGCAGCCTCTAGTGCTATTTATTGATTGGTGTCAGTGGTTCAGAGTTTTGGAGATATCCGCCATAAAGACGTCTCTTTTTCCAAAAATCATGACAGTTTAATGTAGGAACTACTTTCTTCCTCATAGAAAAGAAAGAAAGTAGTTCCAGTAGATTCTAGAGCAGTTCTTGTATATTCTACTGCAGAAAGGAAGTAGTTCCTACATGAAACTACTCACAACAAAGCATGTGGATTATCTTGAGTAACCACGTCATGATATTTGGAAAGAGACACTGGTTTTCAAACGCAAATGCCATTTAGTCCCATTATATTGGAAAGAAAGTAGACATCTCTACAGCCGATATCTGCAAAACTCTGCAACTCACAACAAAAGAAATTTAGGTGGATAAATGGCACTACAAGCCAGAGGAGAAATCTGCATTCTTGATTTGGAGGTTAAGTGTTTAATTTCGTTTAATTCCTTACAGGCGAACCAGACTGCGAGTGACTGGTCCACACCCCAGTTTGATTAGATTGTTCACACCAAACCAAACGCACTGTACCAGGAATAAATGTGTCGAGTTCAATTAAACAGCTCCAAACACAGTGGGGGGAGAGGATGCCTTCAAGCTCAAAATCCACAGACGCCTGTAATTATTTTAAAATACCAGATAATTATGATTTCACAACAAGGACTGCAAAATATGAACTCGGTGCTTGTCAAACCACCAGCATTTGTCTTGATGTCAGTAGAACAATACTGTGAGCTCTGGCCAGATCTCATGTGAGCATGAAAGGGCACTTAAGGCTGCAGATGAGGCAATCAGGCCTGTCGACTCAGTGACCCCCCCCCCCCCCCCCCCCCCCCCCCCAGGACTTCCAAAACAGCCGATTCAAGGTCGCGCTACTTCCATTTCACTAAGGCAGGCAGGAAAACACACAACAACATACAGTGTGATGCAGAAAGCTTCATCGACAGAGGCTCTGTGAAGCTGCTCCAGCACAACCTACCAACCAATCAAGCACGTGATGGTTGTGGAAATACTGAGGCTGGAAAATGCACGAGGCCTCACTGGTTGTACAGGAAGTGTCGGGCTAGATTGGTGAAAAATCTGGGAGGAAGCTACGCCTTAAAACTTGTTTTGCAAGAGCGATGAAAAGTGCCAGAAGCCCTCAGATGGTCTGCAGCTGCAATTCACAAAGCATTTTTTACATATTTTTTTTATACACAACAGTAAAAAAAAAAAAAAAAACGGGGTTTCTGTCCCAGAGACTGCTGTGCAGTTGCTCAAACTTAATTATGCAAATATGAATCCAGTGGAAAACAAAAAACTCTGAGGCCTTGATCAGACTGCCTGCCACATTTTTTTTTTTTTTTTTTTTTGCATACCCAGACCTGTTTTAGAAAGAAAGAAATTAGTTAGAAAAAAGTTGTTGACAATAACTTTGGGCCCCGACTCGAAAAAAGTTTTCATAGAAACACACACTGAACAACATTTATGCTGATACCAAGACCGATACAGCTGTGATAGGCTAATATTGGGCCAATAATATCAGTCAAGTGATATACTGGTTGAGTTCTAAAAAGAACCCAGGCTGCAACTAACAATTTTCATAGCTGATTAATTATTAATTATTTTCTCAATTAATTGATTAATGGTTGCTTGCTTTAAAATGTCAGAAAATGGTGTAAACTGCCAGTCAGCGTTTCCAAAAGCCTAAGATGACGTCCCCAAATTTTACTCACACTGTCATACAGGAGTAAAGAAACCAAAAAATAGTCACATGTAAGAAGCTGAAATCAGAGAATTTTGACTTTCTTTCTTGAAAAATTCCTCAAACCAAGTAATGGATTATCAAAACAGTTGTCGATTACTTTAATGACTGATTAATAATCGAGTAATCGATTGATCGTTGCAGTTCTACTTGCAATCCACCACATGCCGACATCAAATCCAGAGCGAGGGAAGTGCATCAGAGCGGATGATCATCCGCCAAATACACCAAACTCCTCTGTCTCTGAGTTGTTGCCCACTGCGACAGAAGAATCCAGCACCATGTGAAAGGACAGCGGTGCCACTCTGGACTCCACCCGAATAGACAAGCCCCTCATTCTCGAGTTGTCCAACTTAAAAAAAATTCCCCAAAAAAGACCAAAAAGCTGACCTGCTTTTTTCTTAACCTGCACTCATTTTGCATGCTGTTGTCTAACATGTCATTCACGTTGTTTGTTGTCTCACGTCTAACTCCACACTGTATCTTACATATTGACAAGGCAACTGAACAACACACCTGTTTAATGATTGGCTGTCAAACTACTTTCTTATTGCTATTGATGGTGTGTCGATTGCCGAAATAAATTGCCATCATTTTATTGCCCAGGCCAGGCAAGTGTTACCACTTCTGAGCGATCAGGGCAAAAAATGTATTTGTGTATATATTCTATATTCTATATATTATAACCTGTATATAGAATAATGGCGATAATTACTTTATATATATTAATTACTATATTATATATATATGATATTATAATATCGATTTCAGGATTGTTTTACTCCCTATTTTTTAAATCACCAACAAAAGCCCCTGCATCAGAAGCAGATCTGCGTTTGCTCGGTGCTCAGCAATCAACGCTGGATCTCTATGTGTGAACTGTTCAAAGACGCAATCTTGAGCTCATTGAGAGCTTGCCGATGCCTCACAGATGCTAAAAAGATATCAAGCAGGCTTAATGTCTGGTCATGTCGAGGACAGGTCAGGGAGCCATGCAACAAACTACAGAGAGACCAAAAAATACACTGGAGCTGCAACCATAAAAGCCCAAAAAAGTAGTTATAAAGTAGTTATAAACTAGCTCCACCTCCACCAGCTACAATACAGCACACTATTGCTTTAGTATGGAAAATCTAATATCACTTCTCACATGTCTTTTCATGACAAAATGTAGTTTGGAAACCAGACAGACTCATCAGGGATTCCTCTTGTTGTCTGCAAGCCGCCACGATTTCAGTTTCATTTCATTTAGTGTGAACCGTACAGCGATCAAACAACTTTGAAAACGAGACGAATGAGACGAAGGCATTAGAAAAAATGTAAAAACCAAGCCCTTAAACCCAAGAAGTCATCCATGTTTCAATCACTTCACACCTCAACTACCGTAGTGCCTGTTTGAAGCTTGTTGCTGCTTTAACAGCCTCCACCCACATGTGAGGAAAAATCAGAGGCACTTTATTTTCTTGATGCTGAATCTTTATATTTTGGCGTCAGTGTTCTTGTCCTTTATTTCCTCTTTTTCTTTTCTTCCTTCGTTCTAAACTGAAACTGCTTTGTAACTTCTGTTTTTAAATGTGCTAATTCAGTCATATTTAAAGATGACTGGACACGACAGAATGACTTTTGAAAGAGTCCAACAGTTGAACAGGCTTCAATGACTTCCTCCCTAATCAAAATGCACAATTAAATTGGCTGCTGATTCAACTTCCCTACTCCATTAAAACACCTTTAATTGTTAATTATATTCATATTCCAAACAATGTTAATTAAATCTTTCATTTAGGAAACAGGCCCATGAGGTCTTTTTAGGTCTTTCCATTTTTATTTTTGGACTGAGACACACAGAGACACAGTTTCATTTGAGTTTCTCTTTGCCTTTGAAGAATGTTGATTTGTTTTCTCTTTATAACAGTTAATAAACACATTTAGTTCAAATTCATTAATTACCAACATGTTATGAACTTCACAGCCTGTGCTGTATGATTAGAGATTGTTAATCACAGAGAACAGAGGCTATTTTTTTTATTTCTACATCAGCGCACGCTGTTTTCACGCACTAGAAGGCAAACAAAACAACTGTACATAATGTTCACAACAATCTGCTACATGTCAATTTTACTGTTTTTGTTTACTGACCTCTCTAACATGTCGTTTCACTGTGAACAGAAATCTGGGTACATACCAGATGTTCGCTCAGCAGCTACTTTATCAGGTTTCACAACAACACAACAGCCCTGCCATTAATTCTGCCTTTACAAAGTTTGATGAAGATATTTTTGGAGACACTGTCAGACATGTGGAAAGATTGATTATTACTGATTATTAAGAAACTACTAAATTAATCACCAACTACTTTGATAACTGATTAATCGCTTTTAATCATTTTTTAATAAAAAAAAAAAAAGTCCAAATTCTCTGACTCAAGCTTCTTAAATGTGAATTTTCTGGTTTCCTGACTCCTTTATAAAGTGATTATCTTTGGGTTGTGGACAAAACAAGACATTTGAGGACGTCATCTTGGACATTTTATGGACCAAACAACTGATCGATCAATCGAGAAAATAATTTCTTACAGTCCTTGTTGATTATTTACTACTGAGGTAGTGGACTACATTATATTGAGAGGGGTCTTTAATTTTCTGTCCTCCTGATTTACATAAATGAAGGGACAGTAGTGGAATGTAACTAAGTACATTTACTCCAATACTGTATAACTCTGTACTTTACTCGAATAGTTCATTTTCTGTTACTTAATACCTCTACTGCTGTACATTTTGAACGCAGATATTGTGCTTTTTACTCCACTCCTGTACACTTATTTGACAGCTTAAATTAATATTTATTTTGCAGATTTAGCTGATTATTTAGTACTACTAGTGGTAACAGTGCTAGTACTAGTTAAAATTAGCTCCTACTTTACCAGCTGCAACATTAATGAATGTACACATGATTATAATTCAGTATTATATTATAATATTCGATACTTTATTCTGAAATGAGCCACTCTGCTTAATAAGTACTTTCACTATAGTACTTGAAGTATATTTTGATGCTAGGATTTTTGTACTCTTACTTAAAATCTTTACATTAAATCTTAAATACAGGGCTCATTCCAAATCACTCACTCAAATTACAAAGTAATCAAGTGGTAGTGTGCGTCAGTCTATATATTTGGACATAGATGTGTAAAAAAAAAAGAGAAAAGAAAAGAAAAAAAGTTCAACATTTTGGGGTGAAAGTTTTCAGTGCTTTAGAAATCCAAATAAAATACAGTCCAAATGAGCTGCATCATGATAAGATGGGATTTGAGCTGTTAAAAAGCATCTTGTCTTGGCATAAAATAAAACACACCTATAGTACTTCTAATGGTCATGTTTTTGTCTTTGAATTTATATGCAAGTAACAGTTACAGCTAATTATTTAAGTTAACTTTGTTGAGACTGAGCTCATTAACATGCAGAAAAGTGACTAATGACACACAACTGAAAATCAACAACAAAGAATTATTAAACTTGACTGAAAAACAAAGTTTTGCACGATAAAAAACATTTTAGGAATATAATCTTTACCCTGTTGAGGACATTTGAGCAACAGTTAACCGATTTTATTCAATTTATCAGGTTGAAAGGCACCGATATAAAGACATAAACTCAAAAGTTATTTGAGGATGTAACCTAGGAAAATAATTAAGTGTATCTTTGGGAGAACTAAAAAACAAATGTTCCATACAACCACAGGGTTAAATATCAATGTTGTTTTTTTCACTTGCCTGATTGGGCAAGTGGGTCAGAAATCTACTGGCCCGAAAACAATTTTTACTTGCCCCTGTACAAATTAGTTTTAATTAGAAGTTATTAAATAATAGCAAAGACTGACATTACATGTCATGTTTAATCTAGGGCTGCAACATCTATAAAATTCACTGTTTTCTACGTCCAAGGGGATGTCTTTGAATGTCTCATTTTGTCAGTCTAAAATTCAGTTTAATATGATAATAAATGAAGAAAAGCAGAAAATCTCCACATTTGAATTGAAAGGCTAAAAACTGCATTTACTGCCATTGTGCATTAAAAAATTACCTTAACAACTGATTAATTATTGAAATAGTTCAACAGTTTACACGGCCCGGGCAAGCAGGAAATCCTCGTTGTTCTGTGAAGTTTTATGCAGAACGATAACCGAGCCTTGACGAGACAGTATAATGACTGTAACTGAAGATATAAACAGATGGTGTTATCCTACTTTATTGAAAACACCTGCTAATGATGTACCACTGTGGGAATGAGAGATGACATCCTCTCACCTTCTTATGGGGGCTAATAAATGTGCAGATTACCTGGCGGTGACAAGAATCTCATTTTCTGCGATCCTCAGAGTGTGTGTGTTCACTTCAGGTTTAAAGGCACTGACTCCCAGTTTTATACAATGACATTCATATTAACCATGAGAGTAGACTGTTTTATGGGTGGGATTGTGCAGGTCATAAATAAAGATGAAGGGAAATAGAAAGTTGTGGGTCGAGAAGCTGAAGTCCACGGCAGATGTCAGACAATATACAAGCCGCAAGGCAGTGTTGTAAGTCAAATGTAGTGAGAAACAGAGCTGCATGGATCACAGAGGTTTCACTCTGCCTCCAGGAGTCTTCCCACTGGGGACAAATCCTGAAGGCATCACCTTTTGAGCCAAGAAAAATCCTTGGAGACAGATGCAGCCGGTTTGTCAAATAAACAAGAGAGACTGATAAAACAAAAACAAGAAGAGAGCTAACACCGACACAGAAAAACGGGAACAAAACCAAGAGATGAGCAGCAGAACTGAAACAGTGAGCATTTTAAAAGTCAGGAAAAGAGAGTGATAGTGTGTGAGGAGGGACCTACAGGTGTGTAAGCACTCTGTGACGGTGGTGGCGTCGATCAGGTAGCCCTCACACAGACGACATGTGATGTGGGCGTTGATGTGACAGAGCTTTATCTTCCTCGTCAGCATGTCGGGGTTCTGCGGAAGAACAACAGAACAAAATTAAGGATTAAAGCTGAACTCACACAAACTGACTTAAATAAGCATCCAGCAGTGACTCTGCATTTACAGGTATATTTCAATGAAAATTACAATATTAAAATACTATTTATTTACCCATTAAAACGAATACTGTAATGTTTTTAGTCTCAGTAATTTTTTGTTTGCTACAGAAGACCAACTGGATGTAACTACTGCAAAAATTCCACAATTTTTTACAGTGAACTGCTACTTTTATGGAAAACATAAAGGGCTACCTGCAAGTAAACTAGGGCTCAATAGCAACAGTTGCTATTGGTAACCATTTTGAGAGCTTGGCAACTAATAGAACCTTTTCACAGCAGCCATACTGATATGATATAGTAGAGTAAACACAGGTGTTACCAATGATACTAATTAACATTGTGTTCCAGCAGAGGCTTTCCAGTGAGCTAACGTGGCTGGTTGGTTCTTTTTAGAAGAAACCCTGAAAGCTCTCAGCTTCAGCCTGTTAGTTAAAACTGGCAGGCAGGTTCTCCTGCAGGTATCAAGTTGATTCTTCACCAAGAGGTTTTAAGTGCACTTATCGGTCCTGCTAGTCTGTGGGCAACACTCTGTGCCACTTCCTGCTCACTCATTGTGTTCCGCTCTACAAACTATGAATAAATAGCTGATGTGTAAAATAAAGGAAGTTGAAAGTGTTTCTGAAAACAAACAGTGGCAAAGAGAACAGACAGCAACATGCGTGGAAGGATATATAAGAAGTCTAGAATCCTTGATGGTTTTAAACTTCCGCTGAACTTAATTCAGCCTCCATAACCAGAGAATTCATTATGGTTAAGTCCTTCTTTTGTACAAGAAACAAACGCCTATAATATGATTGATGGCCCAGTCGGATCATTAGCAACTGCAACTTCAAAACTGTAGTTTCATTTGAACAGGTGCCTTGTACAGGCAAGAAGAGTACAAGTAGTGGCAATTTGTAACAACTGCACGTCTCAAAGTGAGCACAGCAGTCACATAGCAAGTTGGAGCCATAGATGGGATATTAAATAGGTTGGAATCCAATTTAATATACAGCGTTTAGATGCATCGAGTTGTTTGTTTCTGCTAGGTTGATATCTGTACCTCCTGATGCAATGTTACACTTCGAGACTGTTCTTTTATAGTTGCTGTTACAGTATTCTCTACGAGCTGAACGAAGGACACCTGGACTAGTTTGAGATTCCTGAAGATGTTTCACCTCTCATCTGAGAGGCTTCTTCAGTTCTAGCTGACAAGTGGGGAGTTCCAGGTACTTGACCTCTGGTGGGTCAGTAACACCTCGAGTGTCATGCGAGTCGACCCCTCCGCGGTCGCTGGGGTCACCCAAGTCAAGGTGTAAATGGATGTTAACAAGTTGCAAGTCGTCAACCCAAACAGCCATCATGTGGGTCATTAGGATCACATGAGTCGAGGTGTGAATGGGTGCTAATCTGCCCTGGGAGTGAGCTCAGGAGGCGGCTGATAGCTGGTGTCACAGACCAACCCCTCTGTTAAGTGATAGTCATTCCACATTGAAAAAGATGGCCTCTTTCACTCCTCTTCTCTGGCCTCAAATGAGTGTCCATTTGTCCTTTAGTATAGCATAGTTAGTTTTCATAGTTAGCCAGCTTGTTTTAAACTATATGTGCATAGTTGACAGGGACAGGGGTAAATGCACTTCTTGCTGTGGCTGCACTACATTATAACCAATGCATAACAGGATGCATGTATATTATTGTTTTTTTTTTTTTTTTTGCAACAGAAATATCATGGCAAAGCCAATTCCCATGATACATGTATGCAGACTTATCTGGCATAGGCTAAATGCACTGCACTTCTCCTTGTGGCTGCACTTGGGATATTATTAATTTCAGTGTCATTTCAAGGTTTATTTCTGACATTGTGACACACATTTCATCTGAAATATTATTACCAATCCACAGTTGTCTTATGCACATGGAATAAATGCTCTTCTTGAAGATTTTGCAATTCACCTTTGCATGTGAGCTATTTTGTTTATAGATAAACCACAATTATATCAAATCTGCTGCGTGCTACATCTGCTATTATTATTATATTATATCTGAAAAAAAAACAACAAGAATTTCCTTATAAAGATAGAGCAGGGGTTCCCAGACCAGGCTCACTATAAATCACAGTCATTATGACCAACCCTATTTCTTCCCTTGTTGTTCCAACTTTCAAAAAAATGTGACAAAAGTAAAATATTCTATTCCTCCTTAACTGGGGACCCCATACAACCCACTCAAGGTCCCTAGATCCCAGTTTGAAAACCACTGCAATACAGTTTACATGCACACAGCAGGCAGTACTAATCCAATCCCTCCAAATACCTAGAATAATGTTTCTCGGTACAGGAAGATAAGCCAGTTTCAGGAGATGATTCACCACTAAAACCATTAAATAAAAGCCACTGCCAGTACATGACCACCAGTAATATTCCCATAATAACAACATGGAACATTTTGCTGGAGATCACTGCAGTATTTTATGTCAGCTAGCTGGGCTTCGATGTTTTCTACGCCTCGTCTTATTGCACCCAAGGAGCTAGTTAGCAATCGCTCCTGCTTTCCTGCCCAGCAAAGTTACTGTATCTCCTGTGTTTCATCTTCTTTATGTTTCTTTTTAAAGAAAACTTTTAAGAGCCTTGTGCAGCACGAGCAGCCTGTTTGATGGTACTCTTCCAACACTTCTGTCGTGTTACTGTAGTCAGAGAGACACCGTCAGGTATCGGCTCACTGTAACACTTCAGACAGACATCTCGCTGGCAGAAACCGCTCTGCTCACTTCTAATTTTAAACCACAGCGAAGACAGTGAGTGAACTAAGATCCTCTGTGCTGCGCCGAGTCTTCAGTTCAACATGTACCTGCACGATCGCAGTGAGAGAGGCAGAGACGGGGGCTCACAGCTGGTGATTCATGCTTTAAAACGTTCACATGAGAACAATGTCGTAAGCAGTGATTTGTAATACAGAAGCAAAGTGTGTTGAGTAACTGAGTGACTAGTGTGTGGTTTCATGCTGTGTGTAACATCATCAACAAGTCAGTGGGAGTCCTCTCTGTTCTCACAGAGCTGAGTAAACACGATCCTCGGCTGGGACAGATTCGTCTCTGCGTGTCTTTAGTTCAATTACTGCCAATGAGATTTTATTTTACTAATGATTTATACTCCCTGATTTATCATACGCTGCCCCCAAAAGTGGCCTAAACTCAACACAGTTAAATGCACACAAACTGAAATATTCATGCTACTTCAATTTGACTGACTCATAAGCAGGTATTCATCAACAAAACCCCACCAATGATTGAAAAATAATAAAAGGAATGGTGAAAATGACACAGACAACCTGGGGTGTACTTTCCACTCAGAACAAGCGGGGTAATGCCCACCCTCACTTCTCAAAATCCCAGCTCCCTGGGTTTTGCCTCCCAGGCTACATAAGGCCTCCCCCTCTGTCCAGTGCTCCCCCCACCATCAACTTGGGACCCTTTAAAAAAATCGAATATTTCATTTATGTTATTTACTGAATTTATGAGCATGGTTTCATTTCAGCACAATGTGAGAGTCTTTACTGTCTCTGCTCTCGCTGTTCTACCGAGGATGGGTCTTTATAAATGTTTTATAAATCAAAAGATTCTGTTTTGAATTGGAAATAGGAACCCTTTACAGAAAAGACAGAAAAAATATCCTTCATTTGAACAGCATAATACTGAATTGCAATGATTCTGTGTTCATGTTTCTTATTATTTCTCTGATATTATAATATCAAAATTAAGTAGTTGTTTAAAAATGTACTTAGATAAAAATAAAATGTAGTACTCTAAAAGGCTTTTTACAGCAATATTTAGCCCTGGGCTATCCTTAACCTGGGCTAAGAGTTAACCGCAGGCTAACTTAGCCCCAGGGCTATGTAATTCACACTGCAACTCTTCTGGCCCTGGGTTACATGTCTGTACATCAACTGATGTGAACATTTTGGAATGTTCCCTGTTTCACACCGGCACTTTTTAGCCCTGGGTTTAGTCGATTTTCAGTCCATTTTCCTGCTCTGGAGCAGGGCTAGCAAGCCCTAGGCTACAGTCGGGGTTAGCCCACTTAGGAATGTTCCAGGATTGTGCCAGTGTGAAAGCTTTCTTAGCCTAGGGTTAAGAGCTTCCTTAGCTGGGGGTTAACAGCCCCCTTAGGCTGGGGCTAAGTGCAGTGTGAAAAGCCCTTGAATGTCGCTGCGTTACATTTTGCAAAAATAATAATAATGGGCGGATACCGAATTTGTATTCGGGGTACATCCCTAATGCATACACAACATGGAGCAGAGAAGCAGAGAGAGAAGAAGAAGAGGAGGTGAAGATAATGTGACTTGTTACGTTACTGTAAGTGCAAGAATAATATACTGAGCATATGGATATTAATATTAACTGCAGTGGCTGGTGTAAGTTTATCACAAAAGTTCAGTGACGACACTCGCTGAAATAGCTGCTGTTCAATGTGTTTTGCTATTAGCTTTTTTCAGTGAAGCTTGCACAAACAAACACACACACACACACACACACACACACACACACACTCTGATGAAATGTAAGAGGAAAATGAAAATATTGTTGGGGAAATAGATAATTGATTAAATATGTTCAAAGATCCAATTAATAGGATGAAGAGTAAAAAATATGACTTCAGTTTTAAATTGGTGGCAACTGGTTGGTGGTCAGGAAACAAAATTATCAGAGGTTAAACAAAAGCTTCATATTTCTTTTTACACTATTTAAATTATTTAACTAACAGTGTTATTTACAGATGTATTTAGTTTTTTTTGATTTGTCTGATAACTTTTATTACAATATGTTAGTTTCTGGGCTCCATCGACGTCTTGAAATTACTTGTTTGTCTGAACAAGAGTCTAAAATCCCTAAAACATCAGAAATGAGAAAGCCCTTCATTGTCATTAATACTCAGGTACAATTAAATTATGAATGGCTTCTCTCTGTGCATCAGAAAAAATAAATTAATAAATATATAAACAGATAAACAGCAGTGATAGCAGCTTGAAAATACATTAAAGGTTATGTACATTGTGTAGATTTTTGATTTTGCATGTTATTTACCTTATTTACAAGAAGGTAGCTGGTGAAATGTGAATATATAGATGCTAATATGATACTGAATATTAGATGACATAAAACAGACAAAACCAGACAATTCTCACAATTTGTGAGCTGGTGCAGTCAACTATGGGAAACACTGCTGTCTGATGACACAGCATGACATGTGGACACTAGTAGAGGTTTAAAAAAAACATGCCCTCTTCTGTGTGTTCTTAAGAAAATATAATTTGTATTTTAATTTCAGCTGAAGATGTATAATTTTAATAAAGATGCCCTGGAACTAGCATACTGTGTTTTGAGGGGGTACAGTCTTATCTCCCAGAAACAGTGTAACAACACAAACTTTCCACCACTTAGCTTTCAGTCAACCTAGTAGCAACAGCAAGAAAAATATAGATATGGATTTACTGCACTTCTATGCAGTTCAAAAGTTCAAAAGTTCAGTTGAAGTAATATAACTACACCGCTACATGCTTCTATCTGGGGAAAAAAAAATCAATCGTCCTGATGTAATATCAAATAATTCTCATTTTATCCCAGCTGACCTCAGAGTGAATGAAATAAATGAACATGAAGGTATAAAGGCCCAACATGTGTCGTGTCAATCCATGAATGGTAACTGGCTCAAAACTAAATTGCTGTGCACAGGCTAACTGACTGGCTGAATATTTTATTCTGCGGATCCTAAAGAGAATATCTATTCATCACCAGCAGGGATAACTTTTAAAATAGCAAACTCAAAGGGAATTTCTAAGCTGCGTTTTTAAAAGAAGTTTTCTTTTGATGAAACTAGACAGCCCTCTGGTATCAGCTCGACACAGAGAAACACCCCGTGGAGACTGTTCGGCTGTCTGGTTCCACTCGTGGTCTGACTGCTGGAGCTCTGCGCTGGGCCTTTCCCTGAGTCACTTACATTAAAGTTATCTTTGAGTCAAACCAAACATTATATTTGATGTTTTTGTCAACACCACCTTCTCTGAACCTGACAGCTTCTGTCCCGCCCGTCTGTCAAATCAACTCTTGAACATATTTAGCAAGCAGATCGGTTCTCCCTAACTGGAAAAACACAGCTCAGCGCCCAGTTATAATTTGTGGTTAACAGACAGCACTTTAAACTAGAGAAACCTGGACGAATATTTTGTGGCTCTGCCAATAAATTTAAGAAAATGTGGCATCCCTTCATGGTCTACGCTGCATCTAAGCTTTAAATCTCCTCTCATGCATCTCTCAGTCTTCTAGTCGTTGCTATCATTTTATTTATTTATTGCAGACCTGCAATGATTCATCAATTACTAAATGAATCAGCAACTATTTTGATAATCGAATGATCGGTTTGAGTATTTTTATTCAAAAAAAAAAAAAAAATCAAAATTCTCTGATTCCAGCTTCTTAAAAGGTAAAGTCAGTAGGATCTGTCTGAGCTGTTCCTAAACGTATCAGGATGTCAAATACCAACATTTTGGGTTGGTGAAAAGTCCCGAGTAGCAAAATAATGAGAAAAAATAAGAAACTACAGGCAGAGGGCTGCAGGGTCTCTGCAGATACTACTCTTGATCTACTCTTGACCCAACAGTTTGTTTTGCCCAGGATTTAAGAGCAGTTTCTCTACTTCTGATACAAAATAATTACCTTTCCATTTTTGGTTGATTTACCTTTAAAAAGCTGCACATATGCAACATTTTAAGGAGAAATATGTAATATATTTACTGTAATAAATCATAAAATGACCGGACAGGTCATCAGAGCAGTACTCTCTCTAAGACAGCAATGCTCCAGCTGTGGTGACCTCTGTTGAAATTTCTATTCTGGTCCATAACTTGTGTTATCATTTGCCCACTTTACCTTAATTAGAGTTCAAGTTAATGCAGAATGTTCACTGGATGAGTAAGTGTCTGTTTATGAGTTGTAAGAAAGCATTAATAGTCTTTTAGAAGGAGCTGATGTTTTTAACAGTTAAGTTGTGCCACATGTTAATGGAGTCCAGCAGGCAGAAGACAGGCAGTCACTGAACTCAAACTCCAGAGTGTGTATTTTCAGAGCAGTGGGCTTTTGTTTTCAGGATAATGGGCTTCACTTTACATCAATAGACAACTGACAGTTACTAACAGCTCATCAACTTACAGTGGAGGACTCATCATCGCTTGGTATTGTCAGATTACAACGTTGCACTCGTCGTGCGCTTCTGTACTGTTCCTGCAGCCTGCCTGAGCTTCCTTAAGTCTGGGGAGGAGGGGGCAGGGGGGCAACAACTCGCTTCATCCATAGACATAGATTTCAACCTATTTAATAAGCCGTCTTTTCTGGACACCCAATTGTTACATACTGTTCCTGTAAAACTGACTTTATTAGCATAATTGCTAGGCTGCCAACTGCAGCAGCTCACCAACAGACTCGCTTTAACAACAGGATAAAATTCAATGAGGTGTCTCGAGGAGTAAAAGCACAGTAACTGACTGATCAGGCTGAGTGACCAGAAGACTACAACAGCAGACAGTCGAAATCATCAGATGTGAAATTACAGCCAGCAATAACTCAGATAATGGCTGGTTGTGCCTGGTGGGTTAAACACCAAGACAGCTGACATCCATCATTTAGAGGCTGAAACCTGTTCTGAAATCCTCGCTGAATGCTGAAGAGGTGAAAGCGTCTGGACACTAAGATTAATACGAAGAAGACGAAGACACTTAACAGATGTTATAATCATTGTCTCTACAGATGGACAAGAGACTCCAGTGTCCAACTATAGCTAAAACTTCTGTTTGTTTAGACTGATGATGGTACACAGAGAACTACTTGAAGAATCACTTTACTAAAGAATTGATTCTTTAATTATTTAAGTAATGAAGCAGAAATGCCAAATATTCTCTTGTTACAGCTTCACAGTTTTAAGGAATTGCTATTTTTTGTCTCTCAAGATAGTAAACTGAATAACTTTTTTGAAGTGTTCTTTGGACAAAACACTTTTCACTACTTTCTGAATATTTTTGAATATTTTGGACACTGTAAATTAAACTGAATCAGTTAAAGTTAAAACAAGTAACTTTCATATTTTGTTGATTTTGGAGACCCCTGTGGACAAAAGCAGTAGTGCTTCAATACTAATAATCACAAAATATAATGTCATAAATAAAGACATTATTTCTAGGGGCAGTGCGACACAAAACACTTGTATTAACCCATGTCCACTCAATGTCCAAAACTGTAGGTACCACGTTTTCCATTTGCTTTTGAGACCAAGACACAACAGTAAGAGTTCTCTGGGGTTTTCAGTACTGACAAACAAGAGTGAGGTTCTTACCCCTAATACCGCCATGCGTCGACTGTGGATGGTGCAGCAGCCACGTCTCTTCCTGCGGTTGTGCGGCCAACAGTGTTAGCTCCTCATCATGGAGAGCCTCTCATTGGAGCCTGTAACAGAGAAAGAATAAAAAAGTGATAAACCTGTTAGGAAGATTCGTTCTGAAATCTCACTGATGTCGATAAAATCAGAAAACTTGGGTTTAGAATTGTCCAGAAACAGTTTTCTTGGAAGCTTTGACCAGTTCAGCGTTAAAGGTGGAATTAACATGTGTGTATTTGTTCTCTTTCCCAGAGTTGAGATGCAAAAATCAATACCACTGGAAACAAGGAGAAACAACAGCCAGCCTGGCTCTGTGCAGAATCTGCCCATCAGCACCTCCAGAGCTCACAAATTAAGACGTTACATCAAGTCTGTTTCATCAGTAGAAAAACGGAAATGAAACTATCACACAAGGGTTGTGTACTGGACTGTTTCTTGGCAGAGAGCAGTTGCCAGATAAACCATAGTGACTCCAAGAAATTACTGGTCTTGGCAAAGAAATATTATATCACATAATACCCCGTACAATGGTAATTATCATTTTTACATTTCAGTTTTTGAACTAATTAAAAACAAAAGATATTAGAGGTGTAACAATATATGGAATATTGCACTGAAGAAAATCTGTAAATTAGTATCACTGCCAAAGACAATTTTTGACAATTTTTTTCACATGCTAAGGTCATGGCTGGTTACTTTTATTTCATTTCATTTAAGAAGGAAAGCAGCAGCACTTCAAATACTGCATACATCAGATTTGTTATTTAACAAAGGACAAAAAATAAATACTATGACGTGTATTCAACTGAATGCAGTGCAAAGACAAGACATTTAATGTTAAAACTCAGTAACTTAATAATTAGTTTTTTCCAAATATACACTCATTCTGAATTTGATGCTTGCAACATATTTCAAAAAAAATGGGACAAGGGCAACAAAAGACAGTAAAAGTTGTGTTAGAGCGACATATGCTGCCATCTAGACGTCTTATTCAGAGACGCCCCTGCTTATTTCAACAAGACAACGCCAAAACACATTCTGCATATGTTACAACAGCGTGGCTTTGTAGTAAAATGTTCAGGTACCAGACTGACCTGCATGCCATCCAGACCTGTCTCTCACTGAAAATGTGTGGCACATTATGAAGCGCAAGCTACAGCAATGGAGCCCCCTGACTGCTGAGCACCTGAAGTTGTCTAACAAGCAAGGACGTTTCTCCGTATTTCCATTTTCCACACAGACATGAAGTGATCGTCCTCTCACCTAACCCTCAGCAAGAAATTGACAAGAACATTCCCAACATGTCGGATTGTTCCTTTTAATCAAAACCTCTAAATTTGGTTTGTTTTTACTGAGCAACCAAAGAAAAGAAAGCTACCTACAGTGAGTCAAACTGCAGTGGAAACTCAGAGGAATAAATACTTCACTGTACCACCCACACTGTTTGATTGACAAGCCAAATGCCACAGTTTGGCAGGCGGGATCAAACAAAAATAAAGCATGACCACTTTACCACACATGGTTAATACTGTACAGTGTTCCTGAAAGTTGTAGTCGTCCTCCACAGAGGGCAACAGATTTCTGTCCTCCAGCCAGGCAGCAGTGACTCGTGCTGCCATCACCGTGTGTGATTCATTGCTTAATTGTAGGAGTCCAACCACTCCAGTCACGATGGGAGAGGGAATGCCAGGCAGAACACCCACCTCCGTTTCATCCTCATCCAAGCACACGTACAGTTTAAAATTTAGCCTTTAAAGTCTCCGGTGACAACGCTTAAGTCTGCCAGCCTGCCTCTGTCTGCTCATCAGACTGTGAAATTAGCCCAGTTAGTCGACAGAGATGAAATGCGGCGAGGGCTGCTGAGGACACACACTGTACCGCTGCCTATTAGAGAGTCGTCACACGCCGATGAGCTTCACACAGATGTTATCGTCACATGACGCCCAGCGACTCCTCTGTGATGTAATGTTTCATTTGAGCTTGGTGGGGTTGAGTTGAGGTCATGTTCACACCGAGCGCATTAGAAACAAACTTGGGAGTGTCTGGTTTGCAAGACAACCGTGAGAACATAAGCTGTCTGTATTAAAAACATAAAACAAGCCCAAAATGTTAAAGGTTGCAGATATAAAAAGACAGATGTGGACATCTGCTATCAAGCATTTATTTGTGCTTGAAAAACATGTCAATGTAGTATCAAGGGCAGATGTTAAATCAACAGAAGGTGGAATACCTCTAAAACCATTTAAATGACCTATGTAATATAGCCAAGAGCGTGTGGACACCCAACCCATGAGGTTGTTAAATGTGTCACGGGCCTTTACATGCTGCTGCTTCACTCTTCTACTTTCAGTCTTTCCACCAGATGTTGGACCTGGCTGCTACAGGGATTTACTCCATTAGCGAGGTGAGATTGGGTTATGATGAGGTCTGGCTCAGAGTTGGTTTTCCAGTTCATCCCCAAGGTGTCTGATGGGGTTGAGGTCAGGGGATCTGTGCGGGCCAGTCAAGCTCTTCCACGCCAAGCCAGGAAAAGCCTCTCTTAATGAAGCTTAATGGAACTGTTGACACAAAGTTGGAACAACACTGATTGTCTAATGTGTAATTTTATGCTGCAGGGGCTGCAACTACTGATTATGTCATTCAAGACAGACTGCTCCACAGATTTTGATGAATTGTTTTGTCTGTGAAATGTCAGAAAATGGTTTAAAATGCCCGTGGCTGAGGGTGACATTCAAACTGCTTGTTTTATTCAACCACCAGTCCCGAAACAGTCAGAGAAGCATCAAATCCTCACATTAAACAGGCTGGAACCATTGAATATGTGGCATTCTGCTCTGAAATGTCTAAAACAATTAATAAATTAACTAAGTAGGCATAGTTTTTCAATTCATCCAATTTTCTGTTGATCGAACAATCAATTAACAGACTTATTAATGCAGCTCTAGTACGCTTTAGCATAAAGACACCCTTTGAAGCAAAAAAAAGAAGAGTAACATCTCCATTTACACCTGGTATTAAAGGGATAGTTCACCCACAAATGAAAATTCAGCCATTATCCACTCGCCCCCGTGCTGACTGAAGGTCGGATTTATTTTATCAGTCCACAGAACACTGCTGGTGTTTCACAGGAAAACAGTGTTGCAGAATCTCACAAACAATGGAAGTCTGGTGTAATCCAAGTCTCCTAAACCCCCAACATGCCAAGTTTACTAAAAAAATGTTATTTACACCATGTTTTTAGCCTGAATCTTCACTGTAGATTCTTAGCTTGGAGTCACATTCTCGTGCAAATGCACACTGTCTGAACTGTGTGTGTGTGTGTTGTGATGGTGTGCAAACAGCATGTTGGGACTTTAGGAGACTTAAATTATGCCAGACAAACAGTATGGAGGCATTTTATGGTTTTTTTTCCATTGTTTGGGAGATTCTGCAACACAGTTTTCCTGTGAAACTCCAGCAGTGTTTTGCGGACTAACAAAATAAACCCAACCCTCAATTGGCATGAGGACGAGTAGATAATGACTGAATTTTCATTTTTGGGTGAACTATCCCTTTAAAATGGGATCTGCATCTGGGTACTTTATCTGAATAATAAATGATCCAATCTTGCCTCTGTGTTTTCACCTGGGATTTTTAATGCACTGCTGTTATTCTCATTGAGATCAAATCTCTGTTCTCCAGAGCAACATCTGCTTGTGAGTGGGGCTGCACAATTAATCGCAATATTATCAAAATTGCAACGCCGCCAAGAGTAATATCCAAATTGCAGAGCCAGAACCACACTGCAGTTTTGTTTGAAAAAGGAAAAATGTATGAGGAAACAAGCATTATAATGAGGTTCTGTAGTGCTGCATAGATGCCCTGCTCTAAAAACCTGTTCTCCAGATGTAAGAAAACATGCCTGTTTGGTACAGACCCAAACAAATGTCACATCATCATGAGATTTTCAGTAAAAATGAAAACTGTAATGCAAAAATGATCTCTTACCATATCGTGCAGCCCTACTTAGTTGTGAGTATTTTGAGGTGGTGACAAATCTGCCCCTGGCTCCTCTACAGTTTTGAGAGTTGTTCAGTGAGGGGCAACACTGACATTGTTAAATCCTGTCTACGACAAATTCTTAATAATTTGTTCCCTCATGCAAATTTGGCAAATGTAATACATAAAAGTTATTCTTTTTGTGTATAAATAATATCGTGTCAGTTTGTCCTGATGTGTTGCAGTAGTGGCGTGTGGGCTCCTCTGTTGCTGAAGCACAAACCATCAAACACAGTTGTTTTTTTTTTTCCTAGTTCCAGACCACAACTTTATTGTTGTGGTGAGGACTCCACCATCCACTTAAGTCAGAATGCTTTTAAAACCATATTTTTATAGTTATTGTCTTGGTGTGGGTGGCCCTTTGTCCATCATTCATTTCCCACTAATATTGCTTTCATTTTTTACAAAGTCATGATCAAGGATGCATCTTTTGGTGCTTTCGTGGCACAAAACAGACTCTTTCAGCCTTCTCGCTTGCTTGTCTCTAAACTTGAACAAGAATCTAAATTTTATGCTAGCTAAATCAAATATCAGCATCAATGTTGCGTAGTGTACGGATGCCAGCGCTTTGTACAGATTGTGTTTACACACTGCCAACCAGACTACCTGTTGATGTGATCAGGCAGATGCATTTACTCTTTGCATTAACATGATATATATATTTTTTGGGTAAAGTGTCCAGATACAGATTGTTTTTTCATACCAGGTGAGACAAAGTCTGTTTAGTTTTAAGATCTGGATCATAATATCACTCTAACAACCCATTTGCACTTTAAAATATGATCTGTATCAGATCTGTTACCCAGATAAGGACAAACTATGTTAATGCAAGGTCAAAGCTACATGATCGGCATGTGATCACATCTGCTAGACCACATCTGGAGGGAGTCTGGCATGCATTGTGTTCAGATCTTGTATTTTGTCCAAAAGAAAATTAACTTTAATTGGGATTTCACCAAGCAGGTGCCACATCTGCATTTATTATCAATATGTAAGAGCCAAAATAAAATATCTTCATTCAGAGTGCAGATCTTTGCTTTTGAAATGACATTTGTTCAGTTTCTGTCCTCTGCAGCGGTGGTGCTACTGTTGTTCAACCACTGCTGAATGGCTGGAGGGATAACACTAGAGGCAATATGAGATAAAACATAAAAGATAACAACCTGCCTCTGAGTTCAGCTCAGTTCAGCACCGCACTGAGGCTGCTGCATTCAGGGTCATCTAAGGATACCAGCTACACATACACACACACACACACATTTACTAGACAGACTGCATCCACCGCAGCAGACGGCCTACTTTCGCCATTACAGTGGAAATACGGTTATCGCTGGTAACAGTCAGATATTACAGACGTATTTGTAACCAACTGCTTAAGATGCAAAACATTTAACTGCGAGGCAACAGGTTCTGTTCGGCATCTTTGCTGCATGTTATACTTGTCATTTCCTCTCTAATGCAGGCAAAAATACCATAATATACACCAGATATCAGGTGAGCAGCAAAGTTAAAGAAAACCTGAATGCTGTATAGCTGTACCAGGCATCCACAAAATGGGAAAAGGTCAATCTTGTAGTTAGCAGAGCATATAACAACAAACCATTTTTTTCTTAATTTTGTCAGGAAGAGGCAATAACTTCTGTTAGCACAGCAACTAGAAGCTTATTTACGCTCTATGTTTACATTATTTCCACGTCTGCCATCAAGGGCCACGCAAAACACCAGCAGAGAATAAGAAGCAGGGTTATACCTTCCTAATGTGGCTGTCTGGCTGGTTTATCTATCTACTGGCCACCTGATGATGTTCAGGTCTGTAAACATCATTGGCTGACAGTAAAATTTTAAGAGGCACATGCTTCTTGGAGACAAATGCGAAATTAACCCCCATTACTGTGTTTACTGCTCTGTCCCACTTCTGCTTCCTGTTCCCTGTTAAATGTCTGCACATAAACTCAAGCAGAGTGTCAGATATTCATCTCGGTGGCAGCAGCACAAAGACTTTTCAATTTTAACACAGATAACAAAGTAGTGCACAATACTGGCACAGAGGGACGCAGTCAGCTACAGTTTACTGTTTAAAGTTTACTGTTTAAATCCTTGACTGAGACGAGAAACTGAAATCTGCTCAGATCAAATCTATTAGAACAACTTTAAGTAAATGTCAGTTAATGCGGAATGAGGTAACACAACAAGATTAAGCCTATGGCCCACTGACGAACGTACTGCAATATTCACAGTGCCAGTCAAAAGATTGGACACATCTTCTCAATCAGTGTTTTTTTTCTTTATTTCATTAGTTTTCTACATTGTATATTAATGCAAGAGACATGAAATATACACTACGGATACACTAAGCAAAAAAATGTGAAAACAAGGCAAAATACGTTTTCTGATACTTTCTAAAATACAAAAGACTTTCATACACTGTCCTCTGCTCTTCAGCACTTCCACATCAAAGCTTGCAAGCGCCGAAGACAGTGTGCGAGAGTCCTTTTATGCTTCTCTTATTGTCGACCTACAAGTGTGCAAAAGTTTTTTGCTCTTTGATATTTTAGATTCCTCAAAGCAGCCACTTTTTGCTTTGATGACAGCTTTGCTCACTGTTGGTATAATCTGAACCACTTCTTTATAAAACTTAAAGAAAAAAACACTGAATGAGAAGCACGTTCAAACTTCCGACTGGTACTGTATGTATTTGCAGCATTACAAACTGAGTGTCTGTGGCGACGTTCCTAAATAAAATGCTGTATTAAGTTACTGCCAATGTAAAATCTCTATAAACAAATTCTGCATGTGAATACAGAAAGCTAAATCTTTGTCAGACAATAACCGTTGAGTTCTGTGAGTGCTGCTAATGCAAACCAAACATTTCCTACTACCAGCTACTTAACAGCTTCACATTAAAGATGAAATGAAGTAGTCACAGGAAATGCAACGTATGTTAGTGAGCTTAAGGTGCGTCTACAAGAGGACCAACAATCTAGCAATACAATACATATCATGATACAGGGGTTATGGTTCAATATATTGTGATATATTGCAGTGTTTCCCACATGTTCATTTATTCGTGGCGGCCCGCCACGAATAAATTTTGGCCGCCACGAATACATTTTTCGGCTTTTGACTCGACCTCGCCTCCGGACTGTTTGCTTTGTGAATGTCGCGTGTCATTACAATTCTGGCGCACTGGGTGGCGGTATGCATTGTAACGCCGCCTATAAATTAATAAGATGCAGAAGAAGAAGTCGTGGTGGGCCTATAAATTGAGAGGACGCAGAAGAAAAAGTCGTGGTGGACGAGGCGTGGCTCCAACGACGAAGGTAAGACGTGCCGGTACAAAGTGGTCAAATAAGCCCAAAAGTGGTCCGAACAACTCTTACTCATCATGCTATATCAGCCCGTGTCTGTATCAAACCTGGAAGCTCAAAATGTGCAGAGAAATTAAGTGTTAGTGTATGTTAGCCGACTCATTAGTCATTAACTTCACTCCTTTACACAGATGAGTATAGAAAAATATTTTCTGAAGAAGAAAAGACCTCGTCTTGAAGAGGAGGTAGGTTCCGGTCCTCACGGGGTATTATCAAAACGGTATAAGACGCTAAAGAAACGCATGGAATAGTGACAAGACTTCCATCAGTGTGAAATGTATTTGCTTTCAATATTTCCAGGCTTCAGCTAGCGCCGCAGCTGTGGCAGCAGATGCAGCTGCGGCAGAGAGAGAGAGAGATGCGGCAGTAAGAGAGAGAGAGGAGGAGGAAGGGATAGTAGTGGTGGGTAACGTTACGCAGGGAGATGTAGGGGAGGAAGCAGGCAGCAGGCAGCAGGCAGTGGTTCCAGCTAGGGCGGAGGTAACAGGTGAGACTCGGCAAACACAGGAAAATAAAACAGGATTAGTTGAATTGAATTAGTTGCTCAGATAAAGAGTGCAAACTTTGCAAGCAGTAGAGATGTAAATGTCTCTGTATCTAAATATACTTGTATATCTAGTAAAAACTAAAAACAAGCTATTATTCATATCTTTTATTACTATGTATATCTATGAATCTATGTAAATGAAGGCTATTATTTATATCTTTTTATTAAAATGTATATTTATATATGTAGATCTTAAATAAAAATTTACAGCAGGCTATTTTCATCAATACTTGTACATAATTCATCTATTGTTCTATTCTGTAGCATTTATATATGTATGTATGTAGTGTTTACAACTGCAGCTTTGCATATTCATGTGTGTAGATAGTGCTACATTACAGTCCCCCCCCCCGGACCACGCCACCACAAATAGATCCTTGATCTGTGGGAAACACTGTATTGTGATACTGTCAGGGGTTTAAACAGCACAAAACTGAAAAGTGTTACAGTATCATTAAACATAAAATCACAATAATCAGGTGTCTCGATATTTTGTTACACCCCTAGCCTATAAAACAAGACAACAGTCATTTTCTGCACTTTTTTGACAGCGAATCAGTTTGAAATATTGCAGGGAGTAATAAAAGGAGCAGCCACAGTGAGCTGTAAAAAGAAGAGCTGCAGGGGACAGGCTGCATACCTCAAACTCATCTCACTGTGCACTGCTGCTCACAGACTCATGCCGTGTGCTGAGTAACATCAGATCACAGCTGCTCACAGACTGACGGAAAAGGCCAATTACTGCCTGGCTTCTTTATTAAAACAGAAATAGTTTGTTTATTAAACCACATTTGCTGTTACCACCAGCTACAGCTGTCGTCAAGTCATCAGCCAGGACTGAAATATTCAAGGCCGCCACTTTGAACAGTCACCAAGAGGTAATCAACTTCAAGGGAAAGTTCACCCAAAAATGAAAATTCAGTCATTATCTACTCACCCTCGTGCTGATTCAAGGTCGGGTTTAGTTTTTAGTCCACAAAACACTGCTGGACTTTCACAGGAAAACAGTGTTGCAGAACCTCCCAAACAATGGAAGTGAATGGTGACCAGTTTTCAAATGTAAACAAACACCAGAATAAAAACATAAAATGCCTCCATACTGCTTTTCTGGTGTAATCCAAGTCTCCTAAAGCCCCAACATGCCAAGCTGACAAAAAAAATGTTATTTACACCATATTTTAGCCTGAATCTTCACTGTAGATCCTTAGCTTGGAGGCACATTCACGTGCACATGCACACTGTCTGAACTGGGTGTGTGTGTTGTGATGGTGTGCAAACGGCATGTCAGGACTTTAGGAGACTTGGATTATGCCAGACAAGCAGTATGGAGGCATTTTATGTTTTTTTTCCCCAGTTGTTTAAATTTGAAAACCGGTCACCATTCACTTCCATTGTTTGTGAGATTCTGCAACACTGTTTTCATGTGAAACTCCAGCAGAGTTTTGCAGACTAACAAAACAAATCCAACCCTCAATCAGCATGAGGTTGAGTAGATAATGACTGAATTGCCATTTTTGGGTGAATTATCCCTTTAATCAAATGTTAATGATTTAAGCTGTAAAATGAGACTATATCAAATTACATTTACAGAACAACACAATAGGGATGCAAGTAACGATTACTGTCATTATCCAGTAATCTATTGATTTTTCTTTTCTTTGACTCATCACTCAATCGTTTGGTCTACATATCAGAAAACAGTGAAAAGTCCAATGTGACATCTTCAAAATGTCTTGTTTTGTCTGCCCAAACAAAAATATTTGATTTACAATCAGTAGAAAACTACAGAAACCAACACTGAAGCAGCAACAATTTTGGCATTTTTGCTTTAAAAATAACATAAAACAATGAATGAATTATCAAAATTGTCGCTGATTAAATCTGTCAACTGAACAATTAATTTACTAAATTGTTGCATATCTAAAAAATATCCTATCCAAACATAATATTTCAAAAACAATCAGTGGGAGAACAGTTCAAGCATCAGCCTACATTCCCAAATAATTACTATGGAGTCTGACATTTAGTAGGAACCTCAGATGAAAGCAAACTGTTGGCCTTTTTGTCATACAGTAGTGATTCACAGTGACTGTGGGTTCATCATCACGCATCCTCCCACTGAAACCTGTCAAACAGCAACTGGTTCCCACCAAACCCACTGACACACACAAACACACTCTCCATTCACACCACGGGCATGTTCAGAAACCAGTCGCTCTGGTTTCATCAGTCGTGTTCCACGACCAGCAACAGCAACAACCGCAAACATGACAGCTGCCTCACTTCCTCATGTGTTGGGTCCAATGCTGGTTTAATAAAATGCTGCCTGATGTGAAGCCTGTCAAGCATAAATAAACTGAGTTAATGACTGTAGATAAATACAGATGCTTAGATCTTTTTCATGGCTCAAACACTTTGAGAAACACCTCTCAAAACTTTCACTCTCAAAAACCTCTGTTTAGCTACGATCCCCACAGCTAACCTTTCGTCACGTAATCTGAACCTTGGTGGTATTTATTCATGCTTAAAGACAGAAATTCCTAGTGGCATGTTTGCTTGATTATCTAGTATCTCATCACCCTCAGCTGCAGAGTTTGCAGCTTGCTTTTCCTCTAACCCAACGGTTCCCAACCTGGGTTTCAGGACTCTGAAAAGGAGCCACAAGATAAGTCAGAGTGACTAGTGATTAAAGAGATAACAGCAACCAACAGATACAGTAAACTGTTTGTGTTTTTCTGGAACAATTACTTACAATAAAGGTAGAAATAATTTACGTAGGTAATACTCAACTAATGTAAGACTCATCGTGGTTTTATGCATTAATTATTGCAAGATGTATCATGAATTACAATAAGTACCACGAACGAGCGATCAAGTTACTATGACTTCCGCACCAGTTCACACCAGGGTTGGCAGATCTGTGTTTTTCTCATGTAAATGGCCTACTTTTGTTGCGTTGCTGCGAGGATGATTTTTTTGTCCACTTGTTGGGCGAACCTATTTTGCATGCAAATTACATTAATATTATCTATAAATACACATCTGGATTTTAAATGAAATAACCTATTTATACCCAGAGCCTACTAAACTTACTCCAGATAAGCATGTACACATACAGATCAGGCACGCATCACACACGAGCCCACATAAACACACAAATGTGACGTGTCTGTGCTTGCCACCTGCCAAGTGCTGCTTTTTGTGGCCATTGGCCTCATTTTGGGCTGGTTTTGTCACACAGACCTGGCAAACCCTGGTTCATACTTAATAGATCATCAGTTAAGGAAAAATAATTCAGTTACTTAATACATTAATTTACATGCACCATGTTAGCTGGATTTCAGTTACATACACATTTAATTGTTTATCCAACTGTATTTATGTTTATTATGAAACATGTTTGCATCTGACAACTAATTTGATTTAAAAAAAACACAGCTTCATATTTTTAAGGATAGTAAATGTTCTGCTTTCAGAGAAGCTGAGCAAATGCAAAGCTCTGAAATAAGGTTTTATGTAAATCCAGCTAATTTGGTTGCATATTAATTTATGTGTGACATAAGTGTGAATTAACATTCCTAAGATTCCTTGATTAATATTGGTTCACATTAATAGGTAGACAGTAGTCACAGACATATCGATTTTGGCATGTATGTATACTGATATGCACCGATTACAAGAACATATGATGCAGAAAACAATGCTTGGGGTGATTCAGATTTAGCATGATGGAGAACATTTATGAGGACAATAAGAGTTCCCGAGCAGGTGTAAATGCTGACAAGCTGCTTCTTGTTTTACAACCTGCCCATAACTGACTGGCAGAATGATCAGCAAAATGACTGATACTGCACAGCACTGATGTTTGTTCAGTAATTTATTTCATTCATATTTATTCTAATGGCCAGCGATGTTTGACTTATATATTCTTTAACAAGTTTATATTTGTTTAAGAAAGCAGCCTTTTAAGTACCTTTGCTGATAGTCATATTGGTTCAAACTCAGTGCACAATCCAGCTCAAAAATACGTTAATCAGTGAATGTTTCTCCTATAAAATCAGCATCTGTCTCAAAAATCCCATATTAGTCAGGCTCTATGATTAAGTGTAAACTAATCGCATAAAGTCACTGCAACACAATTCATAATACATCCTGCAATTATTCATGCATTAATCATGAATCACCTTTATTGTTAAGTATTACCATTTTTTCTGAGTTTTGTTTTTATTCTTGTGAAATAATGAATGCTTTCACCTCTTTTGGCCACTAAAATCATTCAAATAAGTCAAATATGAAAAGGAACAAATCACTTTGTAGCTGATCTGCTCATAAATCATTTCCTCACTAATAACACAGCAAAACCACCTGTGGTGAGGCGGTCACAAGTAGACGGCTTCATTTTAAGGGTTCGCGAGTAGGACTGTTCCATTACCAGTGTCTGAAATAACTCCAATACAGCCTAACCTGAGTCAATGATAGCAGACATATCACATCCATACAGGGGTGGCAGTATACTGCAGGAAGGAAATGATGGCAGTGGAACATTTCTATACACAAGCCAAAACACTTGGGAACCAATGCCCAAACACTCCAAGTTTCAAATGTTTCTTGAGATCAATGGATGCATATGATTTATGGATGCTATATGCAAGTTTTTCTTATGGTCTTTGATAAATAAATGCAAATCAATAAGTGGCTGATATTTACCAGAGATTGCCTCCCGCCTCCCCAGATGCTTTGGCTGATCAAGGCGATAAAACAGTATAAAGAAATCCAACACTGGCACAGATTCCTAGATGAGAAGTGTTTCACTCTTTAGACTTTATTCCCTACAAATAGTCACAATAGGCTGAAGAGTATAACTGATATTACATGTGCTAATGAATGGGACTATACAGTCAAATCACTGAAGTGGTTCACTACAATTAGCTTGACCTCATGTCAAACTCTCTTTTTAGAATTCCTTTAAACTGAAATTTGTTTCTAGACGTCTCTTTCTCATGATTATTTTGAGGTCAAAGCAAAAACTGTGACTCAAATCCACTCCTTTATAATGGCTGCTTGTAATGCTGCTGAATGGAAAATTGTTGCACCAGTCACTCGGAATAAGAGGATCAGCTAAAACGCCTTAAATGTAAAACATTTTGTGGGGTGATTTCATGTTTGCTGCCCTTATGTAACAACGTGAAAGCACAGCAGAGTGTAGCTGCAGAAATAGCAGCACAGGTGAAGGATGAGGACGTCAGTGGTCTAACAGTTTCAGGGTGAAAGGTCAGTTTCCCTGTTTGATTCCTGAGAAGTGCCAACTGTGCATATCCAATGACATTTCGCAGTGGTAAGTTCCTGGTTAGAGTCTGCCAAGCACAATTTTACACCTCATAATAGTACACTTTGTGCTGTCATTGACCTGGAAACACAAAGGACATGTTCCTCTATAGCACAAAATGTTCATCATCAACAGTCACTATTTGGCAGTATTTCAGTGCTGGATGGACTGAATCCTGTGCACTGACTGCTGTAAACTGTGACCACAAACACAAAGTGTCCCAAAGCAACAAAATAAGTTTTCAAACAAAAAATCTAGACTCTCTGAGATCAGAACAGAAGCATATTTTGGTAAATGTGATGTGATGCTAGTATACCGAGAGTGAGCGCACACATTCAGTTTCTGAGCAGTTTTTTAGACAATATGGAGGCTCTAAATGATTTTGGTTTAATGTCAGCTTTCTTTAACGTGTGCAATTGAAGCTGCATGCAAAGACCTGCAAATAATGTACAGGAATACATTACAGTGGCTGACCAGTGTGGGTTTTTCAGTGGCCAACGCTGATATTAAAGCCCCATTTACACTGCACAAAAACCCACTAACATCTGGTATTTGCCTTCAATGGGAGAGGGTACAATCGGCACTCGCTCCCGTGTCAAATGACTCTGCAGTCGTCACGGGTATTTATCAGCTCCAGCTCTGATCAGCAGTGGTCAACACAATAGTTTTCACCTCTTTTCAGTGAAAAGAATGAGGACTTGCTGGCTCTGTCAGTAACTACAGCCACCTGACGGTGTGTATTTACTGTATGAACAGCAGATAAACATTTTATTTCCTATAATTCCTTCACAGTAAAAGCCCCCTGTTGTGTTATTTAAAGGCTTTTATTATGAAGCAGAAAAATCAGGAAATGATGGGTTTATATCAGCAGTAACTTAACAAGACTCCTATACAGCTGAAAGTGAACAAGAAACAGTAAAATAAAGCAGATACCTGAAAGTACAAACAAGGAGAGAAACTAAACTTCAAAAATCAGTTTGAAGCTACAAAAGTACTGACAGCTGAACTCAAAAACACCTTTCTCAGTATCTCTTGCACACATGAGTTGAGTCTGGGCTTTCCAGCACACAACAGAAATAAAAACAGACAAGATTTATCATCTCATGAGCGCAGGCATCGAGCGCTGCTGATTATCTCAAAACACCAGATAGTCAGTTCAATTAATTGGCCGACTGATTAAGCACTCGATAAGTAATACAGAAGTGATGGAGAAAGAATTGTACTGCTGATGACTGTAAGAAAAGCTGCTCTGTCCACCAGAGTTAACTTTGGCTGCTGTGGCAGTAAACACGACTTCTGAGATATGATATTGACATTTAAACATAGTCACTGCCAGTAAAAACCTTTATTTTGAACCCAGTAAGAAATAACAAATCAAATCAACGATTTAAATCACACACAACTGGATCGCTGCAAATGTAACTGATTCATTTTTGCCTCTGACTGCGCACCATATCTAAATATAGATTGGTAAATCATCTGAGAGGGAGAGATAGACTTGCAAACATGCATATAACAGGAAAAAATATATGTACATTTCAAATTTACAAGTGAAAATGTCTTGATCACATGACCTTTCCTCCTTTTTTTGTTCACACCACCCTCAGGATACAAGTTACATCTTTTGACCCATTTCTGGTAAGTCTGCTGTTCACATATTTACGTCCTGATACTGGAGACTACAGTTTGGTTTTGTGACAAGACAGAATGACTGCCACACAGGAGTCGGACAGCTTCCAGTGCATTCACTAATATAATGTAATTCATGCTTCAAACAACACGGACAGATAGATAGAAGCCCTCTGGACACAGCTAAGTCTGAAGATTAACAACATTTGCAGTCAATCATAAGCTGAACAACTGTCCCAGTAGCTGATAAGTACACACAGAGACAGACACACTGACACACTTAGAAGGAAACACACTCACACACACACACTCTGGCATCACAAAGAGCCCCTGTTGGCCTGCCTGTGGGTATTGGAGTGTTTGGCCTCGGTATAAATTGGCTGCCAGCTGGAGCGACGGACACTGAAGGCCTGCATCAGTGGACGGAGCCAGGAGGAGAGGCCTCTTCTTGTTGTGGAAGCTTTGGCTCCACTTCAAAACGCACACACACACTCTCCTCGGCCACACACACACAGACAAAAACTGCACAAAATTTAAGCATGCTCCTGCCCGACTGTAAGGACCCACACATGCACGATCACACACACACCGTCACACACACCGTTATTGTCTCCTCTTAATTCTGTTTGATGGCCCTCAATCCTCCAGCCAGGACTGGGTGCCTGGGGAAATCAGGCAGACAATAGACGCGATCCAAAAAGAAGCAGACTGCAGCCGGCCAGGAGGCCGTACGAGCTGCCAAGAAGCAGCAACACTTGAATAATTGAGCTTTGAGTTTAGGTTGTGAAGGCCAGGAGTGAAGTTAGTGAAGCTAATGTGTAATACGCCTCGAAGGTCAGACACAAACACACCGAGAACAGACCCAAAAATTAAAGCTCCTAGTGTTCACATCATCTTTAATGGCTGCTTCTGATAAAATATACATCTTAGGATTTATTTTTCGGCATAAATTTGTGTGTTCGGAGAGAAGGATTAAACAGCAGAAGCAGAATCTTTGGATAAAATTTTTCACGTACTGTCTGATAGAGAACAAGTTGCATGGGTGAGATATTTTCTCTCCTTCTTTACTTGGAGCTAAGAGTGTATCAGAGTGAGCGGCGAGGAGAAAGAGAAGGTACATCGAGTACTTCATGTCAGCATGTCTCTCCCAGAGGCGACAGACGAGAGAAGTAAATGTTCAGACATCTGATCAAACCGACAAGACAGAAAACTAAACAAAAACTTGTACCTCTCTGTAAAGTTAGTCTGCTTCACTCACTCAGGTAGGGTAGCCTGCCAGCGACTGGAGGCAAATTTATGTGACAAAAATCTGCTTGGGAAAACAAAGTTGTTGGAACTCACTATCCATACAAAACAAGTTTTATTCATCAGACAATGAACTGGGGTGAAAAAAGTGTTTGTTTACCGTCTTTGCTCATCAGGCAACAAAAGCAGAGCCATCCTGAGTCGAGTGAATGTGGAACGATCACGGAGTAGAGCTCCAGAGATTAAAACTAGGATTAATGTTAATGTAGCAGAATGAGCAACTATCTAAAGTCACTACAACTGAAGAGCTGAAACAATTTAATCAACAAAAAATTAAGAAAGGCTGCACAATATGATTAAAAAAAAATATTTTGCATAACATTTTTGTATCACAATTTTAATTTTCACTGAAAAAAAAAAAGATTAAAATCATGATAATGTGACATTTGTTGGGGTCTGGACCAAACAAACATGGTCTCTTACATCTGAGAACAACATTTGTAGACCAGAACACCTCTGCAGCACTACAGTACTTCAGTATAATGCTCTTCCATCCATCCATTTTCTGTAACCGCTTATCCGTGAGGGTCGCGGGGAGCTGGAGCCTATCCCAGCTGACTTTGGGCGAGAGGCGGGGTACACCCTGGACAAGCCGCCAGTTCATCGCAGGGCTGACACATAGAGACAAACAACCACTCACACTCACATTCACACCTACGGGCAATTTAGAGTCACCAATTAACCTGCTGCATGTCTTTGGACTGTGGGAGGAAGCCGGAGTACCCGGAGAGAACCCACGCGGACACGAGGAGAACATGCAAACTCCACACAGAAAGGCCCTGCCGGCTCGGGGATTCGAACCCAGGACCTTCTTGCTGTGCGGCGGCAGCGCTAACCACTGCGCCATCGTGCCGCCCTTATAATGCTCTTTTGTCAAACAATTTTTCCTTCTTCAAAAAATTGTTTGTGACCATATTGCAATTTCAAATAATTGTGCAGCCCTAAACTCAACTATTGGATCATCACCTAAGTGTTTAGTCATTTTTCAAACTCTACTTTTTCGGTTTTCCATAGTTGTGGAAAGAACCTGGTAAAGCTGCAACGATTAATCAATTAGTTGTCAACTATTAAATTAATCGCCAACTATATTAATGATTGATGAATTGCATTGAGACATTTTTTTTAAGACAAAGTGTAATGTGATCACAACTTTTCAAATGTGAGTATTTTCTGGTTTCTTTACTCATCTAGAAACATTGAGAAACAATAATCATCATTTTTCACCAGTTTCTGACATTTTATGGCCTAAATATCTGACTGATTAACTGAGAAAATAAACAACAGATTAATCAGTAATGAAAATAATTGTTAGTTGCAGCCCTTATGCTTTTTTTTGGCATCATCTTGGTCGAGCTTCCAAGAAATGCGCTAAGGCAAAATGGTCGAGTGAAAACACTGCAGACTACTTATTGGTCAGAGAGAATCATCACTGGAATTGTCACTTATGTGACACAGACATCCTTTTTTAAATATTCAACAGATTTTTTTTTTTAAAGGCAGCCCAGAAAACCACGTCTGTTTGGTTGCCAATGAAAGGACCAGCGTGTTTGTGTCCTGTTGGAGATGATCATAAAAGTTTCTATTGGCGTCAGTCAGCTAAGAATCCTGCCTGCACTGAGGGCGTACCAGCTGCAATGAAAGGCAAAATCAAGAAAACCACCAAACACAAAAAGCATGATAAGTTGAACCCTAACCTTGTAGTAGAAACACTGCGTAAACATGGGTTTTGGAAAAGACAAGAAATTGATGTGCTGCAGATAAAACTCTGATCAAGAAAATAGGGATTGACTGCAACACTTTCACAAACAAACCCTGGATTTGACAACGCACAAAACCGTTTTTTGAGTATTCACACATCAGTAAAAGGGTAAATAGTTGGTCAAAGGTTCACACAAGATCTGGATCTGCCAATGCAGTTCCAAACACATCAATTGAAAACTACAAGGACTACAGCTAGGTGTTAAATGAGGGCGTCAGAAAAGATTTTGCAACCACCAGAACTTCACAATCAACTTCAAGCACCTTTGTGATCACTGAATTTGTCCCAGTTACCCATGAATTATTTCTGCAACCAGTGTTCTTCCTAATTGTCTCCTTTCACACCAAAGTGGAGCCTCTTTCATGAAACCCATTCACACCAGTATTTACAAGGTCATTTGGCTCCAAATGCACTGAACACAAACACACCGCAAGGGTTTGAAATGTTATTTTCATACTTTTTTAAAAAGCTCAAACAAACATTTCATGACTCAGACTCTTCTTTATCATCAAAACAACACGTGTTGATGTTCTGTGTCCGAGGTCACGGCAACAATGCACACCAAATCTGTTTTTTGCCTGTTCTGCTCCAGTCACTATCTATGAAGGCCTGAGCAATCCTGTTATTGATCACAGGACCTGATGTCCTCTGATGAGAGCAAGCCAATAAAAAAAAAAAAAGATCACGGCGGAGCTGCTGTTAACTTAAAGGACCTTCGAATAATAAATTCAATTCAGCGAGAGATTAGACAGTCAAAGGAGCAACTTATAAGCAAATTCAGCATCTCTGTGTTGAAACGTGTTATTCTGCTGCTTGAAGTAGGAGGGAACGCACTTACAAAAGATTTGCGGGGAGTTGTGTGTCTGTCCCATGTGTGGGGATTAAACAATACAACTAGCTGTATGGTGTTTTTATTGCATATGTCAGGTTAAGTCATGTGTAGCTCAAAATGGGATGATCCTAGGGGGGGAAAGTGGAGATTACAGCGGTAAAACTATCCGGGTTAGTGGTTTCTTTCTGTTACTAGAAGACAGCACTCATGATAAAAGGGTTAGGGATTCCCATCGGAGAAACAAGCACAAAAACGTACACACTCATGACACTGTAAGGAGCTTTGGATAGATGTTTCCATTAAACAGCATATGCTATTAGCGTCGCCAAATGGGCTTGTTATCCTCCAGCTCCTTCGAGTTATTACACACAGGCGCTGTTATGGAGCGTGGGGTGGTCCTACTGCGCAGACAGGCGAGAGACACGAACGAAGCTTTCAACGTGAGGAGAACATATCAAAGAGCAAACAGTCCTAACACCCAGAGGCTCAGGACGCACGGGCTACCCCAACGGCAGGAAGACAAAAGAGATAAGCTTCAAATGAGGGACAGAGGCCCCGAAGAAATCTGTTGAAGCATGTTCTCTCTGTCCTCATCTGCTCAAAAAAATACATCCATTCTCTTATATTGGCTTATTTAAATTTAAAAGACTTAATTTAACTAATTAACTTTCAATTAATCATTTTAATTAACCCTGAAACAGATTTTTGTGAACCTTTTAAGTAGTTATGATAAATGTGTGAGCAAACTGTTGCTAATTGCCATCAGTTGGGTAATATTATCAGCAAATATTTGGCCTATCACAGCTATATCGGTCTGTATATTGTAGGTAGTTTTATAGGCTGCATTCTGTGTATATCTGACCCCCTTTTCTTAATTTTAGTTGAATATGTGGGCCTATAGATTTTTTTTTTTTTTTAATAGTCACTATATATGTATGCCTGCCATTTGGTGATGAGCAGGTAGCGTACAGTGGGTTTTAAAGCTTTTTCTCTCAAAACAGCTGCCTGCTCTGGCCAAAAATGACACCACAGAGGGGTGAGAGTAAACCATTCCCCTGCCCACACTAAAAATACAATCGCAACAACTGTCAAAAGAAACAAAATATGATTTTTTTTTCCTTTCTTTTTTTGCACATCATTCCGCTCCAGTATCTAGTATTGCACATTTCTGATGAGAGGACTGATAGCCTTAGAACATTAGGCAACACGCTCTACCAACTGAGCTAATGGGGCACCCCATTTCAGTAAATTAAAAGGGAAAAAAAGAAACGCATAGCTGAATATTCGACTGAGGTAATTCATAGTTTGATGCAGCTTAGCTTATCCGACCTATACCATCTTAACACTGTGATTTAAAAGCCCCCATATGTGGGCAGATTTTCCGTTTGCAGAGTAAAATCTTGTTATGGAAAGTGCAATAAAAGCTTGATGAGTAAAAATACAGTTAGCACCTTAGAACCGATGAATAAGGAGTTACTCCTTGGACATATTTTACTAAAGGCTTATTTAATCACATTATTTACTGCCCAGTCAGAGCAAGTTTTAATTTAGGTGCAGACATTAAAATTATTTTCCAGTTTTACTGTTAAAGCATGTAACAGAATTACAACAACAGCATCACTGTCTATCGCATTGTTTCACAGTGGACATTGTCATATGTCAGATTGGTAGACATCACCCAACCCTAGCCTGTGTTCTTCTACAACTTACCAACCTTTGTTAGTGGTCGCTTGCTCTTTTATTTATCTGTGTGGGGCCTTCATAGTTTTTTGTTTAAGCGCCACTAATTGATGTTTTAATATGAACAATGTGTCTCTGTGCAGCTACCCCTCAGCTTTACAGCACTTTTTAGCTACAATTTTTACAATTTTGGTTCTGTCACCGCAGCTGTTTTCAGTAAAAAAAAAAAAAAAAAAAAAAAAAAGAACTCTGATCAACCAACTGTACGCTACCCGCCCAGCACCAGAGGGCAAACAGACAGAGATGGCAACTAGCTGGTGAACAAAGAGAAGCATTTAGAAGCTAGACAGCCCAATACTCCAAAGGTTTCTCTTCTCCTTGTAACTGTTACAAAATGCTTGTTGAAGTAACCTTCTGTTTTGATTTCAGTGACACCTTTGGTGTTTGCAGCTGTGTTGTTTGTGCAGTGCCCTTCAGAGATATGACTGTCGATTTAACTGCGGTTAGCAGAATTTTCTCCCTTGAATTTTCGACACAGTGTGCAACGCTGCACATGACTCCCCTTCAGTTTATTCCAAACAAACAAGTGTTGTCAGTAGAAACATAAAATGCATCATATCCTAAGGGACGGGGTTGTTTTACACTTGAGAAAGATGTATTACATGGTGTGTGTTTACACAGCAAATGAAACGGCTCCAGTGAACCTGCTACAGGCTACACCAAAAACACATCTTCATATGAATACAGATAATTGAGGCTCTTTTTTACATGTGACGGCCTGATCCCTAATGTTAAAGGGACAGTTCACCCTTAAAGGGTAGTTAAAATCACATTTCTCCCCTGTAGTGCGATTTATCCATCTAGATTGTTTTGTGTGAGTCACTGAGCTTTGGAGATATCACCGTAGAGAGGTCTTTTTCTGAAAACATAATGGGACTAAGGGGCACTCAGCCTGTGGTCCCAAAGATAAATACATTTGAAAAACTCAACAGCAATGTGTCTTTTCAGAAATCATGACCTGATTACTCAAGATAATCCAAGACTTGTTGTGAGCAGTTTCATGCGGGAACTGTAGAATCTACCACAACTACTTTCTTTCACTAGCCCACAACAAGGTCTGTGGGTTATCGTGAGCATTTTTAAGTACTATTGTTTTGTATGGTAGACTTTATTGGAACTATTTTCTTTCGGAAGTAGAATCTACTGGAACTACATTCTTACTACTAGAAGTAAAATAAAAATTACTTTCTATTAGAAAGAAAGTAATTCTGACATGAAACTGCTCACAACAAGTTCTGTGGGTTATCTTAAGTATTTTTCAATACTATTTTCTGTGTACGGTAGAATCTACTGGAACTATTTTCTTTCTACTAGAGAGACAACAGAAACTACTTTCTACTAGAAAGAAATTAGTTCCGACATGACACCACTCAGAAAAAGGTCTGTTGAGTAGAATCTACGGGAACTACTTTCTTTCTGAATTACAATCTACTGAAACTACTTTCCTAGAATAGAAAGAAAGTAAAAACTACTTTCTGCTATAAAGAAAGTAGTTCCTACATGAAACTGCTCACATCTTATCTTGGGTATTTCTGCAAAGTATTCTCTTTCTACAATTTAATCAACCAGAAAAACTTTCGTTCTGAAAAAGGATTTGCTGAAACTACTTCTTTCTACTGGAAAGAAAGTAGTTCCTATATAAAACTGCTCACATCTTATCTTGGTGTATTTCTGCAAAGTCTTTCTACTTTTCTACAGGTTTTAATCAACCGAGAAAAATCTTTTGTTTGAAAAAGGAATTTGCTGAAACTACTTCTTTCTACTGGAAAGAAAGTAGTTCCTATATAAAACTGCTCACATCAAGGTATGTGGATTATCTTGAGTAACCAGGCCATAATTTCTGGAAAGAGACACTGATGTTGAAAAGAGAAGTCAGACACCTCTACGGCCGATATCTCCAAAACTCAGCAACTCACACCAAAACAATGGGATAGATAAATAGCACTACAGGTAAGAGGAAAATATGTATTTTTGATTTTAGGTGGAACTGTCCCTTTGAGGTTTCAAAAGGTTTAAGTGTTGATCATTAAGGTTCACAGCTCTGTTGGACAACAACAGGGCTCTTGATCAACCACACCTATTATCTGCAGCCATTCCTGACTCCAAACACTGATAACCTCTCTGAACCTAACTGCCCTTTGGTCCAGACGATTTGGGGATTATGACGCCACTTTCTATCCGTCACACTCAGAAAAAATAACAATCATCAGCTCCAAGAAGCTCCGTTATTACTCAGTGGTCAAATTTGCATGAATGCAATCCCCCAGACAGCCCTGATACCAATAAGGAGTCCATTTTAATTAAGTCATGACACACGAGTAATGAGAACTGCTAACTGCTGCTCTCCTCAGTGAAGGAAAACAAGGGGATAATAAGCAAAGCAGCTGTAAAAGTTGAAATTATTCTATTCATAGAAATTCTGTGTTGGCAAGAGAACTGCAAATGTTCTTTCTCAGCTGTCAAATAATTGAATGAAGCTTGAATGAGCTTTTTACAAAAGGATAACAAGGCTGTGCAAGCCTACAGAATATTTAGGACCACACATTAAGACAGTCAGATAACACTGTACTTTTAAAATACTCCATTCCAACACAGTGTGGCAGAATTAATAGGAATTTCCTGTGCTTACAGCCCAGTAATTATCTTGGCATGGCAGATAGCTGATAGCAGTAACTAAAAAGAAGCTCGAAAAACATAAATGAACCTGAGTCAGCTACATCATTGACCTCGAGACGACCGATTGTGATAATAAAAGGCTATCAGAGAACTGAATCTGTCTGTTGTGTCCTCACAGAAATGTCAACTATTTCCTTTCTGATTTCAAGTCACAGCAGTGAGCCGGGCTTTGGGTGTAATCTTGGCTACATGTTGTCAAGATGCAAAGCAGCTCTTCTCTATCCCAGATAATCATCCTTGGGACCACCAGCGGCCGGCCAAATGGTGCTTTATTTTGGCCGTGGCTGCTGCATTAGCCTCGTGTAGTTCACCAGTCACGTTGGAGGGCAACCAAGTGGCCTCTTTTTTGTTCTAAAAAGCTTCTTGTCTGGTGAAATATTTTGGCAGATGAAGATGTGGATGCACTGGCAACTTTGAAAAGGTGAACAAATGTTTCTGACAGCCGCATGGAGGTAGTTAATTTACATTTAAAATAATGCACTTGGACTATGAAGAAAAAATGTGCATAATATGACCACAACTGTTTTGTAACTTTGTAGCATGTAAAGTAGAATTCAGTTTGTATTTGTAATTTTTTTAACTACTACAATTATTGACATATTCACATGAGTAAGTTACAAACCTAATTCCTAAAGTTGGGACGCTGTATAAAAAATAAATAAAAAACAGAACTGAATGATTTGTAAAACCGTTTCAAGCTACATTCAACTGAATACAGTGCAAAGACAAGACACTGAATGTCCAAACCGATAGACTTTGTTTTTTGTAAATGTACACTCATTCTGTGTCCTCTGGACTAAAGAGTAGAAGGATCATATGGGAGTGTGTAAAGTATCCATGCATCATGGGTAACTGTCACATCTGTGAAGGCCCCATTAATACCAAAAGGTACATACAGGTTTTGAAGCAACATACGCTGCCATCCAGCTGATGTCTTTTCCAGAGATGTCCCTGCTTATTTCTGCAAGACAACCCGAGACACATTCTGCACATCTTACAACCACATGGCTTCACAGTAAAGTTCAGGTACTAGACTGACCTGCCTGCAGTCCAGACCTGTCTCTATTGAAAATGTGTAGTGCATTATGAAGCATAAAATACAACAACACACACACCCCGGACTGTTGAGCAACTAAAGTTGTATATCAAGCAAGAATACGAAAAAATTTCACTTTCAGAACTTCTACTATTAGTGTCCTCAGTTCCCAAACACTGACTGAGTGTTGGTAAAAGAAAAGGTGATGTAACACAGTGGCAAACATGCTCCTGTGCCAACTTTTTTTGGAACGTGTTCCAGGCATCAAATTCAGAATGAGTGAATATTTTCAAGAAACAACAAAGTTTATCAGTTTGAAAATTATATACCTTGTCTTTGCACTGTATTCAATTGAATATGGGTCAAAAAGAAATTGCAAATCATTGCATTCTGTTTTTATTTACGTTTTATACAGTGTCCCAACTTTTTAGGAAACGGTGTTTGACATATCATTCATGCAAAACACCAAAATCACGATTAACAACTGATGAAACAAAGGTTTTTAAACATTCTTATTGAGCAAGAATCCCTGATTTCTGCTAACATAATGTTATCCATGTTGAACATTGACAGTGAACACTGCGCATTACAAACAATTTTCTTTTTGCCTTTTATACTACTATGAATTTTATGCAACAAATGTTACTGACTGTAAGTAAGAGCAAAAAGAAAGAATTTCTGACAAATTAACACAGCCATTTAACATTACACAGTTGTACACAGTGTGACTTTGACCCCTAAACTTTGACGGTTTATAATGTATGGAAGTGAGGCAATTTAACTTTGCACGACATGGATGCACAAGTTGTCTAGTTGGGGCGTTGTTACAAAGCTGCACAACCTCGTCAGGTGCTTTTCGACCATATAGCAATTTTCATCAGACACAGACAGAGATGCACTTGTACTTGCAGCACCAAGGAGACAAGATGAGATCAGACTAATCAGATGATTGATGGATCAATCACATTTTGCGTCCACTTTGCAGCAATTTATCTTAAGTCGAGACAAACAACCCATCAAGTGCTGATGTGTGAGGACAGCTCTCAGCGCTGCACTGCAGGTCAGACACCAGGCTGAAGTTAATGTGATTATCACCTGCTGGACACGTTTTACCCAGAAGAGATCAGGGGCTCTCATTTATAAAACTCAGCTGAGAATCCACAACAAATATTTGCGTACAATGAGGAAATGCCCGTTCCCCGGTAAAAAGTATGACAGTAAAGAGAAATGATCCCCTAGAAATGATCAATAGTTGTTTACAGTGAGTCATGACAATAGTGTTTCATTATACGATATAATGATGCCTCACATTTATTTTTCTACAACCTGGCTACAATTCGCCACCTCGCCATCTGCGTCGCCAATTTCCTCCGTCTCCAAAATGTTCGTACCCAGAGATACCGCAGAGGAGCGCACATTCTCCCATGAAGTGTTTTTTTTTGTGTGTGGGGAAGTTGTTTATGTCTTTTTCGAGCCATATTTTGCGCTAATGCACCAGTTAAAAGTGTGTGTATTTACGTGTGGTTTTGGAGCATCCTGGTCATGTTTTGCACGTGTAAACATCATATCCTGGTTTTGAGAAACCTTGATATGCTCCGTGGAGCGCTCTAATACAAACCAGGCTGCTGAGGCATGTAACCACCTCATCCTGCTTTTTGAACATTCCTTAACTGTACAGAGCAGTACTGGTTAAGATGGTGAGAGATGAAGACACAGCTGCACACAGATGATCAGAAACCTGGATACTGTTAGAATCATGTATACAGGGATGTAAATGATCAGGTTTCTCATGTGCCATGGAAATGTCATATCCTGAATATGATCAAAACCGGGATAAGCCTCATCAACCAGGATACTCTTGCACATGTAAACGTAGTCAGTGAGGCCCCAGAGAACTGGGACCAGTAGAACAGGGACAACCTCCTTATTCAAGTGTGTTGAAGCAGGGCATTGAACATGTCCTAACTTCAGGGTCAATGCTCGACACCCCACGACACAACAAATAAAGATTTAGTTCATGATAAAGGCTGCAAATTTGATGCACCATGAAGCTCATCACAGCAGTGGCATTAACCCAGACAGTCTTAGCTGGGTGCCTCTAGACTGTCACTACACTGGGTACTTTTTTTTTTACAGCCTCACAAACACACTCACTTAAATTAACTGTCTGCCACAAGTTTGATTTTTACAGGCTGTTCTCTCTCTGTGACAGTGTCCTGAGGCTCGGAGCTCTCCACCCTGCTGCTATGCTCAAAATAATCTGTGTAATAGCGTGATTAGGTCTGAAACAAGCATGAGTCTGGTGGAGGAAGAAATCAAAGGATTAGCTTTTATCAGACAAAACAGAGTCTGGTATAGTTTCAACTAAGAGAAAAGGCCATAACTTTGTGACTTAATACTTCATGTTATTATGAAATCATCATAGGTTAGCTATTATACTGAAGCAGTAAGTGTGATTTTCATTACTGAGGAGAGTGAATTATACAATAGTTTAAGTAATTTTAGGTTCATGTGTTGCAGCGCTGCAATGATTAATTAATTATTAATGTACTATTAAATTAATTGCCTATTTTGATAATGAATTAACCATTTTGAGTCATAAAAAATCCATCATTTTCTGGTTTCTTTACTCCTCTGTGACAGTAAACTGAATATCTTTGGGTTGTGGGCAAAAAAAAAGAGACATCTGAGGACATCACATTTGAGGCTTTGGGAAACTGATGAACATTTTTAACCATTTCCCTGACAATTTTTGGACCAAACAAATAATCAATAATGAAAATCATCATCAGTTGCAGCCCAAATGTGCTGCTAGATGTTTAAAATACGACTGCAGTATACATAAATATATACATAAGAGAGAGAGAGAGATTTGCTTCCATCTAGGGATGCAGCGATTAACCAGTTTCACTATTAACCGCACTTTAAAATGTTAGGGTTATTTGATCGTGAGGCTCTGCTACACCAAGTGTTTTTCTGTTCCAGCTCTCAAAAAAGGGGATGATGACAATTCCCTGCACAGAACAAGAACAAAGTTACACAAACAAAAAACAATAATAGACAGGATTTTCTCTTCAGTTCATTCCCCACATTAGTAACATTTTCCCCTGGGGATCAGTGAAGTTAACCCAAGTCTTATATTAATAATACTTAAAATACTATATTTTAAATATCAAAAATAAACTTAATACTTTTCTTAATCATAACAAGACAAGTATAATAAAACCGTGGTTATTCCTCAGGCTATAATCGTACAATCAAAATCTATTATCGATGCATCCTATATCGTAATGCTTCAGGCTGTGATTTTATTGTGAAAATTAAAATTGTGATACACGTTTTCACCCCAATTAGCCACCATGTTCAGCTCTGGTTAAAATGACAGTTTCAGTGTTGAGAGCTTAAGTTTTATAATTACGGACCACATGTCACTTCCTGAAGGACTTCAGTGTCAAAATTCACTTAACTTAGCCTGCCTGTCAAAAGGTCCCTGTCAGAAATGTCACTTCTTTAATGAACTCAGCGCTGACAGCGTGCAGGAGTCCGCTGCCTGCCACTTATCCTGACAATGCCTCAGTGATACGCTGCATTTTTAAGCTTTATTTGCACAGGGAGGGTTTGCTGAGCATGTATTTTCATTCAGCGTCGCTCTGCTTTATATTCTTAGTTACACCCAGTAAAACCACAGTCGCCTATGATTTGCAAGTTAGCAGCTCCACTGGTGTGCGACTGGGAGTTTTGTTAGTTTGCTTCAAGCCACATGAGCAGTAGCAGGTCAGGGCGCTCGTCCTGTTTCCTGCCTCAGTTTTCTGAGCCAGAGACAACATTCATACTAAAAGTATTATAGTCAGAGGTTTGAATCAATAACCACTGGCCATGTGAGCCACAGCATCTACATGCAGTATTCATGTTTTTCAAATTAAGGCCTCATTCCCTGAAGACCTTTTACTTCCTGTTGCAAGGAGGACATTTCACCTCATTTCCTTTGTTGTGCTGCAACATTGATTTTACAGCAGCCAGGAAAGGATCACATGAAAGCCTGTATAGCTATGCTGTAAGAACAGTATCAATGGAATAAAGTATAATAAGGCTGCAACTAAGTGTTGCATAGCATACCAAAAATTGTGTAATTCCTCAATACTCTATCATTAAACACAGTTGAGTATCAGAATTTCTCAATGTCCGGCACTTTCTCTGGGTTAATATCGGTGTGTTCACACAGAAATTGAAGCAAATCTTCGCCTCGTGCAGGCCCAGAGAGTGTGTGTTCTTGTTAGGTTCAGCCTCTGACTGGACTGAGCACTAAGGACACTATTATTTCCATCCAGTTTCTTTTTTCCCCCCTGTCTCTTATCTGTACTTCTGCATGTTCTTGAAGTAAAGTACATCAGATCAGAGCAGAGTCCACTGAGCTGGGCTGTTTATTCCTCAAGAAGCTACGGCCCCACCCCTGGCTTTCTCTCCCAAAGCCCCCCCAGAGCTCAACATGATACATGGACATTGCGCAGGGCTGGTCCTAGGTCCATAGGTTAGGTAATTTATTAACATTTGAGCCATTAAATATAACTGTAGATTAACAATTTGCTCTCATATGTGTGAAATAAAAAAGAAATGATTATGATTTCATTGTAAATTGTAACTCAGAGGGTCAGAGTTAATGTACGTTGTAAATTTTCAGTTTCAAGGACTATTCTGAATCAAGTATTGTGACACTAAATTTGGTATTATTGTTTTATTTTGGTATCATGACAGCACTGCCACAACTAGGGCTGAGCCCAGTGCTACGAAGCTTCTACCGTTGCCATGGTAATCAACATCCTAATCAGTATCAGAATGCTGCGATTTTTCTTTTTTTTTTTTTTTTTTGTTCAGAGGAAGGAGACGTTGCATTGGCTCATTCGGTTGCACCAAAAAAAGAGGTAAATACTGATGAAGCGCGCGAAATGGCCGTCTATGGCCTTTCATTAGTCTCAAAACCCACACACATAAACACTGTGTGCGATGAACGTGTTATAAGCGCATAGAACAGTAACTGAACCGTAGAGCTGCAATGATTAACTGGTTAATCGATTATTAAATCAATCACCAACTACTTTGATAATCAATTATCTCTTCTCAATTTTTTAAAGAAGAAAATTCAGAATTCTTTGATTTTAGCTTCTTAAATGTGAACAATTTCTGGTTTCTTTCCTCCTCTATGACTACAATCAATTATTATCAGTCTTGGTTATTTACTGACGTTCCAACAACAGTGAAAAATGCTGATCGTAAGTTTCACAAAGTCACTTCTTTAAATTACGTCTTTTGCTGGCAAACAGTCCAAAACCAAAAGATATTTAATTTTTTATTATGTGAGACAAAGAAAAGCAACAATCTTTCTGATTTTAGAAGCTGGAGCCTGGAACCAGCAAATGTGCTTTTTTGCTTCGAGAATGACTCACAATTAATTGACTATCAGAACCAGAATTAACAATTCATTTGCTGCTGATCGACCTCACTGCTAATTGACCTACTTTAGTTCTAAAGTAAACTGAACTGTGTTTTTTTTCTTTTTTTCCCATATTTATATGGCATGAGTGTTGTCCGTTTCTGATTTTAAAGGCTGATGTAATTCTCTGCACTTCTGTTCTATTCTCTGCCTTTATCCACTTAGTCATAATATCCACATTAATGAGGATTTATCAATAGTGTTAATATTTTGTAAAAGCACCAACAGTGCTCCCTCCATTTTGTTGCTCTCAAATTTCAGCTGGAAATTTGTTTTATTTGTAGTAAAACAGTCAAGGAACTAGAAAATAGGTATCACAACTGGAACTGGTGTATGAAACTGATTCTCATTTAGCGCCGTAAAGCAAAGCCACAGATTTAGATGAAACTTGACTGTAGCGCAACCTCGCTCTGGGTATGACTCTTGAGTTTCTGAGTAGGTGACATTTCTCTTTTTCTCAGTTCAGCTGTGGTGGATACAAGCCCACATCTTCGATTTATTTAAAACAAATTGGCAACACATAAAAACACCCCACTTCCTGTGCGCCAGAGAAAAACGTACCAGGTGTTCAAACAAGGAAGTCTTCATTAGCTGGAGATATTATTGCAGGTTATTACTCATCCTAATACAGTAATACTGATGTTTATCATCCACTTCTAAAATCTAAAAACAGTCAGTCCAGTCTTACACCTGTCACTGAGGTGAAACACACACCATAAAGAGAAAACTGCTCAGGTCAACGTGGACCTCCTCTGAAGCTCTTGGCCTATTGACCTCCATGATAATGACACCAAAGACTGCGAGGGGAAGAGAGGATTTGGGGGAGGGGAGAGGTCCTGGACACCTCCACCGCCCCATATACTCTGAGATCAGCTCTGCAGGAGAGGTCACTGGAGGTCACGCCACCTTAAATGGTGGCAGCAGGGAGAGGAGGACTGAGAAAAACATGGAAAAGATTGGAGGGTAAATTTTTCTGGGTAATACACCAGTTCAGTCACCACGGTTGAACTGAGGAAAAGAAAAGTGTCACCTACAGAAGCTTAAGACTCTTACGCAGGAAGAGGTTACAGTACAGTCAAAAGCCTCCAGCATTTTTCCCTGGAAGGGGTTTAGGTATGAAGGAGAGCTGGAATCAATATCCTGAGAAATCTGCACTGGGAATTTTCCACATCAAGACCTATTAACATTACAGGGAATATGCAGGAAAGGCTGTGTTGTGAATGACAGCAGGAACATTACTGGGAAGGGCCCTGCCCCACCTATTACCCCACCCACTGGATTCTCAGTAGTTTACTGAGATTTAATGTGTGAAAGAGGCTAAAAGTTTTTATAGTCGATTTTCACTCTAAATCTGCTGCTTTGCTTCACGACACTTTCATACACTTGCTCCAGCTGTAATGCACAAAATAAATTTCCTACCACTACTAGTAATAAAAAACAACATCCTCAGAGCAGTAGTTTAGTTTTTAGTCTTTACTGGTTGTATTTTGGATCCACTGTATTGGACTTGATGATTAAATGAGAAAAAAACAAACAAGAAATCAGTTTACTTTAGAACTGAAATAATAAGCCAATTAGAAGACCCACAGCAAATCAATTAACTGCAAAAATATTTTCCCCTGTCTGGCAATGGATACTGAGAGCTGGTACTAAATTGTACATTGGTCAGTCCGAAATATTGATAAGCTCCAGGACAAATGGTGCTGCTATTGGTATTTCTGTAACATTTATTCGCTCTCACGTTGGAGGTGTTTTCATACTCCTGACTATCCTTAATGATGACAAAGCTGCCAGTGTCTGACAACTGATAATGCTTGACTGCAACTGAAACTGAAATTGAAATCCCCTGAAATAAATAAAAGTGGTCCTATGAAAAAGACTGTTGAATCTTTTCACATCCTTTCATGTCATTCCTTTGTTTTTTTTTGCATAAAATAAAGAAAAGTAGTACCAGTAAGTATTGGTATGTAGAGTTACAATGATTAATCAGTTATAAACAAACTATTTTGATCGGTTTGAGTAAACTGTCAAAGAAAAAAAAAGATATTTGAGGACATCAGGTATGACTTAAGGAAAGACAAAATAATCAATTAATTGAGACAAAAATATCGACGGAGTTAGGTTGAAGCGCTAGAGAGTAGTATCAATAAGTATCTGTATCATTATCGGTATGGACAAAATCCTGATGATAGCCATCCCTACCCCTGTCTAGATATAAAGATGTAGCTATTTTCACCACTGATTACTCTGCTGATAGTTTTTCTGATTCAACAATTACTCATTTAGTTTATAAAATGTCAGAAAATGGTAATAACTGGCCATCGTAATTTCCCAAAACCCAAATTGAGGTCTTCAAATTGCTTCTTTTGTCTGGGCAACAGTCCCAACAAAAATATATTTCATTTACAACAATCAATTCAACAATTCAAAGCAGCAAATATTTGCCATTTTTCCACAATAAATGACTGAAATGATGGTAAATTGTCAGCTCATTTTATGATTAATCAACATATCATTTCAGCACTAAATCCCTCCACTGAATCACTGCTGTGAAATAATAAATGCTCATCTGTTGTGTGTGTGTGTGTCAGAGGACGTGCACTGTGTAGGCACAGTGCAGTTCATCTGAGCAAAGGTTTACAGATCCACCATTTTCAACAGCGACCTGTCAGAAACTATTAATTTCTAGACTAAACAAATGGAAATAATTTCCCATTTCCATTTCTCAGAATAAACATATTCAAATGCACCATTCAATCTGTGGTGGAGAGGAGCAACAAGGAGGATGCAATGAGCCATTACGTGGGTTTGTTGGTGAACAGGCTCGCAGCAATGCAGTGCTGTCTTGCTTTTCCAGTTTTAACCACAAACTGTGGGCTCCAGGCCGCAGGCAAGGACAGGGTGAGTCTCACACAGACCCAGAGATGACAGTTATTACCCATTTACTGTGCAAGCTGGGCTGAAGTACAAGGCAAGCAAGTAATTAATTCCTCATTTGGCCCACCGACGTTCATTTACAAAGGCGTTCCGGGCTCGTTAAACTGACAGAGATGCTAAATAGTGCTGTCACTTTTGCACCGCTCTGTTACAGACTTTCAGGAGAAGTTGGTGCAAACGCAGACCTCCGCTGACCCTTGACCACATTTTAACAAACAGCTGACAGACCACGAAATAAAAGCTGACCCGCTCTATTGTCTGTTTGGTTCTTTGAAGAGGCCCTCGGTCCAGGATACAGTTTAGTGTGTAAATGTTGCCGTACAATGGCGGGGGTGAAATAATTATCTCCTAACAAATCCTCAATCCCAAAATCAGTTCTATGCATCATCTATCTTCTCAAGTCTTTATTCATGCAACTGAGAAGAAACTCAACAGTGTGAATCATTCAGCTGAAAGCTGAGTGGGCAGCAGGCCTCTAGGAATTAGTGTTAAAAAATATCTAAAAAGCACAACATTTAAGTCTTCTGTCTTATAATCAGGCTCATACTACACTGAAAAAGGCAGACAATGTTAAGAACATAAAAAAAAATTCGTTTCATGGTCTGTTTTTTTTTTTTTTATTGGTTAAACAATTTCCTCTGACTGCAGCGCTCAGTGGCCCAACTAAAAAGACTGAAAAACCCCATGTCAATAATATAAGTAATTGTCTTTTTCCTGGAGGCATTAGGATAAGTTGAGGCATAAATGGCCACAATAATATTCACAGCGAAGAGGTGATTTTCATTGAATTTCAATTTTGGTGATTTACTGCTTTAGAGGCTTGGCAGTTAAACCACAAACTTCCCAGCAGAACAAGCTGTGGGCGAAATAGTGGCTAAATATAAGACGACTGGTCTATAAAAAATGGAGAAATATGACAGACGTCCAGTGTTGTAAAGGCGTTTCATGCATTCAGAAACATCATACTTGAAGACAAGCCTTTGGCTCTACCATACTCTTAAACATGTGAGGGCAAACCTGAACAAACAGCTGGGGACTGGAGTTTTTAGCCATCAAACTAGCCAACTTTTCAAAGTTTTTTACACCAGCAATCTACAACCCATAAACTAGCTTTATACACAAGATAATATACAAACCAAACGGGTTAACAGCAGGAGGAGTTGCAATTTTTTGATATGTGTAACAAAACAGCATTATAATGAAGTATTGTAGTACTGCAGAGATGTCCTGGCTTACAAATCTTGTCTCCATTTGTAAGTTCATTTTGGTACAGACCAGAAGGCTTTTTTCAGCAAAGATGAAAATTGTGATGTAAAATTATCATTCCTAATAATAATGAAATGTATTGCAGCACCTGTCAAAATATTTGCAATATGATTTTTGCAGCCCTGGGATCAATACAATCAGTCACCTGTCAAGACTGGTACAGAAAGTCCACATGTGTAACTTGACTTGAAACTAGACAAGTTTCTATTTTAGAAAAACACTCAGCAACTGAGGACCTCCAACACTGCTGCCAAGGGCAAGGTTACACCAGAATGGAAACTCTTCCAGAGTAGAGATGTCACGGTGAGGAATAATAAACTTGTGACAACACTGGTGTTGCCGTTTACACTGGACGTTTTACAAGAAAAGCCATTGAGTGATGGCACTTAATGCCTGTAACATCAGAGCACTCATTCTGCTCTTTAATGTTATATCTTTCCTTTAATTTGAAACAAACAAATGCACAGAAACCTGCTTTATTATTAAGTTTCAAGTTAACAGATCAATCAAACACACAGGTCACACTGACCACAACAACTGTCGCTGACTTCCATACATGCTAGTTGCCTTTGTTTAGCCAAGTTGGCCTTACTTTAGACAAATTAGCACCAGCTAACACCATCATGGCAATGTACTGAACAACAGAATACTCATATTTATGTCTGTGTGCACCCCATGGCTGTTTTGGTGATGCCGAGGCTCTCTATAATTGACTTCCAGCAGATTTCAATCTAACAGCCATATCCAGTTGTCAAACAATCTCAGGCTGTGATTACTCCCTTTTTAAGCAGAGCTGCAACGATTAATCAAATCAATTATTAATTGATTATGAAATGAATCACCAATTATTTTGATGTTTGATTAATCACCAAGTTTGTTTGTTTTTTAAATAGAAATGCCCAAATTCTCTATTTTTCAACTTCTCAAATCTAGTATTTTGTGGTTTTCATTCTGACTATCTTTGTGTTTTGGACAAAATAAGACATTAAAGGACGTCATCTTGGGCTTTGGAAAACAGTGATCAGTGATTTTTCACCATTTTTGACATTTTACAGACCAAACCACTATCTATTAATAGAGCGAATAATCAACAGATTAATTGATGATGAAAATGATCGTTAGTTGCAGCCCTATTTTTAAGCTAACGTAACTTTTCAAATCTGACTTCTGCTATCTGTGTTGTGACTCTGCTGCTGTTGACCTATGATGCGCTCGCCAACCGACTAAAAATATTGTTTTCAATACCGTTCTAAATACAGAAGTTCCTCTTTCTATTTAACTGGTGGGGAGATTGTATTGTAGTGTGCAGTGAATGCCACCAGGGGTCAGGAAACATGGCGTCTTGGGGGGTAAGGTTACAGGACTAATATGTGAAAACGAAAAATGTCTCGGCCCTGGGAATATATTAATGAACACAGTAGGTTTGAGTTTGTCAGTGAATAAAAACTGCAGCTTCTCAAGACCGAAGCAGAGCTCCTGTGTGTGTGTGTTTGCTGCAATCCCCTAGACACTTAATACCAAACATTTAATCACTGTATCAGTGAGTAAAATGTTAAGAAGGTATGAAAAACAGATACCACCCAAGCCTAATGAACAAGATGTAACACCAGTAACATCTACTTCTGCAGCAAGCCTCGCCCTGAGGAGCTATCAGCCTCCATACACTCAATGGACAATAACTGTCTTCTTCTAAATGGCTGAGTAAGTAAGTGAGCCTGGAGGCCGCCCAGGTTCTGTTTATTAGCCCATCACCGCATCACGAGAGTGACTAATTTGTGAGATCATGTCATCAATGTTTCAGAAAAAAAAACATTGTTCTCTCTGAATAAAAAGGCCTCAAGAACAAAGCAGAAATGACTTCAAGCTTAAAACAGAACACGGGAAAGTATATGTTTGAAACAGAGGCTCACTGACAGTTTTCTGGTGTTTTCTCCACCCAAATCTGGCTCCATATCTGTCAGCTGCTGTTTTTAATGTCAACACAAAGGCAAGCCAAACCATTTTAATTCACAAAGCCTGCTGACAACAGTTACTCAAGACGCTGACATAAAAAAGATACGATCTGCGAAAACACAAGCAAGGCCATGAATCTTATCTGGGGAGTCTGAACGGCTGCTGTAGCCCCACCTGACCCGACTGAGGGACATTCATCTGCACTAATTTAATGTGTGTTCCTGTGTCCTCCTCTGGTCTGAGAGCTGCTTCAGATCATTCTGGTGCTGGAGAATTTTTCATCTCACTGTTGTTGCTACCATTTTCTTCAGTGAGGGATTTCTGTGTCCTCTAGTTTAAATAGTAACTCCGGTAAATGAATCATCACTGTTGGGGGAATCAGTGGGGAATTTCGGTGTCCCGTCTTCTGAATTATGAGTCTGAGAATCTCATTCATCTGGTCCCGCCCTAGAGTTTCCCTCACCTGTGGTCTTAATACTGATTCAGGTGCTATCCATCTAGGTGGTGGAGAATTTTGTTGCTGCTTTCTGCAAGAGAGAAATTTGTTGTTCTCTGATCTAAATACCGCTAAAGAGAATTTCAAAAGAATGACAAGATGATGTGTCCCATTTTCTAAATTCTATTTTATTTTATCAAAATTAGATTCAGATCTTAAGACCTGATCATACCAAGAAGGAGCACGAGAAAAATTCATTCACACTTCTTTGCCAAGTATGTGGTTTTAGAAATTTGGTGACAATGTGACTACTCACATGGCAAGCTGGTAAAGCTCTGTATCTAGTGAGATAATCGCCAATGCACTAAGCTGCCGGGGACCTGCTAGCGCTAGTCAGTCACAATAACTCTCCATGCCTCTTTTTTTTTTTTTCTGTTTACTGTGACATTTATTCCCCCTGGCAGTTTGTTCCCAGACTGGAACATCGTCTCAATAAAGGGTTATTAAGAGGGGACAAAAAAGCACTCTGATTCTCAGGCTCTGAACTCCTTCTAAGGTCAGCTCCATTAAGACTGCTTGCTACTGGTCAACGGCACAAACTTGCATGTCAAAGTTAACTAAAGTAGATCTTGATATGAAAAATTCATATGGCTTTATTTTGAGCAATCTCTCAATTTGAGATGAATTTGGTGCATGTTACAGCAACAATAATGCTGCATGAAAAGAAGGCAGCCCGGAGTCCTGCACCAGGTCAGGTACCTGAAGGTACCCACCGGGTAGCCTGCAAAAAGTTACATAACAGGTAATAAATATATCTAAATAAATGAATGTTTTCTGGAGAAATGAATGAACACGACTGTGCAGTATCTTAATAATTAAATCAGCTACTAATAATAAGTTAATCAGCCTCCAGGATTTTTTTTTGTTGTTGTGAAGTCCTCAACACATCTTTTGACCTCAACATGACCAAATAATGGGACTTCACTGATTCCCAACAGTGATGCAGGCTAGCTGCTTGCAGGTACAATAAATGGATGACATACAGGCAAAAATAGCCAGTAGAGAACAACCAAATTGTGGATCACATATTGTCAAAGGGCAAGCCGGATGTTTGGGAGAAATCTGATGTGATTAGAGAGTAGAGACTGTGAGAATAATGTTGTTAGTGGCTTTGCTGTTTGTTAAAAAGGTGCCAAAAGTATTAGCAGTGTTTCCCCTATAATTGTACAGGCCTGACAGGCCACCAGGGCAACAAGTACCCCTGCCAGGCCAAAATAATCTTTTTTCAAAATGCCAAAACATAAGGCCAAATATTGCCCATAACATTACTCAAGTCGGCGACAATGTTGCTGTAAGTCTGCTCATCCTCAGTTTTTTTTCTGCTGTTGTTACTGGTGCAGAAGCCACTGACTATGTCAGCTGTAATATTACAGGCTATACAGTTCATGTAGCACATTAACTGTGTATAATGTTGGTAAGACTCATTTCAGTAATTCGCCTGTTTGAATATGAGCCTCTACTAGCTCGGTGTTGAGCTAACTGGCTGGTTGCATGCCCTGACTTACTGTGAACACACAATTTAAGTGATTTCCCCATGTTATTTTTACAGTAGTGGTTACTGCAACAGTTGATTTCGCAGCCAACCTGGAGGAGACACTGATTAGCTTTTGATAGCTGCAAGCTAGCAACATCGTCGCTGAGGAAACACGTTGACAGCTGCAGGAGCACAGGAGCTGCATAGGAATATAAGTGAGTGACTGCGTGTGTGGTCGGGTTGCTGTGCTATACTACTGGGCCTGGATTTTACTTTATGATAACTGTGGCTTAAGGGAACCGGGTGCACATTTGCAAAACTGGACCCGTGCAGGGCTCTGAGGCAGTGCCTTCATTAACTTCAATAACACTTCAATCAATCACTAGGCAGAGGACTGTGGGTAAACTGACTTGTCTTTTGCTAAAACAAAATGCAAAACGCAAACTACCAACACACCAGACTGCCCAGTCAAGTACATGCAAGTGCACAGTCCTGAGAGCTTTCTTTATAATGTGAACACCATGTGTCCAGCATGCAATTACCAAGACGGAGGATATAATGATTGTTGCTGTAATAACTTTACAGAGTTGTAAAATCCTGTCTCATAGTATCATAAACCACTGTGCTGTGTTTTGACATTTGAAAAGCCTTTAAACTCATGGTTTGAGGTTTCATTCAAACTGGACTTCCCTGACCCCCAACATTGCAGCTCCATGTCTTTTTAAAACTGTCCAAAACTCCTCTATGGTCTAACTGGAACAAATATTTCTGTTCAGTATTATTGAGGTAACAACCAAAAGTTTTTACCCATCACTGAGTTCTATCTGACTCTATCAGTGTTTAAATCACACTGTCCCGTCCAACGCCAAATCTTTGCTTCACAATGCAGCTCTAATCTGATTTACTTTTTCTACAGAATTCATTTTTTCATTCTTATCAAATGTTCAAAGAAACCATGGTGAAGAGGTGAAAGTGAAACCGGTGCTGAAGATTTTAACAGCTTCTCCAAACAGCAGCTTGATTTGTGGGTTAGGGGTTCTCCGCAGTTGCTCGGTCGCTCATTTAGGAAGCTGCCTGAGATAATTTCCTGTCCAAGAAAAAGACAAATGCATCTTCTGGTGCTTAAGCCACTGTTGGCTTTTTTCATTATCAGGCAGACCTAAAGAGGCCATATCCTGCTCGCCTGTCCTGTAGGGCCGACAGTTTTATCTGCCTGCCCAGTGGGACCATTAACATTGTTTGAACAGAGCGTGGACGAATGTTTTGGGGGTAATGGGTCAAAATAAATGTCCTTTTGATAATTTTTAGTCATAGTGGATTAGAAATCTTACCTTAATACTTAAAAAAAACACTCATTAGATGTAATTCATCTTCAGGTTAGAGGTCAGCTGTCCAGAAAAGCTGCGGGTAATTTGGGGTTTCCCTGCAAACTAAGCAGAAACCTGACATGAAAGTTAATGCTTAGCGGGTATGTGCAGTCTTATGCAACAGCCATATCATATGGTATCTTTGAGCACAGGCCAAGTCACACTCAGCTGGCCAAGAACCATCATTCGGGTCAGTGAGGTCCTTCAGTAGGCTGTGAAAAGGGCCATGCTAGATGAGGTTTAGCTTACAGCTACATGAGACAACTTCTTTACATAAAAATAAAACTGTTTTATGGGCTTAAACGCACCATATCTAAGTTCTGCCACTAGAGGCCTCTCACATTAGAACAATTACTGGTTCCTTAACAACTGTTTAGGAACCAGTATTGCAGGTGCAAATCTCAGGCAGAAATCACATTCACAGACAAGGTAGTGTATTAAGTTTTAGTCACTTTGTGTTTAGTCATATTTGCCAACTTCCTTCCGCACATTCTGACATTTCCCATGTTTTCTCAGAAATTAAAGCAACTAATGGTGAGTAAGAAACCCACCGCTACCTAATAAATTACGCATTTCTCCTGGTTCGACCGTTGTTGGAAACATTTAGGGTAATGTAAGTATAAAACAAAGTTTTTGGCCATTTTAATGCAGAAATGTTACATATTATAGCTTTAAAGAGAGAGTTTTGATTATTTTAAGCATGATTGTATGAGGTACTTATCCTTAGTCTGTATATTACCAACAGCAGATGGCACGCCCCCAGTTTGGAGAAGCAGCAACAGTACTCAAGTGGGAAGCTAAGCAATGTACTGCTGTGGACAGGGTCAGCAGCGAAATGAATTTTGGTAACATAAAAGAATAAAGTTCAAGTGGCTTTATTTAAATATTTTCACAACTTTGCCTTGCCATCAGACAGCCTTTTCTGATGGGAAACTGCCTTTATATTAGCCAAAACCCGCTCTCTCCAAACCAACCAAACTCCACTGGTGAAAGTCATTTGACCTCACACAACAGCAGAGTTGCGGGTCTACCCCTGCCTCAATCGGTTAGTTTGTTTGTGTTATTGTGTGACTTCGGTGTTGCAAAAGGTTAGTTTGGATTCATCTAAGTTGCACAATAACACAAACAAACGAGCCAATCAAGGCAGTGGTAAGCCTGCAACTCCCTTGTCCTGCAGGGTTAAACGGATGTTTTTGCAAAAGGAGTCTGGTTAAGCACGAGAAAAAGTGATATTTGCCTCATATAAACGTTGTTTCCTGTTCTGGCTGTCTGACGGGAAGGTAAAGCAGTGAAAATTTCTGAAATAGCATAGCTTAAATTGATATTGACATTTTTAGGTGGCTAGAATTAGCCATTTTTATTTTTTATATAGTCCAATACGTTTCTTCATTTTAGTCCAGTTATCCAGAATGAGTAAAGTGCTCAGAGTAAAAACAGTCTCTGCAGCTGCTCCCAGGTTTGTGAACAGCTTAATCCTCTAAAGTGAGTAATTGTACCATAATGTATAATGTAGAAACAAGCATCAATTAGGAACAGATCAAAGCCCAGGTATTATAATAATACCCAGGCCAAGTTAAAACACATTTTGCTGCCGACGCCGTCCACAGCAGTACATTGTTTAGCTTCCATGCTGGTACTCCTCTCTGCTTCTCTAAACTGGGGGCGTGTCGACCGGCATCTACTGTAGATAATACACTAACTATGGATCAGTACCTCATACAATCCCACTTTAAAGAATCTGAACTATCCCTTTAAAGTACATAGCGTAGCAGAGAAGCGCATCCTTTCACTTCTGACTACGTCTTCATAGATTTAGACTCTGGTGTCAAGTCTTTTTTTTTTTTTATAAATCATAAGTTAAAGGAGTGAGTAAAAGCCCCATCGAAGGAGAGGCTGGACTTGCCAACGTTAGATCTGTTTCCTCTCTGATGGTATAAAGCATCAGAGAGCGTCTCAGCTGTTGAAACACAAGCACACTGGGTGCAGTTTAGCAGCAGCATGTTACCGGATTTGAAGCTATTGAAGCTCACAACAGCAGAGAAAACACTTGCTCAGTGTGTGCACTCTCAAAATCCCAAATTAATTAATTAGCAGGCAACATGTGAGTCAAGTGCTTTCAACAATCACCCGTTTGTCAGGTTATGGAGGTTCACATTTTTTCTGCTAACTTGCTTCGCTGCTGTTTGGGGCTGCCAATGTGCACATGGTGAGGAAGCCTGGAGCTGCTTTAGTGTCAGTATACAACAACTGGCCTGACTTGAACTCAGCACCAAGATGATTAATACCCTTTGGTTTCCCTGCACCAAAAAGTCTGCTCAGTATATAGGACTGTGGTTTACACTGCATGCATGCATTGATTTGGTGATATGCAGATCAAAAGATGCCTGTCTAGGCGCCTGCAATATAATCAAGCTAAATTTAGGTGAAAAATCAAAGATGTTATATGTTTAGATTGGCATTTAATGATTTCATTTAAATGTGAAGCAGGTCTTAACCACACATTAAATGCAAAACTCTTATCAAGTCATTTCTGCCCTACAAACCTTTTCTTAAAACAAGTGATGAAAGAATAGTTCTATGGCTGCAACTAATGATTATTCTTTAGTTGTTTAACCTGTTGATTATTTTCTCAATTAGTTGTTGTGAAAAATGTTTTTCCCCCGTTTCCCTAAACCCAAGACGACAACTTAAAACGTCTTGTTCTGTCCACACCCCAAAGACATTCAGTTTACTGTCCTTCAGGATGAAAGAAACCAGAAAATACTGACTTCGACTGTGTTTCTTTAAAAACAAATACTTCAATCGATTATCAGTTATTGTCTGATGTTCACACAAAGGGTTCACTGAGACATGGAGAGGTGGATGCAGTACAGTGGATGTGCAAAAGTAAATTCTTAACCCTTAGATGCAAACGTGGGTCAAAAAGACCTTGTGGGTTTGATTTCTTGCAATATGTTTGTAATGAAAACAAGTTTTACTGAAAAGCTAACATGTTTATATTCCTCATTGCCAACATTCACGTTGATTAGGGCCAATTTGGCAGTCACTAATATTTTGAAAGCAATATAAAAGGTGCTATTTTAAGTGATATTCACACAACTTTGTTTTAAATGTATGTTAATCAATGCCAACATTTACATGGATTAGTGACAAGTTATGCTGTCTTGGATGCAAGTATACTAATATAGTGATGTTGATTTAAATTGTTATTTTAGGAAGCAAAGAAGTGGTAGCAGGGTATGGTTAAGAAAAAGCATGGAGAACTTTTTATATTTTATAGAGGAGACATTTATAAGTTGTAAACATTTGTCAGATTTTCTGTTGGAATTTGGTTGAGGTTCACACCTCTTTTTCCTCATAAAGTGCCTGTACTAAAAAGGCCTTTTTGACAGGATGATAAGATCATATTTAGATGATTTTTAAAGCTCAAGACTTTCAGTCAAGACTTTTTCCCCTCTCATTCAGATCTTTGAGGACAAAAAATCCAGTGAGTTTGTTTATGTTGCATTTTGTCAGAGGTTGAGCCACACTTTTGGGTAAAATATTAGGACTAACTTGGCTAAAGTGAGCATAACTGACTTCCTAACTAGTTGGGATGTCACAAAATTGGGCTCGTACATCAACATGTTGAACTCAGGTTTATTGTGAGCAGAGAAATCTTCCCTCTTCACCAGATGAATGTGAAAACAGCCTTCTAGTGTTAAAGTGAAGAAGGACTTCAAGGACTTAATTACAGACTAAAATTACTTTTTAAATGAAAAATCCATATTTTTCCTCTGGCATGTAGAGCTATTTATCCATCTAGATAGTTTTGGTATAAGTTGCCAAGTTTTGGAGATAGCGATCGAAGAGATGCCTGCTTTTTCTCCAATATAATTGGACTCAATGGAACTCGGCTTGTGGTGCTCAAAGTACCAACAAAATAAATTTGAGAAGCTCAACAATGTCTCTTTCCAGAAATCATGACCCGGTTACTACTATAATCCACATTGCTGAGAAGTTTCATGTGGGAACTCAGGATTCAACTTTGTCCCAAGTCAGTTGTTACTTTTTTAACCACAAACCATCCATCATTAATCAAAATAGTTAATTTTTTTTACCACTTGCACAGTCAGGCAAGTGAGTTGCAAGATTTACTTGCCAGATATGACATTTTACTTGCCCTTGGCAAGCCTTATTGTTGAACCCTGGAACTACTTTCTTCCTATAGTAGAATCTACCAGAACAATTTCCCTGCCGCTAGAAAGAAAGTAGTTCCAACATGAAAGTGCTCACAACAAGGTCTGCGGGTTATCTTGAGTAACCAGGTCATGATTTCTGGAAAGAGACACTTTCACATTTCACTTTCAAGAGACATTTTTTGTGCTTTTTTTTTTAGCACCATGAGCTGAGTGCCATTTAATCCCATTTTATTGGAGAGAAGGCAGACATCTCTACAGCTGATATCTCCAAAACTCTACAACTCACACCAAAACTATCTAGCTGGATAAAAAGCACTACAGACCGGAGGAAAAATGATATGTTCTGATTTTGAGGTGGACTGTCCCCGCTTGTGCACTGGAGGCTTCACACATCACATTTGCATAAGTTAAATTTTGGACCATAACTGACTTCCAGACTAGTTGGGATATCACAAAATCACACTCGTACATGTTGAACTTGGGTTTAAAAGGACAGTTCAACCCCCAAATCAAAAAACACATTTTTTTTCCTCTGGCCTGTGGTGCTATTTATCCTCAACGGCAATGTCTCTTTCCAGAAATCACGACCTGCTTGCTCAAGATAATCCACAGACTTTGTTGTGAGCTGTTCCATGTAGGAACTACTTTCTTTCTGCGTAAGAATCCACCGGAACTACTTCTTTCTGCTAGAAAAAAAATAGTTCCTATGTGAAACTGCTCACAACAAGGTCTTTGGATTATCTTGAGTAACTGGGTCATAATTTCTGGAAAGAGACAATGCTGTTGAATTTTTCATTTTATTTTTTTATTTATTTATTTATTTTGGGCACCACAAGCCGAGTGCCATTTAGCTCCATTATATTCAAGAGAAGGCAGACATCTCCAAAACTCTCCAACTTACACCAAAACAATCTTGATGGATAAACAGCGCCACAGCTAAGAGGGAAAAATGTGTATTTTAGAAGTGAGGATGAACTGTCTCTTTTTTTTAATGTGAGCAGAGAAACTTTGCCTCTTCATTAGATGAGTCATGTGAAAACAGCCTTCCAGTGTTAAAGTGAAGAGGGACTTAAAGGAGTAAATTAGAGACAAAAATGACTTGTAAAGACAGCGTAGCCCTTAAGATGTGGTTGAGATAATGCTCATTTAACAGCGTTCACTTTTCTCTCACATTTAGCTGTTTGAACGCAGACACTCAGATCTTTTGACCTGCCAATCACCCTCACCATGCTTCCTGTGTTGCAGAGCCTCTCGTGTGAGAAAAAGTTGAGGAAACCCAAAATGTGAAGCCTGATTCTGCTCAGCTCTGTCCACCCACAGACAAACATGTCCTTGCTGTGTGTGATGAGTGAGATTTTAGCTGCATCTTAACTCCCCCTCATAAAAAACAAACTGCACACAGACTTGTTGGCTGCTCTCTGCATGCCTCCCCCCCCCCACCACCACCACCACCACCACCACCACACAATGTCACACAGGGTTTGCTGCTGCAGCAGTCTGCCGAGGGGCGACATCCACCCTGGAGGAAAAAAATGCACCAACTTTGTGTCTTGATTTAATCCGAACCTCATGCAGGCAGATCCGCGCACACACGGTGAACTTTGGACGGCAGGAGGAGGAGGAGGAGGTGAGCCTGATAATGGTGGACCAGGAGGGGTTTTTTTTTCCCCAAGAACATTCCAGCTCAATGGGAAAGAAGAACTGGTGTTTGGCTGAGAGGAACAACAGCATTTAAACATGACGAGACAGGCAGAGAGGCGGCTGCCACAGCCTCCTCTCCGGTACGGCTGACCGTGTGCATCCCGGCTGCCGTTAAAGCCGCCTTTACAGCGCACGTTTCACCTTAAAAACCCCATCCCCGGTGTGCAACTGCAGGGCCCGGCGCCGCCATACACCACCACACAGACACATAACACAACACGTATAGCATGCCCCGTAGCACCAAGCGGAAAGAGACATGCGAAAAATGAGGAGGAGGGTGCACAAACCGGGACCGTACACCGGCCACGGACCCTCCGAGGACCGAACGTTAAGAGAGCGAGTCCAGTTGGACGAACTAACCTGTTTGGGAGCCGCACGGTCCGCTGGATATTGGGTTGAATCCGAGTTAAATCCACTATCAGTAAAACAAAGAGGCGAAAATGACCGAGCGGCCGCGGAACAGGCCGAAACAGCACTCCTGGAGCAGCCCGGCGCATGCGCGGAGCGCGGATCAGGCCGGAGGTGGAGGTGGAGGAGGAGGGTGGTGGGGGGGAAGAGGGGGGGGTGGGGCGAATGAGTGCAACTAATTTTAAAAAAATTGATCCGCTTGAGTGTCTCATTCATTATTAATTTTAAGGAAGTGGCCTGAGTCGATGGCTGCTGTTTTCACTGTGTGTGGGACACAAAAATCAACATAGCAAATAATAAACCTGTTGTTTGAAATGAATGTTTTTGATTTAGAACATTTCATAAATCATCATGTTTTACAACATTGACCTTTCTCATCATTATTCTCATGTTTTTGCAAATAACCCTAATCACCAGTGGTGGAAAGAATACTGAAAATCTGTACTCAAGTAAGTACTGTTACCAGGGTACAGTTACTAGTTACCTGTTAATTAATTAATTCATAAATATCTGTGAATTAACATATTAATCACTTTATTCACACTTTATTTGGAGGGGGGGGGGGGGGGGGGGGGGGGGGGGGGCACAAAAAGAGTAATTAAGTAGCTGTTATTAGTTTGTGTCACTCAGCAGCTGGTTCAGACTTCATCACGAGGGACTTGTGATGAAAGTATGTTGATTCACATACAGATTAACTAATTATTCCCTAAAGATCAATTTATATAGTATCTCATTGTCTGTAACTCATCATCATCTACTATACAGTTTCTGCATCACAATTATTTAAGAATTACTCATTAGGGATTAATTAATTATCAGTTTGTTCCTGATTCATTCCCCCTTGGTTCCTCAGTAAATCACATTTTTGTGTACCATACTGTAAAGTGTTTTCCATTAATTAATTTAGTAAAAATCTAATATGACATCCTAAGTAAATTCACAAGAAAGTTTAGGAGAGAAATCCAACAGGGATATTATTGTGATTGTAGTACAATGCAACACATACTGTATGAGACGCCAGTAATGGACAGACAGGATCAGAGCAAGGATCAAAACATCCAAACATGAATGTCTGGAGAAAATTTAATAGCAATCCATTCAATTTTTATCTCTGAACCAAAATAAGATATTATGATACATATTGAGATATTGTTTTGTTTCCACAGTGAAGCATGAACCTTAAGTCTGAAATTTTAAGACAACACAGAGTCTTACAAGGATAATAGGGATGACTCGATATCACTTTTTCTTGTCCAATATTGACACATACTGCAGCAACCTCAAGAATCTGCTGATACAGATACCATTCCCATACTTTTATCTTCTCTTAAACAGCTAAGTCAATAGTTCCCAAACTTTTTGTGGCATGCCCCCCTTTTGGAAGCTGACAAAAGTTTTCACTCCTTATTTCTCCCCTGGTCTTCCACCCCACCCCTGCAGTAGCTCCACGCTCCCCAGGGGGCCCAACCCAGTTGGGAACCACGGAGCTGTCAATAGTTGTCAATAACACATTCATCTAGATGTACTTTGCTAAACTAGTATCTAAAAAATAACGCCCACATAATACCAAAACTGACTAAGTTTGTAATACTGCTTTCATTTATATTTAAATAAACTGAAAAATGCAAAATTGAACTCAGTGGTTTTTATTTTTTTCTTCTTCCTTGAGCTTAAAATAACACCACACAGCTGACATGATGACAGCACTGCTGTCAGGTTTCACTTACTTTCTACTTATTTTTCATGTGACCCGTGCTGCTCATCTGTGTAACTGTGACACATCTCTCTTACAGCATGTCGCTCAAAGTTTGGCTAAGCATTTACAAGATAGTTGAGTCTAATGAACCGTATCAGATTATACTTTTTCCCCCTGATATCTGATACAGTGATTGCAGCACATCCCTAGAAAGAAAGCGTAATTTATTTATGTGCCAAAGATGCTATGTATGCTCAGTAAAATGATTAAAAAGAAACGGGAATCTAACATAGTGAAATACAATGAATTCTCACCCACATTATGCCAAATTTGTCACTCAATATATTCATGGTTTTGAGTGGCTTGTCCTCCCTTTTCCAAGTATTGTGTACATTTTTATTGTTTAATGCTCAGGCATATGAGAATTAATGTTTGTACCTGAAAAACTGCTATCTTTGTGTGCTTTGTTTTGTTCTATTTGAAAATGTGAAACATGAAGAAATTTGTTAATTTTGTATGCTTTATTTGTACTTACACTGCCTGGCCAAAAAAAAGTCACCACCTGGATTTAACTAAGCAAACAGGTAAGAGCTTTCCACTGGATAATTACTGCAGTGATTAATATGTTTCAGCTGACAACAAGTTATTTAACCTTAACTGATGCAGTGAGGAGCTTCTCATTTCTTAAACAACCATGTCAGAAGACATATCCTGTGGTCGTGGAAAAGATGTTACTCTGTTTCAGATAGGGTCAAATTATTGGCCTGCATTGAGCAAAGAAAACAACTAAGGAGACTGATGAAACTACTGAAACTGGGTTAAAAACTGTCCAACACATTATTAAAACCTGGAAGGATAGTGGTGAACCGTCATCTTCAAGGAAGAAATGTGGTCAATAAAAATCTTGAATGATCGTGATCAGAGATCACTTAGGTGTTTGGTAAAATCAAATCATAAAAACTCAACAGTAGAACTCACGGCTATGATTAATAGTGAAAGTAAGAGCATTTCCACACTCATAATGTGAAGAGAACTGAAGGGATTGGGACTAAACAGCTGTGTAGACTTAAGAAAACCACTTATCAGTGAAGCTAATCAGAAAAAAGGCTTCAGTTTGCCAGGGAGCATAAAGATTGGACTCTGAATCAATGGAAAAAGGTCATGTGGTCTGATGAGTCCAGATTTACCCTGTTTCAGAGTGATGGAGGCATCAGGGTAAGAAGAGAGGCGGATGAAGTGAAGCACCCATCATGCCTCGTGCCTACTGTACAAGCCTGTGGGGGCAGTGTTATGATCTGGGGTTGCTTCAGTTGCTCAGGTTGAGGTTCAGCAATGTTATGTGGCCAAAAAATGAGGTCAGCTCACTACCTGAATGTACTGAATGAGCAGGTTTTTACATCAATGGATTTTTTCTCCCCTGATGACACGGGCATATTCCAAGATGACAATGTCAGGATTCATGGGGCTCAAATATTGCAAGAGTAGTTCAAGGAGCATGAGACATTATTTTCACACATGGACTGGCCACCACAGAGTCCAGACTTTAACTCCATTGAGAATCTTTGGGATGTGCTGGAGAAGACTTCACGCTCCCATCATCAATATAAGATCTTGGTGAAAAATTAATGCAACAAAAATTAAATGTTGCGACATTGCAACTTATCAAAACAATGTCGTGGTGAATGCATGCTGTAACCAAAGCTAAATTCGGTCCAGCGAAAGAGAGTGACTTTTTTATTGGCCAGGCAGTGTATATCTCCAGTCATAAACAAAAAAAAAAAAAAAAAAAGAAAAAAAAAGAGAGAGAAAAAGAAAGCAGAAGTTTACATCAGAGCAAAGGGTGGAAAGGTTCAAATGCAACACATGAATGAAAGTGTAAGGGAAGCATTTACTATGTTAGAAACTGAAAAACGTACACAATGGTGTATCTGTGCTGTGTATCTAAGCTGGTGGTGTTTGAGAAAAAGTCACCAAAGTGATTAGGATTCATTATCTGGGCACCATTAAAATCATGGCAATCTGTGATAACAAGGTTGAGACATTTTACTCTGGACAAAATTGGCGGAATCACTGACTCACACTTAGTTGGGAAAAACACCACTCAACTCCACAATATTAGACTGCCTTCAATTGTTAGATATCGCTGTTTTTTCCACCTCCTGAAAGTCACATTTTCTTAGCTCATAAATGCACCATCACACAGTCATTTTTATTATGTATCTTTTCTGCCTATTATGCAAATATCTTTAACCCTTTTAAATTTGCTTCATGTATCATTTGTTGCACTGTGAGATGGTGCAAAATGTCCCTTTTTTTGTCCCTTAAACAGCTCATTTAAACCAAAACCTAAATATCCCAACTTCAAACTTCACCTACAACCTCACCTTTCAGTCTTGAAAAAGCATTTCTCACCATCAGTGCAGTTTCTCTCTGTGGTTGATACAAAAGTAATGGATCCCAGCAGGTTTATGGTCCTAAATGCTACATTTGGCATAAGAATAAAAACTGATTATGTTCAATTGAGCCTTGAGATGGTAGGGTTTAGGTACAAAGTTGAAAATGGCCGTGCTTAGGTCAAAATTAGAGGGGGTTGGGATTAGGTAAAGATTTGGTGTGGTCATGGTGAGGGTTAGAGTGTGGGTGGGATTTTGGTCTCAGCCCAGAGCTGCGGTGAGATCATTTAGAACATGTGGTTGAAATATTATCATGAAATATGGCACGCTGCACGCTCCTAAGTGGAAATAATGATGGGGAAACAAAAAGTAGTCACAGCTGCCAAAACCCCCGTTTTTAGCACAACCACAGGCCAACATCTGCTGACCAATCTGAAGAGGTTTATTAAATCTTTGACATTCCCATCTGTGATTCAGCGCAATGCTGCAACCATGTCTTTGAGCAGGACGTAGAATCAATGAATACCTTCCGGAGATACGGTCAATTAATTATTCATTTAATCTCAGTCACTTCCAAGAAAGAAGTTAAGAGTAACTTTTAGTTAAGTGAGATTGCAAAAGGGAGGCAAAGACACACAGCTCTGTCTACATCTGTCATTTGGACTCATGGAATAACTTAAAATACACTTTAAATCTTGAGTCACTGATGAGATTTTAAAAACACGCTTAGAAATCTTAACGTTTTTACATGTAATTGCTTTAACTAGGAATTATCTTAACCAATTGTTGTAGTGAGCTCTTATTGTCTTATTTTTTATTATTTTCCAGGGTTTTTTTTTTTGTTGTTTGTTTGTTTTTTGTCCCTGTTCTGTTTATCTTGTATTTCTGCTTTGGTTGCCTAATGTCATCTCTGCATCATTGAAAATGTGGGTCATGGCTCAGTGTAACCCAAGAAGTAAATAAAGCTTGAATGAATGAAACATCAGTGGTGCTGAGGTGGAGCAGGTGAAGTGAGTTTTAGGCTCCTGGGAATCAACTTCACAGAGAAGCTGTCATGAACATCATACAGCTCCACCCCGGTAAACTCAGCTCAGAAACGGCTGTATTTATTCAAGACACTTAAAGGGACAGTTGGATTATTTGAAGTGAGGTTGTATGAGGTGCTTCAGATGCCGTTCAATGTTAACCTGACACGCAAGATGGTTTGTTATGCAGAACCATCTGTGAAGTCCTCTGTAGAAACTGTTTGGAAAAGGGCAGACACTTTCATGAAAACACTCGGTAGATGATTGGATGAACCATCTGTCTATCATGTCTAATACAGGCTAACTTCAACCAATCAGATCTGGAGAAGGGCGAAAACATCTTTTCCATCTTCTTTCAATGAAAGAATACTCTCCAGTTCTGATATAACTTCACAAGGTATGATCGACATGCATAGTGTGGATAAGCAGCAGGGGTAGTATGCATATTTCAGCCACCTAAAAAAGTAAATATCAGTTTAAGTATATGCTATATTTAGAATATTTTCCTTGCTGTCAGACAACCTTGTCTGACATTATATAAGCCAGGTCTCTTCAAATCAACCAGACTCCTTTGGCAAAAATGGCAATTTCATCTCATAGAACACAGAGCTGCTGTTAGTTTTGATTTGGTTATTGTGTGACTTTGATTAGTCTGAACTAATCCTTTAAATCAACAAAGTCACATTATAACATCAAAAAATTGAAGCAGCAACTGTCTGCACGGTAAACTACTTAAAAGAGCAGGGTACTAGGCCTGACCAGTCACGATAAGTTTAAAAGATTTGGTTGGTTTGGCCACAGGCTTACTTAAGGCACCCTTGCACCAAGTCACAGATAAGGTTAAAAAGATTTGGTTGGTTTGTTATATTGTGATTCTTTATATAGACAATTAGCGGCCATATGGCTAAATTACACCTGCACATCACACTATAAATATATCACAAGTAGACTCTGTGGCCAAAAAAAAAAATCATATTCACAATAATAACCATAACTATTGTATAAAAAAAATCAATACATAAATTAGAAAATTAAAGTAGCATCAACAACACCAACAACAATGAAAGGGTTAAACTAGTTTACAAATAAGGTATGAAATCAATTTCCTTATAAAGTCCTGGATACACCAAAGCAAGACAACCACTACCTGTCACTGCTCAAGTTTCATAGGTTATGTTTTTTTTTTATTTCATTTTCTGTGTGGAGTTTGCATGTTCTCCTCATGTCTGCGTGGGTTCTCTCCGGGTACTCCGGCTTCATCCCACAGTCCAAAGACATGCAGCATAATAGGTTGATTGGTGCCTCTAAATTGCCCGTAGGTGTGAATGTGAGTGTGAGTGGTTCTTTGTCTCTATGTGTCAGCCCTGCGATGAACTGGCGACTTGTCCAGGGTGTACCCCGCCTCTCGCCCAATGTCAGCTGGGATAGGCTCCAGCCCCCCGCGACCCTCACGGATAAGCAGCTACAGAAAATGGATGGATGGCATTCATGTTGTTTCTTGTTTTACTTTGAAACTCACATCTCCTCTCGTTTCAGATTACTTCACTTCCTGCCCCTATGCATGTGTTTTCCCTCCCTTTTTGATTGGCTTCACCTGTGTCTGATTGTCTGTCCCGCCCTGATTAGCCTCACCTGTGTCTTGTTATCCTCCCCCTCACCAGACTATTGAGTGTGTGTCCTGTTTTCTCCCAGTGCCAGTTCGTCTTAGCTCATCATGTGTCTTGCGTTCCAGCTTTTTTGTTTCCCTGTGTCCTTTTCTTTTTTTTTTTTGGATTTTGCCTGTTGTTTGACTCTGCCTCTGCCTCGTCCCAATTGGATTTGTTTGCCTCCACTGATTGTCTGTGTGTGTACCGAAGTGAAAATATTCTGAATATAGAGTACACTTAGACCAATATTGATTTTTTTTAGGTGGCTAAAGTATGTTTTGCTGCTGAGCCTGTCCACAGCAGTGCACTGCTTTGCTTCCATGCTTTTACTCTTCTCTGCTTCTCCAAACTGGGGGCATGTCGACCACCATCTACTGTAGGTAACACTGACAATCAATGAGCATTAAGCACCTTGTATAACTCTGCTTCAAATAATCCGAGCTATCGCTTTTAAGAAGGCAATATTCTTGTTCCAGTTCTTGTTCATTTCTACAGAGGAGCAATAGTAAGTACTCTGACTGCAAACGCCACAGTCTGGGGGGATGAAAACTGCCCAGATCATCATTGGTGCTGAGCATCAGTGATATTGGTGAGGTGAGGTGCCTACTTGGAGCCCAGAGGATATGTGACCACAGCCTGTTCACCCTGCTGCCATCTGGCAAGAGATACAGAAGTATCCACTGCTGTACCACCAGACTGAAGAGCAACTTCATCCCTCAGGCTGCAGCACTGCTTCATTCATTCCTTCTCAGCACTATAAATAATAGTTTTTTAAAAATATTTTTATAACTGATCTGTGAGTAGTATAAAGGGACTGCAACTTCCATTCCATTATACAGCCCTGTGCTGTAGAATGATAAATGTAGCTTTAAAGTTCTGACTGCAGTGGTTTAAAATTAGGACTAGAAACTGCACCTCTTCAAGCAATGATTCAGCTAATACGGGGCCTCCAAAGGGGATGTGTCATCATGGCCGCAACACATTAGTCATCACAGCTTCATGTAAAACTACCTCTCAGTTAGAGGATCGAATTATGCTTCATTATGTTTTTTGATATTTGATTATTGTATGCTGCTACTCCACTACATTTCCAAGGGAAATATTGCACTTTTTTATGTCATTACATTTATCTGACAGCTTTAGTTGCTATTACAAATTAAGATTTTTGCAGACTAAACATACAGAGTGTATAAAATATTCTTATTCTATGTTCTAAGGTCCCATAGTCTCTCTCTCTCTAAGCTTATATATTTTTCTGTTCTTGAATGCGAGCATCTGTAAAGTGACCAACTTCCCAACGGGATCAATAAAGTATTTCTGAAATGATTAGCTGATTAACACAACTACTTTGATAATTGTCAAAGGATATTTTTCATGTATAAGTATTTCATGGTTCCAACTTCTCAAATGTGAGGATTTTCCAATTTTATTTTATTATTTTTTTTATTTATTCATTTTTTCCATAATGTTGAGGTTTAGAACTGTTGGTTGGATAAAATAACCATTGTGAAGGCGTCACTTTCGGCTCTGGGTAATTATGATGCATTTCTCACTGTTTTCTTTATTTAATTACAAACCAAACAATCAGTTAATTAATGTATGAAATAATCAGCAGATTACTCCATAATAAAAATAATGTATAATACATTTGCATTTGATGCATATTGCAGCATTTATTGCAATAACTATTCCCACCTGTGCACAGAATACAATAATGTGTAGCAGAGTGCAGCATGTTTATTTCTCTCAAGTTGTTCTATGGCCTACTTATTATTCTTAACTACCTCCTATCTTATACCTTTCATCCCTAATGTATATAATATTCTTATTTGTACAGAATTTTTGTATTCAATTTTTTTTAACCTATTCATTTTGTGTCTTTAAACTTTTTATCTTTTCTTGTTCCACTGTGCTGTATCACCGAGTCAAATTCCTTTACACTTTTGACAAATAAAGTGATTCTGATTCGGATGAAAATAATCATTAGTTGCAGTCCTGTACAAAATAATTCAAAAATGAGTTCCACGTCAACCAACTACAACAGTAAAATCCTGATTTTACATCAATATATGAGTCATAATAATCTAATGATATCAAATATATTCGCATAAACAGTTACAAGGGACATTTTTCTGCATACTCTTATTTTTGATAGCCTATTTTAAGTACTTAGCATTTTAAATATTTTTTTTACTTGTAAATTATTTACTTTTATTTTAAAGTGCAATACTAGTACTTTTGCTTTAGTGAAGGATCTAAATACTTCCTCCACCACAGTGAACAGTATATTGATTTTCCAAAAAAGAGAATTCAGGGAGGGGTCAACATGAAAATTAAGCATTTCCATAAGGTGAATGTGTTTGCAGCCTTTTCATTGCAGCTCTTTGTAACTACCAAGAATTCCTAAAAATTAATATACTTTTTGATCACTTATATAAATAAAATGCACCTCATAACCTGTGCACTGGATGATTTATTGTTTGTGAATGCCAAATGAAAGCCAACCTTTTTTTTTTTTTTTTTTTTTTTTACATTTTAGTAAGTGCCTTTAACATTAAGTGGAGCGTGTCTCTTTCTCTTTCTTTTTAAATGAGCTTTTATTAGGAAGTAAAGGGTTAAAGAGAGGACGAGTGTGTTGTGGTTTAGTCAGTGTAGTCAGAGAAGTTGAAGACGTGAAGATCTCTTACTCTGTTCCTTTTGCCGGTTACTTTTTAACTCCACTATGTTTGTGGGACAGTTTTGGTTACTTTTCAGATTGCAGTTTTTCATGCCCTTCTTAACTCAGTGAAACCGTTTGTGACAAATTGAAGGATTAAGTTTTTATGGCTTTGTGGCTTGAGATAATTCTCATCCTTCTTAAACTAAATAAACTATTTAAAAAACCCTCTTGAATCAGCTGGAAAATGCATCGTCACAAAACTGAAAACAGGGCTGTTTTTCTGAGTTCATGAAAACTTTTAGAGATTTGTGGTTCTCACAGGACAGCCAACAGTATATAGATTAAAAGTTAAGTAAAATGATCTCATGATCATGATTTTAGACAGATAACATTTTGTGCAATTGTTCAGCCTTTCCTATCAGTTATGACACAACACAAAGTCAAATGCAAGAAATCTGGGGGGTTGTGTTTGGTTCCCGGCCCATGTTTTGATGTCCAGTCATATAACTTAAATTAATATCTAAAATTTGACCATTCCCATCATTTTAGGATTTACACAGGATTGTCCATGCTTTTATTTTTCCCCTGTTTAGACCTCTGCAACGCCCTCTAAACAGGTATTACTCAGGCCTCCATCCACCGCCTTCAATTAGCCCAGAACACTGCTGCTGGGATTATCACCTGGTCAAGAAAACGAGATCACATCACTCTCATTCTGGCTTCCATTCCTCGGCCTTTCCCTGCACCTTTGTATTGATTTTAACATTTTATTAATAACCTTTAAGGCTCTACATGACCAGGCCCCAAATTATAACAAAGCTATTCTATTATAAACTAAGCCCTTATGAGCCTGGGCGTCCTCTCAATTCAGCAGATGGTGCTTTCTGGTTGGAGCTGTGTAATGGATTACCTGCTGAGATCCGGTCTGCTACCAGAGGTGGCAAAAGTACACACATTCTGTACTTCAGTAGAAACACAGATTACTTGTGTAAAAAAGACTCTGGTTAAAAGTAGAAGCATTGGTCGAACTTCTTTACTGTAGTAAAAGTAAAAAAGTACAGGCTCTAAAATGTATTCAAAGTATAAAAGCAAAAAGTCATCCTGTGAAGGACATTTCTACTGTTTATGTGAGAAGCTAACTGAACCGCACCTTTTCTCCATGGTTGGGTTTCCCTCTCTGACTGTTTCAACTTGTTATGTCTTCTTTATCTTGTTGCGACCTGTTACGTATTTTATCTTGTTTTTGTCTTGTTACATCTTGTAACTTTGTTTTTTGTTCAGTTGGACCTTTTATGCCATTTTTGTCTTGTCACATCTGTTCTGCTGTTTTAGTATTGTTACGTGGCTTAACTTTGATTTTGTCTTGCTGTGTAATTTTCATCTTGTTACTGCCATGGTGTGTGTCAAGCCTAAACAAAATGGTGGACCTGGATGGCCTGGGGTCGACCAAGAGGAGCAAAGAAGATCTGAAGGGTGACCAGGAGGCAGGACCTGAGGACGGAGCACCTCTGGAGGACAGGCGTGAAGACAACAAGACTGGTGCAACACCTCTGGAGGTCGGAGCCCAAGATATTGGAACCCCTCAGGAGGTTGGCGATGAGGGCAGCGGTGACCAGGAGGCTGTCAATGAAGGCAAAGACGAGATCCCTCTAGTGATGAAGACAAAGATGGCAGGACCTCTCTGGCGGTTGGTGGCGAAGACGAAGTCGGTGGGACCCGTTCTGGTGGCTGCCGGTGAAGGTGAGGTTGGCAGGACCTCTGGGCCAGCAAAGGCGGAAGCTGGACCCCTCTATCAGCCGGCGAAGGTGAAGGTGAGACCCCTCCAGTGGTAGATGACTGTTTTCATCTTGTTACGTCTTTTTACATTGTTTTCATCTTGTTTCGTCTATTTATGTCATTTTTGTCTTACGTCTTTTACGTCCTTTTGTCTTACTCTGTCTGTTTACATCATTTTCGCCTTGTTTCATCTTTGTATGTCATTCTTCTCTCACGTTAAAACTAAAGTAAGGAGCATGTAAGGAATTTAAAGCACAGATATTTGTGTGAAAATAGCAAAGGTAAAACATCAGAAAAAGAAACACTCAGGTAAAGCATACATACCTGAAACTCTACTTAAGTAGAGCAGCAAAGCTTTTGTTCTAGTTACTTCCCATCTCTTCTGCACTGTATAGAATTTTCATGCTGTTGTGTGTAGAAAAAACACCCCTGTGTTGTATAGTAATAAATAAATCTGCATTTCCCCTTGCATTTTGTGTTGACATGGACGGGTGCAAATATTTTAATATCTTTCAAGTGAATTTCTCTTGTGTTGAAATGTAAAAAAAACATGACATCAACCATCAAATTATTCCAAGGGACAAACATGCGGGGGTGTCTCGTGAGACGTTCCTTATCTGAGAAAAAAATTGAGAACCCCTGTTGTAGAGAGCGTACGGCGGTCGACCGAGTGGTTCATCGTCTCTCTGTAGAAGATCTTTGGTACAGTGACACTCCCGGCTGAGCGACTGAACGATGAAGGCGTGTTTTGACTTTACTCCAGCAGTCAAACTGCTTTCCCGGCGTACGTTTATGAGATACATTGACTTTATAATCAACCGAAAGACAACAACATGGATTTATAACTTGTATTTTAAAGGACTGACACCAGTTTTTATGCTTTTACTGACCCTGTAACCGCGAACATAAACTTTGCAATGTACAGTGTTAGCGAGCGTTACTAGCCAAACGAGCTAACCGGCTAACTTGTCAACAGCGTAAATACTGATGGAGGAAGATGGTGAAGGCTCGTCCCAGGTTCAGACGGTGTCCTCTGCTGACACACAGCTGAGGAAACTGCTGGAGTTTAAAGTCTACAAGAGGAGATGGTTTGTTCTGCTGGTGCTGTGTCTGTTAAACTGCTCCAACGCCACAGTGAGTGAACTCAACACACGTTGTGTGAGTGTGTGTGTGTGTGTGTGTGTGTGTGTGATGTGTGTGTTGTGGTGTGTGTGTGTGGTGTGTGTGTGTGTGAGTGTGTGTGAGTGTGTGTGAGTGTGTGAGTGTGTGTGTGTGTGTGTGTGTGTGAGTGTGTGTGTGTGTGTGTGTGTGAGTGTGTGTGGTGTGTGTGTGTGTGTGTGTGTGTGTGTGTGTGGTTGAGAGTGTGTGTGTGTAATGTGTGTTGTGTGAGTGTAAGTTGTTGTGATGTGGTGTGTAGTGTGTGTGAGTGTGTTGTGTGTTGTTTGTGAGAGTGTGTGTGTGTGTGTGTGAGTGCGTTGTTGTGTGAGTGTGTGTGAGTGTGTGTGTGTGTGTGTGAGTGTGTGTGTGTGGTGTGTGTGTTGTGAGAGTGTGTGTGTGTGTGTGTGTGAGTGTGAGTGTGTGTGTGTGTGTGTGTGTGTGAGTGTGTGTGTGTGAGTGTGTGTGTGTGTGTGGTTACCTGAGAGCTGATAACAAAGTGAAGATAATCAGCTTGTTCCACTGATTTCAGCTGTCTGAGTTACTAACGATTATTTTAACAGTCGATTAATCGATCAGTTGTTTTCTCCTTTATTTGATTAAAGGGACGTTTGAACCATCTTGTACTTGTTGTGTACTTGTTTGCCTGTAAAATGTCAGACAGTTGTGAAAAATGCTGATCTGTTTTTCCCAAAGCCCAGGATGACGTCCTCAAATGTCTTGTTTTGTCCACAACCCAAAAGATACTCAAGTATTCACATTTAAGATGCTGAAATCATAGAATTTTGATCTTTTGTCCTAAAAAAATTACTCAAACCAATAGAGCTGCAACAAATAGTCAAGTAGTAGATCATTAATCGATTATTAAATTAATCGCCAGCTCTCTTGATAATCGTATAATTGGTTTGAGTCATTTTTTTAAGATAAATATACAAAAATATCAGATGACAGCTTCTTAAATGTGAGTATTTTCTGGTGTCTTTGCTCCTCTCTGGCAATAAACTGAATATTTTTGGGTTGTGGTCAAAACAAGACATTTGAAAATGTCATCTTGGGCTTTGGGAAACACTAATCAACAGTTTTTCACCATTTTTTGACAATTTGTAGGCATCAACTATTAATCGCTTAATTGAGAAAATAGTCAACTGATTAATCGACTGTGCACATAATCTGGAAATATGTGATCATAAAATAATCAACCAAGATTAAGAATGTGATGTGACAGAGCATTCAACATTGATACTCAGTGCTAAAGACGTTCAATTGGGACTGATACTCAATACCTAATCCTGATGAGAAGTAGCTTAACTGGTGTTTATTTACCTCGAGAGTGTTATTTTTTTACTTCTTTCAAATGTAAAATCAGGTTTTTCATGCTCTTCATGAAGTTTAATTCTTTCCACATGACCAAGACACTTTCTGTGGTTGAACACTAACCTACAATGCTAACATTCTTTTTGAAATTCATCCTAAATCAATTTAGAACACAACAATTAACGACCCACCACAGGTTTTTGTAAATCACACCCTGAACCCTCAGTAGGGCTGCTAATGTCCCACAGATTGATGTTGAACTGGCTCATCAGCTGTTATTTGCCACATCATGAATGACTCTCTGCCAGCTGAGCATCCTTTGTGAGAGGGAACACCAGCCCCATGGAAACAATGGCCTCCATAGAGAGGATGAGTCCCATGGGAGTGGGGGATAGGTGAGGGAGGGGCTCAATTTGCTTCAGTGAGATGGGGCACACTTGCCTCCAGGCACACTCTGCTTTACAATAACATCCCCAGGGAATGATATCAAGTTCCACCAAACATAAAGGGGCACCACATGTCGTCCACCTGCGCTGTTCACAACCATATCTGCTATTTACACTTGAAAAAGGTCAAAGAATTTCAGATATGTAAGACAAGGACAACAAACTGTCATTTGCCATTTTTACATTCTCCAATGTGAGAAAGAAATGTTTCACAATGAAACTCAAGGTTTCAGTGCTGAGCTTACAGGTCAGATTCATTCTGTTGCTCTGTGTGTGAGCCCTGCAAGTTGCATTTTGTCTAAATACACTTTCGTTGGTGTTTTGGATGCAGTTTTCCAAACTAGTGTATGAGAATGCCTCAACCCCTTTCTAAATACTGGGTTAACCTACAACCCCAGTTCAAAAAAAGTTGGGCCACTGTGTAAAACATGAATAAAAACTGAATGCAGTGATTTGCAAAACATTTTTGACCTGCATTCAATTGAATACAGTACAAAGACAAGATAGCCTGTTTAATGTTCAAGCTAATAAATTGTGGAATGTTCAAAAAACACCTCTTTGGGACATTTGCTAACTTAAAAAGTCAGTATCTGTGATGGTATGGAAGTGTGTTACTGCCCATGGCATCATAGCTGACTGTCACATCGTTGAAGGCCCCATCAATGCTGAAAGGTACTTAAAGTTTTTGGAGCAACACATGCTGTCATCCAGATGATGTCTTTTTCAGAGACGTCCCTGCTTATTTCAGCAAGACAATGCCAAAACACATTTTGCTTGTGTTATAACAGTGTGGCTTTGTTGTAAAAGAGTTCGGGTGCTAGACTGATCTGCCTGCATCTTGAAAATGTGTGGTGCATTACGAAGCGCAAAATATGACAATGGAGACCCTGGACCGTTAAGCACTTGAAGTCGTATATCAAGCAAGAACGGGAAAGAATTTCACTTTCAAAACTTCAACAATTGGTGTCCTCAAATTCCAGACACTTAACTGAGTTTATTTAAATGAAAAGAATATATATCACAGTGATAAACATGCTCCTGTCCAACATTTTTAGAACATGTTGCAGGCATCAAAATCGGAGTGAGTGCATACTTACAAAAAAACAACAAAGTTAATCAGTTTGAACATTAAATGTCTTGTGTTTGTACTGTATTCAACTGAATACAGGTTGAAAAGTTTTTGTCAATCTTTGCGTTCTGTTTTTATTTATGTTTTACACGACATGCCAACTTCTTTGGGTTGTATTTAATTATGTGAAACAGCAATATTAACCTATTTTGGCTTGAAAAAAACTGATATAGATGATTCAGCCACTCTGTTTATCAGCTCTGCATGCTACAGTTTTCACTAAAAACACTTTTGTTGTTGTTTTACCTGCATTTCTTCAGACTAGTGTATGGGAGTGCCTCGCCTCTTATAAATACTGGTTTAATCTATAAGCACCAGTCACATTTCAGTGTTCTTGACCCTGTTTTAAGATTTATAGCTGTTGTGTTGCAACCTGGTGTTGGTTAATTACCTTTATGTGCACTAAACAAATCAGATTACTGTGAAAAATCAGATTATGGCTGTAATTCGGAGAATGTGAGTTATTATTATTATAGGCTCTCTAGTTAGAGAGAGCACATTGTTTCTCATTTTTCATTGTTTTCATTTTATTGTGGTAGGAGTGTTTCTGAATTGAACAAATAGTTCACTGTTAAGCAGTAAAAAAAATCAACTTATTTAGGCTTTTAGAGGCTCGTGTGTTTTACTTTAACTTAAGTCTCAGTTTTAGTAAGACTTTGGATTTAATTGTTTTGAATACAAGGATGCACTGCCACTATAGTGTGTCCTTTTATTACTCTGGACTGCTGCCATAGAGTCACTTTTCCCATCTGATCCTTGTGGCATTACATGCTGGGAAAGGCTGCACTTTCTGAGACCCCAGAAAGTTTTACAAATCAAATCTTGACTTGAAAAGTAGCGAGTAACAATATCTGTAAATAAATGTAGTGTCTAGTAAAAAGTGCCATTGTTGCCTCTAAAAAATTGTAGTGAAATTGAAGTATTAAGTGATGCAAAATGGAAATACCCAGCATTACTATGCTCTATTGTACTGTAATTGTCAGAAGTGCATGTGTGTTAAGTGGTGTCATATGACAGTTGAACAACCCAGAATTAGAAACCATTTTTTTTTCTCCCATGAGATGAGCAAGTCTGGCCATTTCCTCATTTTTTAAAAGTGTACAGGTCACATGACTACAAGATGCGTGAGGAACTCTGATCACTAAAATGCACAGTGCAGCTGGTTTTGTAGGATTTACCACCAATCCTTTCATCTGTTATCAACAGCATAGTTTTAACATGTTGTAATCAACAATGAGAGCAAGTAAAGTGGATTTTAAACACTAATTTCATGGATTTTCTGCTGAGATGAGCCTGTAATAAATTTGTTTGATCAAATTAATAATCATCTGTGGCACAACTGACAGCACTGAACAAATAGCAAGTGCTAAAATCTCAGTGTTTCAATGTGCATGCTGCTAAAATAAGACACCAGTGTTTTTTTTGTACTGAGTTGACATTTTAAAATACAAGCTGGGATCAACTGAAACCTTGACACATTGCAGATTTGCAAAAGGGCATTCAGGCCTCTATCCTGTCTGGTCTGGTTTCCAGTGAAACACCACTCTTATCAAGAATTTCAAAAACTGTGCCACACAGAAAGACCATGCATAGTGCAGATTACATTGTCCTGATACCAGAATTTTAAAGTTTGATGCAAAACTAGTATGATAAAATGATTAATCTGCTGATTATTTTTCCGGTTAATTGATTACAGTAGTTGTTTGTCAGAAAATTGTGAAAAAGTTTTTTTTTCTTAGAGTCCTATTTTCACAAATTAGCACCAGCACTCCTATTGTAAGCACAGGTATCACTTATTTTCAAGAGATATAGACGTCATTTTATGAAATAAATCTCTTCATGTGTCTTCCCAGATATGGCTGACTTTTGCACCAGTGGCGGACCAGTCTGCCCAGTATCTCAAAGTCAGTCTGGAGGAAATCAACTGGTTGTCACTGGTCTACATGGTGGTGGCCATACCGCTCAGCTTAGCCACGACATGGATGTTGGATACGCTCGGCCTACGGATCACGGTACGACACTCTCTCTGAAAACTGAGGCGTCACCAGGGCCTCAGTGTAATTTGTATTATAGGATATATATAAATAAAGGTAATAAAAGTTTGTCTTATCTTATCTTAGGATACAACTGTTTTTCTTTATGCAGTATAATGGACTTTTCATTTCTTCCCCTTTATTCCCTTTTACTTGCAGATACTGTCTTTATCAACTGATTCAGTTTGAGACAGTTAAAACAGTCTGGTGTGGGGATCATTTTTTATGGCAGCAACACAAAGCTGTAACCAAGTGAAGAGTTATTTTAGAAGTGTGGAGTTAAGAAACACTCCAGGTGCATGAAGAGAAGATATTAATAGTCTAAAAGATTATTTGTATCTGCTGAAAAGGCTCCAGACAGGTAACAGGCTGGAAATGGAAAACTGAAGAAACAATTACGTTCTGTGTCAAGACTGAAAAACTGATCAAGAAGCTTTTTGAAGGAAATGGTGAAAACAGAGTTGGAAACATCAAGTTCTTTCTTTGACATATGTAGGGATGCATAATATATATCGGGGTCGATAATGGAAAATTTATGTTATTATTTATGATTCCAATAATAAAATTATAGCTGAAAAATGTCAGATAAAATAGCAACAGATTTAAATGTCAAAATGTTTAAATGTCCTGGGCAAAATGCTCTATAAAAGCCAAATTACTTGTGAAGTTTTTTGAATTACTTTATTAGAAAAAAAATAGTTGAAGATTTGAAAAGTCAGAACTAATTGGGTTTTGTTATAATAGTGATGTCTTTTATACTTGGTTCTGTCAGAGCTATGGATATTAAAACTGGCCATCTTTGGTTGCACGGTTATATGAACTTTTTGAAAAAACAAAAATTAAATTAAATTATTACTTATCAGTATTGGTCATGAGAAGAAGGTAATTATTACAAAAAATCCATATCCTGCATTCCCAGTCATGCAGTACAAGTGACAGAGAAGCAGTTATTGGCAATGGAATTTTTATTCTCGGGGTCTCTCCAACGAAGCTTTTGCAATATGTATAAAAAGAATTTCACACAAGGAAAGATGAGAGACAGAAGACATAAAATAGTGCAGAAGATAAAATATAGTGATGAATTATAATATATATGAAACAAAATAAAAAATAAAATATAACACTGTGGTAGACAGTACTGAATAAGCTGTAATAAAAATAAAACAAACACTGACTGTCCAACTTACTGATGATAAAAGTGTAAAGTAATGAATGACAGTCTGGATGATCTGAGGCAGCCTGATAATAGATTTAAAATCCTTTATTTAATCATGGATACGCCAGTGTATTTCAACTCAACCAAGTCTTAATCAGGGCATTAAAAAGCTAAAACAATAAGAGCTAGAAGAATAAACTGTAATGTAATCCAACAGTCTTATGGCCTGTGGCCACAATTACTGATACTGAGTTTATTTTCTGAGTATTGTGAATGCATAAAGACAAGGCAAGGCAGTCCTTTACAAAAAACATAAAAAGCATCAAGACAAAGTGTAAAAGGAACATAAAAGCAAAATAAAAAGACACAATTAAAAGAGTTAAATAGCAAATAAAAATAAAATATAACAGGAAAGCAAAAGTTAGAGTACAGTTTAAGATATTAATCAAAAGCCTCAGATTTTGTTTAATGAAAGACAGAGGCAAACAAAAGTCCTCAGCCTTGATTTAAAAGAACTGAGAGTTGCAGCAGACCTGCAGTTTTCTGGCAGTTTGTTCCACATCTGTGGTGCATAAAAACTAAATGCTGCCTCTCCATGTTTTGTTTCACACAAAAGGTTTTTACTTACTGTACCGCATTCACCACAACTTGGTGCTAACACATAGGCAAGACCATGAATAAATACAACAAGACATTAAACTAGAAATAATTCCTTAACAGATACACACCGCTACAAAATATCAGGATTGAAACTGTATTAAGAGACAGTTCACCCCATAATCAAAAATCCATATTTTTACTCTGTAGTTGTTATTTATCAGCATAGATTGTTTTGGTGTGAGATGCAGAGTTTCAGAGGCATCAGCTGTAGAGATGTCTGTCTTCTCTAGAATAGAATGGACAAAATGGCTTGTGAAAATGTAAAAAATTAATTTGAAAATCTCAACACCAGTGTCTCTTTTTAGAAATCTTGACCCGTTTACTCAGGATAATCCACAGACCTTGTGAGCAGTTTCCTGCAGGGACTATTTCCTTCTAGTAGAGAGAAAGTAATTCCAGTAGATTGTACCGAAGATAGAAAGTAGTTCCTACATGAAACTGCTCATAACAAGTTCTGTGGATTATCTTAAGAAAACGGGTCATGATTTCTGGGAAGAGACATTGCTATTTAGTTTTTTAAATGTATTTTGGCACTTTGAGCACCACAAGCCGAGTGCCATTTAGTGCCATTTTATTGAAGAGAAGGCAGACATCTCTACAGCCGATATCTCCAGAACTCAACAACATACACAAAACAATCTAGCTGGATAAATAGCACTACAGGTAAAAGAAGAAACCCATACTTTGATTTTGAGGTGATCTCTCCCTTTAAAAAAATGAGAGGAATATTTTTCATTTTTGTGAGATCTGTAGTTTCTGTTTGGTGTAATACTAGAATCTGTGACAATTTCATAGATATAAATGTTTCTGTTCCTACTCTTGTTTACAGATTGATGTAATACAGTTTACTCAGACACTAGTTTTCTTTCAATTTGTTGTAATTTGTACGCACTTGGAAGTCTGTATGGACTTGCCTGAGGAATATCCTTTGCTGCACAGGTTGTGTAAGTGATAGAGTGCAGATTACTTCTTAAGTCTGTTACAGCATTTTGACCTGTCTGCCATCTCAACTTTGCAGCTGATTCTGGGATCCTGGCTGAACATGTTCGGAGCCCTGGTGCGCTTCTGTGGGTCACCACCAGGCCAGGGTTTTAAAATCCTCTACCCTGTAGTGATGTTGGGCCAGACCCTTGGTGCCCTGGCTCAGCCCCTCATCATTTTCACACCCACCAAGCTGGCAGCTCTCTGGTTCCCTGAACACCAGCGCGCCACAGCCAACATGATCGCCTCCATGTGTGAGTGATTTACTGTTTATTATCACCGAGGTGGGTGTGATGGGTGGGTTGAATAGGTGTGTTTATTTTATTCTTACTATTTATATATGTTACACCCCACCTTAAGGTGACCCTACTGGGGCCAACAACACTCTACAATTAAGCCACTGAGAGACACCTTTATAACGACCAAACACATGGGATTTATTAACACGATATAAATTACAAAGATACTGAATCAAGAAAATACTAAATTAAGACTAACAAAAAGGGCATCTAATCAGAACATAAGTTGAACACAAAAGACTGAGCTAAGAGGAAAGAATACAAGCAGTCCCAGACACAAGCCTCTAACTTGTGCTACCTGCACAGGTACTTTTAAGCACCTCAGTCAGTTCAGGTGCACCTCATTGGTAGTCGGAGGTGGGGCTGGAGAAAGACAGAACAGAGAGAGACAGCACAGGAGAAACATATACAGCCGTAACAGTATAGTATACTGTATGTTCTATGTGTGTAGCATGAAGGGACTACAACTTACATTTCATTGAGCTCCAAATACTGTCAGTGGCTCATATTTCAGTCTGTTTTGACTTGACGTTGAGGTTTTCTCACAATTAACACTCATCATCACAGCTGAGAAAACATGTGGATGGAGATGGATGGCATTTGCAGGCCCAAAATCTGATTTACCAAATAATGCATCCACCTCTTAACTTTCTTCTGTTCTGACTTGACACTGAGATTTCCACAGATCTATGAGCTGTGGACAGCCCCTGCTTCATTTAATCCCTGACTCTGTGTAGTAAAATGAGAAATTGATTATATTGATCTTTAGCTGTACAGCTTTCACAGCTCCATTAAAGGCTGAAAGGCCTTTTGTCTGGATGTTAATCATACGTAATTTAACAAAAGAGAGCAACACATCAGCCAAAATGACTTAATTTATTGATAATATATGTTAGGAGTGCACCCCTGAACAATATGTGTAAATATGGTTAAATTTAGAGGATTCCCAAACATATAACATTTATAAATTTAACAACTCTTGTTAATATCAGCTTTATTTAAACCACAGAGCTTATCTTTTATCATCAGTAACATCTTTGATGAGCAGACCAGCAGAAGTAACAACCTTATAATTATGGACCAGCTGTCGGCCAAATGCCAGCACGTTTTGTCCATAACTGGTAAATTTGTCTAAGCTGTCATCCATATGAGCAAGTAAAAACTGTCTGTGTAGGTCCTAATGCTATCTTAAATATCTAGTGGAAGATTTTTGTAGTGTCAAGTGGCAACTAAAGAAAGTGGAATAAAAACTAAACTACTTGCTGCCCAGAGCCTCAATCACCTTTCTGCCCACATCAGATCACACGCCAAAAACATGGGTTGTTACATTTGATGATCTGAGTTTCAACGTGCAGATGAATTTGAATTTAAAATTAGGCATTTCTTATCACTCTCTGATCTAGAAAGAGTCCTTCATGTACTCATATCATCCAGGCAGGACTACTGCTACTCCCTTTACCTCAGCATCTCTCAGGCTACCATTTCCCGCTAATTACAACTAATTCAAAACACTGCAGCCTGGTTATTAACAAGGTCCAAGAAACAAGACCAAATCACTCCTATTCTTTCATCTTTACACTGGCTCCCAGTTCATTTCAGGATGAATTTCCAAATCCTTGTGATTGTTAACACATATCTCAGTGGTCTTGCCCCTACATAAAGTACATCTCAGAACTTCTCACCCCTTCCAGCACCGCCAGACCCCACAGATCCTCCCAGTGTAGCATGTGGGCTCCTCTGCTTCGGAATATCCTGCTGGAGGTCATTAGACAGGCTGAGTCTGTTGGTACTTTTAAGATGCATGCGAAGACCCACTTTTATTCTCTGGCTTTTAATTATGTTAAACCTGTTTTTAAATAACTTTAAGCTGAAAATTGAATCTTTCCTTTTATAAAACAATACATTTGGCTAGTGGAATTATGACAACAGCTTGTGAATCTTGGTAGAAACACACCCAGCACCATGTAGACCTAAGGAATGTGCTTGAAATATTGTATCAGTCTTTATATTATTCAGCCCTTGTGGAGAAAAATACATGCTTTTCAACACAACAATACAACACACTAATAATTAACTATATAAACTATATGCTATACTATACTAAAAAGCCTTGTTGCATGATTTTAACTTTGTGTCAGTGCTGGTGTCTCACTACATGCTGGCCCAGTTTTTGTGGTCGGTATAACAAATCTAAGTAGGAACTGGGTCAGTTTCACCACGTGTTGTAAAGTTCAGGGAAGCACTAATGTTTTTGCATGTCAGCAGACTTTTCATGTGTACACAGCAAAATGAAGTATGTATCCAGAGATAAATAACCAGTGAAAAGTCATTTGTTTTGATTATACTTGAAGATAAGAGTAATATGATATGATTTCTTGAAGATGGGATGTAATGGGGTAAATATTCCATGTATTTGCCAATGCATAAAAAAACAAGATAAGACCTGGGGCGGCTGAACAGGGAACAGAAAGTTCAGAAGGGCTGCACTCACCCTTAACATAGGACGGAAACCAGAATAACCCTGAGTAACACTTTGCTTTTTTTTTCTCATCAGCCAATCCCCTGGGCATCCTCCTTGCTAACATCATCTCTCCCATGATGGCTAAAACATCTGCAGAGATTCCATCCGTGGTGAGTTGAACTAAGATAAAGGTTTTCAAACCCACCGATGAGGAGTCTGGTCAGGTTTTAGATGTAGTGTTATGATTCTGATCAGTAGCGAAAGTGGATGAAAGAATTCCCTGCCCTGTGTGTGAGAAAGTTAAAAAAGTGGCGGTTGAGTCCAGCAGACAGCAACTGGAGGTGGGTTTGGTATTGTTGACCACCTGAGAAAACCTGGGTTAGAAAATGAAAGCTCAACCAGTCATTATCTTTTATATTAACGATGGATGAAAAGATTTTGTGTAGTGTGGAAGAGGAATGTCATGTATCAAAGTATATGCCTGTTTTAACTCTCCATTTTGGTTTTATAAGACATTTATTATATGGTTCAGTCTCAGTTATGACAGGAACTTTGCACTGTTTTCCACAAACAAGTGCTGATAAACTTGATATAAACTACTGGTTCAACCCAAAACGGTAGACAGACAAGCTTAGCAACTAGCTGTTGAAGAACATGGGACATTTAGCAGGGAAGAGTCTGATTTTTTATTTTTATTTTTTTGTCAGGAGTTGGTAGAGACCAAAACAGAGCTAAAAGGAGGGTAAATGGTGGACACAAACACCACTCCAAATGAAAGCCATGTTTCTCTGTGTCTAATGGACATGTAAATAGGTAGCTGTTTGCTAGTGAGTCAGCTAAAACAGCTCTACAAGTTGAAAATATGCGTTAGGGCTGTGTCTTTAATGTAGCCTGGAAAGCAGACATATTTTTGAGCCCATGTTTCATTTGCTCTGGCAGACACATCGGGCCATCCTCTGGTTTAGAGAGATCTTCACCCATCCTGGATCTCTTTGGGCCAATCACAATGGCTTATTTAACACTGGTTAGGTTTGATACAATGACTGACTTGGACTTATAAGGTGGCTATCAGGTGGACACAAAAAACACTTCAAATGAAAGATAATGTTGCTCTGTATCTGAAAGGTGTGTGTTTGTTACCAAGTCAGCCAAAACAACTCTACATTTTGAAAATATATGTTAGGACTATGTTTATCTGTCCCCGTGTGAGCAAAAGAAGCAACTGGTATGCTTTAATGAGTAATCCACTGATGAACTTGACCTACTGCTGAAGCATCTCTGAACAACGTGTGGATATGCCAAAATGTACGAATGCATAACTAAATGTCGAGCAAATAAATATTAGAACCAGGCATCCTGGAAACTGGTTTATGTCATATAACACATAACTAAAATGTCCCTAACTGAACTGTCCAACAAAACCAAAACTGTCAAAAAGAAAAAAAAAACAGCAGTCGGCCTAGAATCAGAGGGTTTCCACAGGGCTATTGTGGGACTGCAGCTGCTGAAACAGAAAACTGCAACAGCTGAACTCTGTGTCTGTGGCTCGGGCCACCTCACCTGCTAATGATGATAAATCGCCTTTGATTTAAGGTGCTAACATCCATTCATCATCACATTATGTGTGTTTCCCTCCTCTAGCTCATTGCCTATGCGGTCCCGGCATGCGTCATCTGTTTCCTAGCAACAGTGGGGATACGGAGCAGCGCCCCTCCAACACCACCGTCAGCCAGCGCTGAGTCCTCTGGCTCCGAGCCGTTCGTACAGGGCCTCAAACTGGTAAGGACACTGGAGGGCAGAACAGACGGCAACCTAATACTGGTATCAGTTATAGAACACTGATTCTGTAAATGCTGAGTCCTCCTTCATCATGATACGATATCATATTAGACAGCAACACAATATTTTCTGATATCACAAAGTCGAATTGTTGAATTTGATTCAGATCAGGGGTCTTCGATCAATATGAGACAATATCGTACGTCCATTTAATATATTCAGTTCATGTCAACTCGCCAAAAGCAACTAAAATGTGATTTATTGACAGTTTTATGACTGAACTCTTCCAGACACTTTGACACAGATATTCCATAGGAATTTCAAAATAAAGGTGTATTTTAAAGATGGCTATATAGATCTATATTTGCACTTTGCATCGATCATGTAGAATCGTTGAACATTGAATCCATATATTGATCCAGATCGATGTATCATTACACCCTTATTTGTCAGAGCAGTGAGACAGACAGGCAGACTGTAGTTGTACTCTGTTAAAACACAAACCCAGAATCAAACTTCTGCAGCTACATCAGGCAGATTTTTTTATGTAAAAATCCTGACACTTAACAAGCCCAAATCACTGACTGAGGCTGAGGATTTTTTTTTTCTCTTTTTTAAATGAACAACCTGCACACAGTGCTGGTACAGGAAAAGCCATTGAACGCTCTATTTTTACAGCAAGCCAAATTTCAGGCGGGACAGTAAAGACTGAACTGAAGTCTAAGCACTTACATCTTTTTGTATAGCTTCGATACCTTCGATAATGTTTGTATTGTTTTGCTTTTAAAAGTGTTGTCGAGATAATATTAATAGTTAGGAACTTTGGACAACCTTACTTGCGATGGGATCACACCAGCCGGGACGCCTGTCAACATGTTGACATTTCAATCCATGAGTACTCAATAGTCATTGCTACTTTATTACAATAGAGAGTGTGGGGATGACGTGCAGCCCAGGGCCACAGGTGGGGGTTGAACCCACGGTCACTGCTGAGGGCTCAGAGCCTCAATACATGGGGCACACACTCCACTAACTGAGCTACCAGGCTGCCCCAAATTCTGCCTTCATTTTGATCTCAGCTACACACCTGTAAAGTTTATTGACTACCTCTTGCACATTTCTTACACTATTGTTGTGACGAAATCTGTCCACAGACAGACATATAAACAGCTGGAAAAATATCTCTTCTGTGGTATTTCCTGCTACAGTAGGTGTCTCCAGGGCCACATTTTAACATGAACACACACACACAGACACACACACTCACAAGGTGAAAACAGTAGCAGCTGGTAACAATCAGAAGCTTCAGTCTCCTCTGTTGGTGCAGCTGATGTGCAGCTTTGGTGTCTTGCTCACAGTTTTAAAGCTGCCTTAAGTTTCTTCTCATGTATTTTTCCCCACTTAAAAACAAATACATTTCTAACAGCTTTTTCCCTGAACTTTAGTATGTATCTACATTGTATAACATCTAAGGTACGCATTTTTATTAATTGCACTGGTAATTCTCATTTTGTATTTTCAGATAGTTTTGGAATATTTTTCTTCTCCCAAAATTTGTCACTACTGAAACACAGTAATAAATATTATGATAAGAAGGCTTATATCAACCTGCTAAGATTTTATTTACATCTACAGAAATATTTTTTTATAGTTTTCACCAAACTAACAAAAAATATTATGATTTTAACAAAATGTTTAAGCATAATTTTTGAGATTTGTTATATTTTGACTCTAATTTTTCTTTGTAAAGAGAATTAAATTAGTCATGGATGAGAACTATACAAATATACTTTATTTTTGACAAAACATCCTGTGTTTTGGTAGTGACTGTTTTAGAAGTGTCCATATTTCACCCTGTATTCAAACAAAATCACATTACAGATTTACATTACAGAATTTTAACCTACATGAAGTTTATACTAAAATATTATTTGCATAACTCAGCCAAAATTGTGTTTATTTTGCCCAAATGAAGGATTAAGTGTTTCACTACCAGAAACATCATGTCACAACTGAAACATCATCACTTTGTGACATGAAGTGGCAATTATGTGTTATATTTCATGTGGAATTCATCTTTATTTTAACTGACAAGGAGTTTATACTAAAATACTTCTGATGTTTATAACTGGGCTAAAATAGTTTTTTTATCTCCCCCAAATAAATGATTAAGTGTTCCCTTTGTCACTTTACTTATTCATTGTCACTTTTGTTGCTCATTTAATTTTCTCTCTGTGTGCTGATACTTTTGTTCCCCTCGCTGAATGCTGTTGCTGCAGTGACCTTATTTTCCCTTTCGTCTGTTTTGTCTGCAGCTACTGAAGAACAAAGCCTACCTCGTCCTGCTGCTGTGCTTCGGCTCAGGCATCGCCGTTTTCACCTGCTTCTCCACTCTGCTGGAGCAGATCCTGTGTGTACAAGGATACACCAATGTAAGTACACTGGAGGATGAGACACCATATTGATTTTTATGGAGAATAATTAGGCATGAAGTAGAACAAATTAATAATATAATATAATAATATAATATAATGTAAATACTAGTGGATTTGCAGTCTTAAAACATTACACGGTGATGGATTTTGCATCAGTAATCTGTTTAAGTGGAAAAATCTTATTCATAACTTAAGCAACTGAGGGAACAAAAGCATAGACAGTGAGTCCTACTTGTCCTTTAGATACTGGATACACGTTTATAATACTGAGATACTGAATAATCCCATACAATCTCATTGCTGCAGGATTTCGCTGGCATCTGTGGCGCTCTTTTCATCGTGTTTGGCATCGTTGGCGCCGGTGCTCTGGGTCTCTATGTCGACAGGACCAAGAAGTTCATCGAAGCCACAAAGATCAACATGAGCTTCACTGCTCTCTCGTGCATCGCCTTCTCAGTGGTGAGAGCATAAGCCTGGAATAGTAATAAGCTCAAAACCTGTTTGTGTTTCTAGTTGATTGAAAGGAGAGTGGACAGTCTCACCTTCACAACTCTGACTGATTTATTAAGGTTGTAAAGGCTGATGGAGCAGGACAGCCTCAGGAGTTTAAGAAGGTTATTAAGTTGATTTACTCTGTAAAGTTATTGAAATACTAAGTTCATCTTAATTTAAAGTAACTTTGTACTGTGACATTACCTTAAAGGGGTAGTTTGGATTATTTGAAGTGGGGCTGTATGAGGTACTCATGCATATGCAGTGTATTACCTATAGCGTGGTGTGGAAAAGCAGAGGACCACCAGTACAGAAGCTAAGCTAATGTACTGCTGATGGGAAACCACCGTTATATAAGCCAAATATTGCTCTCTCCAAACGAACCAGACTACTTTGGAAAAATCTGTAATTTTAACTCCCAGAACACAGGAGCTGCTGGTCTACCACTGCCTTCATGATTAATTTAAACATACAAAATGTCAATTCTGCCGCTAGAGGTCTCGCTCACATTAAAACAATAACAAAAGACGTAGTTTGATGAAGTCGTGCAGCAGCATGGGATCATGGGAGTTGTTTTCTTCATTGTTAAACAACCATCATAACTGATGAAAAAATCCAGCTGACGTGACTCAGGCAGACTGTTATGTTCAAAGACGAGGTAAAGGTTATTTACGTTACGTTTAGTCATCTTTGTCGATTTCCTTCCTCACTCTCTGACATGTCAGACGTATCCTCTGTATTCTCAGAAGTTATTGTAACTAGCCGCTAGTAGGAAACACACCATTACCTTGAATAAATTACTCCTGCTGCTTCAGACTTGAGGCGTGCCAACTGGCATCTACTGCAGGTAATACACTGACTATGGATAATACAACCCCACTTTAACAAAATCCAGACTATTCCTTTAACTCTAAATGTACAGAAATAAACTTTTAGAAAGGATCTACTGCTACCTAAAGAAAACATAAACCTCTGAAGTGAAAGCCGCCTGTCAGGTAGATTTCAGAATATAGATGCTGCTTGCAGGCTGACGTTGACGACTTCTTTTCCCTGACAGAAGTTTAGGGTAAATTTATTTAAGTGCATGTCTACAAAAGCAAACAAAGGAAATGGGAACCATGTTTGATGTGCAAATACTTTAAAGATGGCTGCTGTTCATCAGTGAGTTTTGACAGTTACTTTATTTTACTGTAATGCCAATGCAGCCGTTATATAACAAAGAGCGGTATGAATAAAATCAGTATGAGAGGTTACCCAGAGGACACCAACAATGTAAAGAAAACTTTCTTTGTTTTTCCTCTCCGTCATGGTCATAATCCTGGATTTATATACAGTAGAGGTGGCACTTTGCAAGTAAAGCTACTACATCTGAATCTACATGGATATTTAATTTAATGAATTTCCCCTTGGGGATCAATAAAGTATTTCGTATTCGTATTTCGTATTCGTATTTAAATATCCCAGCACATAATCAGCGTTCAGTGTTGAACTGAAGGTAGAATTTATTGTCATTCACTTCTTATACAGTACTCAGTATTCAGGGGAACAAAACTGTATTCCCTCAGTGTTCTGTTGTACAATAAAGAAGGAAAAAATGGGATGAAAAGAAGAAGAAACTGGTACAACAGACAGTAAAATACAGTAATATTAATGGGTAACGTTTGCATTTGTCAACCTGGACCCTATTTTCCTATGTTTTTGTGTCTAAGTGACAAATGAAGATAACAATTAGAACAATTAGAGGGGGCTGCAACATAATCTTTGTGGGCAATTTTGGCCTGTCAGATTACACCCACTACAAGTTCTTGTTTTGCCCCTGACAAGCTCAGATTCTATTCATTATTCTAAGTGTCTGACAAGATTGTGGAAATGACTGCTACAGAGATAAAGATACTAAAGATCCTTTTTGTTTAAACAGAAACAGACGATTTATCGCTCTCGCCAAAGGAACCAGATTCCATTTACAGAAACAGTCATTTTATCATCGTGAAATACACATTATTCAAACTCGACAGAAACAATAAAAACTCACCAAAAAATGTCTTGGTTCATCTTTCCGCTGCTCTAACATTCACCGACTCGAAATAAACCCTTACTGGGGTAGATGTGAAAATATTCTGGCTCTACATGCCGTTTCTCCCCGCTGCTTCTCTTGAGGTCTGAATCATTCAGAAAAATGAATCATTTTCAACAAAATGACAGCTGGCCATTGTTGGAACAGTGGAAAGATAGAATTTTATATTGTTTTTGTCGAGTTTGAATAGAGTGTGTTTTCTGATGATAAAATTACTGATTGTGCGAATGAAGTCTGGTTGGTTTGGTAGGGTCAATCTCTGTAGGGATCCTTTCCATAATATCGCACACTTAGTATAACAATCTGAGCCTGTCAGTGCGGAAAAACAGGCACTTTTGCACACAAGTACCCATAGAGATAACATTACAGACCGTTTTGTGGATGATGGCTGCAGCAGTCTCGTTCAGTACTGGACAAAAAAAAAAAATCACAAAAAGATGGGAAAATAGGATCCAGATTGAAATACTCCCTTTAAGGACTGCAGTGAGTGACAGTAAAGTAGAGTCTCACACAGAAGGATGTGCATCTTATTACATTAAAAGAGGTGTTGGTGCTGAATTCCATTTCCACAGGAGGTCACATTTAAAAATCATGTTGAAGGTCATGTTTTTGTTGAGAAAACAGCGTGAGTAAACTTGGATGTGTTAATGACCATCTGAGCAATAAAGAATTAAAACTACAACCACCAAATAACCAAATGTTACAACCACTAGTAATAATAACACATCTTACTTTAAATTTATGATCCACAACATTCATGTTTCCTGTAGTTATTGTCGGGGCTCTTTGCTGCGGTGTTTCTGAGCAGAGATCATTCAGTCACAACACTCGTTGGAACTGTGACGTATTTTGCATTTGGATTTTTTGGGGGGGTTCACTGTTGTCGCTCATGCAAACTAACCAGCTCTTCTTTTGTTTTGCTTTTTTCTGTATTTCAAACAAACTGTAAATGTAGGAGCTACCAGGCACTGGGTGTTTCAAATAGCAAATAGAAATGAGTTAATATACAGGAGTAAAGCTTGATCACTCCAAAAATACTGAGCAGCCAAATAACACTTGCACAGAGCACTTCAAAATGAAGCTTTAATAAAAAAAAATTGATGTGACATTTGATGCTCATCATTTTGTTCCAAAGATGTTTTCCTGTTCTGTTGATATTCAGAGATTTTCTCCCGTCTTCTCTCCTCCTCTCAGGTGTCTCTGATGCGGGATCAGAAAGCCGCCGTGGCCGCCGTCTGCTCTCTTTTTGGCTTTTTCGGCTTCTCCATTTACCCGGTGGCCATGGAGCTGTCTGTGGAGTGTTCGTATCCTGTCGGAGAAGCGACGTCAGCAGGGCTCGTCTTCGTATCGGGGTACTACTCTCTGAGCACAACATACATACACCTCACAGTGTGATGGGTTGTTAGTAAATACACTGAACATTTTGATATTTCTGTTTTTTACTGATTTCCATTAGCAGATCAGTTTAAACACATCTGTGCCCAGATGTTATCCCAACATTTCTGCTGACAGAAAACTGTTGATGGCAGTTTGCAGTTAAATGATGCCTCATTCAGCCTGCTCTGCTCACAATATGTTTCATGTAATAGAAAGTAAAATAAAAAATGGATAGAGAATGCAAATAAGCTGTTGATTATGCGCCACAGTCCCTCAAGGTCAGTAAAGAAGTAAATGTTGTTTGTGCCGCAGGTGGTGTTTTTAAAATCCAATTTCCACCCAGATTTTCTATATTGATTGTTCACAACAGACTCTCACCTGTTCCTGGACCTGTTTTATGTGAAATTCATGTTAGTCGTGACTGTTATCTTTGTGATCTTTTCCAGACAGGTTCAGTCTGTTCTCTACATCATCTTCCTTCAGGCTTTGACCAAACCGCTCGCAGACTCTCCTCTGTCGACGTGTGGAGATGCAGTCCTGAGCTGGAGGGGTAGGTCACATGATGTTACACCACAATGAGACTGTAACAAAGGGAACTTCAGTGGGAATCAAACCTGACTCACTGAGCGAGAGCTGTACGTCTCCAGTGTAAAGTACAATGAGACAAACTCTCGCACTTTCTGTCGCCATATTTATTAAATATTGATGTTTCAGTCAAACTGACCTTAATCAGGTATGTAGGCAGCATCAAAACATCCATATACACACAAACTTCCAGACGACCTCAATGATCATTTATTGAGGCAATTATTATTTATGGAGGCAGTCTCTGTGTTTCTATATACATGGAAATGTTTTGATGCTGCCCACATATCGAGACAGTGTGCAGGAGTTTCTCTCATTGTCTTTAAGTCGCATCCTCCTCCGAGCCACCTGTCACACACTCGGGTGTACAAAGACGTTTTTCAATATTTTTGGGTATTAAAGTACAAAATATTTTAAGTGGCCTAAGCAAACGTTGCGTATTAGTGCCTCGAAATGCAGAAACTGCGTGTGTCTCTCACAGTGTTTTGATTGTTGAGCAACTGTTCACACATGAATGCTGGTCTGTCTATTATGTGAAGGTTTGACTTTTAGTCATTGTTACACTGATGTTGCTACTGAACTTTTTGAGCCGTTTTATTTGGTTGATTTAACTGTGTTGTCATCCTGAATCATTCAATATAAAGATATGTCAATTTCCACGTAATGAAGCCTTAGCTTGACCCTCTACCAATTGCCTTCATTATAATCCACTCGGTAAATTTGAACTTTTTACTTCTACACAAGAACTAACTGGTACATAACAGTTGCCCTTCTCTAACGTTATAGAGTTACTGAATCAAATTTAAGAGAACCATCAGTGAGAGAAAGGTAAAAAAGACTGTGGATTCTCTCTCTGCTTGGCCGATAACCTGTGACGTAGCAACAATTACAGCATTTCATTAATAACAACATTGTAAAATATATTGGTTGTTTAACTGAGGGCATTTCCATGTGTATTCTTTCATATTGTATTTAGATTTTTTTTTCCATAATTAGAAAAAGAAATCAAGTAAAACCACAGTTGTCTCCTGTGTTTTCATGCACTTTAATAAATAATTCATAGCCATACTAAGAATATGTTTATTGCAATATATACACTGGTGGTTAAAAATAAAACATTTACTTACATTACAAGTTGTAACCTGAGGCTGTTGTGGATGTTGAGTTACTGGAAACTAAATCTGCACTGTGTTCTGGTTGTTTCTCGTCCTCAGTGCCCGTGCTGGTGATGGCAGGACTCTGCAGTCTGTTCACGTGCTGCTTCGTCATCTTCTTCCACACGCCGTACAGACGACTGGAGGCCGAGGAACAAGCGAGCTACGGCACCAAGCAAAGCAACGGCTCCATGATCACTGAACACACTCCCATCGTGGAGACGTGAACCTCCTGAGAGGCTCGTGGCGAGAGAAAGACGGAGGGAATTCTGGGTGTGATCACACCTGCAGTCTGTGCTGATGACCTCAGATTATTGGATTTGTTGATTCGTTTATGCGACATTAGGGCCAAACTTGAGTTACAGTAACAGATACATAAATTCTGGTGCTAACAAGAAGAATCATTCCACTGCTATAAAATATAGAAATATATTCCTGTAAGGCACTGAAAGACTTGTGTAAACTTTTACACAAATTAAAAAACAAAAAACAAAAAAAGGTCATTTGTAGGGAGGAAGCTTAGTTTCCAGCCAATTTCTGTTTCAAGAACCATTTAACTTTTACATTCCTACACTGATCATGTATTTCAGTGATTTTTTTCAAGTTCATTTTTAACAAAACTTACCTTTGATTGAGGTAATAGGAGAGAAACATGAAGACAAACCAAAACCAGAAGCAGTTTCAGGACATGATATCACATGATATGATTTGTGTATCCACATTCCTCCAATACACTGGAACTACTTCAGTGTTTTGTTTCAATCTTAAGTCACCAAAACTAAATCATGAGCTGCTGTTTGACTCCAAACACAGCAGGTGTTGTTGCATTCTTGTCTATTTGCTGCCACTGTGCAGAGAAGAACTGTGGATTCTTTTTTGACTCTCAGGAACCAAAAACCAAACCTGATGTTTACCGTCGATGTTTTAGATCACTGAAACGTTTTCTGCCATTATTCTCCACTGGAGCTGTTTGAGATAACTTGATGTGTTCTGCCCTACAGAGTCAGGGTGAAAATCACAAGTTTCATCACAATTTGTTACAATAGCGATTCTCTGGATGATACCGTATTTCCTGATATCACAAAGTCTGCCATGGTATGATTTCGATTTGATTCCGTTCTGGGGCCTGTAATAGGAGTTGTTACCGTATGCCCATTTAACACAATCAGTTAGAAAAGAAGCTGCCACTCCTTACTTTTCTGCTTTTGGCCATAAAAGAAAAAAAAAAACAACATAAATAATTGTAAATAATTGTAACTGGTTAAGTGCAATAAGGTTTACTTTAAATTGCCACGTAAAAGACGTGTGAACAACAACAACATTTAACAAAAGTGTAAAATTCAGCTCAATAATTATTGGCAGGGTTCATAGACACAGAGGTGCCGTAGGAATTTCAAAATAAGGCTCAGCTTAAAGATGATAACATGGATCAGTGTTTTTACTTTGCATACATGATATTGGATGGCTGATCACTGAATTGATATATTAATCCTATTATTGATCGCAGAGAGCTGCAAGTACAGAAAAGGTGAAGTTGAGAAAAATGTTTAAAGTTTTCAGACTGACAGGGTAAACTGAATTTAACTACTTCCTCATTTATGTGGGATAACAAACACTACTCCCAACTACTACGATGCATGTCCATTCATAAATTTTAAATTCCAGCATTTCTGCACAGTTGCAGATAAAGATCAGGTTACACTGATATTATTAGTTTTATATTATTTGTAGAATTAGTTTTCAGTGGTGGCGTGTTAACAACTCATGTGATGCAAACATTTCAAATAACTCCAGAGCGTTGTGAAGTCCAAAAGTCAAAAGTTATTGAAAAAGAGATGCAATAATTTCCAAAATTCAATGTTTTTATTGAACAAAATATTCTGCTTCGATCCATATTTGTAGGCATTAAGCTTTCTAAAAACAATTTCACTGAAAAACTAAAACACACAAAGCGAGACACGCCCCTGCGTTAACAGGACACCTGCCTCATTCATTTAAGAAAGTTGATATAATTTTTTAAAAATAAGATTAATTTAATCAGATGGATCACTTTATTCAAGTTTCAGTTTTTGTTCAAACATTTTACTTCATTTTTTCTTACAGTAATGAGGGCGTTATATATGATGTTAGACATTTGAAGCTTCAAACTTAAAAAAAAAACCTTCAGCACAGCTTTTTCTCATTGACATGATTCATGTCTGACATAAAACACTCGTCAGATCTGGTCTCGACTGTTTATACAATACATTGTTACTGCAGTCTGGCTTTGTAGGGCAGTTTTGTCGTATCATCATGGGAACATTTGTGCCTCAGACTGCACTCAAACCACTGTAAAATGGACTGTTTAGTTAGTGTAGTTGTTTTTCACTTACTCTTCATAAACTGTATTAACCTCACAGGTCTGCTGGTCTCTGAAAACTAAATGTACAGATTTCAGACTCGACCACCTGGACTTGAAACTAAACTATTTCCTGTTTGTTACCAACTGTGTCAATGATACTGTTGTATCACAAATTGTGTTCTCTTATTGTGTAACAGGGTGTCTGTTATTTTGTTGTGGAAAAAGTTACCCATAATAATAGCATTTAATACTTGTTAAGGCCTTAAACTTGTGCGTCCTTCCTGTGGACTTCCTGAGACATTGCAAATCCAGTCTGAAGGGCGTTGAAGCCGTACACACAGATGGTTGTGGGTTCTGTGCAATAAAATGAATAGATTCATTACTAATACTGATTCTGTACACTGTCAAAAAAAACTGTTGTATCTGACGCACATAAAGCTTTAGTAGATGGTACTGTACATAGGACTCACACATTTGTACACCTTGTTTATCAGTGTGTTGAATGTATCTTTGTCCAGTCCAGTTTGTCTTCGTCCAGTCTTTGTATATTTTAATTGAATATGACTTGTTTTTTTAACTTCTTCCAATATGGTTCGGGTCCACTAGTCAGTCTTTTAATACTGTTTTTTTTGTTGTTGTTTTCCAAAGAGGTAACATGAGGTATTTTGTTAAGGATTTAGAAAACTGGAGGACTTGATTAAACTGACGATGGAGGACATGTCTGACGTGTTTTCAGATCTGATCGTCACCTCTGGAACAGGAGGCGTCAATTTTAAGTCCTTCCTCACTTGAGTCAAAGCCAAGGCTGTAATAATGACAGTTTCTCCAAAGTTTTCTGTATTAATGCCTTAAAATTTCAATAAAATATTACCTCAAATGTCCAGTTCCTTCTCCCTGACTCTGATACTTGTACACCTTCATGAGATACTAAAACTCTCCACTGAAACTAGACTTTATATGTGAGCAGCTCTTTTCCCAGCATACACTGACAGGAGAAGCACAGGTGTATGCTAGAACATTAGTTCATATTTCGGGGTCCAAACAGTGTTGCTTGCTGTGGACCCCTATTTTTGTTCTGATTATTCTTTCTTTATTTTTTCTTCTTATTTGCCAACTGTTGCAAATTCCACCTACTACTTGGATAACATAAATGACACTCAATGGCTACAAGGTGGTGTTAGAATGAACACGTTACATTTTTGCAAACATCTTGAAAACAGCTTGGCGCCGACTCAAAAATCTTTGGCCATTTTTATCTTTCAATTCATCTGCATCTTTTCTCAGTCTTCTGCTTTAAAAATGTCAACTTTTATGACTTTTCCTCAATTTTATCAAAATCCTATCTTTGCAAACTCCTCCCAGACTGTTGGGCCAATCAGCAAAAAAAACAAAGAAACATGAGTCAGCATCATCTACAGACTTGTTGCTTGATCTTGCTGATCTAAAGGTGTCAAAGGCATTTTGATTTGTCAATCTGTTTAAATTTTACAAGCCAATCAATTTTTATCGAAATAGCTCATTTTCTCAAATTTGAGACATGTTTCAGGAGTGTTCATTAAGTTCATGTATTAAAGTGCATTGTTTTTCACCACTACGGGGCACCAAAAATGCAAAAACTTTATATCTCATAATTCGCTCGATGGATTCGTGCAAAAATCAATGTGCACAATCTCGGGTCATGATTCTGTCTATGCAAGAATTTTGGCAATAATTAACTAAAGTGGGCGTGAATTATTACAATAAATTTAAATTTCTAGACATTGCACAATTCAAATGTCTAAAAATCAGCTGTACGTCCTCCGGAGCTGAGATTTCTTCAGCACATCTGCTGAATTGTGACAAAATTTTATCTCCCTGCAACCTGTCATCAATTTAAAAGTCCATCACTCTATATTTTTATAAATATGAAAAATCAATCAATATCTGTATCTTTTTAAATGCTTCCAAAATGGACACAGACTCTCTAGAAGGTCGATATCAAGTGTTTCAAATTGTCTTCAGGTCGGTGAAACAGTGACCTGCAGTGATATTTAGTATCATGCTGCCATTTATAGTTGTACACATTTTTTATTTAACCTAATTTTTGGTCATGTTCCACAAGAATATTTGACAATACACTCAAGAAAAGCAGGTTGATGTGTGATTTTCTTTTTTCAGAATTGTGCCTCTAACTATTAAATTTGTGTGAAGTTTTGTAACATCCCTCTCTGATTTTCTGCTTGTGAGCTTCTTCCTGGTTGAGCAGCCAGTGGGCGGAGTCAGAGACGGCATCAGGAAAACATCTGCACCTGGTTCATTCAGGCTTCAGACTGTTTTGGTGGATTCCATGTGAAACTCTTGTCTCTTCTCCTCAGGCTATAAGAGACTGATGTAACTCACCAGTTTACAAAATCACTATGATGCTCTGATCACCAGCAGAATATTTTAATCATGCTCAAGTGTTAGAGATCATTAAATTATTCACTCTCAATGGCTTCATGGCTGTACTTTATTAACTGTCTGCAGAACTAAGCAAATAATTAGTGTCAGCTGAAGTCAGGGACAGCTGTGATGGTCTAAAGACGTGCACTGTAACCATAAGGTCACAGGTTCAAATCCCCAAGTGGACAATGTGGTGGCAGCAGGTTGTGAATTCCCTTCACCAGTCAGGCAGGTATAAGAACATCAAGATTTAGCAATTATCTCTAATAAAGCTTGGTATAGAACCAACATTTTTCATCATTTTAATCTCTGAAGTCATCATCATCTGGTGCTCTGCTTTAAAAAAGTCTTTTTCACAACCTGCTTGGACCCTGTTAAAACCTGCTCGCAGGTTCTGTTTGTTCTTGAAATTGAATGCAGACATTGTTCCGCCTGAGGTATAATTACTGCAAATGTTCTAAATCAAAACACCTGCTGTGAAAGAGGCCGACAGCGGGAACCTCTGTGACACACTGCACCCTTTAAATGAAAATAATCACACATTTCTGAGTGATAATAACTGCTGTAAAAGGAAAATTATGTTGTCGTTTTTAAGGAGAAACTTAAGCAAACTAATTACAGGCTGTGTGGAGATTATTATCACTATTATATAAAAACCAACAGGGACCTGACAGATGAAAGAAAAAATAAGTTTCAATAATTATTTTGTCAGTCATTAAGTAAAAATAATAAATTATTTGCTGCTTAAGCTCGAAAATGAAACCTGAAGATAAAACTTTGTTCTGGTAAATAATCAGTTATTACTTGAGTATTTCTATTTCATGCTGATTTATACTGCAGATGGAAACATTGTTTTGATTTTCACTTCACTCATTTGATAGATATTATGTTGCAGCTTAAAGGCACACAGGTGCTTCTAGTTAACCTGAGTACAAAGAAGAAAACCAGCATGACGGTGAAGTGGTGGAGTGCAGAGCCTTTAAAATTTTACATAAAAAATAAATGATACATTCCTAGATATGACCTCGCCACACGTAACGTGCACCACTGATTAAACTACCAAACATTAGGAGAAATAATTAGTTTCATCTCAATTACATGCTACATGTTCTACTTAAATCAGAAATACAGCGTCAGAGGAAGTATTCAGATCCTTTACTTAAGTTAAAATATTAATACCACACTGTACAAACACTTGTTACAAATATAAGTCTTAGTTGACTATTTATAAGTGCGCTTCCACGAGAGCTGCCGTTGTTGTGACATCAGACAGCTGCTTCTACATGAAGTCGGGGTAGATGGATTTGTTCACAAGGAGAAACTCCAACCTTGAGTGCTATTCAGCTGTACTTTTTGAGTTTCGAGTTGACTGGAACGCAGCTCAAAACCAATTACCTTCATTTCATTTCTATTTTCAGACAATCTGCACAATCAGAACAAGTTAAACCAGTGGGGAAGACATTAGACATCAGAGCAGCTGAGGAGAAGAAAATGACACGAACGAGCAGGCGGGTAAAGACTCCTGGAGAGTTTTAATTCTTTCCCAATTCCACATAAAACAAATATAAAAAAGTAGAGCGCTCTCTAGATTCAGAATCCATCCGAGCCCACCTGAAATCTCCTCTCTTATGATCATTTCTCCAGCTCCTCCGTCTGGACTCAGACAGTTCATACAGTTTTAAAAAGACCCATTCATAAGAATACGAGCAGGATGTAAAAATGAACAAAATTCAAAACCAAGCAAAAACATTAAAACAAAAAAAAAAAGGAACACTACTGCAAATTAATGACGGAGGTTTTGTCAAACGGGCTCTTGTTTGAATTCCTACTTTGAAAGACGTCCTCAGTCGCGGCCGCACAAAACTAACACTTTGAATGGCACCAAACACAAAACAAAAGTACATTAAAAAAAAAAACTGTAATGAGGAGATTCTTGACGCAAGAGCTGGTAGTTTCTAATGTGTTGGTTTAGCACAGGTACTGTGTGAACACAAGTACACATTTCACTTCATCCAATTATAAGTGTGTGTGTGTGTGTGTGTGTGTGTGTCTCAAAGCTGGAGGGCGCAGAACTGCTGGTATACGGCCAGGATGTGGTGGTCGAGCTCTGCCGTGAACAGCAGGTTCTCCAGGGTTCCCATGTACTGCTGGATGGTCACATGGTGCTGCAGAGCAAGGAGAGACGGCACGTCATCGAGGGAACACACACATCAAACGCGCGCTACTGCAGAGAGTGTGTGTGTGTGTGTCTGTGTGTGTGCATGTGTATGAATGTTTTACCATGAGGAAGATCTGCTGCAGCCGCTCGATACAGTTTTTTGTACCAGGGCGTGCTGATGTCGACGCTGCCCGTCTCACAGCGAACCAGATGCTCCGTCAGCAACATGATGAATCGCTGCAGGAGAGAAAACAACAAACAACAGGGTTGTTACAACCTTTTCCAAAGTCAAACTCAAGCACTTTTCAGCAATTTTCAAGGTGCATTTTCAAGCTTATCCAGCACCTTAAAGCTGTGCTACATGTTCAAAATGATTATTTCACTTTTTAATCACATTAAGACACGTTACTGTGTCAACAAATCAAAATTGTGTTTAGTGACAATTCGACAGAAGGGTGACAAAATTAAAGGAAAACACAACCTAGTTTAATGTTTCATAATGTGTAACCTGTCTAAGTGGACTTGGAATCCCACACAACCTGGATGAACCGACGTCTGAATGATTCATTTCTTTTTTTCTTTTTTTTTCAGTCAGGTAAGAATTTATTATGAAAGTAATGCAATAACAATTTCAGTTTCAAGCACTTTATCCAAAATCTGAGCTTTTTTCAGACCTTGAACACTCTACATTAAAATTAAGTGGTTTTCAAGGGTTTCCAGAACCCGTTCAACCCCTGAATGTATGTTAAAGCTGCACTAAACAGGTCTCACATATATAATAACATCTCCATCTTCTTAGTATAAAACATTAAGACTGATCATTTTCCTCTCTTGTCAATGTTCAGGTTTCCATTAGGGGTGCACTGATGCTGATGCCAGATACTGTCCTCATGTACTTGTACTCGTAAAAATACTCGTCATGAAAAACAGCCGCTCAACACAAGCAAACATCTAAAGATCCAACACGACGCAGAGTCGATGCGTACCCTCTTTCTTGGTCGCGAGAGACTCGTCCTCAACATCTTCCACTAATGACCGCAGCGACTTTGGTGACTGTCAGTAAAATTCCATGTAGGTCCATGTAGAACCGAAATATATGCACAGAGTGCACCTGTAGACCGCAGCCAGCTGCTGTCCAATAAGTCCCGGTGGGCATAAACTAGTTGAATGCCTCAACTTATTTATCTGAAGATGAAGAAAAACACCGCTGCCACCAGTCTGTAACCCTCTTTTCTTATACAACTTCTCTTTGTGTACTTAATCTTCACCAAAACGTCCTGACAGCACAGTACACCCAACTTCACTCTTTGTGGTTCACAGCAGGGTCAACAGAACTGTTGCACACATGGTACCACACTCATACCTGTCCCCTCTAAACAGTGACAGGTAGGAACTAATAAGCTCTTAGACAAGAGGGACATGAAGAAGAAACTTAAATACTACACATGTAAATGTTTCATTAAAATACTAGTTAATGTGCTGTCAATGATTACGAAATAATTATCATATGCAACACCATTTGTAACAGTAAACTTAATTCTGCAAGTCCATAATAATGTGGTGTAGTTATTATACTGAAATATATCATGTACATAGTAACCTGCACAGCTTAATACGGAACAAAATCAGTAAAGTAACTTACTACAAATAACCCAAAAATGTCATGTGTACTGTAACTATGGTTACACTAGCAGCAGGAAACAGCAACAACGATTTGTTGCATGTAAAAATGGAGGAAGATCTGATTAAAATAAAACATGTTTTTAAAGTTATTGTAAGAACTTTAATGGCATTATTAAGAACTCGTATTGGTATTCGGTATCGGCAAGTACCCAAATTTAAGTATTTGTTACTTGGTCTGGGAAAAAAGTGGTATCATTGCATCCCTTGTTTCCATGCAGAGAGGAAAATGCAAATGAGCATGTTTAAATCCACTTGCTATTCTTAGAATGTGAATATCAGAAGTTGGACACGTCAAACTTTCAAACTTTTTAGAGTGAAATCTATGTTTATGCATCATGCAGTCAATCACTGATCAACCGTCCTGTCACCATGGCAGAGCAGCCCAACACATAAGAAGCAAAATTTTAGATGACCACAGCCATCCTCTAAATCACTAGCAGCTACTGCCATCAGGGCAAAGGTACCGAGTCCCCTGTGCACAGAAAACCATCTACAGAAAATCATTTATTCCTGCTGCCAGCCTGGCACCTTTTAAAGTCAGCCTCCTACCTCAGCACACGTCCATTTACTGTTTCTCCTAACCTCAACTCGGTCCATCAAGCACCTGCTGCTCTTTTTAATGGAGTTTCTATTGTGCCTACATGTGAGGGTTTTCTAATCTATTTTGTCTGGATGTGATATGTTGTGTTTTTAATGTACCGGCCGTTTTCTGCACTTGTAAGCGAAGACAAATTTCTGCCATTTGCACGTATTTTTCTATTCAATTCTATTCATATTCTGTGTGCACTGAAAATGTAATCAGGTGGACAGAAACATATTTAATATTGGGTTGTGCTGTCTATTCATCTGCCCCCTCATTCTGCACTTCTTCAAAATGACTTTCATGTATTTTATTTGACAGCCGACAGGAAATATAATAGAAAGAGAAGGAGACAGATGCCGAGTATGAAATGTCTCTGATCAGATTCAAACACCTGGGACGAGCCACAGACAAACCTGCTGGTGAAACTACCACCTTCACTTCACAAACTCACACAGAATATTCACAGAATCCTGCCGTCACTGTCAGCAAAAAGTTCTTACATTCAACTCGGAATAAAAACTTTATAAATGTTACTTTCTCCCTTTAAATTGCAGTTTTAACCAGCCTTCACTGGATGAGCTGCCTTGTTCAATGGCACTTGGCTGCCTGAAAGACTCGCTCGACTGCTCTGAGAAACTGAGTCGAAAACATCAAAAATCCTGGCGTACTTGTCTAAGATTTAGGATCCTTCGCCCTGACGGCCTTCATTACCTGGAAGATGACGAGGAAGAGGTTCTTCTGTTCGCTCTGAGCCGACTCCACCTTCTCCTGTAGCCTCTCGATCTGCTCCTCCAACTGACCCTCCTCATCCTCGCTGGCCTTGTCCATGTCCTCGTCGTCGCCGCTGTCCCTCTGATGGTGAACAAACGCACGCGCAAATATAAACCCCTCCTACTTCAACCAGCTGAACTCATTTGAAGTTTATTTCTTTATCAGGTGATGTGACAATGATACGATAGATGACTTTACCCTCTTGTGCTGCTGTTTCTCCAGTTTGTCCTTGGCCTCTTCCAGCTCCTGCTGGATCTTCTGGACGTGTTTGTCCATCTTTCGGATGGTCGAGTGCAGAATCTCCCAGATAAAAAGTCTAGAAGAGGATAAGAGAGTTTGTTTTTAAATTTTACAGAGGCAGGCAAAGAGAGAACGTTGTATTCCAGGTGCAGCAAATAAAAAATGTGGCCCATAAAGCCCCTGTATTTTCCTTTTTGGCCCACTTGCTCTTGAAATTGAATAGCCCCGATCCAGAGCCACCGTAGTTTGTAAGTGACACGTGTGTGCTATTAAACGTTTGAAAAAGCGCCAAAATGAGACCTCCACATAACCCTAGCTCCATACAGTGCTGCAGGTAACACTGTATCAATGCAAGCTGAAAATATTCAAATTGAGTGAAAAGTTTGTACGAATCACGGGGCTTTGTATGGTGTGCAGGGAGGACCAAGGGACAGACAGCACCTGAGCCTTGCAGGAGAGAACCCGGGGCAGAGCCAGAGGGTCACAAGGAATAAACAACATGAGTCACACTGGATTCTGTTCAGATCTGATGTACTTCAGCTCACTAACATACAGACGTACAGAGAGGAGAGGGTGAAAAAGAAAAAAAGGAGAAAGAAATGCGGGGAAATAACAAAATGAACCAGAGTGCACAGTTTGGTGAGAAGGTGAACTGAACACAGACACACTCTGTCAGTGCCTGCACACGGCCAAAGGTCACTTCTCTTCCTGTGCAAACACACCAGTACTGACCCACAAAATTCTAATACCAAAAAAAGTACGGAGGAAGTACCGACATTTCAGTATACCATGCAGCACTAATGTGGAGCGCCTCCTTGTGTTAAGTCCTCCCACCTGGTGAACTCATGAGCCATGTCCTGAGAGAAGAGCCAGTTAGCGACAGCAGCACAGTCCACGATCTGCGTCCGAATCATTTTGTCCACCAACACTGCGATCATCTAGAGCGCAACGAAGACAAAGTTTCTTTCAACTGTGTTGTGTCACCGTGTTTAAAATGCACATTTTTATAGATACACATCCACACTGTGTCCAAATTTTTCAGGTTTGAACCTCTTTCTGTCGAATTTAAACTCGTTTGTACCTGCGGGTGATTCCTCCACACTTCATAAACCACCTTGAGGATGTGCAGCTTCCCCTCGTCGCTCTCCGTCAGGGTCTTCAGGATCTCGTGGAACCTGTGGGGGGGATTGGATGCAGGTGAGGACAGCAGGTCTGGATTCATTCAGTACAAAACTTGATTCTGTTTATCCTCACAGGTGGGGTACAACTGCTCTATCATGAGGGAGAACTTCTAGCACTGCACTGTACATTTTATTTAATTTAGCTAGTTAGTTTTTGGTAGGGAGTTCACAGTTTTTGTTGTGTGGAACCTTGATTGCAGCATATTTGCACACAAGTCTGTACATGTATTGTATAGACTGCACTACAACTGCGACTAGGATACAAAATTTACTTTTTTCCCTCCACTAGCCAAATGGTTAGTGAATGTTCAAATTTTACCAGCCACTCAATACATTTACATGTTTTTTTTTCAGATTCTTAGAAGCAAATCTACCAGCAGCTTACATATGTTACCTGCATTTGCCTGCATTTTTGTGTCATGACTGTAACAAACATATTTATAATTGAGGGATCAACATCAGGGCGGCACGATGGCGCAGTGGTTAGCGCTGCCGCCGCACAGCAAAAAGGTCCTGGGTTCGAATCCCCAAGCCGGCAGGGCCTTTCTGTGTGGAGTTTGCATGTTCTCCTCGTGTCCGCGTGGGTTCTCTCCGGGTACTCCGGCTTCCTCCCACAGTCCAAAGACATGCAGCAGGTTAATTGGTGACTCTAAATTGCCCGTAGGTGTGAATGTGAGTGTGAGTGGTTGTTTGTTTCTGTGTGTCAGCCCTGCGATGAACTGGCGACTTGTCCAGGGTGTACCCCGCCTCTCGCCCAAAGTCTGCTGGGATAGGCTCCAGCTCCCCGCGACCCTCACGGATAAGCGGTTACAGAAAATGGATGGATGGATGGATCAACATCAATTTTTTTTCTTTACCCAGTTGGGCAAGTGGGCAGAAGTTCTCTCGCCTGAAGTCAATTTTTACTTGCCCCAGTACAAATCATTTTATTTGTTAGCAGTTATCATATAACAACAAATACTGAAGTTAATTCTCATTTTAATTTAGGGCTGCAATGTCTATAAAATATCAGAAAATAGTAAAAAATGCCTATCCCTGTTCCTTTAGTCCAAGCAGATGTCTTTTAATTTATTGTTTTGTCAGTTCAACCCCAAAGATATTCAGTTTAATATGTTAATAAACAGAGAAAATGGGAAAAAAAGAGAAAATTTCCATATCTGAGAAGCTGAAAAAAGCAACTTCTACCATTTTGCATGAAAAATTACTTTAACCATTAATCAATTACCAAGAATTCTTATCCATAAATTCTCTTTTCTTTGAACAGTGACTTCTGTATGCCTTTTAGCCATGCAGGATCCGCACATCAAGAGAGCTCCCGTATGAAAATTCATTAGCTTGATGTTTCGAGCTGTACGCTCATCTGAAGAAGAGCATCTTTTCTCTTTTTGTGCTTTTGATATTTTGTGATCCAGCACCCAGTCCACTGGGCCTCTGGGATGTGCGTGCAGGTGCATACTTTATGCACAGGAAAAAAGATTTTGGATATTTAAAAAAAACATGGTGCAATCCATGTTGGCTTATATGAAAACCACCTGTAACACTGAATACATTTCTAAATTAATACTACGGTATTACTGGATGGACAATTCTATTTCAGTTCAATCATATTCTGATGACAGACAGCAGTGGAGAGCTCTAAGGGTCTGGTCTACAGAGCAGGAAGCCCCACAGAGTGTTAATGCCGATTGACATCTTCAGTTTGTTTTGTGGGAACGACACATTTGAAAACTTCGTGGTGGGTGAACTTACTTGCCGAGGGCGCTGAAGGAGTGGCTGAAGGACTTGGCAGCCATATGGAGCAGAGTTTGCAGGAACACCTCGATCTTCAGAGGGTTGAAGCTCTCCCCCTCATCTGGAAGAAAAGACCGAGATGAGAAAGGGAAAGAGAATGAAGTCTTAAGAGTGAAAGTGATATCTTAACCAGCAGGTGGAAATCATTTTTAGGTAAATCTCAAATAACCTGGCTGATAACAGCTAAATGTCATTCTCATTTCGAAGCAGAACATTTGTGTTTTTCAGAGGTTGTGTAATCCACCCACCTGGAGCAGTGAGAGGTAATGCCTTCAACACAATTTAATATCAAAAATATTTTTAAAGATGATTATTAAAAGGACTATCAGCCAAACATATGACTAATGTCAACACTTATTCCTGACTGTTTGTTAACCTACTTTCACACACAATGTCAGTTTTGTCACGAACTAAGTGGTGATGTTTTTTTCTCCAAGCAACCATGGAACCTGCCTAAAATGACAAAAAATCAAAAAGAAGCAAAATAAAACACACAAACCAAAAAAACTAACCATCATCGTCTTCTTGGTTGGGGTTGGGCACTTCTTTGAGGATGGTCAGGATCTCTTCGTTGGACGCTCGGTTCTTGATGGCGTTTACCACAGTGACGGATACGGGGTAACCTGGTAACGAAGCTGTGAGGCAGAAGAGGCAGTCTGTTAAAGTATGCGGCGACTGCACGTCCAAAAATGAGCACTGAGTCCAAATAGCGCATTGGAGGCATAGAGGCATTAAATAGGTTGAAATCCTATTTAATATACAGTCTGAAGCAAGTTGTTTCCCCCCAGCCCCCTCCTCCTCTCCAGACTCAGAAAGCTCAGGCAACAATGAAATTTGACGATAACAGGTGACAACAAGTCCTCACTGTAAGTTGATCAGCTGTTGTCAGTTGTCAATGTAAAGTTTAGCCTGTTATCCTGAGATCAAAAGCCCACTGCTCTGAAAATACACACTCTGGAGTTTGAGTTCAGTCACTGTCTGTCTCACAGAGAGATCTGTGGACCCATTCGAGGCTAACAGAGGATTAATAATGAGGTTAAGTGTGCTTACAGGCGCTCTCATCTTCGTATTTGAATTTAAAGATGGGTTCAGCTGGGATGAGTGCTGAGAAGGTTGACGGGACGATGTCCACTATCCGCTGATGGTACGAAAGTCTGCAGGGAAAAGAGCAAACAGATGACTTTAGTACAAGGAGATGCTTTCCAGATTAAAGGGACAGTTCAGATTTTTTTGAAGTGGGATTGTATGAGGTACTTATCTGTAGTTAGTCTATTACCTACAGAAGACGGTGTATTTTAGCCACAAATAAAAAGACCCATCTAGAAATCTATCAGTTTAACATGCCACATTTTCTTTAAAAACAAGACTCATATGAACATAATCCCTTATGACCAACTAGAAGTGAGTGGTGGTGATATCTGCAGAGACCCTCCCCTCTGCCTGTGTTTCCTTTCTCATTATTTTGCTGTTCTCGAGACACTTTACGAAGCTACAACGTTGGTATTTCACATCCTGGTGTCTTTCTGGGCCATTTATGAAATAGCTTGGAAAAATGTGACTGATTCTACTTGCTGACAGACAGCCTTATCTGATAGGAAACCGCTGTTATATAAGCTAAATATGGCTCTCTCCAAAATGGCAAAACAGTAAATTTACCTCACAGAACAAAGGAGCTGCTGGACTGCATCTGCCTTAACTGGTTCGTTAGTTTGTGTTATTGTGAGACTTTGGTGGCTCTGAACTAACCATTTCAAACACAAAGTCACACCATAACACCAATAAATTAACCAATTAAGGTGGTTCAGAAACTCCTTTGTTCTGCAAGGTAAAATTACTACTTTCAGAGTCTGGTTGCTTTTTATTTGGCTTATATAATGGCTATGCCCAGTCAAAAAAGCTTGTCTGACAACAAAGTGGCAAAATTTTTCTAAATATAGCGTACACTTAAACCACTTCTTTTTTTTTTGGTGGCCAAAATACTTTTTGCTGCTGACCCTGTCCACAGCAGTGCATTAGTTAGTTTCTTAAAGCAGTACTCCTGCTGCTTTTACAAACTGGGGTGGATCGATCATCATCTGTTGTAGGCAATAGTACCTCATACGATACCACTTCAAAAAATGTGAAAGATCCCTTTAAAGGATGAAAGAAAACATTTTTTCCAGGAAGAAACGATGGAAAAACATCTGCCTTCTTCAAGGGGAAATGCATTAAAGCTCTACTAATTACAGAAAATACAGTGAAAATCTGAAAAAGTAAAGAGAACCAAGTATTAAATGAGACATTGAACCCTCCTCGGTTGCATTGATTCTAAGAGGAAAAAAGCATTTAACCTTATGTGAATAATGCTTTCATACCTCATACACTTCTCCAGAACCTCTTTGACAAACTTGGGCTTGGGCTTCTCCAGATCCATGGTCAAGCAGTCAGACCTTTATAGAGGAAACACAATATTATGATCAACTGTGCAGGGTTTTTTTTAAATTTAAAACAGTAAGTAGCTATAAAAGGCTTTCTCTGTCCATCACTGAATCACTTACCAGTCATCCCAGCTCCATCGAAACTGGAAGTTGCTCAAATGGTGAGAAAACCAGTTGATTAGTCTGGAAATAAAAAAGGAAATGGAGAGAGGCGGGATGTTGACGTTAAATCACAGTAAGGAACTACTTTAGTTAAGTTTTTCACTTGTCCAGTCAAAGTTAATGTGCAGTTTAATGACCTGTCTATGCAGGTGGTGTTCATGGTGTCCAGTCTCATGTACAGCATCTCTGTGGCTTGGGCCAACTAACAGGCAGCTGTTAAGGGAAAGTCAGCATCCTGCTGAGTATTTTAAACTCCTATCACATGTTTAATATCATTATTGTTTGGTTTGGTGTAATAATTAAATACTTTTCTTATACTATATTGTGATAAAACATACTGTGACATTGTGATTCACAAATCTCATGTCCAAATGACTGACAGTGTTTCCCTTAACACTGCTGGATCCCCTGCCCTCCCTGAGAGAAACAAAATATTTCATTTATCTTAAGCTATTTATGTAATTTATGTGCACTCTTCATTTCAGCTTGTCTTTTTTTTTTTTTACACATATACACACACAGAGCAGAGGAGAGACAGGTGAAGTGACGTTGGCACCATACAAGCAGACTCAGAAGTGAACGACATGCTAACCTGCTGTCAGATTGTGTTTTTAGCTGAGCTACACTATAGAATATTCAGTTCAAACAGGTTGGTGATGCTGTTTCGCCTTCACTGTTCTCCATGAAATTTGCTGGAAGTGATGCACTGCAGACTGGTGCCTTTAATTTGGTGTAAGCACTGTTTTGCATCTGTTTTGCTTGTTGGCAACCAGTCATATGGTAACTTGGGAGACAAGCTGGGCTTGTATTATTTTGGTATGCAGTTAACATCACCAGTAATAAAACTCAACTCCTGCAATTTGCCCCTGGTGTTCCTCGCCACTGTTTTGGAAAAAGCAGCGGGAATATTGTGCCTTTATTCCCCCTCACCCACTGTGTATGAGGCAGGGAGGCAGAAGTGGGAGAGGGGGTTGGATGGTGGGGTGGGGGTAGGGGGTGTGTGTGGTGGTGCTGCACATTTGCTGCTGTTTGTGTTCTTTAAATGAGGTACTTATTCAGAGAGAGATGAGCAGACACTTTTTACAGTGCTGACACAGAGCTGCATGCAATAAGGAGACACACAGTAGGAGAGAGGTTCTACCCACAAGGCCATCTTTTTTTTTAACTTATCTGTGGCAGAAGAAGCGACAGACTGTTTATCAGGAATACATAAAATGCTTTATGTTATAAATCCATGAGGTTGTCAGCTCTGTGTGTGGATCATAAATGAGCAGTCAAGTAGAATCACTTGTTGACCGGTGTGCTGCTGTGTTCTGACACGCCTCGTATGACTCCGCGATGCCAGCACACTGTGTTAAATAACATATATTGGGTGTGGCTTTATGCTGCCGCTGCTCAGTTTAGTGTAAATACACAAAGCCAGCTTAAAGGTGAGCCCTTGTTGTGGAGATATTGCAGGATCTTTGCGTAAAAAGGGCATATATTAGGAGTGCCTGTCATTTTAAAATCATTCCCTGTCTATAAAAACACAGAAAAAAGTTAAAGAAGTGCTGTGTGGTGGCCCTCCATGATAAAATCTCTCATAGTGTAACTACTAAAGAAAAGATTTCTTTTTAATAATTTAATTTAATTAATTAAGACTATGCGCAAGTAAAGCATGAAAACACATTTAGCATGAGGCAGGGAGGCTTCTGAGAATAACACATTTAATCTATGACTATGTGTTTCTGAGTAAACGTAGTAGTACATAAATATCAATATAATCCTTGGATCAATGCTACAATATAAGCTGCAGTGGCATATAAGATCAAGGATACAACTTGTGGCAAAGATCCCGGCTGCAGTTTGCAGAGTTCAATAAGCAGTGTGGTGTACATGACGTCGATGTGAGGCGGAGAGGGCAGCTGGAAAAGTTCTCCAAAGATCACCTGAAAAAATATAATATAAAAATATTTTAAAGCAGCCTTTAATTTTTCTCTTATTTTTAAGCATGTGATTTTTCAAAAACTGGCATACCTCCACGATGTGATAGTTGAGCGGAATCTTATTTTTCCCTGGATAGCTGAGTAACTGGGCAGCACTGAAAGGTAAAAATAGGGGAAAAAAATACCAGAAACTTGAAACATCTGAGTCTGTGATCAACTCTCTGCCTTCAGACAAAAATGAAACATGACCACGTTTGTTACCCACCATGTTTTCCTCTCTTTCCAGTGAGTCTTGATGATACAGTGCAGATTTTCCTCAATGACAAATCTCTCTACAGAATGGCTGCCGGGCATAACAGGACCCTATGCATAAAGAGGACAAAAAGTTTGTGGACTTTGCACAGCAGCACGGTGTTAACAGGTTTTCAATAAACAGGCTCTAAAATTGATTATTTTTATTGAATACATTATATATTAAACACCTAAAATGATTCATGTTCACAACAACAGAAGGCAGATCAGTAAGATATTGATGCCTGTTTTTCAAAGCAAAGCCGTAACTTACCTCTGGGGCATCGGTGTAGTCAAACATACGGAAGACACCCGGGGCATGGGGTACTGGGCGTCGGGCATGTGGCCCGGTGGAGTGAAGGGAGGCAGGTTGTGTTGCAGGGCCTCACACAGCACGCTGTCAAAAGCGATGTATGGACGAAGAATGTGGCGCTCCTGCCAGCGGTCTTTCTTTAGTTTCTGAATCTGGGCCCAAAGGCAGTCCAGGTACTGGGTGAGGGACGGGGAGAGAGGACATTAAACTTCAACAGTATCCTGTGAACCTGACACACAAGTGTCAAAGTTTAGAGAATTCCATAATACCCACAAATATATTTAAGGCTCCCTAATTTTGACCCCTGGAGAGAAACAAATATGACGACAGCAGGGCTGCAACTATCGATTATTTTAGTGCAGATTATTCCATCAATTAATGAAGTTATCGGGTAAGAAACGCTTTTGCTTGCAAAGAATCTGCATTAATGATTTTTAGTATTCTGTTTCAAGAAATTGTTTCAGCCCTAGACAACAGGATTGTTTCATTTCAATACTAAAGTTTTTTTGGTTGTGATTGTGTCAAAACACCAGATTATGTTGAAAACTCAAACATTTTTCGATGAGTTATATTTCGAATTCAAGCACATTCCTAACTTTAAACACATATGCGTTAAAATTAAGCATCTTATAAACTTTGTACAAACACTGAAATGTATTTTTCAGCCATTGCCATAATTCCTCTCGATGTGAAGTCTACAATCAGAGAGGTCAAAGCAGATACTGCAGAAAATATTCAAAAATCGTTTCAACAAGGCTAGTTTATGGACTCTTGCAAAGTCTTTTAATTTTAATATCTTGCAAGGCATCAACAGATGAATTAAGGTATGTTAGACAAGAGCAGTAAATATTCTATTGGGTGAACAGCTTCCCACTCTGATTCTTCCTATCCTTACATTTTTCATAACAGCAACACAGCATGAAGCGATCATGATTGAAACTAATTTGATCTTAGTATACAACGTCTATTTTCTGAACAACAAAGACAGCAATGTAGTTCTTCCATCTGTCTCTCACCTCCTCTTGTGGGTGGGGCTTGTCGGCTGTCCACACCTGCAGCATGGGGACATGTGTCTTTACTCGCCCCCTGGAAATGATAAGAGAAGTGTGATATGAAGGAAAGCTGAGAGAAGGAGCGAGACTAATGAGCAGGAAAACAAGGCAGACATCTTACTTGAGGTAGCCTTCGATCTGGCTGAGAAGCCGGTCCATCTCAACGTCCTTCTTCTCATAAAGCTCCTTACCGACCCAGGGCAGACAGGACAGCACCACATACACAAACCAGTCTGACCGAACCTGAGGACACAAGCAAGGCCGCTTACACAATCACACCACCCAGGATTTCCTTGGATTGTTGAAAACCTACCGGATTCATGGTGCTTCCTAAAATCAGCCCTAAGCTCAATACTAAATAAGTCGATTTCTAAATTGTACAATGCTCTCTGACATGCTATAAATGAAAAAAACCTTGTATATTAAAGAAAAGGAAAAGAAACAGGAATAGAGATTTTTGAGGAGGCCTGGGGGAAATTTTCAACTACTACAAGTTCGATGTGCTGGAGGCAATGTGGCTCAAGTGAAGGCAAATCACTTCCTTATATTCTGGGACTGTCTCAAACTGAATTTATATTGGTACAGCATTCACAAAACATTGAGTACGTTATTCAAGAACTTGGAGACTCTTTATTGGAGAAAAGTTTTGTTCTTGAAACAGAGGAGGGATACAGAGCTGCTGAGGCACTTTTGACAGCAAGTAAAAAAAAATCAAGTGGCTAAATCCAATACCACCTACATTGTAAGACTGACATGGTATAATTTAATATGGAAAAATTGAACTACTCTTTGATAATTCAAAAAGACAAATTTTACTAATACTACCCTCTTGTTTTCTGATTATTTTGCTGCTATTTTGCACCCCTGGGACTCTTTCCCAACTCAAAATGTTGATATTTGACATCCTGGGAATGAGACTCAACCATCAGTTGTCTTTCTCGTGCATTTACAAACAGCAACTGACAAATCCTACTTATTCTACCTTTAAGTGTAGTGAACAAAAAGGCACAATGACTCACTCAGCATTCCACCTACCTGTGGTACATCTTCCTCTTGAGTAACACTGACAAAGTTTTCGAACATGGCCACCATTGAAGGAGCAGCGATCACATGGCAGTTGACCAAGTCAGACAGAAAACGCACCTACAAGAAGAAGACGTGTTAAAAGAGGAAAAAAAGGAGTAAGCATTGTTTTAGGTGCTTATACAATGTTAGCTTACCAAGTAAACAGCTTCGTTGTACAAGTTGTTCTTCAGTGTCTCCTTGAGTTGTCTGATCATGGCCTCCACAAACTCGCCCCCAAAGTTGTAGTTCCTGGCATTCAGGAGGCCGACTAAAGTCGTATACACGGTCAGCTTCTCGGGTAGGAGGCGGGCGCTGTCAACAAGAGACGACTCAGTGAAAAACTACCACGCAAACATGGATCATTTCAAAAGTAAAAGGGTGAGAACTGGTGTGAACCTACACAGCACATAAAATACGCAGGATTTTGTTTTTGTAGTTTGGAAGATCAGCCTCCAACACGCCTGCGAGGCCCTCCAAGTTGCTCTCCAGGGATGATGTACTCTGCAAAGCAAAATGAAGCAATTTAGCACTCGCAATACGCATACTTTTTCTGCTGTTCTGCTGACTGCTTTTAGAGGTAAATCAGTGTGATCAGAGTGAGACAGAACACCGTTGATATAAATATATGAAGCTGACTCTTTACCTTCTCCCCTACACGACATATCAGTGACTCCAGGCGGTCTTCAATTTCAATGGGTTCAGATGTTCTCCTCCTTTTGTGGGCCTGACCTCCTGGAAGGGTAAACAAGTAACAGAATAATCACAGAGTGGAATGAGAAACATTAGCTGCGAGAATAATTCAGGGACCCTAAACCAGAATAAACATACTGAATTTGTACAATAATATACAGTCTGGCCCCAGTTAGGGCTGAACAATTAATTGAAATATTAACAAAACTGCATATATATATTTTTTTCCAGTGAAAATGACACTGAACCAACCAATGAATGAATCATATCACAAAATCTGTCAAAATTTCAGATTTGTTTTTCATATCATTCAGTCCTAGCCCCAGTTTTAATTTGTCATTTTGAACTATCCTCTCCTGAACCACCAAATTTATATAAGAACAACTTCAAAAAAACAGTTACCTATTACCTCTGTACTATCTACAAGATGATGCTATAAACCTACATTAGAGGAACTGTTCAGTTCAGTGTTTTTGGAACTTGTCCCATACTAGGACCTAAAAGTCAGGATATCTCTGCCTCTAGAAGTCTAGCGCATCCATTTCTGACCGTTGTTGTTTTAAATCTGTCCTCCAAATTTCTGGAAGTATTAAACTAAACTGCGTGAATACCCAGTTAAATTGAATAGCTACAGTAGTGTCACGTGATGATCCATTTAGATTCATACTCTTAAGGGTGAAAAGTTAAGGATGAAACTTGGATTCTTTTTTGGAATAGTCCATACAGCCTACTTTCCTGCCAGTGCCTGACTATAGTGACACTACCTATATGCACACTGCCTCTAAAATATTGATACGGCTTGACACTGTTTATCACTCTGTGCTTAATTTTATTATTGGTGATAATTTTAGAATGCATCATCGTAGTCCTTATTGGGCAGTGGGTTGGTGGTACTTCAGAGCTTGGAGAACACAGCATTTGCTCCTGTACATTTACAAAGCTATCAATTAACATCCCTCATTACATGGTGCTCTGTCTACTACCAGATAATATCTAAAGATTGATTAGTTCTTAAGGTCCCGCAAGTTAAAACCAAAGCGGGGAAACTGCCTTTAACTACCATGTACATAGAGCTTAAAATACATTTCAAGAGACCATTAAGTTAAATACCCTTGTCTCCTTGGGCAGATTCAAAGATTTGCTCAATGAATTTGATGTTGAGGTCTGTGAAAGCAATGGTTACACCATACTGGTGGACAGGCCCTTCTGAGGGGGCGTGGAGGGGGTGCAGGGGTGTGTGTGGATAAACAGAGGAAAAACAGAGTGATACAAAGTGAATGAATATTATTTATATAGGTAAAATACACAATCTATGTAGAAAAGAATTTATTTCACTATATTTTACTTTCAAACTACAAACAACCCTCCCTCCACCTCACACCCTTGCCTTGAATGTCCATATGGTACAGGTTCAAGAGTAGAAAAGGTCTTGTTACCAAATAATGTTAATCTCTGCTGCCTTCTAGCAGCTTGTTTACAAGAATGTATATATAAAGTATAGATAAAAATTAAATAGTAGTATTAGTATTAACAACTGTAAATAAAGACTGAGGAGAGAACAAAAGGAACAGATGATTGGGGGGTAATGAAAACTTGAATCCTTTTTTATCAAATGTTTTCCCAATTATTGTTAATAACTGATAATAATTGTGTGGTGGGGGTAGTGAACTTTATGCAGCTTTTCTGGGGGGGGGGGGGGGGGGGGCATGCTAGAAAACACTTTGAATGTGTCATTATTGATACTGATTATTGATGGTTCGTGTTTTTGTAATGTTTTATAATTTTAAAACACCCTGTATGACTTTTGGTTGACGTTTTGTTTTATCATTATTATTTATTGTATGCATTAAATATAATTAAAGCACCATTGAAAATGAGATAAATAAAGGTTTGAAAACAAAACAAGGAGACTTCATAGACAGTAACAGTAACTTCTGGCAGCAGTGGAAGTAATTTTACTGGGACATGGACGTTTGGTATGATTTAAGGCTGTAATGTAGTGTGTGAACGATGTTAACACCACATGAGATCAAACAATAACTATGAACTCCGACGATCCGAGGGTAAATGTTACGGTGATGGTTTTTCTCTTCAAAGTAGCACTAAGTGAATTCTGTTTTAGGGTGGAATTTCCCTTTAACTGCTCATCAGTAAGTGAACTTTTAACCAAACCTGCGTCAGTGTATCACAGCTAACACCATGAGAAGAGAGATGGCATTTGGTCAAATCAGTTCTCACTAAGATATTTGTATCATTAACACCACTTGGTTACCGCCCCCATATGGACTAGCTGCACAGCCGCTAACCAGCTACAGCTAGCGGTTATTCTTTCAATTGAAACTTGGGACCGTTTGCTCAATCTTCTCACTTTCAAACCTAGACTTCGAAAACAAACGCCATTTGGTCGTCTGTGCATTGTTTTGGATAACAATGACAAGAATGAAATCTGGTCTCGTAAATAATCTCTCAATCAGCGTGCGCGCGAGCACCAAGCAAAAGATTAACGTTACCAAAAAACACGCTAACGTTAGCTAGCCAACGCTCGTTAGCGTAACATCTAAATTAACGTCACCTACCGTCATTCTCGTCGCTGTGTCGTCTCCTGGACATTTTTTCACTTGCTAAATGTTAGGTAATTCGACAAGAAAACGAACGTGAAACAAAATAATAAGTCGGCTAAACAAGCTTCTAGATTATTCAGCCTGTCCGCTACTAGTGCAGCAAAATAATAGCGGTCTGATTCAAGTGAGGCACATCCGGGGCACTCAGGGGTCAAACGGAAGGTGCACCGTCTTTTTTCGTCCCATGTTCACTAGGAACCGTGGACCCGACAAAGATCTCGCGAGAGTGATCTTTTTAACCCAAACCACCAAACGGTTTTTCGACAATCCTAACCAAATTTACTCTGTCCATAAAGCTGTGCAGATATTAACCACAGCGTTATCCCGTTATCTCGTACAACACGGACAATTAAGAAACAACTTGTATAAATCTCGCGAGAGTTAATAAATCTAGGGTTCCCATCTAGACAGAGCAGTCTTGGCCATCCGATGTTCCTTGCTGGGTTTTTGGATGCACGTTTGGTGAGAGTCCGACATGAGAAATGTTTAAGACTTTATTGTTTGCCCAGGTTAGGTCAACACTGAATGCTTCGAAGATACATTACTCCTGATTGGTCGGGCCACAAAGCGTTTGTAGCTCTTTCTGAAATTTAAGTCGTGTAACGTAGCTAAAGAGTGTTTGTAGCTAGCTTAACTAAATTGAGCACATTTGAAAAGCTGTTAAAACATGATGGCAGCGGATAATACGCCTTGCTCAGAGTTCATGGACTGGGAAGTTGAAACTTCGACATGTAACGGAGCAACGTTAAAACAGGAGAAACAACTTTCTGCATCACAAAGGAGGTACTACAGCTTGTGTAGGAGGAAGGTGAGCGACAACAAACACCGAACACCGTGTTGTATCATCTTTTACTGCATGTGACGTCACCAGATGAGCACGTGGGTGTGTGCACAGGAACAGTAACATAAGCAAGCTTTCTGAAAGCTTTTTTTGGCAAATTTCTTTTACACGAGTCAATTATGGCTCAAGTCTAACGCACTGTGATGAAATGATCATTCCCAAACACTGGCTTGTGACTCACAGGTGGGTCACAGGATAGATTATTTGGGTCACCAAATAAATAAAAGACTAGAAAGAAATTCTAAAGATTTTAGATTTATATCCGCAGTACACCTTTTATAAATCATTTCAAATGTGTGTATTGTTTTGCTGATGAGACAAAGAACAAGAGCTTATAATTTCGCCTAAATAAACTAATTTTGCCTCATTTATGGAGTTAGCTAAAATGCCCTATGCTGTAAAAACTCTAAATTTAAAGGCAACTTACTTCAGTAGATTTTTGAGCCCAACCCAAAAAATTATATTAATTTTTTTTTTTTTAACTTTTGAAATACAATTTTTTTGAGTTTCTAAACAAAGATTCAAGTTTATCTTAAGAAGAAAACTCCACTAGGTTGGCAAAACCTTTCTTAGGTTATTTCAAAACTTAAGAGTTTGATTCAAAAATCTATAACAGTAAGTTGTCTCAACTTTTTTAGGTTTGTTTCCTTTATAAGAGGAAATAAAACCAATGAAACATCAGCTCAGCCTAAATGCATTTATTTCTCATTTATAAATTATTAAACGTGTGTATATGCATGTGTCTAGATAATATAAGGTGATGCAGTGAATGGCAGTAAAAATGATCAGGAATGTTCATTTATACACAAATTTACTCTCCCAAGATTTATTGATGAAGCCAGAATTGGTCGCAGTTGTTCGTTGTTTTTAAAAAAGCAGGTCCCCAGGAAAAAAAGTTTGGGAAACACTGATCTAGTTGCATAATTAAAGTTTGTATCCCACACTTTATTTTTCAACTGTAAAATCACTCAGTATTTATCTTGGTCAGAAATCCTTAAAACTAAAATTCAAGGGATCATCATCAAAAGTATTCATATATTTAATCGGTTTATGTAAAACTGTCTGTCTGTATGTCTTTAGAATCGTTAAAAACTCCTATATCAATATTCTGCTTTCAAAAATGTCTGTATGAGTCAGGCTTAATTATAAAACCTAATGACCTACACTGTAGCCTATAGTTTACTGTATATATAAATTCAGTGGTTCCCAACCTGGGTCATAAGATAAATCTGAGGGGTTGTAAAGTGATTACTGAAGTAATGAACAAGAAAATATATTCCTCTACTCAAAATTGCAGTTAGGATTAGATGAATCAACCCCTGGGAATTACTACATACTTTTATGTAGTTTTCAGTCCTAATGAGATAATTTAAAGGCAACAATCTGACAAGGGGACGTCACTCTTCTTCATAGACATATAACCCTGAACAAGGGGTGGAAAGTAGATGTGACTTTCTATTAACAAGCAACAAGGGTTGGGAGTCATGATATAATCTGTGCAGACAAAGACATTTAACTTTACATTTTTTATTCTTAAAAAAGGACTTGATTTTGCCACATTAAAAGCACTCCGTACTTTTTCTTCTCTACAGTCATTTGCTGCCTTTGTGGCGTCCAAGAGGGACAGCAGTCAGGAGGAAGGGAGAACATGTTGGTGCTGCTGCGGCCAGACCTTCAAGGAACACTCTGCCATTCACAAACATGTGGCCAGGACTCATGATGCTGAACTACAGCAGCTCACACAGGCCACATATGAGTGTTTGTTAAGCCAGCTAGAAGAAGAACCTGAAACACAGGAGCCGGATGAGCGGAAGGCCGAGCCAGTGGACATTTCTGCATGGATACCTGATACTGATCACCTCTCTGGGGAGCAACTTCAAAAGTACTGGTCACATTCTGATCCTGCCGAGTATCTCAGTGTCAGGCTGCCCAAGATTTTAACACGTGATTGATAAAGTATTGATTTTATATTCTTAATCTTTGAATAGATACTGATGTCTCTCAATGTAATTCTTCTTTTCAGGGGTCCAGGCAAGGTTCTCCTCTATTACCACTACTGTCAAGTGGAGGATCCGCATGTCATCTGTGCCTGGCAGAAGGCTTTGTGTGAGAAGCTCCATTTAACAGGCAAGGTGAATAAATTCTCTTATCCCAGCTTATCCTCAGCTGGGAGACTACAGAATGTTTACACTGGGACCGGATAAAGTCTTGTTGACACGTTTCTAAAATTGTAGAAAGGAAGAAACTCAATTTAACTGACCTCTTTTAAATATATCATGCTCATTATCTCCAGATAAGGGTGGCGACTGAAGGCATCAATGGAACAGTTGGTGGCACCAACATGGCCACTGACATTTACATCAACGCAATGTGTTCACACCCTCTCTTCAACATGGATAAAGAGGATTTTAAGGTCAGACTCATTTTAAATAATAGACTACACTAATATAACATTTGTGTAATAGATATACATTAGCACAATGTTTCTACACAGCATGCTACATGAATCTGAACTCTGTTTTGTGTTCGATTTGGTGGCCACAGTCTTTAATTATAATATTTGAAGCCTGCGTTTTCTGAGATATTAGTGACAAAACAACAAATAATCAGATTAAAAATAAGTGAGTCCTTCATTGTCAATAGTTGTAGTTATTAGTGCTTATTATATGTAAATTATGTGTTTTTGTGTGTGTGTTCAGACAAGTGATGGCAGCGCAGAGTGTTTTACAGACCTGAGAGTCGGCGTCTTCAAGGAAATCGTCCCAATGGGAGTGGATCCTGATGTTATTTCCTACCGATTGGCAGGTGTAGTTTGTTTAAACAACAATAATACTATTGTAGTAGTACAATAAAAATGCTTTTGCCTAGATTTGTTACTTTCAATTTGTTGGATTTTTCATAAATGTAAATTGGCAGAATTATAAAGCTGTTTTTATGCTGTTACTGCTCGCAAAGTGTTTTGCTGTTAATGTCACAATACACATTTTTCTTCTGTAAGGTTTTGATATGCTTTTCTATAAGTTTTGTTTTGTTTTGTTTTGTAAAAGCTGCTGATTGTGTCGATTTGTGAAAGTTGTGATGTTAGTTACAAATCTGTCTTTCCTCTCAGGAGTTCATTTGGAGCCGGAGGAGTTTCATAAAGAAGTTGAGGCTCTTTTGGCTGGAGGGGATTTGTGCGACGACACCATCCTCCTGGACTGCCGCAATTTTTACGAGAGTAAAATTGTAAGTAATACATCAGTTTTCTTTCAAAAATATTGACTTTCACAGGCTTTCTACAGGCTATATTAATCTTAAAATGATTATTATATAGTATTAAATCTGATCCTTTGTTTATTTTGCACCATTTGTGATAAATCTACATCAGCTGCCTTAAACAAATGCTGTGTTTAAGTGTGTTACAGTAAGAACACTACACCCCCAACTTTGGATGAGTAGAAAATGCTGTATTTTTGGTGAACTTATTGAAATATTCTTGTGCAAAATGCTAATTACTATTAGATTCAATAGTGTTTTCAGCTGACTTTGACCTTTGACGTCATAAGTTAATTTCCACACAACTATCATAATTAAACAGGACAAAAGCCTGGTTGCAGTGTCTCAGTCTGAACTGTGAGTATTTTTTCCCTCCAGGGCCAGTTTACTCGGTGTCTGGCCCCAGACATCCGCAAGTTCAGCTACTTCCCGGACTACGTCGACCAGAACCTTGAACTGTTCAGAGACAAGAAGGTCTTGATGTACTGCACAGGAGGGATCCGCTGTGAGCGCGGCTCTGCCTACCTCCGCTCGAAAGTAAGCTGACTTCTCTTGGATGTGAACTAAAAAAAAATCGAGTCTTTTATAATGCAAAACACTTTTTACTTGAGGTTCAAATACTCAGCACCAAACCCAGATTGTTTGCAACATTTGCGACCTACACCGAGTATTTTTCTTTATTGCCCTGTAGGATGTGTGCAGAGAGGTTTATCAGCTGAAAGGTGGAATCCACAAGTATCTGGAGCAATTTCCAGAGGGTTTCTATCGGGGGAAACTTTTTGTGTTTGATGAACGCTACGCCATCTCCTCCAACAATGACGTCATCTCAGGTTAGTGTGCGCACAAAGGCCCTCATCAACATGGTGAATACTAATAAAGAGACTGCTAACACTGTCAGTTGTAAATAATTGTGTGTCTCTGTCCAGACTGCAGGTACTGCGCTCTCCCTGGGACCAGTACAAACTCTGCTCCACACAGTTCTGCTGTCAGCTGGTTCTGTCCTGTCCCGGATGCAGACGGGACGGACACACCGCCTGCTGCCCCACCTGCCAAGCCAAAGGACAGGCTCAGAGCGAGGCTTCCCCCGCTGCTCTGCATCACAAAGAGGAGTGTGACTGCACAGGTGGACGTCCCAGAATCCCTCAGGATGTGTAGTGATGGGGAGGTGATGAACGGACCACAGTGCCTGCAGCCACATGAAAAACGCTGCCTGTTCAGAGACGTTAATCTGAATGTACGACTAAAATTTGTGGAGGGTGTCCAGTTCATTTTAAAGTCAGGAATTTTTTTATATGGATGTTTGGAATTAAGTCAGATTACTGTATTAATGGGTTTAATTCTGAAGACGTGAATTTGATATTAGATGATGAAACCATTTATTCATCTTTTATTGACAAAATGTAAAAATACATCAACAGAATCCATGAGATTTGTTATATTAATTTTATGAAATTGTAATGCCTCTTCAGTAATGAAAGCTCGGTCCTATGAGATACTACCTCGTTGTGTGTGTGCTTGTTTGTGTAAATGTTGGATTGTCTTTTTCAGATTGTTGCTTTGGTGTTTATTTATCCTAATTACACTTTTTATTTGCCCCAAGTGGTAATGGTTTCACAGACAATTTTCAATTTCAGCCATTTGAAGTTGTGCTTCACGAAAAAGCGTAGATACAAACAGCTGGCAGAATTTACAGCTCTCTAAATCATGTCATCTCTGGCCAAAGCAGTTTACTGAGACTGCAGGAGGCACTTGAACACTTTGAAACCACAAACTGTAACACACCTGTGTGTGTTATCTTGGGCTGTCACATTCTTGATAGAATTGACTTCAGCATATAAGTGTCAGTATGAAATCATGGAAAAGCAGACCACTAGTAAAGTCAAGTCAATTTGAATATTTCTGCATACTGGGATCCCTACACAATGTTCATAATTATCATAAATTGAGTATGGCTGTGAAGATTAGACTCTTGTGAATTCAATGAGCCCAATATTATTCCTGTATGATGATGATAGGCCCTTTTTGTATGACATTTTATTGTAGTAAGACCTTTTTTTTTTTTAACTTGAACTCGCAGTTTAGAATGACCTATTGTGACCTCTCATTTTGGGCCAAAAAAAGACAAAAAAAAAAAAAAAAAAAAATCTGTCTGGTGCCGTAACTATTAAATTCTGCCTTTTCCTGAAGACTTTTTTAAAATTTGGCATCCATAGCTAGCTTACTTGAGAAGACTAGCCACTACCAAAATGTTAGAGGAAAAGGCACAGAGCCATAGACATGCTATAATGCACATTTTTGTTGACAAAGCAGTAAAGCTTTTTTGAAAAATTTGGTGTTACACTTGCCAAATGTAAGAATCACTTTATACTGTGAAAAAAGTTGAGATAACTCAAAATTTCAAGGTGGCGTTCTGCAGTAGATTTTTGAATTTTGTGCCCAGCTCAAACTAAGAGGTTTGAGTTGGGCACAAAATCTAAAAGGTTTTGCCAACCTATAATATTTAATTGAGAAATTTTACTATTGTTTTTTAGATCAACTTGAATCATTGAGTTTTAGAAATCTAAAAAAAAAAAAATGTAGAATTTGGTCACAATAAACTGTGAACCTGATTTGTCATTATTGTGGTGCCTGAAAATTAAATGGTTTTAATTGAAAATATTAGAATTTTAAGCATCATTCACATAAAGTTGAATTTTTTAAATGCATATTTTTGGGTTGCTACAATTAAATGTTTTAAGTTTATATAAAAAAAAAACTTAAGATTTTGAGTTGGGCTCAAAACTAAAAAATCTATTGCAGTACATTGCCTTGAAATTTTGAGTTGTCTTATCTTTCTTATAGACCTACAACAATGATAAATGAAAATTAAAATGTTTTTTTTTTTTTTTAAAATAACCATTATTCTTTTCCATACAGTTTTTGCCTCAGGGAGCCCACTGGAGAGGTGCTAAAGAGCAGCAGGTTTCAGACCCCCAGCACAGGCCATCCAAATGTCCAGCAGCAGCTCTGTACTCAGTATAAACAATACCTTATGCCATATGCAATATTTATGCATTGTCCATATTTGCAAATAATGAATGTAATATTAATTGGATTAAATATAAATTAATAATTATAGAACAAAGTGTTGTCAATTAAATACTACTGGTGGTAAATTAAGCAAATGATATACAGTATACTTGCACAGAAAATCCACTAGAGGGCGTGACAGGACCACAGGTAGGAGTCAGTTCAGATTCAGATCCTCAACATCCCGACTGGAAGCTTCAGCTCTCAGCCGAGCAGCGGACCTGTTCAGGCTGCCTGCCCGGGTCCCACTGACCAGCAGCAGCCCCTCTGCCGCGTTTCTGGACGTAAACCAGGCGTTGGAACAGTGCACCTCATGTGTATTTACCCAGCCGTGTATCTGTGGGCATAAGGACGGGAGGACCGAGCGATGTCTTCGCCGGGTTTCACAAACCTGAACAGCTCCGTCAGCTACAGCCAGAACTCGACGCCGAACGGTGGAGCTGCGCCCCCCTATCAGAACGGTACAGCAGGCCGGATGATGCGATTAGCCCGGCTTGTTAGCATTAGCATGCTAACTCTCTGTGATGATGTCAGATAGTTATTCAGACGCTGATTTCTTATTTATTTTGTATAACTGTCATATGCTATTGATTATAATATTTACATTAAATATAAATAACAGTGGCTGGTAAATTCGGGTGAAAACTGTGTTTCAGCTAAAGCTAGCCAGTTGCTAATATTAGCTAACATAAGAGCTAACCTAATGTTAGGTATAGAAACCCCAAGGAGATAACGGTGTCTAGAAGGGACCCCTTGATTTGTAAAACTCTCGCGAGATTTGGACGGGGTATCTATACAGTGCGCTCGCTGTATACATTAACAATATTTTATAATGTAACAATGCTGTGATTAAGATCTGAATAGGTTTAGGGGCAAAAATACTTGGTTATTGTTAGAGATAGATAGTGGTTTGTGCTAAATTGATCACTCTCGTCTCGCGAGATCTTTCACGGGTCTCGGGTTCCCCTCTAGACACAACCATTAGCGGCTAACGTAGAGCTATCAAGCTAACGTAAATCTAAGTGTTAGCAAGATAATAGCTATATGACAGATTGCGCACCATCATTTCATTATGTCCGCTTTATAATGAAGCTCTGAAATGATTGACTTTTTAATTGATGGCTGCTGCTGTGCTGTCAGGGATGAGAGGTAACTGGATATGAACCCCCACTGTTGGAGTAACAGCTGCTGGTGAAGCCTGTTGTTTGCAGCTCACCTCTGTTCAGGCTTTTATTTGTGAGCTGTCTCCTGGTTGCTTGACTTAGACCATTATGGTAGACGTAGAATGTAAATATTTTTGGACTCTAAGCTCATTGAACGTGCCTTTTAATCACTACCTCCCCTCCTTCTCAGGTCCTGTACAGACCTACCAATCTATGTATCCACCTACCGGGTGCTATGGAGCCCCACCTCAACAACAGAGCTACTCCACTATCCCTGCCTACTCCACTCCTGCTCCCATCAAAGCACCCATTACGAACAGTGCCCACAGTTCTAGCTACTACCAGAGCAACCATCAGCAACAGCAGCACCACCACCTCCCTCAGCGTCATGTAGCACCCTCCCCATACAGTGCTCCTCCGAGCTCTGTTCCTCCTTCTCAGCCATATGCCACCCTCCCCTCTTCAGGACCACCACCATCAAATGCCCAGTACAACCAGCAGCAGCAGCAGCAGCCTCCACCGTATGCCACCCCAGGATCCTATTACGGACAGCAGTCGTACCACAGTCCCCCAGGACAGCACTCTCAACAGCAGCAGCCCAGTTTGGTGTCTGCGCCAGCCGGCGGCCCCGGAGCTCCCCTCTACCCAATTGTTTCGTACCCGTCTGCGCCAGGAAGTAGCCAGTATGGCACCCTGAGTTCCTCCCAGAGCACCTCCACGCCTGGAGTCATGCCCACCCAGATGGGTGCACCCCTGCATCAGTACAGCACCTCTCGGCCGGCATCTACAACAGCGGTGCAGCCTGGGTACAGTGTGGCTCCTCCTACGCAGCTGGCGCCAGCAGTTAATGGTCAAGGAAGCACAGGTATGTGTGAATGCTGTGATTTATGCTGATCAGCTGCCGGCTGGAAAGTGAGATGTTTTTCATTGGGATATGCACCAAAATGAAAACTTTTTTTTTTTTTTTTTTTTTTAACAGTACATACAATGCAGAAAACGATGCTTGGGGTGATTTAGATTTAGCAACAGTTGGTTGACAATTTATGTGTTGAATTATTTTTCATTCTTTAAAATGTTACATACATTAATATCTTTGATAAAATTATTTAAGAAAACAGCCCTTGAAGTACCTTCAGATCAAAACTTCACTATGTCAGCCACCATATCTGTAATCGGTGAATTGTTCCCCTCCAAAATTGGTATAGTTCTCAAAAATCCCATATCAGTTGGGTTCTATTTAAAACTATAGGTTTATGTCTGTGCATTATACATTTAGTGTTTTGAGTTTTTTTTGCAGGTGTGTGTCACTTAGGGTTGTATTTTCACAATCCAATATCCATCTCAGGAATTATCATGTTACATGGTATGCAAGGCTGCAAGTAGCGATTATTTTAATTCTCAGTTAATCTGTCGATTATTTTCTCATTTTATCGCTCAGTTGTTTGGTCTATAAAAATTTCAGAAAATTGTAAAAATTGTTGATCAGTGTTACCCAAAGCCCAAGATAATATCCTCAAATGACTTTTGTCCACAACACAAAGATATTGAGTTTACTGTCATAGAAACCAGAAAATGACCCACACTGACCTTTGAAGAGATGAAAACAAAAGATTTTTTTATGACACAAATACAATATAATTCAATATCATAGATAAGCAAATGCACATGGTATGATAACCATCAGTTGTTGTGTACCATGTTATACTGGTATACTGCTGTAACCCTAGTGTCGCTTACAGTTTTCAAATTAACTGCAGAAGATCATTGTCTTTTTTCTCCAGCTGATTTACCTTGTGTAGGCACGTCAAACCTGAACTGTTTTACACTTGCATTTATGCCAAAGACAAGACAGACATTCATGTTTATATCAGCAAATTCTGAAAAATCCCCCAAAACACAGTGGTACTTGCGAAAACCCCAAAATAGCCATTCAGCATTCCTAGAAAGTTACTTGTTGTAGAGTTGGGAAGATTGCCAGCAGCCAACAGTGTGTAACAACTTTGTAGTTCTTGGTGTGATCTTTGGCTGCGCAGCCTTTGATTCTCCTTTTGGGAATTTCCCACTTCTTATTCTTTGTGTTTTTCTTTCACAGTCCACCAACACTATGACCAAAGCCATCAGGCTTCTCTGGGCTATGACTCCTACGGTGGGGTCACTCACAGTCACAGCAGTGGTGGCGCAGACGCAGACCGACCGCCCTCAGGAACCCCCTCCACTTCGGTCCATTCCTCACCGGGCCACCACCAAGGTAACAAAGACATTTTAATTTTGGTTTATTCTAAAACTCAGGCAAAAACACACACACACAATAAGAATCACCATTATTACTGCCCTTCAGTGCTCCTGATCCTGATAAACAGCAGCTTGTAAAGTAGGTTGTAAATGTTTTAACTGAGGGATATTAGCAATGAGCCTCTCATTTATTTATGTATGTTTCTGTATGTGCAAAGTTTGAACTTGACAAACTGGCGTTGTGCAGTTTGCCTTCTAGACAAAATAATGTACAAACAAATGTAGTTTAAAGTGTAGCTTAAAGTTCTCTTTTGTTAAAATGTTGAAACCCTCTTATAATTGAAAGGTCAACATGAAATCCAGTGAAAGAAACGACACACTAGTTCAGTGGTTTTCAAACGTTTTGCGCTCAAGGCACACCAAAGGGCACACCAAAATCTCAAGGCACGCCTGTATCCATGCAACGTAGTCTCTATAACACGTGACGATTGTTTTTAATGTAAATTATTCTGACGATTATTTTCTCAGTTCATCAATTAGTTGTTTGGTCCATAAAATGTCCAAAAATGATGATCAGTGTTTCCCAAAGCTCTAGATGACGTCCTCAAATGTTTTGTCTGTAACCCAAAGATATTCAGTTTACTGTAAGAAAGGAGTAAAGAAACCAGAAAATTTTCCCATTTGAGAAGCTGAAATCATAGAACTTGGAAATTTATTATTTAAAAAAGTTCTCAGAACAATTAATCAGTTATCAAAATAGTTGGCAATTAATTTAATTGTCATTTATTAATCAATTAATCATTGCAGCTCTACTCTGTAAATCTTTCTTTTTATTAAATTTATTAATTTAAATATTTCAAAGAATTCAAGAATTAATTTGAAACTTTGTAAAAAAAATTAGATCAAAGCAGCAACACACCCATTTACTGGAAAACAAGCAGGCCACAAAATTAAGCACTAGTAATTCCCACCATGCGACAAATGCACAAGAGTATAAATTTGCCTCTATCGGGAAATGAGTGCATACAAAGAACTGATGTAATAGATTGAAAATTAACGTGTTGCTTAGTTGTACATCACAATAATAATATATGGCTGTCACAGAATCCTTTGGCACACGGGGACTTTCCTCACGCACACCATTTGGGAACCACTGCACTAGGGCATCAGTTTGAGAAGATGTTCTTTCATTTGATCTTTGTATTTGGGTTTGATTTTTTTTTTCCATCCTGCTTTCCTTCAGTGTTTGAACATAAGATCATTATAGGAAAACTGACAGCTCTTGGTTTCGCCCTGCTGACTTTTTTGTCTTTTCTGGTACAAATTCTTCAAGGAGCCTATATTTAGATGTACAGTTTGAATGTTTGAACTCTGCTCTAAATTTCCAGTGCAAGTGTATGTGAACGGTTTACATGTTCACAGCTGCACTTTTGAAATGTACCACACGTCATCTGTTGCACGCACACACTTTCAGATGTGCAGGTGTGAGAGTCTATACAAATATGAGGGTTTCAGGTTGGGAACAGAGTGCTTGCCAGCCAGCTGCTGGTTTATTTTGACTGTGACCCGTGAATTGTTCCACCGGCAGCGACAGGGTTCAGACCAAAGGACTCTCGTGCCAACTGCACCTGCATTTAATCATAATTTGAGTTGCAAAAACCAATCGACTTAGAGTCTTTGCATAGTCTCACCATGAAGAAAGGAGTCTTAAGGGACCAATAACCACAATGATTCTCCAAATCTTCCACTCTCTGGCCAGTAAAACGTGTGCTTAAATCATTTTCCCTGTCCCAGTGATGTTGGCCTCAGGCAAGAGAGAACAAGTTATACAACAGCAAGAGAATAACAGGGCACACAAAGGGCACACCTCTCTTAGCTGTATGGTAATACAGATTGTGATTATTGCAGCCAGCTACTGTGAGCAACGAAATTTTTTTGGATATTGTGATACAAACAACTATAGGGGAAAAACATACCAGCAGGCATGAACTTATCTGCAGGTGCTCCAATCAGCTTGACAGGCCAAGAGATATTTGATGCCTACTTGAATTGTGTGTACTGTAAGTTTTAAGCTGTTAGTTTTTGTAGTTTCTTCCCATTATGGCCTCTAAAATGTTACTGGTTTCATTTGTAGACTTGGATATAGAGTTATTGTTTGGCAACATCTTGTTGCCAGGCAAGTTGTGACTCTCACTTTCTCTCAGAGAGTTACAGACAAATCATAAAAACAGGAATTAGCAAAGCAAAGCAAAGATTATCAGTGTTGTCCAGCATTCAAAATTCAGGATATCCCACTACTCTGGGGGCAATAAAAATTGCACGTTATCCAGCTAACCTTACCTAGTGTTAGTCTACAGCTAGTGCTAACATAAAAAGACAAGAATAGATTGAGATTTTTTTTCTGTGACTGGAACAAAAGTTGTAGACTTAAAAAAAATGGAACCTATCCTTTAGCGCTTGCTGTTTCGTTCGCATTTGCTGCCCACAGGGTGGGAAGTTAGCAGCAGTCACCAGCCAAATGCGGTAGATTTCAGGCACAAAGTAATGATTTGAACATTTATCTGACAGTGGCTGGCACATTAAAAAAAAAAAAAAAAAATCCCACCCTGGCTGCCAGACAGAGCTGGCTAGCTTGGTAGCTAATAAGAAAATTAACACTCTCAGCAAGACTGAAAACTATTTAAAAGACTGAACTTGCATTTGTACTTCTGTCCTTCATGAGCACGTGAAAAATGTCAAAAATACTTCTATTTAAAAATATTAAATTTCATTACATTTCACATTTGATTTGATGGGGTCTTAATTACAACATAAATTCTAATTCCATTCATTCACCATTTTCTTCTTTCCCTGTCCCCTCAAATAACTTGATGTACCAGAATCAACATTTCTGATATAAAACAAACCCTCATAAAAATGTCATGGAAAGCATAAAACTTTCTCATGTGGACACTAGTTTAATAACTTGAAACAAATTATGAGTTAAATGTTTTTGTTCCTTGAAAGTTCAATGATTTGCACAATGCAGATAGAACCTTATAATTCCAAGGAGAATGTGAGCTCTTAGGATTGGAAGGTTCTATCTGCATATTTATTTACAAAGTTGATAGGATTTTGATATTGTACATTTAGGGTGTTTATCATTTTCATTTCCACAAATCATTTTTCTCTTAGAAATGCAAAAACTTTAAAGCTCAATATCTCAAAACCACTCAGAACGCTGAATAAACCTTACAATTTCTAGGGGACGATAGGTTTGTATTTGCACTGTAGTTGGCAGTGATGCATTCATTGATCAAACAAAACAAACAAGAAAAAGTAACCCAACAAATTACTAAAAAATACGGATTGAAAACTGATTTTGGTCAAATGCCCGGGGTGATTTCAATTTTTTATTTTAATATCAGCGCAGGGAACAACCAGCAGAACTTCCATGGTGAACCAGAGTGAGTCAGTGGAGTGATGCAAGTTACTGAAACAAAGTTATTGAACTAAATTTATTATGTGGAATGAAAAAGAACTTGGGACAGTGGTCGTTAAGTGTGGGACATTTGAAAGTAGAATTCAGGACACTGAAGGGTAAAAAGGTAATTTCGTGCTTTGGGTTTTGTCTGACAATAAGATGAAACCACCGGCTGCATTTATCAGTGAATGAAAGAAATTCATTCTTCAGCACACACCACACACTCTTACACAGACCTCACATGAAATGAAATTTTCTGCCTGACATCCGCCGCCCTCTCTGCTTTCGATTACCCAAATCTTGACAGATTTCTCATGTACCTTTCCCACCTCCCACTTCCTCCTTCCAACAGGCATGCAGTATGGATATGTTGCTAATAGTGGAGCTAGTTCTGCCTCTGCCGCCGCCTCAGGCCCAGCCGCAGCCCCCTCGTCATCCAGCTCTGATGATGATGAGGAGGAGGAGGAGGAGGATGAGGAAGCAGGTCTGCTGTAGCTTTTTCCTCCCCATAATCCTTTTATTACCACTTACACCATCCTCATAAACTCTTTCAGCTCTGTCCTAAACCTTTTCATGCCCTTAAACTTTTTGTGTCCCCTAAAAAGTCAACTGCAGCCCTCATTTTTACCATTGGTGCGTTTCCATCCCTTACCCATGCAACGTCCTCTTTAATGTCTGATGGCCATCTGTCAACACACTTAATCAGTTTGCCGCTCCTCACATTACCTTCCCCTTTCTAATAGGCTAATCAGATTTTTTTTTCCTCTCCTTCCCGCTGCCTCCTCATCAGCCTTCTAAAGTTCAACCAATTCTCACCACTCTTCACAGTCATTAGTCCTGGCACTAAATCATCTTTTAAATCTGCACTCTGCTTTGTTGCTCCATCACTGAAAACTGATTTTGTTTCTCAGAAAGGTGAGAGGTAAGTGGGTTAGCGTTTTCGATTTAGCTTCTGCCAGGTTTTTGCTTGTCTTCATTGTCATGCAGTGGAAAGAGTCGTCCTTGCACGCTGTCTAGCTCTCTCTCTCTCTCAGCAGCCTTTTGGATATGATGATCCTGTCTGTAGTGCACCTCCAATTACCGGCAGGCATCCAACTGTGTTTGCTAATGGGGGAAAAAAGATCAATACGTGGTGTTCTCACTTCTAGTCGACTGACAGATCTAGAACTCAGGTAGTAGTGAATCTCATGGAGTTGGAAACAAACAGTCAATGAACAGGAAAATAAACAATAAGATGATTACTGACAAATGATTAATAGTTAAAGACATTTATTAAGCAAAAATGCCTGATCATAGCCTCTAAAATGTGTGGATTTGCTGCTCTTCTTGTTTTTTATATTACTGTCTTTGGACTAGTGGTCAGACAAAACCAGCAACTTGAGGGTTCTGGAAAATTGTGATTGACATTTTTCAGTATTTTCTGAAATTTGATGCACTAAATAATTACTTCAATTCATTAAAAAATAATCCTACCAATGTAATTGGGTAGCAATTTGTGCATCTCACAATTCCTCCAATCCCCACCAATCTTGCCCCCCAAAATATTCAGGGAACTAGTCTTTGCGTATGGTGTTTGTTTAATACTCGTCAGTTTTACTTTTGACGTTTGAAACCTTTATTTTGAAATCCAAAACTGCTGTCACCCAGAACATACTTTTTCCATAGTACCACCATAGTTGTCATGTATGAACTTTCATGAAAAGTTTGGTTATATGAAACCATTTCTTAATTTATTTTAGAGAACAATTACTGTAACATGAGATACAGTTACTGTGATTAGATTTTTGCTGTCAGGTCTTTGTCTTCAATCAAGACAGTGAGCATGACACTATTACCTTGATTGAGGACAAGGATAACATACGTACATATCTACTGTCATCAAGCCCTCAAGTTTTGTATGGAGAGTTTTAATTACTGTGACCTTAATATACAATATTATCATTACTCTATATTGAACTATAATATGAGAGTTCTGTTTCTGTGGTGCTCTTTCGGATCTGTGCTATGCACCTCCTGTCACAAATTCACCATTGTGCCCTTTGCACAGGATATTTTTAAGGGATGGGGTCGGAGCGTCAAGGGGGTTCAGGGCAGGCTGGGGGTGAAAGCAGTGGAGAGGGTTGGGGTACAGCGACAAGACTCTCAGATCAGGAGAGGATCCAATAAAAAAAAAGTTGCAACACCCAAAGGGCATTTTGTTCTAGTAAAGAAAAGAACATTTTAGTGATAGACGATAAACTGGGGTGATTATTTGGAATAGGAGATAGTTGGCATCAGCTGTGTCTATGCTTACGAGGCCAGACCTCGTAAGTGTGTGGCTGCTGTGAAACAATGTTAGCTCTTCCTCTTGTGAGTTTTGGGAACGTGATGAAAAAGATGAAAAAGTTTTGAGCGCTGTGCTGTAACTTTTATCCATCCTGCTACAAATGTTTGCCTAAATGCCCTCAGTCACCATCATCTTTTCTTAATGTTAAAAAGCTTCTCCTGTCATCCCAAAAGACAGCAAGTCTAATCTAAAACCTTTACTAGCTCTTGATAAACATAATTTTATGTTGTAATCACTTATGAATAATATCACTTCTGACATACCTGCTCTGCCTTAAATACCAGTTGCCTTCTGGAATACAGCAATACGGTATAATCCAATGTATTTTACTATTTCATTAATTAAAAAAAAATTCCATGTAAAATGACGTTACTGGCTAAGATATATTAGAGTATAATGTGCACAGAATCAGGAATTATACATGACTTTTCTTTGGTTTGATATTGGCATTATTAGGGGTGTGACAATTTCAATATTAAATCGAAAATCGATCAAACAGAGCTTTCAATTTCAAGAATCAAAGTGAAAGACAGAATCAGCGATTCTTCGCCTACTTGTAGCATCCAACACACTTCAAACACGACACAGCATAGCTTCCCAGCCATTATATCACATTTGATACCATATAGATCTTTTTAAAGAAGACTTTGAGAATGTAAATGACAATCAAAACTCAATAGTCTAACAATGGAATAGCATTCTGTGCAAAACAAAAAATATGCGTAAAACAAATTGAATTGTGACCTCAAAATCAAAGTCAAATCGAATTGTGGATTTGCTCTCTAAACATCATCGGCCATTGAAAAACCCATAAGTGTCTACCACAGTTGATTGTAGTGTTCATACAGTATTCGCTCTCCAGGTATGGATGTGTGCTGCTGTGTGTGTGTGATCAAGGTGCTGAAAAAGAGAGCTTTGCGCTGAAACTCACCTGAATATGCTAAAGTTTGAAATAAATAATGAAAATAAACATTAGTTACAGCCCTGGAAGTGTTCAGTGTCAGTGTGCTGACATTACGTTGTTTTAAAATTGCAAGTTACATTCAAAGTGCATTAGTATGTATACAGTCAATAAAGATAAACTTAATTGTTTGATATGATTCAGAGAGAGATTTAAGAATTATTGTGCAAAAAGTACTTCTTTTACTTCTTAATCATGTGGACCACATAACACTGTACTGGGCTGAGTTGACAGTCTCATGCACGTGTGTGTTATGAACCTCTCAAATGTTCTGCTGATGACTGTCCCTCGGGATCTGTGTCATCAGCCAGAGGTTAACAAGTTTTTAAATATAGCCTCTCCCCTGGCTGCAGGTCGGGCTCTCTGTGCCTGCGCCTGCTGACTTGCTCGCTCCCCATGAGAAAACCTGGGTGAAGATTTTGGCCGCACAGCTAGCACTTAATTTCACCTCTTAATAAAAGCAGAATCTTGTTTTAGATTTCAGCTTTTCCCCTCGTGGTCCCTCCAGTTCCCTCTGGTCTGTCTCACAGGTTGTCTGCTGCAACAAAGTACCAGTTGTTGTCTGTGGATGCCTGATATCTGAATCAGAATAGTGATATAAGAACATTTTGTCCATACTGATACACTGATGGTGCTAATCACTTGATGGCAGTTGTGTTCAAGCTTACATATAAGTAATCAGCTTTGACAAAACTCTTGAAATGCAGAAAACAAAAGTTTCAATAATTTACTTTGTTGTTTGTTTGTTTGTTTTTTTGTTGTTGGTTTTTTTTTTTGTTTAAATCACCCATTTGGACAGTAGAATCTTGTAAACTAATAACACAGTATGCTCATATTATTGATATGGTACCACTAAAATGATAAGACCAAATTGTCCCATAGCTGTAATGGGCAAAACAGTTTAATATGAAGCTAGTAAAGTGAACCTTGAGTTAAATGTTTTTCAACAAATCACACTTAGGCTGTTCAAAGAAGAGGAAGCTATTTGGTAACAAAATAAACATAGGTAGCATAAATCATCTTTCAACTTCTGTTACAAATATGTACCATTTTTGGCTGCAGCAATCAATTCTCCTGCCTGTAAAATATCAGAAGATGGTGAATAAAATGGCTGTCAAAATTTGCTGAAATCCAAGGCAACATCTGCAAGTTGCTCGCTTTGTCAGAGCAGCTGTCTAAAACACAAAGGACTCAGTTTACAATGATCTAAAACAGAAAAGCTGAAAATCATCACATTACAAAAGCAACATTTTGTGTGGCCTTTTTGTTAGTGAAAATAACGAGGACACTCTGAGAGTGCAGACCACCACCAAAGCCATAGTCCAGCCTTCTGTGATATGGATTATGCTGCCCCGCAGTAACCTTTAAACAGGCTTATTTTGTTTATATCAACTTTGAAAAAGCTGTAAGCAAAATTTAGACATTGCTTATTTCTTACATTCCTGCTGTATTTGTTTCAACGTGGATTTGAGAGCACTGTTACGTTTTGTTGATGATTGGTTTGCACACGCACAGTTCATTTTGCCACAGTCTTTACAACTGACATCTCGCAATGTTAACAAAAGTGAAAAATAATTCTTGTGTCTGACCCATGATTTTGGGTCAACTCTCAAAATTTAATGGGTTCTTCCTTGGCAATGCTACACCCTTCCACAAAGTTTCATGAGAACCTCCCTGGTGAAGGAAGCAATTTTTTCCACTTTAGTTTTTTTCATTTACACTATAAGATACAAACAAACCCACTGTTTTCCTCATTGATTTCCTCTACTATCCTTATCAATTATTCTTGACAAGGAGGGTCGATGTTACTGTTTCTTTGTGATAACTTTCTTAATAGCTAGCAACAGTATTTTGATCAAATAACTTTCTTACAATCTTTTTAGTTAAATTAATATGACAAAGATAACGTAACATGTAACCCATATTGATATCATAGCCTCGTACATTTTGTATAGTTTTGTGTGCATTTTTCCAAAATATATGTGTAGTGGTCTGCATCTATTGGTCCACGCTCGACTCCAGCATGTTGAATTTGTATTTAAATATTTACTCTTGACCTTTGATGTAGTTAAAAATAGCAGTCCCTCCATATCTGTGTACAATTAATTGCTTAATCAATTATTATTCAATTATTAAATTAATCACCAACTATTTCATAGTAAATGAATCATGCTGAGTTATTTTTTTAAGAAAGAAAAGGTCAAAATTCTGTGATTTTAACTTCATTTTTCTCCTCTTTAAGACAGTGAACTGAATATCTTCAGGTGTACCCAAAACAAGACATGGAAAACACTGATCAATACTTTTCACCATTTTCTGACATTTTACTTTACCAACAACTAACTGATTAATCTGAAAATGATCAGCAATGAAGATAATTGTTGTTTGCAGCCCTTGTGGTGTGATTGGTAGATGGCCTGTGTATTTTCAAGATCTTGCCAGTTATCTGGAATTTTTGTGTTGAACTCTTGATTCCCATTTTTCTTTTATGACTCCAATTTTTTATCCCTTTGTACTAACTGAAGGTAATAATAATTTTAAATAGCGAAGTCTCATGCGAGTCACACAGTATTTTGCTTTCTTTTTGAGTCACCCTGCCCTTGTACTAAAACGATGAACGTCATCTCAAGTGCTGGACATAAGATGCACTTGTTGTCATGGCAGTGCTGTGGCAGGTCTCAGTTGATTATTTAAACACACGTTGCATCTTGTAATACAAATTGTAGATGATTGGTCCTGAGGGAAATCCAGAGATTATGCAGCTTTTTTTTCCCTTTTTCGTGCTGATTGTAGATAATCAGATCAGTGTCACTTGTGAGAAACAGATTAGAAAGGGTTGGGGGCTTGTCGACCACAGTATGATTGGACCTTTAGTAATCAGGTGTGGCGACGGCCTGGGGGCAGACGAGGTGAGGTTGTGACTTCAACAACAGTGGAGAGTTAAAAGATAAAGAAAATGGAAAACTACGCTGAATGAGCTACAAGGCAACGCTTACTGTTGACTTAAAGTGAGACAAATGAAATTAGAAAAAAAATGTAAAAACATGCATTATGCATATTTTGAATTATTAATCCTTTGTTAGCATTTTTAATTACTGGTTTTAAAAAAGCACAAAATTTGCAGTCCTAATTTGGGTAGCATCATCTTTATTAATCTATGAGCTTCCAGAACAAATGAGAAGAGGAGGAGGAGGTGTCAGAAGAATCTTTGAGGGGGAGGAGCAGGAAGGCTAAGCTGTCCTGGAGTCCTCCTCCTCCTTCTCCAGAGCTGTTAATCCAGTAGTCTGCTGGTCCGATTTAGTCGGAGATAATTGGATCCCATCCTGGCCAATGAGCTCTCTGCCAGGGGCCTGTCGTGTCTTGGTTTGCTGCTGTTGATCCCTCCTTTTGGCCCACATGGATTAATGGCTTCATTCAAATATTCTGCCCTTGTAATCCTTTTGGAAAACCCTATTCATTATTGGACATGAGAAGAACAACAGTGGCTGCAGTAGTAGACCACAATGCATTGCATGTGAAATACTTTATTTACAGTCACAGGGAGGAGAGTGGCAGCACACGTTAAACCAGGATGTTGTGGTTACATGAGATTTGCCTCAGATGCCCTACCAGACCTGTTGACCCATTTATACACTGATAGACACAACTCATCAATGTCTTTTTGCTCTCTTTCTGTCTGTGGGCTGTTAGACGTTCTGGTTAATGTATGAAATCACCCAACTCAAGCAGGGGTGTTAAATGTACGACCCATGGGCCAGAAGTGGCCCACCAAAAGGGTCCATTCGGGCCCACTGGATGATGATGTGTAAAAGAATAAAAAAAAATTACAGAACAGGCAATAATTCTAGACCAGACATTAAAGATATTGAACAGCTTCTGTGCAAAATAATTTTTTATCTATTTTAATCTATTTTAAAGCAATATTGGTGGAACCCTGTTTATAAAGTAATGCCAAAAACTTTGGTTTGTAAAAGATTTGTAAGACGGGATAACTTCTTCCTCATAAGCTTCCTCTTCAGTTGGTGTTGTGTGGTAATACCAACGTTACGACACAGTTGTGTAATTGCATGGAAAAATTAAAAAAATTCTACATCTTGACAAGTTGTTTGAGTGATAAAAAAGTAGAATACCATAGTATTGTTCAGTTGGAAAAGGCATAAATGTTTTATGCATCTGTAGATCCACTGTGATCTGTAATGAGCCTGTTGAAATTATACAAATATTTCTAAAGACATCTCAGGCTGTTCATCATCTGTTTTGTAAATGGATTGCTCATTAACTGTAAACATTTCCAGGATGTAATTTTACTTCTTTACGCCAAAAAAGTGAAAAATTATTTATATGTTATTATGCAATGATTTTTTTCTGGTCAGGACGGATTAAATTGGGCTGTATGTGGCCCATGAAGTAAAATGAGTTTGAAACTCCTGAATGAAGGGTAAAAACCGATATAGCAGGTTGAAGGAAAAAATATCAAAGATTCAATAATTTATTACCATCAATGAGAGTGATTGGAATTTGTCTTGGTGTGTGCTCAAAACAACCATACAGAGACATGTCAGCAATACAAAACAAATATCCACATATCCACATGGAAATGCCAAAAAATTGCCTGTCAAGATAAGATAAATAAAACAACAGCTCTTGATTTACTCTTATCAAAGTAAATCAACTCAATTAGATATGTACTCTATCAGAGTAACTATAACAGTCATAAAAAACGCACTAGAGTGACAACACCGTCATAAATTAATGGTTATGTTTACATTTAGTGATACTCACCAACTTGCATTATGTATGTCCCTGAGGCCTGAGGCCTTCCTGTCCTCATTTAACAAAGCTGATTTCAAAAAGTTTGTTATTGTTCAAAGTGTAACCTGGGTGTTTTTCAGCCTGGAACCTTTTTTCCCGATCTTTTGTATCTAAATAACCAATGGGGGCAACAATTTTTTTAATTGTTCCAACGTGAGGGAGAGCAACTGGCAGAAGCGAAACTGAGCTGCGACGTAATCTCTCTGCAAAACCGCACACCATCCACTAAAAGTGCTCGTTTTTACGACTGACAGACTCTGTGTCAAAGAATTAATAAGTAAAGACAACTTTTTATAGCTTTAATAAGTGCCTGATGTATAATTACGCCTGACGTGTGTTGATCGAGAGGCCTCAGTGCTCTTCAGATTAGAATGCTTCATGTTTTGTCTCAGGAGTGCCAGTCAGCCTGTCTGCACAGATATCTCAGGCCTTGGATAAAGTCCAAACAGTTTTTGTGACATTGACATTGTTGCTTATGTAATGTAGCGCCCTCCTATTGATTCGTGATCCTGTATGACATGAGACATATTGTATGAAACTGAGTGTTTCTATTGTACCTTTAAGCTTTTGGTATAAACTTTATCTAACATCCTCTCTGTCCACAGGTGCATGTTGTATCAAACTCATATATTCAAGTAAGATCAACTGAGGCTCAAGTTTAGTCTTTTGTTCATCAAAGTGGAGACTGGTGACAAGTCCAAGTTTTTCTTCATCACTCAGACTGTTATTCTCAGTGTTTGGAAAGGATCGCTACAGAAGGCGACATTTTAAGAGAATAAAATGAAAGATCTTTTTTGTTTTATCCGATAACAGACACTACATTGTTTTGTTCAAAGTGACCAGACTCCAGTCACAAAAACAGTAATTTTACCACTCTGGTCTGCCGCTGCCTCGATTATTTTTTAGTCCTTTAAAACACAAAAAGTCACACGATCAAACTGGAAGCGAGCGCTCAAACCCAGGTAGATGGAACATGAAACATTGTCTAGATATAATACGAGCTGACCACAGCAGTGCTGCTTGTGATTTCTCTCTCTGCAGATGAGTAAGTTAAGTGTCTAAGTTATTCATAACTATTCATAAGTGATGTACATTACACTAAGTCAGCCTTGTTCTATATAATTGAGGGACAATTTACTTACTTGTGACCCCCAAAAGCTCCCTGTTTCCTTCCAAACCTCATCCTTTATGATTATAGTCTTATAAAAAGGCAGCTGCGAATTACAGAAAAGGTGCCACTTCTTGTAAATTAGTCATTCATCATCCCTATTATTTGCTTTTGATGAGGACAAACAGAAACTTAAAGGATATCAGCATCGATTATAACTAATTTTGACCCCTTCGCTGACACAAGGAGCAGATTAGGATATCCTCATTGGGAAAAACTGAAGCACTCGCTTGTTCATATTGCTCCCAGTTAGAAAGCGGTGTCACACAAACAAACTAACTGATCAAGGCAGCGTTAGACCAGAGAGGTAAAATTCCGTTTTCTGTTAGCTGAGCCTGGCGGCTTTGATGAGAGCGATGAAACACCCGTTTCAAAAAGGACTTGCTCTTTAACCAAAAGCTCTGTCTCTGTAGGGATCGTTTCCACAATGTTGTCAAACTTAGACTTAGAAATAAGAATTTGAGCCTGTTAGTGGTAAAAACAAGCACTTTTTGTGGGAGCACTTGACAGTGAATTGTCGCCTAGAGGGATTATGTTGCAGCTCAGTTTTGCTTCTGCTGGCTCTCTCCCCTGGTTCTGGACCAATTTCAGAAATTGTTGCCACTTAGTCACAAAAACATGGGTATAGTAGGGGCCAGGTTGAAAAATACTGAAACTACCCTTTAAGATCCTAACACCTGCATTCTTTACATCAGCTAGGCATCTTCCTCTTCTTCACCATTTTATTTACTGGTTAATTGTTGCAATTTATGGCTTTTCTTTTTTAAGTCATGAGTTTAAAAATGAGAAAGGTGTGCATTAGAGAGACAATGGGCCAAAGTATGAAACAGCACATGAAACAGCACATGACTGCAGAATTGAGAGTTGTAGAGAAAGATGATAATAATAACTGCCATTCTGTTACTGTACCCATCACATAATCTCTGTAATCTTTTGCTTCTCATGTTTATATCCTCTATATTTGTCCTCCGCTCCCTCTGTGTTCTCCATCCTCAGAGGCCTGCGCTCTCCACCAAACATTCATTTGATGGCGTGTTTAAGTGCATCCTTTCATCATGTTTTCTTTACTGTATTCACTCTGCCTCGTCTCTCTGAGGCCCGGGGGAGTGCAAACACAGCACTCTTCATGGCCAAACAAACTACTTTTCAGTCTCGTTAATGCTGCGTCTTTTGTTCTTTCCCTCTTTAAGTCCTCATTTTTCTTTTTTTCTTTTTTTCTTGACCCTCTTCCTTCGTTCTTATTCACCTTATTTACAGTAGTTGCTCTTCAGTCTCTCAGGCCCTCCCTTTTTTTATCTTTCCATTTTATCTTTCAACATATTCTTCCTCAGTTGTACCTTGTTGTGCTTTTAATTTAGCTATCCTAATTTTACTACAGTAATTTCATTCTTTTTCTCTTCCAGTCCTCTCAACTAGTCTTTACTTTTTTAATCTGTTTTTAATCGTTTCTATGAATTAACTCTTTCTCTCTTTTTTTTTTTTCTATCTCTCTGCCTCCTGTAGGTGGTGACACTTCCTCTTCCTCGACTGGCAGTGCCTCTCCGGTGCCCAACAGCTATGATTCCCTGGAAGGGGGCAGCTATCCAGGTATTTTGTCATCACAAACATACTGTTCATCTACATAATAGGCATAGAAACAAAATATATCACATTACAAAGCTGCTTGCCAGGGCTTCTTTTCTTCTTTGTGGTTTAATGGAACGGTAGATTACGCTGTCATTACATTCCGTAACATTACGTGCAAAGATGTATCAAAACGGTAAATGATAGGCAGCATATTTTAGATACAAGGGCACACTGCTGGCAAAATTGGCTTGAGTTTGCTCAAACGAGACAGATTTTTCATGACAGTGTGAACAGCCTAAATCACATGGAATCTGATCTTTTCAAATCAGAGTTCATATATATCTTTTGCAGTGTGACCTCAGTGTGAACTGTCACTTTTGACTCCCTGTGACTTTTATGTCTGAAGCGTCTTGCCGCAGGACTCTTGTGGAGAGGCGCTGACAGATGTAGTTTAAAGTAGCCCATGACATATTGAACTTTTGGATGAAATTTGTGTCTGTGAAGCCATTCCCATCACAATGCCACCACATTTGGCTGCAACGCTGCATCCACACACACCAATGCACAGAAGTAGCAGCAACTGGTCCACAAAGTCAAAATTATATTTATCTTTCTTTCTCCTCACCCTCTTTATCATTTGCTCACAAATTATCTGCTTCCACTGATCAATAACTTATAAATTAAACCATAAACATTGACTTCAGTGGCCTCCATATTTACTTTCGTACAACAGTGCACTACTTGTGACATCTTTTTTGTTTGTTTATTTTGCACATGCAGGTCATTTCAGGACCATGGCCAGTTCACACTGGGATCTCATTTTGGCCACATTTAAAAAATAGCGTGAACAGTCAAACACAACAATCAGATCCCAGCATTAAATCAGAATTTAGTGCTAAGGATTACAGTGTGAATGTAGCTGTAGTCACACTCTTCACTTAAGTTGTCAAACAGCTGTCTTGGAGATAGAAAGCAAGAAGAGATGATAACAGGTTGATAGAAAATGGGGACAGCAAAACATTAAAAAACAAACGGAACACAACAAACTAATTACATCAAACCAAATGACCAAATGCTTTTCTACTTAAAAAGGGTTTCCTTACCTGAATTGAGGGTCTAATGACAGAGGGTCTTATACATTGGACAGATTGTAAAGCCCCCTGAGGCAAATTGTGATTTTCAGCTTCATAGATAAAATTTGACTTGACTTTAAAAATAAAAACAATTTCAACAAGTAGATGAGATCTGGGAGAAGAGACATTTCTCTTCAGTGGAAAGATGATGAAATGCACTTCTCAAATTATGTAAAAAGCTTGTGATGAAAATGGGACACGCACACACACTCTTGCCACATAAATATCAGATTTCCAAAATGCACTATGCAGCTTCACTGATCTTTTCACTGTTGTAATCATGTTAAAACATTGAAAACCACCTGTTTTCCAAACACAGATCAGATGCCTTTAATGCTGAACTCTCTCTTTCTCAGATTCCATGCCACCTTCAAACGACATGACCAACCAGGCTGCGCCGTATGGTAACTATGGTTACCCCAGCATGCAGCCACCCTATCAACAGGGGCCGGCCTCCCATGCTGACTCTTCACCCGCTCATGACCTGTACAGCCAGTCAAGCTACCAGCAGTACTCCCAGGTGAGGCCACAGCTGGAATAAAAGGCATGCTGAGAGTTATGTTATTTCTTATTTGCAAGTGAAAAACATTTTTACCAGCTGTGTTCCAGATGTCTGAGTGATTCAGATGTCTCCTGTTGATCTTGTGAATGGCTGTTTCCTCAGTGAGAGAAACAAGTGAATCCATCAGAGCCTTTGTGTGCAGGACTTAAGTTTGATCGAGACATCATGACATATTAATAGCTGAATTACTGTCTCTGGTATATTACACTGTTATCATGGAATAAATAGACATCAAACCAGTTAAGGATTGTTTTCAAACTGTCCAGATCAGCATTTGTTTCTTATTGTGCCTCTCAGCACATTGAACTTACAAATCAGTGTAAACCTGATGCAGAGTTATTCTGAAGATGCATTCAAACCTGGTTCGTTTTGGAGAAACCAGGAGCATTTCCAAATCCCCAAAGGTTGGTTCCTTTGTGAACACAGCAATCTCAGTCAGGTGCAGGCTGAGATCATCAAGAAAGAGCGGTTTCGACTCGCTTCCAGTCAAAAACTGGAGCAACGCATTTGCAGTGAGAATGCAACCAGCCCAACCAACTTAAACGACTCACTCAAGCTTACTCAGTGCACAGTCTGAAGAGCAAATGTCTTGTGAGAATGTGGTGATATGCACTCATGACAGTCTGTCGGCAATTAGTTGAGTCAGATCTTCTAATAAGATGCAGCAGTACATTGTTTTGTGGTCGCTGTCTAGATTCTCAGTGGACCTGGATATTTAACGAACAAAATTTTAATGAACTGAACCTTAATTTAACAATCACTGGTACATTAACCACAGAAACACAGTGAAAAAATTTAGCCACACACGGTGCTGATGCTCCATGCTTTTTTTACGGGAAAACGAAGAGGAAATGTTATCGCTCTGAGGCAGATCCTTCTGGAAGATTTCTGATCAGTGGACCTCCTGCATGAATGTTTTCTTACTTTTCTCTTACATTTGTTCTTAAACAAAGTAGTAAGAGGAAAATACAAAAATCCTAAGTGGGATGCATGAAATGTTTACCCACCTGTATATGCTGATGAATCACAGTTGATCTTCAAGTGGATGCACATGCCAGGAAGTTTGCAATCAGCATAGAGAAACGCCCCAATAAATCCATATGTGGGCAGCAGACTTAAGTGCCATGTGCAAACTACAAAGCAACAAGCCACTGACATTTGACAGGTAAAACTCATAAATAGAGGAAAGAAAAGGTAAATGAAGTTGCTGGAGAAGTTTTCTCTGTCAGGGGAGGCAGCCAGGTCATGCGCTGTGTCAGTAACCTAATCATCTTTAAGTGTAGACATTTAAAATGATTAAATCTGCAACCTTTTCCTAAAGAAAATAATGTATAGACTCATATGACATCATCCCTTTCAATTATCACTTGTGATCCCTAGAAGTTTGTAGTCATGATCATATCTGCAGAGATCCTGCCCTCTGCCAGATCCCACTGACTCTACCTTTAAATGAATATATAGTTGTGTAATATTATTAATATTAATATTTCGTACATGCTGGCTTATGAATGGTCTGGAGCACATACATTTTGATTTTACCTAATAACAAACAAGAAATATGAAGTATTGATGTATGCCAGAAAAGTTCTTAAATTGTTCTCACATACAATTTAAGATCAAATCATGCATTTAAACACTTGATGCATGAGTCCCAGTGAGAGAACAATTTGCTCACGCATGACGTGTTTACAATTTGGGACCACTGTTGAATGTTGCCTTGAAACAATTGTATCATTTTACCCCCTAAAACAGAACAAAGTGAACAAGCTTCATGTGGGCTAATGCCCAAAGAGATTCAACATAATAATGGCAGTTTTGTGTTTTAACAACTGTTGATCAAGTTGCCACAGAAACTTTGTTTCAGCACTGATGTTTTCATTGAGGTGCAGCAGTGAGTTTGGCTCCTAGACTGATCTCTCATCCTCTCTTGCAGCAGCTTGTGTATTCTTGCTGTTTTGACACACCAGTCCTGATTAATCACTAGAGTAAAAACTAGTTAACATCTCTCTCTCTCCTCTGCAGCCATTCCCAAACCTGTCCCAGCTGTCTGCGGCCCTCGGGGGGCTGAGCGGGGTACCAGAGCTGGAGGTGGAGGCGCTGAGGCCGGTCAACCTGCTGCAGGAGAGGAACCTGCTGCCCCACAGGCCTCTTGAAGCCCCTGAGCCCAACCTCACCCCCGATCTCAAGAAGGTCAACTGTAGTCCACAGTAAGTAAGGAGCAGGGGGGTTAAATGTGGGGAATATTCCACTTTTTTACCAACAAATAATGTGCACAAGATAAACATAAAAAGATGTAAAAGTGAGTGACATCATGAATTGTAACACAAATCATAATTCAAAGACGTTTGAGGGAACTAAAGTAAAACATTAATCTGTATAAATGTATTTTTGCTCATAATTATGATCTCTGTTATTTGAGTTATCTCTTTCTTGTACATGCATGGAATCTCTTACTCTGTTATCTTTCTCTCTCCTCCTCGTGTTTCTGTACTGATCAGGACTTTCAGGTGTACCCTGACCAGCATCCCACAGACCCAGGCGTTACTCAACAAGGCCAGACTCCCTCTGGGGCTCCTCCTCCACCCCTTCAGAGACTTACAGGTATGATCTGATGCCTGAAACCTGGAATATCCAGATACAAACCTTCTTTGTCTCTCGTCCGATGCAAGGTTTTTTTTGTATGTAAGTTTTGAACCTTTTGATTTTGCTTCACTGTATAAATGCTGTCTTATAAATGAATTAGAGTCAGATTAGGGTGTTTAAGTAAACTTATTCCAACTGGCCACAGTTGGCTCATCAACCAGCGATTTCATCATCCTCCCTTCCCAATAAACTTCAAATAAACAAAACAAACCCACAAATTGCCAAGAAATTAAGCATTCTTATACCCATTTTCCTTATTAAACAGAAAGATACAACATACACCTTCTGAATCCATATTTCTCTCTTTTACCAAACTAAGACGAGCTTAAACTTGTCGTAAAACACACCTCATTCAAACTCGACAGACATGTAAAACCAAAGCTGTCTTTGTTAGTCTGTGCACTGATCCAACAATCACCAACTCTGCTTTGGTTGAAATAAATCCTTAATTCACCGCTCATCACTCTTTCATTCCTCCTGCTGCTCCGAGCGCTCATTGCTGGCTGAGTGGGTGTGTGCAGGGATGTTAATGATTAATCTTTAATCAATAAATCTGCATTAAGAATTAAGCTGATTAAAATGTATTAATCGATAATTAAACATTAAACTGAGACTCGAAATGGGGAAAAAATGAGGAAATGAAAACAAGAAAAATTTGAAAAAAAAAAAAAAATTAGTATTGTAATTATTAATGTTTAATTGATTATTAGTGTTTTCAGTGTAGCAGAGCAGGTAGCATCATAGCACATAAATCCGTCCAATCACCCAACACTACTTCAAATACTGAATTGAGTTGAATTTAATTGAATGAACTTTATTTTGAACATTTTTAAAAGAATAGAATAAAAAGAAGAAAGAAAACATCCCAGAAATAACCAGTAATTTAACATAAATAGTTAAAGGGCCAGGAGCGAGGAGCAAAGATTTGAGGAGTTGAAGTTGCCAAACTCTTGTCTGGAACACATGTCTTTCTAATAACATTTTTATTATTTTATAAAAGTGGTGAATTTATTTAAATTGTTCATGGTTTACTTGTCAGTATCAGCACTGGACAAACATGCTTCTACTTTTTTTAACCAAACCTCTGCAGTACGGTGCAGAAAATACATTTTTCCTGGTAAGAGATGATTAGAACACCAAATAGCGGTTTTGATTAGATTTATGTTGGTTGATTATTTGCTATTATACAATAGAGGATCATCTGATTTAAATGAAAAAGTTGTCGATTATCACTTGAATGCTATTTTACTTACTGAAGACAGGGAGAATACATTAAATAGGCCTATATTATTATTTAAAACTTTGTAGTCTTTGTCCACACTGAGCTGGTTTTGAGTTGTAGACTTCTCTGTGACAGTCAGCTGCAGTGACAGCAGGACAGGCAGGAGGTGGAGAATATTGATGAGCTGCAGGAAGATGAGTGAGTGTATTTATAGAGATGTTAGTTGATGTGGTGTCAGAAGGTATGAACTGACAGAGAGCAGGAACACCACATGAGAAACGTGGAAGTTGACAGCATAGTTAGAGTTTGGCTGTTCTTTTGTGCTCTAACAGCGCAGTAGGCTGGAAAATGATGCGAGAGGGTTTTGTATATTTTAAGGCGATTTGCAAGAGACTCACTGAATGAAGTATGAATTTTCATTAGTTGATATTCACTCTTCAAAGCACATTCACAACTTTGAAACTACCAAGTGCATCCACATTCTCCAGCGGACTTGACGACAAAGGCGCTTTTGGACTCTGCAACAGTTGTCAGTGTTCAGCCGCTGCTGCTTTCATACTACATGACTGCGCAGTAGCCCTTCACACTCGCCATGTGCTTCACACCACACCGCTCGCCAATTTCACACCACACACCTCCGCACTTGTGAGAATTTGTGTTTGAAATTGTAAAACAGACATTCGTTCTCCTCCACAGTTCCGCCTGGCAACACCGATAGTTTATTTAAAAACAAAAAAACAAAACCAGCTATGAGTAGCTTCCCACTTGATTATCTGTGCTAGACAACCTCACTATCAAGTTAGTTTTTTCTGGGATGAGCCTGGTATCAGATACTAATGGTAATGCTGAATCGTCGAAACTGGCGACTACAGCAATTAGAACTATTGACCGGTAGGAAAAGTACTCAGTAAAAGTAGAAATACCATAGTCTACACACGATTACAAATAAAAGTCCTGGGAACAACTACTTCTTGTTCTTCTGCTGATTCTACTGATTTTGATTCCTCTGCCTCTCATTCTTCTGATTCTTCTTGTTCTGATTCTGATTCTTCATCTGATACCTGCACTCGTAAAAAATACATTTTTCATACTGAATGTTAGTTTCACCCCAGTACTCACTCAACTTATTTCCCTCTGATGTAGAAGTATAACGTTCATATAACGGAAATACTCCAGTATAATTTTGTTCATTATATAATTTTGGCGTCTTTACTTGATTAGAGTTCTTGAGTAATTGTTCTTTGTTACAGTCCACCACTGCTAACTGGAAATGTGGAGCAAAATTTAGTTTTTGTAAAATGTGTGGCTGTATTTGATAAATTGGTAAAAAATAAAAGGCTAAAATAATTTGGGGAACAATATTCAGTACAGCTCTCAGGTGTAGTGAAGAATGAACAGCCTACACACTGACAAAAAAATCCTCAGGTGACCCTGGTACACCAGCAGAAGAAGTCCTTGAGAACAATCATAGAAACATACAAAGAAACAGAAACAGACAAAGACAGAAAAGTGGGTCAAACAAAGACTTCAGTTCCAAAAATTTGTCCGACCACATTCCCCAAGAAACAGAAACAAAGCTTTTCTTCAGTCGTCAGCTGACGCGTGAAGAGAGGAATGTTTGGAAAAGGTCACGATTGAGACAAAACCTGAAAAGAAGCATGAAATGTCAAATATTGAGCTCACAAGACGCATGCGTACTGTCATTCAGTGTTAACTCCCATTTTTCTCTCCCCTTTTGTCTTCTTGCTCTCTCTGCAGCAGCTACCAGTGATCACGTCGAACACGATAGTGCGCTGTCGCTCCTGTCGCACCTACATCAATCCATTTGTCACCTTCCTGGACCAGCGCAGGTGGAAGTGCAATCTCTGTTACCGGGTCAATGATGGTATGAGTCCAGTCATGAATTACTCTTGGTCAGAAAGTCTTCCCAGTCTTATAACTGTTCCATCATTTTGTGTTCCACATGTCAAACACGCCTTTTATTTCTTCTTTGTTCAGTACCAGATGAGTTTATGTACAACCCAGTCACAAGGTCATACGGTGAGCCCCACAAGAGACCAGAGGTCCAAAACTCCACTGTGGAGTTCATCGCCTCCTCAGACTACATGGTGAGCTGTCTCTTCTGTCTCCAAACTTTTGGCCTGTTCCTGTGGAGTTTTCATGCAGTGTGGTGGTTTGTCCACTAGAGGACAGAACTGTCGTGGTGTCACAAACATCTGGAGGCAACTTCTGTGAAATTTAATCGAACTGAGAAAAGAAAAAGAGAGTACATACATGTGAGGTGACAGTAAAGTGGAACAAAAATAAAGCCGGTCTTTATATTCAACATTTAACACACATTTTCATATTGTGTCACCTGTTTAAAGATCAACTTCTCCACTGATCACACACGTTTGTCCTGCCTCTTGTGTGTTCAGTTGCGGCCCCCTCAGCCAGCAGCCTACCTGTTTGTCCTCGATGTGTCTCACAATGCTGTGGAAGCGGGCTACCTTAAGTACTTCTGTGACTCACTACTGGAGAACCTGGACAAGTGAGTGCTGTTGATAATCAATAAATATATAAATCATAATATTTGTTATCTTAAAGCACAAGCACTTAAATTAAAATCTCACACTTTTTTTTTAATTATTTTAAATTTGGAGAAGTTACATTTCAATGACAGGCAATTCACATGCGGGCTTATTACAAAGAGTACTACATAAAATCAGATGTACAAGTGCAACAAGAGTTGAGGTAAGTGGGGTAGTCCTGTACAACTGAGTGTGTAGTTAATAATTCAACAATTTAAGTGCACAATTGACTGTGTATTTATTTAATTTAGTTGCACTTGGGACAAATAATATTATATATATGCTTTTGGAGGCTCTTGGCAGTCTAAAGTGCCTTTCTGAAGGAAGTAGTAGATGAAAATCTTGTAGCCAATTCTCCAGAAAAAGTTTTTACACATAAACTAGTTCTAACAAAGGGTTTGTTATGTGTTTCAGGTTGCCCGGGGATACACGCACCAGAGTGGGCTTCCTCACCTTCGACAACACCATCCACTTCTACAACCTGCAGGAAGGACTGTCCCAGCCGCAGATGCTGGTGGTGTCAGACATAGATGGTACGTCTGCTCACTGAAATCAGGCTTCAGATTGCATACTCAGAAAAGGAACTTTCTAATAGTCCATGGCAGCAGGGTCTAAAACTTGCACACATGCCACACATAGAGTAGACATACAGTAAGGACCAGTAAAGTATTCAAGAGGCTGGGAAACTCCTCTGAGGCACAAAGTGTGACAGGTAATGAAAAGTTAAGTATTTCAGTTCTGCACATTGTCTGATGTTTGATCAGCATTATATTTTATTTACATATTGGGATTCAGCATATTAATGCAGAACATGCTCACATACAGTTGAGCCGCTTATGTCAGTGCATGTTCTTGTCTGCAGAGAAATGATTATATGTGTTGATTATTTTTTATATTGTTGACAAATTACAAAAAAGGATGAATTACAAACATTTTTGTCAGGATTTATCCATCACCTAAGGACTACTTTAATCCTTTAATGATCTATTTAATGATTTCTTTAAGATGTATCCATGTTTTTGAAGATTTTGAAAATTACCAGTAGGGGATAAGAATTCAGAACGGGTTCCAGATTGTCTGATGCATTGGAATGGTATACCTCTGAGCTTATCAGCTCCTTTTATTGATGCCATTGATGCGTATTGCAAAATAATAATGTTATTATGCACTATGCTGCTGGAAATTTGCAACTAGGGTTGGGCTAATGGATGATGGTCATCGACCACTGACCCCTCTGTGTCTCCTCAGTTTCCATTGAGTTGTTTCCGAAGTTTCATTTTTGACATGGAGAGAAAATAAAAAGAAGCTGTTGATGCTATTCTTTGCACTACGTCTCCATGTCCCATTAATTATCTTCTTAGTAAACACAACTAAGTTATGGACATGTGGTGCTGAGACAAAGACCGTTTTAAACCCAGCATCGATATCATTGTCCAATGTGAAGTTTCACTGTGGACATCGTCATATACCAGTTTGTTAGACAATTGCCCAACCCTACTTACAACAAGAAGGAGTCATAGCAGAGACGAAGAAACTGTCCAAAGCTTGGCTTCATTACAGACAACAGTCCTGGTCGTAATGTCTCTCGTAGTGATAATTTCATGTAGGTGTGGAAACAGCAGAAATATGCTGAAACATCTTTCTACCAAACACAATCTTAAATTCCAGGAATGCCATGTATTTGACACCCACACACGCAGGCTAAGGAGATTTTTGAGAACCAGTTCCAAATTAGACAGAAAAAAACAGAGTAGAAATAAGGCATGCACATGATCCGGTTGTGTAAAAGCTCCACTGTTCAGACTCTGATAAAATTATCAGTTGCATTGATGCTGAGAACCTGTGCTGGCCTACTGTCTTGCACACAGAAAATAGAAGAGGAATCGCTAAGGGAATTACAGGATACAGAATGGGACTGATAAGCAGAACTGATAATGGCATTTGGATCAATAAAATCTTATTAATTCCCAGTCCTGGTTAGCAGTGTATCATTTGTGCTCCTTTCTTATATTTTAGAGCATTTTGGAAGTCTCATTATTGTCATAAATGTTTCTGCTGTGATCCAGACGTCTGTTTTTTTCTTTCTTTTTCCAGATGTTTTCATACCATCGCATGACAGTCTAATGGTGAACCTAAAGGAGAGCAAAGAGGTACACCCTTTATTTTTTTTTAAACAAATAGCTGCTACAACTCTTTGTGTAATCACACACTTTTCTTCCAATTCCTTCAGTATTCTCTCAGTCCCTCTCTCTCTCTCATATTTTTATTTCTCCTTCTTCCCCTCTCTCCTCCAGCTGGTGAAGGACCTGCTGACGTCGCTGCCGGCCATGTTCAGCCAGAGCAGGGAGACCCACAGCGCCCTCGGCCCGGCGCTACAAGCCGCCTTCAAGCTCATGTCGCCCACAGGGGGCCGTGTCACCGTGATTCAGACCCAGCTGCCAACGCTTGGTGCTGGCGCACTGCAGTCGAGGGAAGACCCCAACCAGCGCTCGAGCACAAAGGTAACAATGACATTTTATGTCATATCTTTAGTTTTTAATGTACTGCTGATAAAGTTTGAGTTTCTCTGGTTGCTGTAATTTGTCTTGAATTTTTACTCCCATCTTTTACCATTTACCAGCCATCTTACTTTGCCAAATGCAATAGTTCTCTGTGATTCATGAAGCCTAAACCAAACCATATGACCACTGAAATAAAGCAAGAGAATGACTCTTCCACACCCCCTGTCATGTGGATTTATACCTATTGTCCTGGCCATTCTCAGTGCTTTGTTATATTTGTATTCCTGCCATAACTCACTTTTATTACCAGCTGCAACCTTGTAATTGGCTCTCATATTTCAGTTTAGAGAATCCATGCAGGGTTGTGAGCTTAATTCTGAGTTTTTGTCATCTCAAGACTGTGATTTATTTATCCTTATCATCTGTGTTCTATTTTTGATCTGAATAAACTGCCAAGAAGTTGCAGCAATAGTGTCCAAAAATCTTGAATTAAACAGACTCATAACAAATGTGTGTTTCTTCTTCAGGGAAAGTGATTTTCTGCTCTTTGGCTTCTGTGATTTCAGGAGGATTTGAGGGCTAAAATAACATGGAAATGAAGGAAAATTTACTCTAGGAAAGTCCGGCGATGAACAAATCACACTCGTGATCAGCTAACATGCACACACATTACATGCACTCAGTCTGCATCATTTCTGTACCATACATCATTTATGTCCTTTTTACACTGGACAAGAACTCACTAACATCTGGCTTTTGTCTTCAGTGGGAAAGAGTTCAATCGGCCCTCATTCCCAGGTCAAATGATTCTGCAGTAGTCACTGGTATTTATCAGCTTCAGGTCTGGGTGGACACGCAAAATTTTTTCTTTTTGTCCACTGGCTGGTGTGTCTTTTAACTGTTAATGCACTTAACTTGAGTCCAGTAGCGGATTAGCACTTCGAAAAACATTTCTAATAAATTTAAAACATTTCCTATAAATTTTTTGCAATAAATGTCCCCCAATATTTTGTTCTTTAAAAGCTTTTACTATGAAGGAGCAAAATCAGGAAATGTTGATTTTCATCAGAAGTAACAACTCCTCAACAGCTGTAAACATGAAACAGTGAAACAAAACAGATACCTGAAAGTAGGAGGACATAAACTAAACTTCAAACCACAGAGATTCATTTACAAGCTACAAATAGCGCTGAGAGTTGATCACATAGACTGTTAAAAACCTCTTTCTCTCTGGTCTCCTGCACACACACGAGTGTGTTCGTGACGTTGAATGTGATACATCAGAAAAAAACCCAAAACAAACTCATCTACTGCCAATGGGAAATGAGTCAACTGCCTATTTTTAGCGGGTTTATCCACGTTTAAAAAAAATCTGCATATATTATTTGACACTTTAATCATCAAAACAAAAATGACACAAGTGTATCTAATAGCTCAGGAGCTCCCTGAGCCTGATGATCGTGATTTCTTTAAATAACAGAGCAGAACACAGAGGATTTCTTGTTGTAATGAGTTTTGTTTCTTTCCAGGGAGTTCAGCACCTCGGCCCAGCCACAGACTTCTACAAGAAACTCGCACTGGACTGCTCAGGTCAACAAATCGGGGTGGATCTTTTCCTGCTCAGCTCCCAGTACGCTGACCTCGCCTCTCTATGTAAGAACACCCGACATTTCAACCTCATTGTCCATCTTGATAAAAGTAAATGTCGTTCAGTTTGTTTGTGCACTGCAATGGAATATTTACTGAAAATCTACCTCATGACTGCCAAACGGCGGCTTTGGGCATGAAAGGTGGATCTGGTTCACAGCAGTAACAATAGGTCCTGTAGGTGCCCAGAGTAATGGCACAAAAAGCATTAAAACATTTTTTGAGACTTGTCAAACCGCTCCTGCAGCATTATCCTCTTATCCATTGTTGATCGCCTTAGTCAGATGTTATGGGTCATAATTGCATTTCTTTGAAACTGCTGTAAATCCAAGATTATCACAGCTGCTGTCCTCAGCGGGAGAAAAATTGAAAGTTGTTAGCATGCTAAAATGTTTAGGGGATTTTATTTCTGCATGACAGAAAAACTTTTTATCACTAATAAGAAGTAATCTAATTGTAAATAAAACTTTTTTCCTCCTCTTCTTCAGCATGTATCTCCAAGTATTCAGCGGGCAGCATCTTTTACTACCCCTCCTTCCATTACATCCACAATCCGGCTCAACTTGAGAAGTTCCAGAGAGATCTGGAGCGCTACCTCACGAGGAAGATCGGCTTTGAGGCGGTCATGAGAATACGATGCACTAAAGGTAACTGGAGTCGGACGTGGAAGTTCTATTTTGAGTTTTGTTTTTTACATCTGTTAATTGATTTTGAAAAGTGTTATGAAAATACAGAAGAAGAGGAACACAAATAACAAGTGTACTGAAGAGAAAAAAATCAACAACAAAAGAAAGAGGGGGGAAACAGGTGATGACAGAAAAAAGGAGAAGTTGCATATCATTAATCACAGAAGAGCTGCAGGGTATTGATTATTGACCTATAACACTATTCCTGATAATTTTTTCAATCAGACTAATGACAGGTTTCCAGATTTTCTGAAAGAGTCCTTATCTGTTTGGAAATCTGATATGTGACTGAAGGAATTAGGAAAAATGAGAAAAAAAAAATGAGATTCACAATGTCAGAGTTCTAGCAGCAGTTTTTGGCTTGCGATGTGGGTAAGGAGATGACCTGAGCTTCATACTTAACCTTCACTCTACCTGGCTTAGCCACCCTAAGAAGAATGATTACAGGGTCAGGGGGAAACTATTAAAATCATTGGCAAAAAATGAAATAAATGATCCCAATAAGTTTGTAACTTAAAATTGTACATTTTAGTGAGCATTCCTTGATCTTTTGAACATTTCACACATAGGGGTGAGGTGTCTTTGAATAACTTTTGCAATATAGTAGGAGAGAAGTGCAGTCTATGCCCAACTTTGAATTGAATCAAAGCATGCTGAGCATTTTTTTCAGTTCCTGTCTCTTTCTGCCAGTCCTCCCTAAAAGCACTTGTTGATGGACTATTTAAATTTTGCAGAATGTTATAAAAGGGAGAGACACAGGTCTTTAGTATATGGTTCAGTAGTTAAAAGACTATCCAAAGTGAAGTTCCGTTTTCAGGTGTAAAAAATGCTGTCACAAGTGGACAGAAGGACAAACGAGAGGAGGAGATGTCTTTAGATTTAGCCACTTTACAAGTGAATGTGTAATATATTTCTGCATCAAAGATTGTCTTCTTTGCTTGTTTTTCTTATACATTTTTCAAACAGTTTTTTTTCTGTGTTCACCCTCAGGTTTATCCATCCATACGTTCCACGGCAACTTCTTTGTGCGCTCCACTGACCTGCTGTCCCTGGCTAATGTGAACCCAGACTCTGCCTTCGCTGTCCAGATGTCGATTGAAGACTCTCTGGCAGACTCGTCTCTGGCCTGTTTCCAGGCTGCTCTGCTCTACACCTCCAGTAAAGGTAGACAAACTCAAGCACACACTCCTAGATCATGGTGAGGAAATCTGGTAGCACAATAGTTTTGAGTAAGACCCTTAAAACAGTCAAAGTTGACTGATTTCCAGACTTGAACATCTTTAAAGGCTTTATAAGCACGCTTTGAAAACATTGGATAAAGTCAAATTCATATCTGCATTTAAAATTTTTTACTAAATATGATTTCTTAAACTCGGAAAACATGTTTAAATTTGCTGATATTTTACTCGTGTCTAAAATTTTCCTTGGACTGGCAAAATCAAGACTCATCTACCAGAGCTACTACAGGAGGGGACTGTAAAACACCATATAAAACAAGTACCTTTTTATGTTAGTGGGATGATATCAAGGCTGAGACATGTCTTTGATGAGCTCAGAAGGAGCTACTGTTGTCAGGGCTGTTCATCCAATCTCTCACAACTGCACAAATAATTCACAATATTTCACAAAGCCTGGTTGTTGCCATTTCGATCTAGATTTGGATGGAATTCCACAAACATTTCAGACTGGATGAACCCTTGACCTAAACTCTGTTTTTTAAAATAATAATTAATTTCTCCTCTCTTCCGTAACCCTGATCGGACAACTCATCTGTGGAGGAAATTGGTGTGTCAATAACTGCCAACTAGTGGGACACTATTCTTCATATCCTTGACCTGGCCAATTCCTCTGCAGTGTGTGCCAGGCATGGTTTATTGCAGTGTAATGTTATTTTGGTCCTGTACAAAAAGTAACAGATTTCTGGTGAGAAATATTTTACATACTTGGGACAGTTTTTTGACTCGAACATTAATCCTGAACCTCTCACACCTCTATTTGGAGTTCCACCACTTGTAGCACCCAGTTTACCATCGAGAAAACAGCATATTCTGGCCTTTACAGCTCTGTTAACTAGACGCCTCATTTTGCTGGGTGGAAACACACACACACAATAGTTGGCTTAAGGAGAGCCAAATTAAATTACATCAAACTCCAAAAGATTACCCCGCCTTCCTCTTTTATTTTGTTTTGTTTTGTCTGATGAATGTACTTATTTGCTATCTATTTTTCCAATGCCAGTGAGAGGGTTCTGAGAAGATGGGTGGGTGGATGGGTGTGTGGAGTTAGGGAATGAGTTGATAAAAGTGAAGGTTGGAAAAAAGAAGTACATTTTGGCAGTCATCCTTTTCCTGTTGAGCAGCACATACCTGGAACACTTTACCCATAGAACCATGGAACATCACATCTCTTAACTCTTCTACTCTTTCTCCAAATCTGTAGAAGAGTGGTTACTATATGTCATGATCTGGAGTAGTTTTGTTTTACTAATTGATGAAAATTTGCCGGTATGTGATGGACTCAAGTGCTCATGTTCACGAATATGCAAATAAACATGGGAACGGTTGTTGTCAGGGCAACAAAAATAGCAACAACCATCAGCCAAATGCTGGTAAAATATGCAAGTGGCTGGAATATTTGCTTCAAAAAAAGATAATTGGAAATTCACTGGCCATCTGTCCGGTGGGTTGTTGATGTGAAGCAGTACTGCTAAAAAAGTTCAATTTCATTGGATAAATAAAGGTTTTCTAATATATTTGTTCACATATGACTCAGATCTGGGCGAATACCAATGATGCCGTTTACAAATTAAATCTGATCATTCATCCTTCTGTCCCTGTAGGAAAAAGGCGAATCCGGGTCCATACGCTGTGTCTGCCTGTGGTCAACCAGCTGAGTGATGTGTATGCTGGAGCTGATGTTCAGGCCATCGCTTTTCTGTTAGCCAACATGGGTGAGTCTGAAGAATAAATCCTCAGCTGTCACTGTCTTTTTAAAAACAAGTAGTTCTAACTTTTTTGTCCACATCTAAATAACCACCACAGGGAGACAATAGAAATGCTCATAGAGAATTTTTTGCATAGAAAATTTCTCCTTGCAATAGAAAGCACTTGCTTAATATACGTGTAGTTGACATTTCTAGAAAACTTAAATGTAAAAGTCTCAAAATGTAAAATTTGGCTTGACTAGAAACAAAAAGCTGTTTTCCTTCCTTATGGGATGCAGGTGTTTCATTGTCCCCCTAATCTTTTCCACATCTGTATTTCAGCCATCGACCGGTCGATATCGTCCAGCCTGTCAGACGCTCGTGACGCCCTGGTCAATGCGGTGGTGGATTTGGTGAGCGCCTACAAGAACAACGTGTCGAACCTGCAGCAGTCCGGCCTCGTCGTCCCCGCTGCCATGCGTCTCTTCCCTGTTTACATCCTTGCTCTGCTCAAACAGGTGCGGCCGCTCAACGTCATTACAACACACACACACACACACACTCACACACACAGACACACAAAAGATGGTTCCTTTGCAGTATGGAGAAGTATGGAATTTGATTTTTGTAATTTCCAGGAAAAAAGACAACAGGGTATGGGGAATATACGTGCTTTCAGTATGCCTGCTTTCTAAAATACAAAATTCAGAATTTCTAAAAATAAATTTATCATACAGATCATAATGAACAATAAAATAAAAATTGCATTGCAATTGCATGAACCACCCTGAAGGTACAGGTACAGGAATTACCCCCCTTGTTACATGTTTACTTACTTAAAAAAAAGATAACAAAATATTCATTCAAATATTCATGAGTTTATTGATTTGAAAAATATTTTATTGCTTATCCAGAGTCTGTGTGTCAATAGCAACAGTCTGTTATTCAGAAATAAGACACCTTATAATCCCTTTATTGACCAATCAGAATGGAGTATTAAACAAAGCCATGTAATAACCTGTGAGAGATCACAGGCCAGAGTGTGCTTGATTTTAACACACTCCTATGCTGAGCTGCCTCTACGCTTGTACGTCACAGCCTGCAAATCATCTCTGCCTCGAGTATTTATAACTGAACCAAATCTGGAAATCCACAACCAAATTACTTTGAAAGAAAGTGCTGCAATATCTTTAAATTAGAGATATACAAAATACATTTAATAGTTTTAGCATTGCACCTTGAATAAAATGCTGTGTGTTGAACTTGTCTGGGTTTGGCGTAGATTGATTTGTAATGAACTAAAGTTCATACAATCATCTGGTAACATAATATTATACATAGTCAGAATGTAACAACATTTTAACAGTTGGACTTTGAATGGGACAATTTACTCCAAAACCAAAGTACATATTTCTCCTCTTACCTGTAGAGCTGTTTGTGCAAATGGATTGTTTTGATGAGAGTTGCTGAGTTTTGCAGATGTCAGCCGTAGAGATGTCTGCCTTCTCTCATATGTAAAGGAGGTACATATCACTCGCTTGTGCTGCTCAAAACACACAAAAAAACAAACATTTAAACTCAACAACTATGTCTCTTCAGAAAGCACGACCCAGGTACTTAAGATAATCCACAGCTGCAGCAATTAATTATTAATCAATTCTTAAATTAATCCCCAAATATTTTGATGGTATCAAAGAAATATATTATCTTAATTGATTAGTCATTTTTTTTAAAGAAAAAAAAATCAAAATTCTGTAATTCCAGTTGGAATGGGAATATTTTCTGGTTGAGGAGTAAACGGGACATTTGAAGACGTCATCTTTGATTTTTGGAAACACTGATCAGCTTTTTTCACCATTTTCTGACATTTCATAGGCAAACAACTATAAATCGATTGATCAAGAAAATAATCGACTGATTAATTGACTTTGAACATAAGGTAGTTAGTTAGCTGCGGCCCTAATCCACAGACATTTATGTGGACAGTCACTTGCCCCCTTTCTTTTCTATATTTATGTGTGTATAATTTGTAAATATTTGTATAATTTGTGTATATATATATTTATATATTTTGATTTTGAACTGTCCTGTTTCACATGTTTATTTGCATAATAAACAGCTAACTATTTGCACTCAGATGTCAAATGAAATGTTTATAGAGACATCTGGAAAAAGTCTGTAATTTTGAAATGGACAATGTGTAAGAACCCTGACACACAGTCACAAGCACAATGTAGGCAAACACACATTCCATACTAATCCACCCTTGAATCACGTAATACTGATACACATCCTAAAATATGAAGTGCTTTTACATCATCACTACTCCTCTGACTACACACAAACACACACTAATAATCCAGACTCTCTATATGTACAGTGACAGTATTCATCCACCCAGGAGTTGTTCATTCATACTTTCAGGATGTGTCCACGGTCAGACACTCACACCTTTTTCCGTCATTTGAGAGAAACACCCCCCACAGGCCTGTTTGATGACGCCTTAGCTGAATCAGCCCGCATTATAATATTATGATTTTCAATAAGTCTTTAGAAGATGTTTGTTTAAATCCAAAGACAGTCAAAACTGTGAAAACTGTGTTGTACCTAAGGAGGAAATCGCTGTCAGGCTGAAAAATATGACGGAGTGAAATACAAATATATAATATGTTCATGTATAAACACACACACATGTTAAAGAAGATTTTTATTTCTTTCCAGAAAGCCTTGCGGACAGGAACCAGCACACGGCTGGACGAGCGTGTCTTCGCCATGTGTGAGTTCAAGACGCAGCCGTTGCAGCAGCTGATGCGGATGGTTCATCCTGACCTGTACCGGCTGGACAACATGTCCGACCAGGTGGGACACACACACAAGACTGAACAAGACTACACTGGATTATTTCATGAGTGGAGATTTCATATTTGAATGAATTGAAAACTTATTTTCAAATCACAAATTTTCTTGTTAAATGAATACATGTGTGACTTTAATTAAAAAAAAAAAAAAAAAATGGAATAAGTTTGAGTGTCCACAGACTAACCCTTTGCACCATTTGTGTGACACCTGCAGGGGGCGCTCCATCTGAACGACACAGTGGTACCCCAACCTCATCTGCTCCACCTGTCTGCTGAGAGGCTGAGCAGAGATGGAGCTTTCCTCATGGACTGTGGCTACGTAAGCTTTCTGTTTTTTATCTATAACACACACTACAGGGACAAGGCTCTTGGAGGGTTTTTTTTCTCAGAGTGGAGATGATGTTTATTTCTGCTCATTTTTATTTTTTCTTGCTTGTTGTTATAATAATATTTTTAGGCCCAGGATTAAAGAATTTCAAGAGTGGGGAAAGTAAAACCAGGCAGTTAAAACAATACAAAAATGAAGTTAAAAAAATGCAATGAAAACCCCAACAATAAAGATAAATAGTAATAATAAAACAAACAATGATAAAAAAAAGACATGTTGGCAATAAATGGTGAGCTTTATTTTTTTATTTATTTATTTTTTTTTTTAATGTAAGTTTTGTTGAAAGCAACTAAAGACATTACTGATTCAGCTAGCCTCAGATCCTCAGTGAGGTAACTTTGCCACAAATCTTCTTCTGTAATAATTTCAAGTAAATTAAAGAAGGATAACATAGCACCAGCAGTGTTCCAAAAGGTAAAGGTTTCCCATTAAAAAAAGAAAAAAATACAGTGAAGATACTGAATCTTTGTAGTTTTGGGACATGAAAAGCTCTGTTATGAACTCTTTCACTCCTGGACTGTAGTTTGAAATAATGTGTTTAGGTCTGATAATCAAGAAACTGAGCCAAAGCCATGATGACAAGAATCAAAATAAAACTGTTGATTTAAGTTTCTTAAAGGGACAGTTCACCCCCAAAATCAAAGTTTTAGTTTCATATAGAAACTATTTTCTTTCTACCGAACAACACCTGCCAGCCGTCCATGAGTAGATCCACGCTTCCATGCGTGGTGATGCGGTTGGGAGACAGAAAGAAAGTAGGTCCTACATGAACCTGCTCACACCAAAATCTGTGGAAAGAGACATTGATTTTTATGTTTTTAAATGTACTCTTTCTGTCTTTTTTTTTTTTTTTTTTTTTTTTTTGGTGCTTTTAGGAAGAAAAAAGAGGAAGAATATGCATTTTTGATTTGGGGGTTAACTGTCCCTGTAAAGGCCCTGGAAACCTAATTTCTCAATCAACTTTGACCTACGAATGATACATGTGTATCTGTCCAACAACTACTTTTTGAGCGTTTAAGTCTTAATGCAACTATATGTAATGGATGTTTTTCTGAGCTTAAAGTTTTATCATCAAGCATTTAGTCACAAATGTTACAGAGAGCTTAAAACTTTTATAGCTTTGAATCTGTGTGAGATTAGAGGCCAGATTAGAACCTCTGTTCTGATGCTGTTCTGCTCTGTTTCCGTCTCTGCAGGTGTTCTATCTGTGGATCGGTAAATGCTGCAATGAGATGTTCATCCGCGATGTTCTGGGCTGCCCCAACTATGCTTCAATACCCGCCAACATGGTCAGTGAGACAAACTCTGATACAAAACTGAGCAGCTGTCAGTTCAAAATGAGATGTTTATCATTTGGGGTGAAAATAAATTCGGGAGGAGACTTCACCCACGTTTAACATGTCAGGAAATGACTGTTATCTAGGAAGTGGTGCTATTGTTTTACCACCGCCCAGTCGCTGCGTGAATGATGCAGTGCAGCATTGTACACATTTCTGCTGAAAATGAGTCATAGATTTGTTTCACAATAAAAGGGCACTGGATTTCTCTCAGTGTAGGGTAAAAAAAAAAAAAAAAAAAGAACTTGTACAGCAAAACAGATCTGCTGGTGTAGCTTTTTAACAAACCGTGCAGCTACCTAGAAAGCTCTGTCATTACCACGCTGTGGGCGCGACGGTAGCACCCAGAACAGCAACTGTCAGCTCTTGTTTATGCTGCTTATTGTATTTTTCTAGAACGGGGTCGGTGCATCCGAGAGCCACCTACACACCCCACATTCCAGACCGCAGGCATATTTCTGTTAACCACATTGTGTAGCCTGACATGGCTGGGTGAATCTATATTATCTGCTCCCTATCTGACACACACACACACACAGTGGTTGAAAACAATGTTGTTGATGTTTTTGGTTCTCCTCTCTTTCACTCTATGAATCCCAGAGTCACATTCCTGAGCTGGAGACTCCTCTCTCTGAGAGAGTGCGAGCGTTCCTCGACTGGCTGCAGGACAACAGAGCGTTCAGCTCCATGATACATGTCATCAAGTAAGCACTGCCGCACATCTGGATTAACATCTGACTTTTACTAACACTCAGGGTCCAATGTGACTGTACACGTCTTCTAACGTCCAGATGCTGGAGTTAGGAAAGTCTGAGAAGGTTTCTTCTTTTTCCCTTTTACTTGGGATAATGTACAGTGAGCAGGGTGATGCAGCTGCAGAGAGTTCTTCACCCTGAAGGGGTTTATTTCACAATAATGACCTGCTAACTGTACATTATCCTGCTTATTAAATAGTTACTACAATTTTGAAATAATGCTATAGATTTAAAAATGATTTTATTGCTCCTCCAGTGCGAAGCTCAGAACTGTGTCCATAGCAACGGTCTGTTCTTCATAGCAACAGTCTGCTGAACAGAAAATAACAGACCTTAGAACGCTGCAATTGACCGATCAGTATCGAAGCCATGTAATTATTTGTTTTAAAGAGAGAGTTCAGATTTTTTGAAGTGAGGTTGTGTGAGGTACTTATCCAGTGTCAGTGTATTATCTACAGTAGCTGGTAGATGACATTTCTGGAGAGGCAGCAGGAGAACTCATTTCAAAAGCGAAGCAGTTTACTGCTATGGACAGGCTCAGCATCAAATTGTATTTTAGCCACCTAAAAAATCAAGTTTAATCAGTTTAAGTGCACACTATATTGTGATTTTTTCCACTGCTACCTTGCTGTCAGACAGTCTTTTCTGACAGAAATCCACCATTATAAAATCAAAATAACACTCTCTCCAAAGCTACCAGACTCCTTCAGACTCCAGTAATTCTGCAGCTGTTCTGGAGGGATTTTCTGTCACTACCAAATCCATTGGTTAGTTTGCATTATTGTGCAACTTCAGTGTTCTGAAAGGTTCATTTGGATTCTCCAAAGTAACACAATAGCACAAACTAACAGATGGAGGCAGAGGTAGACAAGAAAATCCAGTGTGAGGTGAAATTGCTAAATTTGTCCAAGTGTCTGGGCTTTGGAGAGAGTGTTATTTGGCTTGTCTAACAGTGCTTTCCTGTTGCAAAAGGCTAACGGTAAAGTACAGTGGTGAAATTATTCTCTGTAGGTGGCCCTTTTGTAGTTGGCTAAAATATGTTTTGCTGCTGACCCTGTCCACAGCAGTTCATTGCTTAGATTTACTCCTGCTGCTTCTCCAAACTGGGAGAGTGCAGACCGCCATCTTCTGTAGGTTATACACTGACCATTGATAAGTACCTCATACAACACCACTTTTAAAGTCCAATCCATCCCTTTAACATTTAAAAAATTGGTGAAATGTTTTGACAGTTACCAACGGTGACAAACTACCCTAACGGCAAAATGAGTTTCACTTCCTCTACCACCGTTACCAGACGCCCACAGCTAGGAGGGATCAGCTTCAGAGGGCAGAGAGGCAGCTCATATAGAGGTTCAGTAGGAAGAAGAACAATTAAGAACCCAAGTTGTTGTTATATTATTAGTTTGTATTCATTGCCTTTACTTCTTCTGCTACTGTAATCCCAGTGTGGGATCACTAAAATTAAATCTTAAGTAAAGAGCAGAGATGCAGACAAGGAAATTGTGAAATACCTTCAGGTTGTTGTTTATTTTTGTTTCTTTTTAGAACACCGAAGCCACACAATGACCATTTTGTTTGTCACTCCACCCAAAAGGAATGTAAAACCAAACTGTTTTGTCAGGTTACAATGCCAAGCTACCCAAATATGAAAAATGTATATGTATACATACACATATATATATAAATATATGACCATCTATAGCACAGATTACAGCCTACTCTGTGCCAGAGGTCATGGTGAGCCTGTTGCCTCTCTGGGGCAGGAAGGCGTTTGGCTGAATGAAAAAAGCTGAATTGAAAAGACAATAAATGAAAAGCAGTATTTTTGAAAATTAATTAGATGGCTGATGATATAAAAAAATTGCTACTTTTCTGTTTTTTTCTCTATCTTTAGTATGCTTCTCTAGTTTTTGAGATTTTGTCTTTAGTGTAATCCAGAGGTGGACATATAATGGGATTACATAATCTGAATACAAAAAAGTAACAGTATTCCATAACAGCTGGACAAAGTATTAAACCTAACAACAAACATAAAACACTTAGAGCTGTGAGATTTATTAATCGATTATTCTGTTATTAATTGACTATTAAATGAATCTATTTTGATAATCAATTAATCATTTTGAGTCATTTTTTAAATTATTTTAAAATTCTCAGATTGTAGATTCTCTAAAATGTGATTTATTTATTTATTTATTTTTTTCCTCCTCTATAACAGTAAACTAAATATCATTTGAGTTGTGGACAGAACGAGACATTTGAGGACGTCATCTTGGGCTTTGGGAAACACTGATCAGCATTTTTCATCATTCACATCTGACATTTTACAGGCAAACAACCAATTGATTAATGAAGAAAATGGTCGACAGATTAATCGATAATGAGAATTACGGGAAAGACCATATTGTGACTGGATGAATTAATCAATTAATTGTTTTGAGAATTATTTTAATTTTAGAAAGTCATAATTCTCATTTGACCCCATCTTGAGCTTTGATCAACATTTTTCACCATTTTTTGACATTTTATGGACGTTAATTGACAAAATAATAGACATCGTCTTTCTGAAAAACCTGCTCATATTTCCAGCGAGCGATCTGCTTCCGTCTACACATCACATCCCTGCACAGAAACAGGGCGTGGCCAGTTTCACATTAGTGGAATCCGTCTCTCAGCAGAGATCGGCCTGAGGTTGACAGAAAAATATTTCCAGTGTAAACACATAGTAAGCAGTGAGGTCACTGATTGACAGCCGTGGTAAAGGCTTCCACAGGGAATGCATTGTTTCTGTTTCCTCTCTCTCCTCCTCTGTGGCACGCCATTGTTACTCAACCACATGTTTACACCGCAGTGCTGTTGTGGAGGACGGCTGATGTCAGTACAAATGGACTGAGTGGCATCTGAACGGATGTTTGTAACCTCTGACACATGAGAAATACATGTGGCAGGTTGAGACAGTCCTGCAAAAAGTAGATAATTTCATTAGAACTGAAAGAATAAGTTCTTCTCCAACAACTGTAAATTGTACTTTAAATTATTTTAAAAAATCAATAACATGTAAAAGCCACTTTGAACTTCATATGTTCAACATTGTTGCATGTAGTGTTGTAAAATTTGGAATTTCAACCTATTTTAGGACTGCACACTGTGCCAAGTTCTATGAATGAAAGTAGATTAATCCAATTAGCTTCTCAATTGATCGTTTTGCCAATAAAATGTCAAAAAAAAAGGGGTGGAAAAATGGATGCATTTAAATATTTTGAAAAGATATTCAGGTTTATTTGTCTTTATTAAGCCCCTAACAAGAAATATGGATTTAAAGAGGTACTGCACATTTCGTAATGAATTTATGAAAATAATGTATGTATGTATGTATGTATGTATGTATGTATGTATGTGTGTGTGTGTGTATGTACACTGC